>QEPC01011901.1:9977484-9990611 GCA_003113815.1 Sphenodon punctatus | reverse complement strand
CTTACAACTTTTCTGAAAGCAGGGAAGATCTGGGACCAGCCAGGCCTCTACCGGAAGGGAGTTCCACAGCCGAGGCACCACCACCGAGAATGCCCTCCCGAGTGGCCTCCCGAAAAACCCAGGGGACTTCGAGCAGGGCACCCCCGGATGACCGCAGGGGCCAATCCAGGACCCGGGGAGTGAGGTGATCTCACAGATAGGCGGGGCCCAGGCCGTTTAGAGCTTTATAGGCCAAGACCAACACCTTGAATCGGGTCCGGAAAACCACCGGCAGCCAGTGCAGAGAACGGAGCACTGGTGTAACGTGCTCCCGGTGGCCCAGTCCCACTAAGAGACGGGCCACCGCATTCTGAACCAGCCGCAATTTCCGAGCCATCACCATGGGTAGCCCCACGTAGAGTGCGTTACAGTAGCCTAATCTAGGGGTGATGAAAGCATGGATGACAGTGGCCAGGTCTGAGTCCAAGACAAACGGCTGAAGTCGTCATACCAGATGTAATTGGCAAAAAGCACTCCTCGCCACAGCCTCCACCTCGAGATCCAGGCAGAGTTGCGCATTGAGGAGCACGCCCAGACTCAGTACCTGGGAGGCCAATGGAGGGCAGACCCCATCAATAACGGGGGCCGCCAACTCCATCATCTTACCCACTAACATCACATCCGTCTTGTCAGGATTCAGCTGCAGTCGATTAGCCCTCATCCAGTCCCCCACAGCCACCAAACACCAAGTAAGCACCGAGACTGCCAGGCCTGAGTCTGTTGAAAAAGAGAGGTACAGCTGGGTGTCATCAGCATATTGATGACACTGCACACCAAACCTCCTAATCACCTCACCGAGCGGCTACATGTACACGTTGAACAAGAGAGGGGACAAAACAGAACCCTGCAGGACTCCACACGAGAGGTCTCGGTGTGATGAAAAATAATCCCAGAGCACCACCCGCTGGGTTCTTCCGGTCAGGAAAGAGTGGAACCAATTCAAGAACAATCCCACCCACCCCTGCACAGTCCCACAGGTGTGTTGCCAACATCCCATGATCAACAGTGTCGAATGCAGCCGACAGATCTAACAATATCAACAGAGTCGAACGACCCCAATCCAAATCCCGAAATAGGTCATCCACCAAAGCCACAAGTGCAGTCTGGGTGCCATGCCCCAGGTGAAAACCCGACTCAGAGGGATCAAGAAAACTGATCCGATCAAGATACTCCTACAGCTGCCGAGCTACTACCGGTTCAATAACCTTCCCTAAAAAGGGAAGGATACAGACCGGCCGATAGCTGGCAGAGGAGTCAATGTCAAGCGATGGTTTATTGAGCAGAGGCCACACCACCACCTCCTTGAGACAGTTAGGCACTCTGCCCTCCCGCAAGGAGGTGTTGACCATCCCAGCCAGCAACGGCCCCATTGTCTCCCGGCAGGACTTAATCAGTCAGGACGGGCACAGATCTAATTCACAAAAGGTAGCCCTGACCACCCCAAGAACATCCACCGCATCGGTGGGTGTCACCGACTGAAACTGATCCCACAAAACCAGACATGAAGGGCTTCCATAACCTCTGGTTCCCCTACTGTAAATAAGTGTGGCGTCGAAGTCCTGGTGAATATGAGCAATTTTATCCACAGAATAATCCATAAACATGTCACAGCAAGCAGTAGATGACTCCACTCCAAGGTTGAGGGAGGCACTCCAAGGTTGATGGGACTTTGCAAATGCTATGTCGCAATCTGTCGGCTTCAGCACGTGACCGACGCCACCGTCGCTCAAACCACCGCCCATCCCGGTTCAGCAACCGCAGCTCCTTGGAGAACCAAGGAGACCTGCCTGTTGGTTACAGGCAGTGCCATTTTGCACGTGCGCGATCCAGAGCAGGGAGGACGCCACGGTGAGGGAGCCTGCCGGAGCCTCCACAGCAGCACCGGTGCCTCAATCAAGCCCTCCAAGGCTGGTAAGTACCACTCTGGGGCCCCAGAAAATAGGGTGGGGGGCAGAGGTTCGACCCCCTGTCCCAGGGCAAGGGATGGAAGTACGGATTGGTTTCCCATTGAATTCAATGGGAAAATATGCATAAATCCAAACCCAAAATTAAATCCAGGAATTACAGATCTGAATCTGTAATGGATCCAAATCCATAATTTCATTCAAAAGTCCACCCCTAAGTCTCAGCATTGGGTTCTCAGTCTCAGTTATTCTCTGCTCTCATAAACCAGGTACCATCCTCTGGCTTCCCAACATCTCTGAGCCCGGCATCACCCTCTGCCTTCTATTCACAATTGTCTGGGTTCACTGGGCCAGGCAAACCCCTCTGCAACCCACTCATACCCCTAGCTCAGGCCTCATCCTCTAAGCCTTTCAGTCTCTTTGTCATTTCCTTCTTTAGGTAGAGCTAAGCCCCAGCTTCCACCTCCTCTGCAGCTTCCTCATTTCTGCTGCTTTCCCTGGGCTTCTCCTGGTACATCCAAGCTCAGCTGTTCTAACGAAGGTGCTATCCCTCGCTTCTGGTACGCCTGCAGTTCCGCTAGCCCCAACAACTGCCCAGCGCTAGCTGCACTCTTAAAGGCCCAGTGGCCCACAGAGACTCTGCCCTGTCAGAGAGAGCCTGCATGACAATGGCAAGGCCCACAGCAGGCTGAGTCAGTGGGGCAGGAAGGCCAGTCATGGCGGCAGAATTCCTGGGGGCATGGGCTCAAGACCTGGGGCCCTAATAACGTACGTGGGCGATAGACAGTCATATTGTGTATGTGTTTTCCACACCCTCCCCGTGCCTCTGTCACCCCAGATATATCACCAATAGGGATTGAAACCCTCTTTGTTTGATGCCACAGTTGTTTCTACAGAACAATGGCAGACCATTTACCATGGCCTTGCAAAGGCCACCGCTTGGCAGTGGCAACTATCACTCTAGGACAGGGGAAACCAGACTTACGGTGCATGCTCTCCACTTGATGCAGGTGTTATTCACAGACAATCTACCAGGTCCTGTCTGGTGCTTCAGGCTGGGCTCCTTCCCATTGGCTCCCAGCTCTAGGGCACCTCAGCAACTGGTCTTAAGAGTGGAGAGGTGAACTCCCCTTCAGAGAAAGCCTCCTCTGATGCACTGGAGGATCTCTCCTAGCCTGTCTCCTCCCCGAAGGTACTTCCTGAGGTGCTGATACCACTCTCCTCCCCAGAGGTGACCTCTGAGGGACAGGTCCTCCTCCCCTCACTGTGATCTACTAGAGACTAGCTAGCTTGTGATCTACTAGTGTGTCACCACTACCTCTTGGCTGCCCCATCTCAAGAAAGAGCTAAAAAAAAAAATCCCCCATGATCTGCAAGTGCAGAAATGGCTCATTCTAAAAATAGCTCAGCCGGAAAACCTGACACCAACCTTTATGCGTATTGGCAGAGGAGTCCAGTTATCCTTCTGTCTAAAAGATAATGACCTTCCAAAGATTGCCCTGATTCCAAGTGTTAACATTTTTCACATTAGCCAGTTGCAATGCAAAATATGCCTGTGCTGTATGAATATTGGCACTCGTGGGAGGGAGCATTAAACAGACTTCCACAAGGTAACACCGATCCAAACAGATGGACAGACCCCGGTTTTTCAGCTCCAACATTCCACAGGGTTTCCTTTAGCCAATTTGATCGTCTCCGAGGAAAGCAAGCTTTTACACCTGATGCATCTGTGCTCAAAGACCCCCTGCCTTTAAAATGACTTTTCTGAGTGTTATTGGAAACAACAACATTAAGATAATGGCAAGACTGACAGTGAGGAATTCGCAGGGGATGCAAAATAAATGAAATCAATTAGTATCATAAATACAAGCCGGGTTTCTTGTGTCTTACACGTCAATTATTTATACCAAACAGATATTTATGACTACGGCTTTACGACTAATAGCAAATTTATTTTGACGAGATCCATCAAAAGCGAGAGAAACAGCGTTGGCTGCTATTTTAAACGGCTGCATTCTTTGAGTGGTTTTACAGAGTACCAAATAAGATGGTTCATAAAAAAATATATTCTGTCCTCAACCCCTCCTTTCTCTCAGATGGTAAGGAGAATTTCAAGAAACAAAATAGAGGGCTTTAAAATATGCCTGTTTAATGGAAAACCCAATGGTCTGATTTCCCTCGTTTAATGGAAGGCAATTCATATCCATTTAGAAAGGAAGGAGAAATACATCCAACCAACAGTGCTGTTAGAATGTACATTAACCGAATGTATCTTTTTTCGAGGTCAGCTGTCATTCTTTCTGAATTGGTCCCTAAACAGATCACACAGCAGATGGAAAAGGCCAGTTTGACATGACTCTTTGGCTTAATTATAGCATTACTAAGACAGCATATGGACTTGGTGTGTACGGAAGAATTTTATTCAGCAATTTTATTTGCACATAAATCCAGCAATGTGCTTCTTTGGTTGCACTTGATCTTCAGTATTTATATTTCACTGTAATTGAATCATTTTTATCTGTATGTTAATAGGTCAAGCTCTCCTACCAATTACATGGAATGTCCATTTGAGTTAGTGTTTAAAGAAGTGTAGAATGGGGTTTTTATACCTAGTACAAGATGCTTTTCCAAAAACCAGTGCTCATCCAGTTTCATTGGTTTGGGAAGTAATTGTGTCAGCTCCCTGGAGCAACCTTATGATTGCCCAAACTCCAACCAAGTCATGCTAGCTTAGTTGCACAAAGATGTTATATTTTGTTGGATTGTACTTTTAAAAATAAATCTTGGTCTCAGGTTGAAGGAGTAGCTTGGTCTTCTTTGAAGATACAGAAAAATAATTTATCACGATGTTGGTAAGAAAAAAAAGCATTTTTTTAAGCAAAGCAAAGATTTTGGAAATTGTTGGATTGCTTCCTTTAAGAAAAATAATAATTCTCATTGGACGCAACTGCATGATTTTACTAAAGAAAATCTAGTACACGACACACAAGTCTGTGTCTGTATTATCTGCATCACTGATGAGCAATTTAAGACTTGAAGGCACGGAACATGAAGGTGAAATCAAACAAGGCATGAAGAGCCTTGGGGAAGGCATAGGGAAGATACACTTGTACTTGATCAAAACAATAATTTAGATCTTTGGGCCCTGATCTACCAAAGTAATTAAGCATATGCTTAACTTTAAGCACTTGAGCTGTCCTGTTGATGTTAATCCTCTAGTCAGTCCTTAAGCTCTACTGCTAGACGGCCCAATTCAATGTGTGTATGCCATTGTACACCGTGTGGCAATGCATGTATATCATGCACACAATGGGCAAAAACAGATGCAACTGCAGCCCACAGTAGCCCCTTTAACCCACTTTGCACCGGGCCTCACTTCCACATTTGTGCAGGTGCCACCAGACATTGGTCCAGGATTTCCCCAGGCCACGTCAGCTGCTAGCCTAGGCTCTCACCCCCGAACTATGTCCAGGTCACAGCCTGGGCTAAGGTCCACCCAAATGGGTCAAAGCCAGCCACGGCGGGCTAGCGCATTTGCTGTGGCCCGGCAGACATTGTCCGGATCCGGTATGTCATGGCCGGCCGCCACGGATGCCCGTCACAGTGGGGGCAGGTCCAGCCATCCACAAGTTCATGCATCTCCGTTCTCCCTGCCCTCCCTGGTGTCCCAGCTGCAGGCACATTTGTTGTGTGGCCCAACCTGGTCCGGACCATGCTCGCTGCAGCTTCCTTATTCAGATTGGGTTGGGCCACTGTCGCACAGCAGTCATGTCTGTGCTGATGCGTGCACTCTGCATCCATGTGCACACTTTGGATCAGCCCCTAACTGCTTTTCAGGATCAGGACTACTGATAACACAACAACAGCAACTATATTTGATGTGAACTCCTAGACCAGCACTAAAATGGTGGATCAAAAGAAAACTACAACACTGCGGTGGCTTTCTTGTACAACGTAGAAAACCGTAGGCTACGGTCTCCTAAAATAACGGGGATTTAACAACAGAAACACAGTTCTTGCGAGTTTCCATAGGAGTTTAATGGTTAAATCCTTTAGCTGGCTCTGAAAATTGCGCCTCATTCTTAAAAGTAATCTTCTCAAAAGTGCCAGAGAGACTTAGGAGCCCATGTGTCCCTTTCAAAAGAATTAGGCACTTAGGAGCCTTCTCAAACCAGTTCCTTGAGAGTAAATCCACTGATTTCATTAGGATTATCTCAGCATAAATAATTGGAGGAGTGCAAACGAAATCAAATTGAAAAGTCAATGGGATTTAAGGCTCTCAAGTGCTTGAGTTATTTCTGAAAATGAGAATAAGGTACTTTTGAAAGTTTTTACCCTTAGTCTTTATCATGGCTAAAAAAAAAAATCAATGGATTATGCTCTTTGTTTTAAAAAAAAATTGTACTTTTACTTAAAAAATAGAAATATACCAGCATTAACAGAAATGTTTAAATTAGGAGTGGGAAACCTGGGGCCACTGTGAAAATTAGAAGAAGCTCGATGGACTGGATAGAAGTTGCAGGGAGTTGGTGCTTAAGGGGATGGGGAAAGGAAGGGAAGGGTCCAGATCTTTGCCATGGCAGGTAGGGGGACCCTGGTTCAAGTCTTGCCTTAGCCAGAAACTCACTGGGTGACCTTGGGCCAGTCACAATAATCTCTCAGCCTAACCTACCTCACAGGGTTGTTGTCAGGATTAAAAGTTATGTTATATGTAAAGCGCTCCGAGTGCTATGGCAGGGGAGCGCTATATAAAAATAAAAAGATTATGATTAGTAGTAGCAGCAGCAGCAGTATTCCCTTCCCCTGAGCTCCAGCCTTTCAGTGCTTGAAGATAGGGCTGGACCCAGGGGTCAGATCTAGGAACTGGAAAGGGATCAACTTTAAAACAGCCATATGCGGCCCACCGTCTGGGGGTTCCCCACCTCTGGGTGAGCGGTATGCCCTTACCAGGACTGCCTCACAACTTCCCTGCTTCAGTTTCCGTTGCCAATTGTTCAGAAGTCACCAGTACAGAAACCAATTGCTATGCCCAGGTCACACAGCATAAGAGAGGCAGTAAAATTCTGGTTCTACTAAACAGCTCTTTATTCCTGTCACCTGGCAACACTCTCTCTCTCTAGGGGCAGTATCTGCCCTCCTACAGGCCAGAGAGAACTCTCAACTCCCCATATAAGTTTAGTGACTATAATAAAATCACCATCTTAGGCCATAGCATACCATACCAATCCAGAAAAAGGAGAATTTTTAAAAAATGTCTAGCAGCCAATGGGCTCGATTTAATTTAAACACCACCTCGGTGCATCTACCTTTTACATAGTCCTTCCAGAAGAAGATTAGTAGATGCTCTGCTATAAGGTTATTTGGCTTGTGTCTACTAGAGGAAACACCAGAGGATGTTTTCACACTCCACAATTCTTTTTCCACTCAACTCTTGTTCCTGAAAGATTCCATTTCTTTACTCCAGCCTAGCAGTCTCTCCAAAGTTCCCCTGGGTACCTAGCTCACATAATATCTCCTAAATTCAAGCTGAAACAGGTAGCTCATTTGCTACCTGTGGGAAATACCCACCATTTTGAGTACCACATCGGGTAACTGCTAGGCTATCTGAATACCGAACACATGCCCGATGTCCTGAAATACTGTTACCAAGTTACCAACTGGCAAATGGGTACGGTAATTGGAAAAAAGTTGACAAAACAGTATTCGTAGTCTGAATGTTGGTACCAGAAGTTGGCAACTCCATACTGGAAGTTGGAAAATCGGAACAAAATCGGTAAATCAGTCCACTGGGTAGCCAGATGTCTGAACACTTTTTATGTACCGATTAGTACCCAATGTTACCCGGTCAAGTTGAGTACCACCATTTCAATGGGTGTACCCATTTTTGTAGATTCTCATCTCGTCTCTACCTAAAATCCCAGACGGTCTTGGTTTGGGGCTGAAAATTTGTTCTCAGGGACGGGGAGAAGGGAGTGTTGCGGTCTTGTTGAGAGTGCTGGTTCTTGGTTCATTCTGGGAAGCAAGAGTGAAGCAAAAACCAGCAGTGTCTTGGCTTAATTCTCGATGAGAACGCAAGAATAGATTAAAAATACTGTGCATGCGTAAAATGGCTGCCCCTTTCCAAAAGGGCAAAGAGCCTTTGGCGGGCCGCTTGCAGGCGGAGGCAGTGGAGGCAGCTATTAGCACAACTGCATGATCCATCCCACCTTCCTCCCTCTGTAACCGACCCACCAAGATGCTTGTCCTTATCTCACACATCCTCTCTCCCCTCTCCCCCTTCCCTCTCACCTTCTCCTCCCCCTACTTCTTTCCCCTCTCCTCCTGCCTCCCACTAAGCCTGCCATCTCTCTCCTCCGTCCCCACACCTCCTCCTCCCCCCACTTCTTGTCCCTGCCCCTCTGCCCCAGTGCCTGTCTCCCGCCGATCCCATCGGCCCCTCTTCCCCTAATCTTATCCCCATTCCCTGTCTCCCCCCGATCAACTCCCATTCTCCTGTTCCCTCTGGAACTGTCGCTCCTCTGCTAATAAAGCCCCCTATATCCATGATATTTTCTTCTCTCGTTCCCTTCACCTTCTTGCCCTCACTGAAACCTGGATCTCCCCCATGGACTCTGTCACCCCTGCCACCCTCTCCTACGGAGGTCTCTCCTTCTCCCACCAGCCCTGCTCCGAAGGCTGGGGTGGCGGCGTAGGCCTCCTCCTCGCCTCTTCCTGCCAGTTTGAACCCTTCCCCCCGATCTCCTTCCCCTCCTTTGAGGCTCACTCTGTCCACCTCTACTCCCCTCTCCATTTCCGTGTTGCTGTTATCTACTCCACCCCCCAACTCCCTCGCCTCCTTTCTCTCCGAGTTTGAGTTCTGGCTCACCCTATTCCTCTCTGATGACATCCCCACACTCATCCTTGGTGACTTCAATATTCATGTAGATGCACCCTCTCAGCCCTGCATCGCCTGCTTCCTCTCCTTAGCCTCCTCCTTTAATCTCCACCTCTGGACTAGTTCCCCCACCCACACGGATGGTCACTCTCTTGATGTTGTATTCTCTACGAACTGCTCTGTCTCCGATCTCTCCTTCAAGCTCCATCCCATATCTGACCATTTTCTTGCCTCCTTCCACCTCTCCCACTGCTCCCACTCCTCTTCCCCATCTCCCCATCCCTTCCGCGATCTGCAGACCATTGCGCCCCAGGACGTTGCCTCCTCCCTCTCTCCTCTTCTCCCCTCAGTCCTCTCCTCCTCCTCCCCCAATTCTGCCATCTCCACCTTCAACTTCTCTCTCGCCCCCACCCTTGACTACCTTGTCCTCCTCTCCTCCCGCCCCGCTCACTCGCGTAACCCTCGCACTTGGCTCACCCCACCACTCGCCATCTGCGCTCTTACACCTGCTAAGATCTGCCCTTTTCTGTCTGTCTCCTTTGCCAAAACTCTCATCCACGCCCTAGTCATTTCACGCCTTGACCATTGTAACCCCCTCCTTGCTGGCCTTCCCCGCTCTCACCTTTCTTCCCTCATCTCTGTTCAAAACTCTGCTGCCAGGATCATCCACCTAGCCCGTTGCTTTGACCATGTGCAGCCTCTCCTCTCCTCTCTCCAGCGGCTCCCCTTCCCTGAGCGTATTCTGCACAAGCTCCTCATCTTCACCTACAAAGCCCTTCACAACCTCGCTCCCCCTACCTCTCTGCCCTGATCCCCCTCCGAACCCCTGTTCGAGCCCTTTGCTCCTCTTTCATCCCCTCCCTCACCCTCCCACACCTCCCCTGCTCCCCCAACTGCCTTCGTCCCTTCTCTCTTGCTGCTTTGCATGCCTGGAACTCCCTCCCTACCCTCGTCCACCTTGCCCCCACCCTCCACACCTTCAAGTCCCTCCTCAAAACCCACCTCTTCCACTCCGCTCCGCCCCGCCGAACTCCTGCTAATAATCCCCACCCAGGATTATCCCCCACCTGTTATCTGCAAACTCCCAATTTACTGTAACCAAGCCAAGAACGTGCACCTGAGCTCTCGCATCCTCATGAATGTCGCATCCCTTGTCTCTCCCTCTGTTCCCCCTTCCCTGTCTCCCCTCCCCCTGTCTTGAGATTGTAAGCTCTTGGGCACAGACCGTGTCTATCTTATTTTTCGTAAAATGCCAGGTGCTATATAAATGCTAATAAGTAAATAATAATAATAATAATAATAATAATATGAACATGGATTGAAAAAGACCAGTGGAGGATGAGGGGATCCTTGCCAGTGAGGGCAGAACTGCTCTCCCTGCCAAGGATCTTCCATGTCAATTTCAAGCAATCCTTGAAATTGCTTGACCAGGGGTGGGCAATTCTTGATTAGGGGAGCAGTGTTGCACTTCCTGGCAAGGATAGCCCCCTCCCATGTCAATTTCAAGCCAGAAAGATCTTCCCGGCTTGAAATTGACATGGTGCTGCTCTCCCCAGCAAGGATTGCCCGGCACTAGTCTATTTCTAGCCAGGAAAGAGTTCCTGGCTTGAAAGAGACCAGTCCCAGGGCACGGGGGTTCACTGTGGGGGCATGCATTGCTACACTCCCCCGCAGCAAACCCCTATTAGATGATAATACATGATGGCCTGGAAGCCAACACATGTCCCTGCCTTAGCCCACATGGCATCCTACTCGATTTTGAGGATGATGTCATGTGGGGGACACAGACCAGGAACACGTGTTCCTGCTCCATAACCACCTAATAAATAGACCAATAGCAAACAATGGTTATTGTTTTGTTTGTTATCCCTCAGAGTCCCTGGAGGAGCTGAGCCGGATCCATGCTCCTTAAAGGGCAGATACCCAACCCATTACACTCTCCTTTCAACCACAATGCCATGCTAAGGTCATGTGATCACCGTGGGGAGAGAAGGAACAATTATTTCACCAGGCACAAAATTATACCTGAATTTCAAAGTCCTTGCGATATGTAGATGTTTTGTTTTATGCACTTCCATGGCTAATGTTAAATATTTAACATCCTAAACTTGTTTTTTTAGGTCCTCCTAATGGGGGCGAATCCTACAAAAGTCAAAGTTAGGAAGATCAAAGCTTGACAAATGTATAAGTAAGTAAGTAACTTTATACATATACATATTTGTTGTTAAAGTCCTGGCTCTTTCCATCATATGATGGCTTAGAACAGCGATGTTTTGATATGAGAGATGTGCTACATACACACATTAATGAAACATGACAGCAGTAAGCCTTCACTGAACTGCAGGCCCTAAAATGATTGCACATGCAGCTTCAAGATGACACCACTGTACACAATTACTCTCCAGAGACAAATGTAATCTTGAAAGAGAACTTGTTCTGAAATTCATCGACAATTACTCCCCAGCAAGCAGAGGTGAAAGACAGTTTTCCTACAAGCACATTTGTCAACAAAGAATAATTCCTGCTCTGACGGGAATAGTCCATCATCAACTTTTTGATGGCCTGGTAAAAAGAAAAGAAAGAAAGAAAGAAAGAAAGAAAGAAAGAAAAAGAGTAGGGAGACAAATACCTTGGGCTTTGTCCCTCTTATGTAATGATGGTTTAAGAACAAAATAAAATATTCAAAAGTCTTTTTCTTTCCTTTCTTCTGTTATTAAGTATAGGGCTGAAACAAATCTCATAGGTGCCTAATGAAGTTACCTAAGGCCCTTTTCACATGAGAGGTGCCCACACATCTCCACGCAATTTCGCTGCGTGGAGGTGCCCGTGGGAATGCCTCGGGGGATGGGTGGAGGCCCGTGCACACTCCCGCACTACACCCACCTCCACCCATGACCCACCCACGGAGCAATGGGTTCCAATGCACGATGCTCCGTTGGTGAAGGTGGGTGTGCACCTGTAGGAACGGGCGCACACTCACCTCCATCCACCGTGGCCACACACCCATGCCCCCTACCCACCGCGGTCCATTTAAAAAGGGCCAAAATTAGACTATCTGAATTGGTTTTGACAAAGGGTGATTTCAGACGAGACAGGGCGGCATTCGCCCTGTCCCGGAATCACCCAAATGATTCCCCACTGGGATCACTCCAGCAAGTCCAACAGACGTGCCGGCTTAATTGGGGAGGGGGCGGGGCCGTGCAGGGCAACGTGTGGCCGCACGGCCCGACCCCCACCGCCCGCCCGATTTGACTACGGTCCGGAATCCCGCTGGGGATTCCGGGCCATGGGTGCCAGCCAGACATTACTTTTTGTTGGTTCCCGCCGGGGATCTCTTTGACCACGCTTGCGGCGCTTGTCCGGCGGGGAGCCCCGGAAGCGTGGTTGAAATTGACCCCATGTGGGAATCGACCGTGGTGAACATCTGGCGGCCGCCTAATAGACGTTCAGGGCGCTGTGGCCCCATGTGGGTATTGACCGTGGTTCACTGTGGTCTCGTCACGTCTGAAAATACCCAAAGTGAATATGAAGGAAGATTCCCTCCCAAGTTCATTTGTGGTTTCAAATCTTCATTTGTCTATTTCAGAGTTCAGTATTTGGCGGTGATATTTAGCAAATATTTTTGAATGGCAATGTGTTTGATGCATTTGGACCAATCGCAGTCGCAAATTTAAAAAGTCCACCAAATAACACCGCTGAAATGAGCAGAATACTGCATACCAAAATATCAAAGTAAGCAAAGATGAAGATGATGTGAATTTTAAACAAATTCAGATATTTGTTTGTGGGAGAGAACATGCAAATCATCTTCACGAAGATGGAATGTCATTTATTTCAGCCCTAATTACTAGGGGTGGGAATACCGGTAAATCCGGAATCTGATAATGCCAGTACTGGGCGTACCGGCATTATCGGATTCAACCCAGTAAATCCGGTCCGGTTACCGGATTTTTTTACATTGCAGCCATTTAAATGAATGGCTGCAATGTAAGTCCCACCAAAAAAGTTTAAAAAAAAAAAACCCTGGGGGGGGTGTTTAACACCCCCCCAACCCCCCAGGGATCACCCCTACTAAAGTTCAGCGCTTGCTTACCTTGCGGAGCTCCGAGGGCGGCGGCGGCGGGCGGTCCGGCGGCCTCAGCGCCGGCTGTCGCTGCCGGCGTCAGAGACGCTCTAGGCCTTCCGGGGAACTTCCGGGTTCCGCTGAGGCCGCTGGATCGCCCGCCGCCGCCGCACCCGGAGCTCCGCAAAGGTAAAGCACTCAACTTTAGTAGGGGTGATCCCTGGGGGGTTGGGGGGGTGTTAAACAC
>QEPC01011901.1:9900233-9973069 GCA_003113815.1 Sphenodon punctatus | reverse complement strand
GGGGGGAGGAATTAATTGTATTTCATTGATTTCAATGGGGACACAGTGCCCCATTGAAATCAATGAAATAAAACCGGTACCGGATACCGGATTTAATCCGGGAATCCGGTTCTTTGAGAACTGGAAACCGGTAAATCCGGTATTTGGTAATTACCCAGGGGTCCCATCCCTACTAATTACTGAAGGGTGTAACACTGGAGGGTGAAAATACCTTCCCTCAGAACTTGTATATTACATGTAGGAGAGTAGAATTTCCCTATTAATTTGACTGTTTTATCCAAACCTTCTCAGTGCATTTTGTAAAACACAAAATAATATCAATCTTTATTTATATTAGAGTTGATCAGAAAACAGGACTCTCTCATGGAAATTCCAACATTTTAGGCTTTGCCTTTGCACTAAATCAGGACAAAACAATGCCACATCAGTTCCTCCAGTGGGAGCTCCAAAGGATAGAGCTACCATTCCTTGGCTGAAAACCATGGAAACAATGCTAAGCATCATGGGATACATAGTCTTGTACAAGGAAAATGCCATAAGATAAGAGTGTTTTTGCCAGAAAACTACATTTTCCATGATGCAATGAGGTTCCACCACTACCCAATCAGACAACCAATAATTGTGTGATTCAGCTTCCTGTTTCAAAGAGAGGGAAATTCCTTTTCCCTCCCACCATGGAAAATGTAATTCCCCAAGAGGAAAATACTATAAAGGGCTTCATTTCCCATTATTGTTCTTCACCCGTTTCCTATGATGGTTGCTGATACCTGTTTCAGGACATAACTGCCACCATACTAGGTCAGCCCAACTGTCCTTCTAGCCCTTTTCCCTGTCTCTGACAGTGGCCAGCACCCGATGTTTCAGAGGAAGTCTACAAAAACCAGGACATACAGGGAGTAATCCATTTTCTGTCATTCACTCTCAGCTTCACCTGCTGGGACATTTCTGATTCAGCTTTTTATTGGCTGTGACTATGGTTGCCCTCATAATTGATGCTAATTGTGGGATTGTAATATATTCCCACACGTTAGCTGCACATGTGAGTGCACTATATACCATGTTCATCCCGTGAGTTATGTCTTGAGTGTTCTTCACACATTCCTGGACTCTGAAATCATGCTCTAACAGGGACGGGGGTTATGGTTGCACAAAACTGAGAACATAGGAATACCTGTTGGTATTACAATCGTGGGATCGCAGGCGTGGAAACCAGCAGGACAGAATCATGGTTCCTTAAGTTCAGCTGACTTGTTAATTTCACCTCGCTCTGCTAATAGTTCGTTAATTTCACCCAGCTCTGATGAATGCTTGTTAATTGCTCTGATGTGTGCTCCACGCGCTGCACTGGTTGCCTATAGCGTACCGAGCCAGATTCAAGGTGTTGGTCTTGGCCTATAAAGCCCTACACGGTCTTGGTCCTTCATACCTCAGGGACCACCTCACCCTCTGTGCCCCAGAGCGTCCCGTGTAAAACGGGGTGGGGGGGGCACAATGGAGAGGGCGTTCTCCGTGACCGGGCCGCGACTGTGGAACTCCCTCCTGGAGGAAGCCCATCTGGCCCCAAGTTTATTGGCCTTCCGCCGGACCTGTAAAATCTGGCTGTTCTCTCAGGCCTTCGGAGGAGGGGAGGGGGGTTGGGATAAAATTTGGGGGGGCTGGTTGCCTTTAGAAGGATTTTTAGATGTTTTAATTCTTGTGTTTTATTGCTGTTTAAATTATTGGGGCTTTTTTATGTTGTGAGTCGCCCTGAGATGCCGTGGGCATGAGGGGGCAGCTAAGACATATAAATAAATAAAATAAATAAAATAAATTTCATTCATGGATTTCAACCCCGCTCTCAGATCAGTCAGGCAGCAGACACAGAGCAGAAGGGGGAAAATGAAAACTTGTGCTCGTGAAAAGGGTAGATCCCATGATTAGTGACATTAACGTAAAACATGCAAAGAAAAAAACTGCGGGAGATGCATCTCATAAGGATGTCCAGAAAATGAATTGTACGATTTCAAGATCGCAGGAAAATTGTGGGAACAAAAAAAGCGCAGGAGACACCATCTCATGTGAAAGCAGTCACACACACACACACACACACACACACTTATTCAAAGAAATATCTTTTTTAAATGACTCTTTAAGGAAACCCGAGGTATATATATATATATTTTAGACGAAAAATCTTAATTGATAGACAGATTCATCTGAAATCAACATTTTTAAGAACAAAAGCAAGCAAGCAAGCAAGCAAACAAAAAATAAGAAATCTGACATCAATCAATCATTGTTTATTTCACATAGCCAGTAGCCATTGCTTTTACAGAAATAAAATAGACAAACATAACACATATCAAATTGTAAATTTCAACCATGTCCCTCAATGTCAGTCCCTCAAATTTGACATCTGAAGTGGGATCAATGAAGGGACACCCCCCTAGCCCTAAGCGGGGGATGAGTTTGTGACCACCCTCCCCCGAACAGGGTGCCGGGCGGGGAGGGGGCAGGGGTTTCCTTTGCCCTCCCCCACCTACCCATTGAGCGACGGCACCGGGGGGCCAATAGGGAGGAGAGGAGGGGTACCTAGGTGGGGGCGTGGACGGGTATATCTACCTGTGCCGGCCAGGTGCTTCCTCCCCAAGCGGAGTAAAGCCCCCGGCCACGGTACTCGCCAGAGGGGGCGGGGGAGTGGGGAGCCCCTGGCCTCGGTACTCGCCAGTGGGGGCGGGGGAGTGGGGAGTCCCCATAGCATACAGGTGGCCTCTACAGACTTCTGGTCTACATGCAGGCCCATGTTACAAGTGTGTGACGTTATGTTCCTCCGTGACACCCTATTTAATGGGGGGAGGGTGGGATCGCCAACCTGGATGATAATTGTAGAGTCTTAGTAGGGGCCGGGGCAGTGTTCGATTTGATTTTAAATCCCCCATTAATGGAGGCTCGTCTTTGTTTCCAATACTAGTTACAGGGTTATCATGGCACCCACCAGGGCTGTGAAGGGTGGCAAGGGTGCCCAGACTGGCCAGGTCACTAGGGCCCAGAATTGAGGAAGCAATCAGGCCTCTTCCCCCTCGAGGGAGGGGGAGTGTCCCCAGGTTGTTCCTGCCACCGTGGGGGCGGAAATGGGCCCGGAGCAGCAAGACAGCGTGCCCCGGTACACCGCGCAAGATGTCACGCAGATGATCGCCATTGCGCTACAGTCGGTGCAGGCTCAGAACGCAGGGCAATCGGCGGGGGCGCTACAGACGGTGCAAGCTCGGAACGCAGGGCAATCGGCGGGGGCCACGCCACTCCCCCCCCAAAGCGGCGACGGAATCGGAAGGGAACCCAGCCGGTGGAAGGAGGAGCAGGAGGTCCTGAGGCAGTAGGAGGGACCCAAGCAGCACAGCGGTCAACTGGAATGGCGGCGGTGCCCATTTACCAAGGTGAGGGGCCCATGGGGTCCACAGTCATTGGTGCTGTGGGGCCCGGGGGCCCAGGTGGATTTGTGGGGCTCGAGGGCCACATGCAGGGTTATAATGCGAGCATGGCAGGGGTCCAGGCAGAAGCAACCGGATGGGGGGCTGGCCCAGGGGTCCTGTCGCAGGTCGTTAATGCAAACATCACACCTGGGCCGCAGGTCGTTAATACAAATGTCCCACCTGGGCCCTCGGTCACTGGTCCGGGCATGGGCACGGCGGCAGTGCCCGTTTTTGGGGTTGGGGGACAGGTTCCTCAGTGGTACTGGGATAAAGTGGCCGTGTTGGCGTTAGATGCCAATGCGGCCGTGCCTGTGTGGGACACAACTGCAGTTTGTGCCGAGGCACAGGTTACTTATGGGCGGCCTGGTTTTACCCCGGGTTTGCACACCTATGCCATCCCCATCTCATTGCCCGGCGACCACTTGTCGTTAACTACCAAGGAGAAAATATGGAAAGGTGAGTTTCTCGATATCTTTATGTTATTGCATGGGGAGGACCGGGTGATGGGGGCGTGGAAGCGGACAAAGGGGAAAAGGGAAAGCGCAAGAAACCCATTAAATAGGGTGTCACGGAGGAACATAAGGTCAGGACATGGGGAAACTGGTCCGCTTGCTTTTTTATTTACATGGGTGTGGTGGCTTACAAATTCCCGAATAGGGCATGGCAGTTAATTCAGTACGCCGCAATTATCCAGAAGGCCTATAGTGATTTTGGGGGGCTAGCCTGGCTGGAATATGACGAGATGTTTCGTCGTAGGGCAGCATCTAACCCACACACCCGCTGGGACATTATTGAATATAATTTGCATTCCCAAATTATGGCCCCCCACCGCCCAGTGGCTGGCATCCACACGGGGAGTGGAGTAGCGATCCCGGGGCCTTCAAAGGCATCTTCTGGGAGGCAGGTATGCTGGGCATACAACATGAAGAGATGTTTTCGTTCCCAGTGCAAATACTCTTATTTCTGTTCCAGCTGTGGAGGTGGTCACCCCGCCTCGTCCTGCCATATGGGGGGGGGGCCCTGAATCAGGAAGTCAAAGGTTTGCCAACGGGGGCGCGAAGCAGGAACGGTTCGGGGGGTGGGGTACACCAAGCTGGATATGGCGCCTATGCCAATAAAGCTTGAGGTTCTCCGCCCATTGCTGCAGCGCTATCCGAACAGGGTAGACGCTGACTATTTGTGGTGGGGGTTTTCAGAGGGTTTTGAGATCCAGTACACAGGCCCACGGGTGGATACAATCACTCGGAACCTTAAGTCTGTGCGGGGGATGGAAGGGTAGTGGGGGAGAAGATAAATAAGGAGGTTGAGGCTGGGAGGGTAGCAGGTCCATATGACTCCCCGCCTCTCTCTCCCCTGCGCTGCTCCCCACTGGGGGTAGTGCCAAAAAAGGAACCCGGCAAATTCCGTTTAATACACCATCTGTCCTGCCCCAAGGGCAGTTCGGTGAATGACGGGATTGATGCTCGGTTTGTGCTCGGTACAATACACATCTTTTGATGCAGCTGTGCGCACTGTGAGGGCATGTGGCAAGGGGGCACTAATGGGGAAGTGCGACATAAAGTCAACTTTCCGCCTCCTGCCGGTATCCCCGAGGGATTTCAACCTGTTGGGTTTTTCATTTAACGGCCAATTTTCTTATGATAAAGCCATGCCTATGGGCTGTGCCATTTCTTGCGCTGCATTTGAGCGTTTCAGCACTATGCTGGAATGGACAGCTAAGGCCCGCACTGGTTTAGTGTCCATATCACATTATCTCGATGATTATCTCTTCTCAGGGTGGACGGGTACCCAGGAATTCACCAATTTAATGGGTGTGTTTGCTACGGTTGCGGGAGAATTGGGGGTCCCACTGGCCAAGAAAAAAACCAAGGGTCCCGCAACATGCATCTCCTTTATAGGGATAATTATTGACATGGTGTCTTGCACATCTAGTCTCCTGCCAGACAAGCTAGCCACATTGCAGGGACTGATCACAGACACTATGGCTGCCAAAAAGGTGACGCTGAGGGCACTTCAAACTTTACTGGGTCACCTCAACTTTGCATGTAGGGTTGTAGCCTCGGGTCGGGCGTTCTGTGCGCGGCTCGGCCAAGCAACCATAGGGTTGTCAGCTCCCCACCATCACGTACACATAACTAAGGGGATCAGGGCGGACCTCCTGGTATGGCTTACATTCCTTCAGA
This sequence comes from Sphenodon punctatus, assembly GCA_003113815.1. Lineage (NCBI taxonomy): Eukaryota > Metazoa > Chordata > Lepidosauria > Sphenodontia > Sphenodontidae > Sphenodon > Sphenodon punctatus. The sequence goes on along the minus strand of QEPC01011901.1, from coordinate 9,967,437 downwards.
ACTTTAATGGAATCTCCTCGTGGCTACTTGAAGCCGACATGCAGGTGGTATCTGACGCTGCCGGTGGGAGTGGCTTTGGAGTGTTCTTTCAGGGTAGCTGGTGCGCCCAAAGCTGGCCGCTGAACTGGCCGGCGAGCGACCTTGTCAGGGACATAACATTTCTAGAGCTCTTCCCACTTCTGGTAGCGTTGGAACTCTGGGGCCATCGCTTCAGGGACTGTCACATATGCTTCTGGTCTGATAACCAGGTGGTGATGCAAGTGATCAACCGCCAGTCCAGTAAGTCCAGCAGAGTTATGGTCCCGGTCTGCTGGTTTGTGCTGAAGTGCCTCTCCATCAATATGTATTTCTCGGCCAAATACATTCCCGGTGTTCATAATGAGATTGCTGATTCCTTATCTCGCTTTCAGATGGATCGATTCCGTTCCCTGGCGTCCGGCGCCAACATCAACCCAGAAGCGATGCCGGAGGTTTTGTGGAAGCTTAGGAACGAAGGATAGACGAGGGCGTTAGAGCCGCCGTGTCAGACTCTATGTGGCGAGCCTATGTGTCCGCGCTTCAGGAATTCTGCAGCTTCCTCTCAGCCCACGAGTTGCAGGAATCTTGGCCCGTCCCAACCTGTCAAGTGGAGTGGTTTGTGGCACACTTGAATAGCCATGGGTTGGCGCCCCGCACCATTCGGTGTTGTTTGGAGGCTATTGCCTTTTTCAGCAAGGCTCAGGGTACTGCCAACCCGTGTGCTAGCTATCGCCTGCACAGGGCTGTCGACGGGTGGGCTAGGGAGCGGGGCCAACGGAGGAATACTTACCAACCAGTTTTGGTTGACACACTGGCTTGTTTGTCAGCAGCACTGCCCCGCATTTGCTCATCCCCATATGAGGGGTTGCTTTTCAGAGCTGCCTTTTCAATAGCATTCTTCGGGGCATTGCGCATTAGTGAACTGGTGGCCTCATCACAGGGCGATTGGAGGGGTGTGGCCCTCAAAATCAGGGATGTAAATTGTGCCCCTGACGCTATCATTATCACAATTCGGCACTCTAAGATTGACCAAGGGGGGAGGGGCCATCACTTGACGCTGCACCGAGCCACGCTAGGGCTAGTATGCCCAGTGGCGGTGATGGCGGAATATTTGCAGGTGCGTCTGCCGCTAGAAGGCACTCCCTTCATTCATTCTGGGGGAGCCAGATTGACAAAATTCCAATTTCAGGCTGTTTTTAAAAAAGGATTGGCAGCACTAGGAATGTCGCCTGCTGATTGCGGGTCACACTCTTTCAAGATCGCGGCAGCGTCCACGGCAGCAGCAGGTGGCCTGGCATCAGCGCAGATCATGGCCATAGGCCGGTGGCGGTCTGGGGCTTATCGCACTTACGTGAGGCCTTTCGGCCCCCCCCCCCCGCTGTTGCCCTGTCATTGTTATAATATCCCTGTTGTCTTGCTTATCTACAGGCACTGACCGGTTGCCAAGTGTGTGGATCTGCGGGCATAGCATTGTGCGGTGGGCCGAACGCTATGCGGCAAACTCCGGCTTTGGTACCCAACTCGGTTGTGGGTTGCACGCTCGCCTCTATTGGATCGGGCACAGTAGTATGCGCTGGGAACAGCTGGTCCCGTTGCTTCTCAGAAGGACCAATCTATTTGGGCCACCCGCCATACTAATCATCCATCTAGGAGAGAATGACCTAGGTTTGCACAGCGCATGGGACCTCACGGGCACAATGAAGTTTGACATCTCCAGATTGGCAGCTCGTTGGCCACAAACACACATCTGGTGGTCTGATTTGCTTGCCTGGAGGGTTTGGTGGTATGCCAAAGCACCAGGCAAGATTGAGCACGCCAAACGCAAAATCAACTGGGCCATGTGGGTGTTCGTAAGCCTCTTGGGTGGCACGGTGGTGCATCACGAAAGGATTGTTAGCCAGCACGCTGACCTCTTCCTACGCAATGGCGTACATTTATCAGTTCAGGGGAACACTTTCTGGTTGGAAGACTTGCGGAAGGCCATACATGTGCATTTTGGGGTGCCTGTGTGGGGGAAAGGGGTGGAGTAGTGTTGCCTCCCCCCTTTTCATGGCGGTTAGCGGGGTAGGAACCATGCTGTGGTAAGGCTCCCTATGAGCTGAGGGGTCGCGCTTGTACCCATTACCACCTGGGGAGTGGGGGGGTCAGAAGGCCGGGGCCCCAGCCCAGGCTCGGAACAGCTGGTTTGGGGCAGATAACCCGGCTTGACCCAAGGGGAGGGTGAATTCGAAGGGTCGATTCACCCGGGCAGGGAGGGTGAGATTTAGCTCAACCCCCCTTGGGCCTGTTTTTGTAGCATGGCTCCTCCATGCTTTTACACACACAGGCTGTTAATATGGTTGTATTGCTCATATGTGTAAGTGATACACATAAATGTGCGGCCAAGGCCTTTTAACCCCAGAGCATGTCTCTGTCTGTTCCTGTGGGTGGTGCGGGCACAAGGGACACCCCCCCTAGCCCTAAACGGGGGGGGGGTGAGTTTGTGACCACCCTCCCCTGAACAGGGTGCCGGGCGGGTAGGGGGCAGGGGTTTCCTTTGCCCTCCCCTGCCTGCCCATTGAGCGACGGCACCGGGGGGGCCAATAGGGGGGAGAGGAGGGGCACCTGGGTGGGGGCGTGGACAGGTATATCAACCTGTGCTGGCCAGGTGCTTCCTCCTCTCTGCAATCCTGGCGGCCGCTCGCGAAGGCTTTCCCTCCCAACCCGTCCCCTTTTTGCAAACGGTTTCTGCAGCAATGAGTGTTTTATTGTGCTGACTGTTTAGGTATTGTGCTAAGTGTTTATCCACGGCTGTGGGTGAAAGCTGGTCGCTGTTTGCAGGGCCGAGGAGGAATTTTCCCACCGACCTAATTGGCTCAGAAGGCGGTCGGGTTTTTCGCCTCCTCTGCAGCCATTATGTAATGTTATGTATGTTGTAACAGATTGCTCAACACTTCTCCGACGTCTGGTCGCAACTGTGGTGGTTAGCGGGGTAGGAACCATGCTGTGGTAAGGCTCCCTATGAGCTGAGGGGTCGCGCTTGTACCCATTACCACCTGGGGAGTGGGGGGGTCAGAAGGCCGGGGCCCCAGCCCAGGCTCGGAACAGCTGGTTTGGGGCAGATAACCCGGCTTGACCCAAGGGGAGGGTGAATTCGAAGGGTCGATTCACCCGGGCAGGGAGGGTGAGATTTAGCTCAACCCCCCTTGGGCCTGTTTTTGTAGCATGGCTCCTCCCTGCTATTATGCACACAGGTTGTTAATATGGCTGTATTGCTCATATGTGTAAGTGATGTCTTAATAAATTTGCGGCCAAGGCCTTTTAACCCCAGAGCATGTCTCTGTCTGTTCCTGTGGGTGGTGCGGGCACAAAACAAAATTGATGGCTTTCCTGGAGGCAGGAAATTCCTGCAGTTAACTGTCCAGAAACTAATTTAACTTATCCCAAGCTTAAAGGCAACAGAGCTCAAAACCAAACACACACACTGATTGGAAGAATTCACCAATTTTCCTGCTTCCCAAGTACACGGAAAAGTTGATATCAATAATGAGCGGATTTCACACAGTGCTCTCTGACCCAAACTCTTTTTTAGGTGCAGCACAGCAGAAGCATTAAAAAGGAAGACTTTGGCTGGCAGGCACACCTTAGAGAATTTAGATAGATGATTTTCTGCTTATATACCACCATTCTATTAATTCCTTCCATTTCATGTTCCAACGGGCACTCCTATAGGAGACAAGCCATTCATTTATGTCACCCGGGGAAGCGGCCAGCAGAAGTGTACTAAATAAATCTAGCTACCCTCTGACATGTGCCGGAAAGAAAACGCATTGGATGTTTCGAAACAAGCAAGGTGATGGGGGGAGGGGGGTAGCATGAAAATGCCACGGAGCACCCACACAGCTGGAGTGCTTAGGAAGCGATTCTAATGGGTGGCTCCCAGCGTGGCTACCGTGGCCAGAGAGGCAGCCACCATGCACTCCTGCTGCCACGGACCATGGGGAAGGGGGAAGCGTGCTGGTCTGGTCTTTGCAAATGAGCATGGCTCCCCAGTGCTCCCGGCCAGTTCTTATGACTTGCAAAAGCTGCTTCCCCACCCACAGTGTTTATTAGCGGTGGACTTTTCTCCTGGGGTGGCTGGCTGCTACTGTTGACCCGTTGCCACGCGTCCATATGTCCTGGGCCACCCGGAGCACTCTGGATTTCCCAGCACTGCACCATGCGTGGCCATAAGCAGGTGCTCCATGGCTCACAGGAGCGCACATCCAGCCGCTCCACCTTCAGATGGGTGGTTGGATCCGTGGCTCGTGGGTGGTCACGTGGGGTAGCATCTCATTTGAAAACACCCATTCTCTCTCTCCACCCTCAAAAAACCATTCTATCCAATAAAATCAGAACTCAGAAATATTTACCAGAGAATGTTGTAGCACTAATGCTTAGGCATGTTTCCAAAGAGTCTACAGTATCTAATAGAACTAGTTATTACTAATTCCAGGAGAATTTTAATTCAACTGATTTCAGAATTTTAGAACACTTAAGCCTTAACTCTGGAATAGAGTTAATTTCCCTCCACCATGTTTCAGAAGCACACATCAATGTGCATCTTATAATCTCCTTAAATATATTTAATTAACTTTAATAAAGAAAAACAAAACAGAAAAATGAAATGAGGGAGACTTATAGGGAGAAAAATAACCACAACTTTCTTTGAGGTGTAGCCTGCATCAGGAGGGTACATTTTATTGCTGTTTCATATCTTTAGGAATAAAAGTGTTGTGGTCTTAATGCCAATTTTCAATACCCAGGCAACGCACTCCCAAAGGACAGCTTCAAACTACACAAGGAAATGACTGATTGTTCCACATTAAAGTTAGGTTTCTTTTCAAGAGTTGCTAGAATAAAAAAACCACTTTCTGCTGTTTAGGGCAGTCTTCTTTAGAAATAATAGAGAAGAGATCTATGATGTACAGGGGTAATATTGCGAGAAGAAGCCAAAATCTACCATGTAGGCCATCCCATTCTGAGCAATTTGGCCGAATTAATCAAAAGGCATATGCGTATAATCAACTCATTCCATTTTGGGATCTTTACCTAAAAGTTTGTAAGTTTCTTTGCTCTTGCTCCAGTGTTATGAAATTGTCACAGCTAGCTCCATACCATTCAAAAATGGGTGTTTTCAGATGAACAACTCAATTGGGCAGTTGGGAGGGGGATGTCTGTGGTCACTGGCCACCACGTGGCTCTGCCATGGAGCACCCACACGTGTGGAGGACGTAGGGAGTGAAACAAATGAGCAGCTCCCCGCATTAGCTAATCACTTAGGTTAAAAGAGTGGTTCCCACATTTTTTTCAGGCTGTGACCCACACAGAGACACGAAAGAAATCCTCAAGACCCCAAGCTTTGGAAATTTACAGCTAATTATGCTGAACCAGTCTTCTCGGGGCTCCATTTAGCAACATGATGCCCCGACTTAGGGTTCCAACCTCTAGCCTGGGAACCCCTGAATTACTAAAAAGCACACTTGGCACATATGACTCATCACGAGAGATAATTCAATGAGTGTGTTTAGACGGACCTGGGGACTGGCCACCCCCAGACCTGGCAGCTGCTGCGACCTGCAGTCTACCCACATGGCGTCCCCTCCCCCACACCGTAGATCTGCAGCCGGATCACCCGATGATGCTCTAGGCTGCCACCCACCGCTTTATGGTGTTGCCCGGGGCAATCCCTGGCCCAGAGTGGAACTGCAGAGGCCGTCGGTCAAGCCGACAGACTGCATCTCTGCCTTCAGCCAGTGCCTCAGGTTTGGGTGGCCTGGGCAGCTTTACATGGATAGGCCACCCAGGTGTGAGGCGGAGCAGAGGCATGTGTGCCCCATCCATCTAAAAACAATGAAGATGAAAAGCCTTCCTGATCCAAAGTCTGTTCAAACCAATGAAGGCACAACTGCCTTTGTGAGTGTAGAGTCAAGCTTCCTGGCTCTTCAGATTGCATTATTGAAATGTCATACTGATGCACTTTTTTTTTGCCTGTTGGATATGTCGGAAAATATAGCAAGTCGTCAACATTCACAATCCTCTACCACTTTGTTGAGAATGCAAAGCATAGTCCTGGAGCAATTCAAACATATAGCAAAGCTCCCATTAACTTCAGTACCATATGATTGAATCTATAATTGCCTGATTCACCTTTGAAGTGATCAAAAAGTATGAAGAAACTTATCCCTTTACAAGGCATTAGTCATGATATGACGACATTCTGGCCAATTACCACAGCCCAGAGTTGAATCTCTCTTAATGCAGAATTATTGGAACTCATCCTCAAGATAATTAGACTGCTACTACTTAGAAGATCTACTGTTTCCCCCAGATTTTTTAGCTATACTCTGGAGTGACCACACTGAAAGCCTATGGGGTTGGTTAGAGTCAGTGGCTGATAAATCATGGTCCTAGTTTCCAAAAATGTAAACGGACCTACCGCGCTACTATCCATCACAAATTGCATTGTATAGTCATGCCAGAAGGTGGCCTTCTATTTCTTCGTCTTAAGATTGTGTGCATTTCCTTGACTTCTTTCAAAAAGAAAAAGTTCTATTCCCTTGGAGCCCTGGTGCCTTCAAGCCAACAGCTGCCAAATACAATTTCCTTTAAATAAAACTGCTGAACCTGTCTAACATGGGTTGGAGGCGATATTTGTCATGAAAGAGACTTTATAAGTACTATTGCATTTTCATTGTATTTTAAGTAGCCAAGGGTGCCACAGAGAACCAAAAGAGTGATCGCACTCTGATCTAAATGCAACCCAATCCTGCACAGTAGGTGTACAACTGGAGATGGCTCCAGGCCCTACCTTTAGGGTAAAGATACACCCTGAAGTCCAATCCCCCTAGAGTAAGAACACTCTCACAGACCTGTTGAAAGATAATTAGGGCCATGGTACATCATGCTTTCTCCATCTCCTTCTCATGAGTGGAGCTGAAACAAGTACCCAATACCTGACGGAATTATGGTCCCCAATTCAACCCAGTAACATTGGGTACGAATCAGTACCTGATTAGTGCCTGACAGGTTACCTGATTTATCATCTTTCGGTCAGGGCTGGGCTGGACTCAGGGAAAGGCAACCTAAGCACTAACCTTGGGCAGCAGTCGGGATGAAGGGGAGGAGGCAGCAAATTCCCTGTTCGAAATCAATGTGGGCCATCAAACTCAATAGATTAAGGATGCAGGAGTTAACGGGGTTGGAAAGGAGGTTTCTAAACACTTCTCAACTGTTCAAAGTGTTGTTTTGTTTTGTTTTTAAAAGGTAAAATCTAAGGAGACACCAAACAGCCATTTATATTAAGGAGATGTGGACAGAGTGTGTGGGAATGTGTAGGTGATAAAACTGTCTTAATATGTGCCCTGAAATCTGGATAATGGATTAAAGTAAAACACAAAAACTCTCTCTTCTTCTCCCCACCCACCAATCCAGCCGGTGTCTGGCTTTTTATTTAGGGCGCCAATGCAGGTCCTGCAACATGCATTTTTCATGTGTTCCTTAAAAATTTGCGTGTGTGACCTCCCTAGCGCCGGTGGAGGGTGCTGCCTCCAAGCAGAGGGAATAGGCCAGGGAGGTAATCCATGAGGAAATGTGGGACAAAGGCCCTTTTCACACGAGACACACACACACCCATGCCCACTCAGATACACTACGTGGGCATGAGGTGACCCGCCCATGTGACCGCCGTGGCCGCTGGGTGGGAGGGCACCTCCACCCATCTCCACATATCCCCCACACACGAGCAACTGGTGACAACTGCAGTTGCTCCATGCATGGAGATGGGTGGAGGTGGGTGTGCGTCCGTGTAACGCCTGTCCCTCCATCACTCCTGCACTGCGGCGTCCACCAATCCCACCCCACATCGTGGCTCATTCGAAAAGGGCCACAGGATGTGTGTTTGGATTTATGTTAAGCGCTCTAGGTTTGTATGTTCTGAGGAGTATGTGACCTGAAATCCACATCCAGGCCTTGGGTAAACAGGGGAAGAAAAAGAACTGGGAGAATAAACTGTTCAACAATAGAACACTGAGTTTGGTGCATACGTCTGGGGAAAACTAGGGCCCAGACCCTGTGCAAGGGATATGGGGCAGGGGGTGGGAGGTGAATCTGTCACAGGTGTTTAAAGCCCCAATTTCTTTTTGGCCCATCATTCCTTGTAGCCAACAGAGCTCTGAATTTTAGTTCACAAGCTCATTTTTAAAGGGTGTTTAAACAAACAAGTGAAAGGGGGAGGAGCACAATGGGGTTTTTTGTTGGTAACAGTTAGGCCTGAAACAGGAATTTTGCCTGGTTCCGATTTTGCTCGGATCTGGGTGTTTTGTTCGCTTCAAATGAAACTGGAATAAACAATTGATCTGATCATTCATTCTGAAATATGACCAGACTGAAAATTTATTTATTTATTTGTCTACCAAATGTAAAACGTCTTGTCCACCAAATGTCTACCAAATGTAAAACGTCTTGTCCACCAAATGTCTACCAAATGTCAAACGTCTTGTCTACCAAATGTAAAACGTCTTGTCCACCAAATGTCTACCAAATGTAAAACGTCTTGTCTACCAAATGTAAACCAAATGTAAAACGTCTTGTCTACCAAATGTAAAACGTCTTGTCTACCAAATGTAAAACGTCTTGAATTGGATAAGTCAAATTCTGTACCACGTGACTTCGTTTTCAGACATAGAGAGTATACCAACTTAAAATACCAGTAACTTTGAGTGAATTAATGGTTTGGTTTCTAGATAGCATCTGGCTCAACTGCTGTAGCATATACCCTTCACGTTTGCAATGCAAGCAGTAGTGCTCCCATTTCCTGCCTGCACTGCAAGCTCTCCTGCTCAAGTAAACAGGAGGAGAACAGCACTACTATGCATTGCACTGTAAATTTGAAACCCGATATGGGACTTGTAGTTTAGACAGATAAAGCACTTCCATTACCTACTATTCAGATGAGCAGTAGAAACAGGAGTTCTACTGCATTCCATCACAAGCTTGGTGGATATACATTGCAATATTTTAACCACGCACTGCCAAGGAATCATTAATTCTCTCAAAAGTACTGATGTTTTTCAAATACAAAACATCAAGTACAGCCAGCCAGTGTGGTGTAGTGGGTGAAGTGCTGGACTTGGACCTGGAAAGCAGGGGTTTTATTCTTGCCCTCACCATGAACTCACTGGGTGGCCTTGAGCAAGTCACAATCTCTCAGCCTCAGTTCCCCATTTGTAATAAATGGGAGCGTGTCTCTCTCTCCCTGTGTTCCCCTTGTCCCTCTTAGATTGCAAACACACTGGGCAGGGACCTGTCTCTAATAACAACAGTTGTAAAGCACCCAGTACATTGCTTGTGCTCTATAAATGCTTAATAATAATTAGGATGAGGATGTTTTTGGCTAGGAGGATAAAGTAGTGCTTTCGTAAAACTTACACTGCCCCGTCTATTTAAAACTGCATAGGTTGAATTTATGATAAGTCAGACGTTTTATAGAGATCCAGGAATATTCATCTTAACAAGACTCCACTGTATGAAAGAAGCATTTATACAAATATTCCATCAAAGCACGTTTGCTCAGACACTGACACGTGTATAATACGGAAGTGGAAACGACATATGCACCTGTCAAGTCCATTACCTGCTCAACTGGAAGTCTTTTGTTCCATCCCCAGGCCACCGCCCGTTTTCTATAGCAACTGATCCAAATTGTTCCTGAGGAAATATGCCCTGCCACAGAAAAGAAAGTGCTGAACCTCAAGATCACAGAACAATCCACTCCCTACATCATCTCCGGATAAGGCCTTTAGTCAGGGGTTAGCAATGGAAGCCTCTTTAGCCTTGATCTTGCATAGCTCAAGTCAGGGGGAGTTGTGCCGGTGACTTCACTAGACAATGTCACTCCTGACAGGGCCGTATGGGGGTTCCTGGAGGGTCAGTAGTTCAGCCGAATGCTTTTATTGGACCAGCTATTGTTGGCAAGACTACACAATTAGTGCTGAATCAATGATTTTAGTTCCCAGGCTCAACAACGTTCGCCGTGAATGCGGTTTCTCTCGGAAATAGATCATTCTGTTTTGCATGATGCAAAAACGTACTTCTTTTGCTAGTTCCTGTTTGGGAATGCCTCTGTTCAGTTCTCCCGGTACTTTATTTGGTACTTTGTACTTCTGCTACTTTGGCTGATACTTTGGTTTCTATATACTGCCATTGAACTGTATAAACCACCTCTGAACAATAATTAACGCCAGAAAGTGACACAAAGGCTGTTTTTAAATGGGCACAGCTGGGTGGGCGGGTCCACGTGTGCCTCATCGAACACTGACATCCGTCCGGTGAGTGGGGAGGGGGGGGGATGTAAACGGGCCGGGATGGATGTGCAGGCCTACCCACTAGGGGTGTGCATTTCATTTTCTTTATTATGGTAACAAAAATGAAAATTGCGATTTTCAGTTTCATAACAATGAAAACTAAAAATAATAATAATGAAAACAAACATGAAAACAAAATTTTATCACATCTTTCTGATATTTGGCAGAGATGACTCAAAGTGTGAGATACAGCTCTACCAAATTTCATGTACACTGGTTAGACTACAAGATGTTACACTTAGACATACATTTATAGGTTAATTGCTTATACCATCAGGACCCTTTAGCTAATCCTTCTGAAAGCTGGCATAGATAGTAAACACGGGGAGTGGTTATAAGATTGCCAGGTTTCATACACATTAGATGAGAGACAAATATCTGACAGCCAGGAATGTATATGCAGATTTTTGCAAAATAGCATAATTCAACTGCTTATAAAATCTGGTTCCTTTATCCAATCTTTCTAGAATTTGGTACTGTTAATACCTTCCATTTGACATACAATCATTCTAAGATTCATCAAAATATAATGAAGAACAAAAATGTTACAGCCAAAAATGTGTTTTTCACTGAAACCAATGGAAATTAAAAAACAAAAGCAAAAATGAAAATGAAATCTTTATATTTTTGAAAACAAAAACGACAGATTTAACTAACAAAAGCAAAAAATGAAAACAAAAAACAACATGGGTTCCTGGTGCACACCTCTACTACCCGCACACTGCATCCCGGATTTTTCCCTGATGCTCCGTGCATGGGCACGAGTGCACGGGGCGTGGGTCACAGGAGTGGGCGCACACCAATGCCGCCTTCATATTAGCGCTCAGGTGGGTGGGGGATGGGTGGACCTGTCTGGGTGCGTTCCATTTAAAAATGGTCAAAATAATGAAAAATTGCCATTGGCACTCCCGACTTCAGCAAAAGCAAAACAACAATATGGAATGGGTAAATACGAATGAATGTTCATCAATGTTCCCCAAAGTTGGGATTTACCAACAGTTCGGGAACAGCCATTCCTGACTCACCTCTATAAAGCAAGCCACATGGGGTCCTTCCTCAGGCACGTAAAGGAGGCATGGAGCAGAATGCCATGTGGAGCCCTCTGTCTCTTCACCAACCATTATGTTCAAATTTCAGTTGCAATTTCATTGCCGTCTTCTGTGGAAAGCCCAGATCCGGGCTGCCCATTTTCTGGGTGGCCCTGTTTCTTGATGCCCTACGCAAGTTGCACTGCAAAAGATGCATTATCAGTGATGACAAGCGAAATGCACTTTGCATTTACCGATGCGGAGATGTCAAAATCATAGATGATTTCTTTAAAAAAGAAAGTTTGCTGAATTTTAAAAAAAATATATTGCAGCATTTTGCAATAAAAATTCTCCGCTTTAAAAAAATAAAAAAGCATCAAAGAGTCATCTAATCTTCCATCAAGCCTTTGGGACAGCAAAATAATGGGTTTTGCTTGTCACCCAGTTGTCCCTAAATATAGCAACAGGCTTCATGCCCTGGATCATAAAACTCCAGGTTATCACCATAGGCTCTCTCTTTTTATCTCAACAGGCTCTCCTCATTAAATACTTGTGTTGCTCGAAGTACACTACTTTTGTCTGGTCTACGATAAGGTTAAAAAGAAGAGTTATTTGTTATCATTAGAGGACTGGATGTTTTGAGAGTTTAGTTCCTTTGATGTGACAGTCATTTGTTGGAGAGAAAGAAAAAGCTAGTTGCGAGTCCTGCCTTTCATTGGGAAAGTTAAGCAGGCATCATCTCATTACATGGAGGCCTTGCAGTGAGCTGGCTGGTCTAGCTGTGGTAATTAGTCTTTTGCATGACTAATGAAAGGAGATAAGATAGGTGCGGCAGAAGTATTTGTGCCAGAAAGCTAACAATATGCTCTCTGCTACATTCAACAGGATTGCTTACTTCAAGCCTAAGGAAGACACCGTGGGCAACTGGATTCCAAGATGCCCTAAGAGAAGGTCAAAGTGAAGCAACCAGCTGACATTAGCATAACCTTCCGCTATGCGCTGCTAAAGCTAGAGGTTAGGGCTCAAATGAATGCACCATTTTCAGCCTTGCCCACCACTTAGATCACGCTCAGCCCCTTCTCTCCTCCTCCCACTGGTTCTCTCTGGCTGAACACCTTCAGCACGCACTCCTTGTCTTTATCTTCACAGCCCTTTATAGCCTTGCCCCTCCTCTCGCTGTGCGCTTGTTTCCCACTACACTTCTGTCCAGGAGCTTGACTCCTCTTCTGCCACCACCCTTGCCTGCTCACGCCTCCCTTGCTGCCCCCCATGCCTGGAACTCTCTCCCTGAATACATTCATTCTGCTTCCTCCCTCCCCACCCTTCAAATCTCCCCTGAAAACCTACCTCTTCCATCTGGCTTCCCCTATCTCTTCATCGGACTAGTCAGCTCCCCGATATACTCAGGGTCACCTTCTCCCTGAAACTAAGTTAAGGGCATGTACCACCTGCATCTTCTTGACTTCATGAAGCTATCCCTCTCTCTCCCACTGTTTCCCCCCCTCCACTTCATCTCCCCTCCCTTGTCTTTCCTAGACTGTAAGCCTACTGGGGCAGGGACCCTGTCTATAATTAATGATTGTAAAGCACCAGATACATTGTTGGCACTATATTAAAATAAAATAATAATAATATTAATAATAATAACAACAACAATGGATATACCCAATGAATTTCCGGTACCTAAATCAATTTGATGATGAAAGGAATTAGAAAGGGGTTCAACTGCTTTAGGGTGGAGCCTATCTCTGTTATGAGAATCCACTGCCCCTGTCTAATAGGGTACAGCTCCTTTCTCGCACCCTGCCTTAGGTGAGGCCTCTATCTGCTCCGGAGAGATATTCTGTTGTCCTTGTCCAATAGGGCACAGCTCCTTCCTCTACCCTACCTTAGGGTGAGGCCTCTATCTGTTCCGGAGAGATAATCTACTGTCCCTGTCTGATAGGGTACAGTTCCCTTCATGCACCTTAGGCAAACAGCTCCCTTTTTGGTTCCCTCGGGATCTAGTGGAAATACTACTGTTGAGAGGGTAGGGAATTACTCCTCTTCTGCTTCAGTAATGATTCTTTTATTCAATCAAATAGGCATTTATTCAATAATATCAGAACAATTATCATACCAATTACTAAAGAAACACTTGCATCTAACATCCTGCTTTCATCTTGCTCTGAACTACTTAGAAATACATACAAGGCACATATGCTTACGTGATCAAAGGCAACGATCCTGGTCCCAGGAAAAGGCGGGAGAGGGCCCAACGATGCTATTGGAGAATTCCCTAGATAGAGGAATTCCCAAAAGGGGCGCATCCACCGACCTCAGTGGCACTCTGATAAGAGCTAGCACTGATTACTGTGGAAGGCAAGGAACTAATCCAGAGTCAAGCCTTATATGCTGTGGCTGTCTTATGATTATCCAGAGTGCGGGGTTGTCAGTACTAAGCTTGTGGAGTGCTCCCATTGGTTGCCCCAAATCTGGGGTACCTTCTTGCTTAGTCATGATGTGAGGTTTGTTCTGACCAGTAAAGTCAGCCCCCCCCTCCTCTCTCCGGAGGTGGGAGTCACGACTCCTTGGCCCTGAATTAGCCCGTACATCCTTCTAGGAGTCATATATTTGTTTGTTTTTTATTTTATTTTATTGCGGCCGAGGCCAAAATATACAGAAAACAAACAAGTCACACATAAATAATAAGCAAATATAACCAAAATTGCCAACATCTAATAAAACTTTTCTGAGCCCACAGAAAACAAAATTCTGGCTCATGGTCCAATAACCCCCCCCTTAACCAAATACAGAGAGTAAAACAAAATGCCCAAAGCCCACTTCCTGACCAGACATGTGCCATGACTCCTCACTCCCTACTCAGGGGACATTTAAACTGGAGGAATAATGTGCACAAATTTAAGGCAGCAATCAGAAACTGCGCTACCACTGCTGAAATGGATGGAACCTCGTCTGCCAGAGCCATAATGAGTAAGTTTTGATCTGTACGCCCTGGAAATTTCCGGAGAAAGGCTGCGAGGAATTTGTGGCGGATTTGGTCATATAACCGACATTGAAATATGACATGGGCGGGAGTCTCGACCTCCTGTTGGTCGAACGGGCAAAGACGCTCTGAAAAGCTAATAGCCAAGAAACGCCCCTCCAGAACACTCGTAGGTAGGGCATTAAACCTGGCTAACATAAAAAGAAACTTACCCCTGGTGGAAATTGATGAAGTCAAATAAGAGGCCATGCTCAGACAAGGCCTTACAAGGGGCAGATAGCTTGCGAGATGGCGGGTGGCTCTAATTTTAGCCATCTCATCCTGCTGAGCCCTGTCCTCCAGCCTTACTTGAAGATCCCTCAGCACTACGGCCAACTCCCTGCCCTTCCAATAGTCGGGTCCATAACCCATCTGTCGCAAATAAATATCCACGGCCTGCTGCCATGAGCTCTTGAATGGATCCGTAATCAAAAACTGGACCAACCCTCTGGCTTCGGTATGGTGTAGTTTAGCCCAGAATCTAAGAACACTCCTCCATGCCTGAGTAGACCATCGCGTCTGTCCCAACTCCTGTCTGATGGCCGCGAACGGAGTCGCTCTAGGAATCCTCAACAGCCTCTGAAGGAAGCGAGCCTGAATACTGTCCAACTTCCCAATCTGTGTGGGAAGAAGGGGCACCCAAACCTGTGCCCCGTAAAGCAACTGGGCTCGTACTTTTGCATTTAGAACCTTTATAGCGGGGAGTATAACCCGTCCACCGGTGTGGCAATATAACCTATGTAGGGCAGAGGAAGCCCCCCTAGCCTGGGACAATGCCTTCTCAAGCTGGTCCTTCCAGGACCCCGTCGCTTGGAATAGCAAACCCAGGTAACGGAAAGATTTGACTTGGTCAATACTTTGGCCACCAATGGACCATTTATGCCGCTTCCGGGCTCCGGTAAATACCAAAATTTTGGACTTCCCGTGATTGATATGCATCTTATTGCACTGGCAAAAATTTTCAAAACAGGCAATTTGCCTATTTAAACCCACCCTCGTTTGGGATAATATTGCAATGTCATCTGCATACAGCAGACACCCCACTGCACGCCCAGCCAACTTGGGGGGGAAAAAGTCAGATAAGGCCAGCAGCGGGATGACTCCATTTATAAAAAGATTAAAGAGGGTGGGAGCCAAAACGCAACCCTGTCTAACGCCCAACCTCGTTGATATTTCCTTGGTCAGGTGTCCCAACCGGTCTAACTTGATTGCCAGAGTAGTATTGGCAATGGAGTTGTTGCAGGAGGAGGAGCAAGCGTTTGTCGATTCCCATCAACTCAAGCCTGTCTTGTTTGATAAGACCACACTCTTGTTTGTTCAGCTCAACTTCTGTTATCAGCCCCTGACCTTCTACTATAGTTCCCCCCATGTTTTCTGTAAATCATCAACATAGGTTGTTTGGGGAACAAGAGCTCCTGCTCACTTCTCCAGCATCAGTTGCTCTCTCTCCAACCAATTCCTGATTATTCTTACTAACACTTCTGTTCTTCAAATCAAATGCATTAACACATGTGCGTAATAGTATCTTGCCTAATTTCTAGCATTCTACATAATTCTAAATAGCAGTCCCAATGGCCCATAAAAGTTACATTCCAATTATTATAGCTCCAGTGTGTGTTCTTGGTTACATTTTAACACAATGATGGGTACAATAACATCCAGTGTATATTGCTGTCACATTTGTGTCAAAGAAGCACTTTTGGTTTAATTACACAGAGTTATTTACAACAACCCCTCATGTATACTCTAGCACGTTTGTCAGAGAGGCACGTTTGGTTTGGTTACAATTTAACACAGAGTGGCCCACTTGAATCAAAAGCATTTCCTGATTCAGCACATTGGAGCAGGGAAATTAATATCTTAGTTAGGCCCAAAATCAGATCAATTTCTAATAATGATATCAGGTACCGATTGATACCCAATTTCAACCCAATTTAAGTACCCAATGTGCCAGAATGTCAATGTCTGGTCCTGATTTTTTAGTTTACGTCATGATTTTTTGGGTTTCCATCATGATAGACTGATTGGTATACTCAGAAATTCAGCAAATCAGCTACCTATTTTAGCTCTAATTTGAATGCACCTTTGTGTACCAGGCCACATTCACATATTAGCTAATTTAGTTGTTTGGTATTTTGTTCTTTTTCCCATTTTGGTATTTCAGTCATTCAGTATTTAGTTCCTGCTACTTTTGTTCATTCCATTGCAGTTCCACAACAGTATGGTGTGCAATGGTCCAATAGAACTATTAGCCTCCTCGCATCATTGCCCACCAGTGGCATCTGCAATAGCATCATATTCTTGCCAAGTGTGACCAAACCAAAGTGACCAAAATACTGAAATGAAAAACCAAATGACCAATGTGTCTGAAATGAAGATTGCGTCAAAGAAACAAAGATGGAAGCAAAGAGTAGTACAGCTCAATTTCTGTATTAATCAAACTCAATTCAGCCCAATAACTCATTTCAACTCCCTTTAGATTTTTACTCCACCCTTCCCTGAAGGCTCAGAATAGCTAACATCATCATAAAACATAAAAAATACATATAAAATACAGGGAATAAAACCCATAAAACCACAGATATAAAAACACCCATAAAAAAACCCAATTCTTAGCCCTGCCTATTGAATGTCTGACCAAATAAGTTTTGTATTGCCTCTGGAAGATGTTTGGGATAGGGCTTTGGGGAACCTCCAAGAGAAGGAAATTCCAGAGCTGGGGAGCAGCTACCAAGAATACCTCTCTGTGTGACTGTGCAGGAGAAAAAGAAGATAGCGCAATCTTGGCCAATCTTAGAGGCTGTGAGGCCAATGTTAGAAAGGGAAGATGTGGTCCTTTAGGGCCAGGCCATTTGGGGCTTGATAAGTCAAAACTCTTGATTTGTGCCAGGAACACTATTGACAGCCAGTGCAGGTTCTGCACCACTAGTAGAACGTGCTCCTGGCAACACATCCTCGCCAAGAGGTGGACTGCTGTGTTCTGCACCAGTTACAGCCCCCAAACAGTCTTCAAGGGCAGCCCCGTAAAGAGTGCATTGCAGTAGTCTAGCCTCGAGATAATGAAGGCATGGAAGATGGTGGCCAGGGTTGTAACTGAAAGAAAGCACTGCAGCCTTCTCACCATGTGGATTTGGTGAATAAGGGCCTGGGCTCAATTTGGCAGGTGCTCTGAGATAGCAATAAATGAATCTGAATTAAAATGTGTGGGAGGGTAAGTCTCAACATGCAAGGCATGTGCCATAGACTTGGCTACCAGAAGTTGCCCAGCTATAGAGCTGAAACGAGTATCCCAGTTTAAATTCTGGTACTCAACCCAGTAACATTGGGCACTAATTGGTACGCAATTAGTGTCCGGCAGGCTACCTGAGTTACTGATTTATAATTTTTATCCCCATTTTCTGACTTCTAGTACCAATGTTTTGACTTTCCATCCCAATTCCTTAATTGGTAACCCAGTAACAGCAATACCTGGTATTTTGGGATAATCAGGTACCCGACTCAGTACTCCGGTATCAAGCAGGCACTCAACAGACTACTCAAAAATATGTGTATTACCTAGAGGTAGCAAATGTACTACCTACTTCAACTCTACCAAGCTGGAAGGGATGCAAATGGTGGGTGGATCCACTAAAACATGAGGAATGGTTCAAAGCACCAAGACATAAAGAAGTCAGTGAGCCACACTGTCATGCTAGCTGGTATAATGTGGTAACTGCCATGGCCTTTAAGTCTTAGACAGAGACAGGCTGAATTGTTTGTTATTTTAATTTATTTTTAATTTATTTTTCAATTTAATACCCCACCCCTCCTGCCATCAGGCAGCCCGGGGTGGTTTACAATATAAAAACACAAATAAAATCCAATATAAAACATTTTTAAAACTGCTAAAAGGAGGACAACATTTAACACCTAACCCACCACCCCACTCCCATTCCCCCTCCCCCCTTTCACCTCTCCCCCCCACCAAACACCTGGTGGAACAACCAGGTCTTACAACTTTTCCGAAAAGAGGGGAGATCCAGGGCCAGCTGCACCCCCAACGGGAATTCCACAGCCACGGCGCAGCCACCGAGAATGCCCTCTGCTGCGTGGCCCCCCGGAAGACTCGGAGGACCTCGAGCAGGGCACCCCTGGATGACCACAGGGGTTGGTCCAGCACCTGGAGGGTAAGGCGGTCCCATAGGTAGGCAGGGCCTAGACCGTTTAGGGCTTTATAGGTCAAAACCACCACCTTGAAGCGGGCCAGGAATGCTATCGGCAGCCAGTGCAGAGCACAGAGCACTAGTGTTATGTGCTCCCGGCAGCCCAATCCCACCAAGAGAGGGGCCGCCGCATTCTGCACTAGCTGCAGCCTCCAAGCCGTTATCATGGGTAGCCCCATGTAGAGCGTGTTACCATTGTCTAGTCTAGAGGTGATGAAAGTGACCATCCCACTGTCTCCCATTGTCTCCCTGCAACGGCCTCGATTGTCTCCTTGCAAGATTTCACTAGCCAGGACGGGCACAGGCCTAACTCACAAGAAGTGGCCCTAACCACCCCAAGGACCTCGATCGCATCGGCAGGCACCACCGACTGGAATTGATCCCACAAAACTAGACAAGATGCGGCTTCCATAACCTCCAGCTCTCCTAATGTAATAAGTGCAGCATCGAAATCGCAGTGAATACGAGAGATTTTATCCACAAAATAGTCCACAAACATGTCACAGCGAGCTGTAGATGACTCCACTCCTAGGTGGAGGGAGCCCAGATTGACCAACCCCCGCACCACCCAGAAAAGCTCTTCTGGACGGGACTTAGTGGATGCTATGAGGACAGTAAGAAACTCTTTTTTTGTTGTCTTCATAGTCACAGCATAGGCTCGTAAACAAACTCTATGCTGTAATCTGTCAGCTTCTGGTGAGAGCTGTGCCACCATCGTTCCAACCGCTGCCCATTCTGCTTCAGCACCTTCAGGTCCTCCAAATACCAAGGAGGCCTGTGGTGCTGTCGCCTGGGAAGCGGACGTCTAGGACCCGTCCGATCAATGGCCTCAGTTAGCAAGATGTTCCAAAAAGCCACGAGGTCATCAATGAGACGGTTGCCAAAATCAGAGGGTATCGCCCCCAGAGCTCCCTGGAACCGCTCTGGTTCCATCAATCTCTGGGAGTGAACCACATGAATTGGTCCGGCATCCATCCAGGGGCAGACATGCACCAGAAAAGAGGTCTGCAGGAGGTAACAGTCCATCCATGACAATGGTACTACTGACATCTCCCCCAATAACGGAACATCTGCCTAATTGAAGTTTACTTATTGAACAACCTTTTTCTGCCCAATGGACTGTAAATTTCACTGTCTGTTTAGTAGGCTCCATAGACCAGTTGTAGACCACATACCATAGTCTCGCAGACCACTAACAGTACATGGGCCAGAGTTTGGGAAGTAACTAACCAGTTGCACAAGACAAAAAGGTTGTGTCTTTTTTCTTATTCTCCTACACATAGATTGTTTGGGATAGCTTTCCATCACTTCCATGCACCAACACGATGCATTTTCTTGGCTTCGTCCAGTATCAAGTTCCCCTGATGTGCACTTCTGTATAACATGATTTCCTGCTTGCCAATCCTTTATTCTGGTCACAATAATAATAATAAAATAAAAAAACAGGAGAAAAGGTACCAAACAACCTATAATTGAAAAACGGACAACTTCCCAAATCAAATGCGACTCTGACCAAAACCAGGAGGGGAAGAAACTGTAATTCATTCTGGCACCCTAATTAATTATCACACAGATTGCTTATTGATTTTCTTGTATTCACTCTCATGCTTTATGAAGCACACTCATTTCATACAAAGTGCTGATAGAACGGGAAACTCTGGCGGATCAAAATGTGTCTAAATGCTTTGAAATGAGATAGTAGAGAAGAGGGGAGGGTGGGGATTTACAGGCATCCAAGCATGGCATCATTCTTAACCTGGTGATCCTGGGCAACTGTTGAAGCAGGTGCGCAGCTCACAAAGGGTTTCCACTTGGGATCAATTGTACATTACTGATTCCCAGATGATACGCCAGGTACATTGCTTGCGCTATATAAATGCTTGCTAATAATGATATGCCATCCTCAGAGGCACCCCCAGTGCAAGTTGGCTAAAGACGAGAGCATCAAACAGTTGTCCTTAAGCGTAGAGCTCACTGAGTTCCCTGCTGTGCTGTTGGACCACCACAGAAGCTTGCTCAAAACATTGCTATGAAGCATCCGATAGCATATAGTCCAATTATAATTAATTACTGCTGCAGAACAAACAACAGATGTGCATCAGGCTGACACTAATGATTTGTACAATTAGCTTTCTATTGTATTGAATAAATAGTTTTTTCCCCTCTAATCTTGAGCTAGGATATTCATAACATCAGAAGGTTAAACAAACATTGCTGGAAATACAACGGCCCCAGAACACCACTGAGTTTTGACCTCCCAAGTTGCATGAACACCAGGCATATTGTGAATTTATTTAATTTGTACACTCAGGACAAAGGAGGGCTTTCCAAGCACTAAGAAGTCTTTAGTTTGCTTTACCATGACTGTACATTTCTGTCTTAACAGGTACAACTTGAAATGCTTGATCACAAACAAATATGTGCCTGTTTATAAATGAATGAGCAGAAGGTGTCATCTGTTCATGCTTTGTATTAAAGGCCATTTATAAATGGTTTATCAAGGTTTGATAAACGATGCTTTAATAAATGGTTAATCTGAGGAACTGTCACAAAATCATCATAGAACTGTAGAGTTGGAAGAGCTTCATGGTTCATCAAGACCAACCACAGTTCCACCACAGTTCCAATTTCAACAGAACTGGTCAGTATGATCATTCCAATCAGAATTCAGATGAGTACGTATTCCAACTGGAATTTCGATTGGAACAATCAAAATTAATTTCAGTGATCGGCACATGCACAAAATGGCTACTGTGATGCACTGAAGTGGCAGTCACCATTTTGGTGTACATCTGTGGCCATCTTTTGCATGCCTAGAACGGCCACAGTCATTTTTGCATGGGGAAATCATGCACTCGGAATTCTCTTTGAAAAAATATTTGAGTTGTAATGCCTACCAGCCCTTCCCTGAGAATACATTCTACATAAAACCTCTCTAGGTAAAAGCAGATGCGATGGTGGCAGTGGCGTCCCGACCTGGTCCAGGAAGGAAAACATCCGCCAACATGGTACAGGATGGGTCAGGGTGCTGAAGAAATGGGTTTATTTCCCTGCCACCCGGCAGGGAGAACCAAGAACCCCGTCCCTGCACCCGACCCCCCACCATGACAGGCAGCCATAGCAGTCAAGGACAGCCAGCCACGGCGACCCAGGCCAGTATGTCGGCCCGGGAACAGAGGTGGAAGCCATTGTGGCCTGCTTTGCCCCGGGCTGTGACCTCTGAAGGTTTTCCAAGGTCAGAGTCTGGGCAAACCGCCAACAGGACCCAGAGCAATCCTGGATCAACACCAGGCAGCACCAAAACAGATGTGCCAGTGGCTCCCGTGTCAGAGCGGGGCAAAACGAATCACAGCTGGTCACCGTCATGTCTGTTTTTTATACCTTTTCCGTCTTTTCTTGAAAACATCCAGGGAATTCGATTTCGCAACCTCCCCAGGTGGCTCGTTTCAGTGCTGAATGGTTTGAACAGTTAGGAATTTCTTGCTAATACTTTACCTAAATCTATCCTGCTACAATTGCTGCTTGACCTCTTTCAGTAGCAACAGAGAACAAAGGTTCTCTATCTTTTTTCACTGCATTATTATTATTATTAGCAAGCATTTATATAGCGCCAGCAATGTACCTGGCGCTTTACAAATTAATTGAGTAGACATGGTCCCTGCCCTAGGGCTTAAACATTATACAATACATAGATATTATATACATTAAATATGATAGGCTGTGGCATGAGACACGGGTTTTAGAGTAAGTGGACACAGTAATATGTCATCAAGAACAGATGGTATTCCTAGCATTCTGAAGGAGCTCAAACATGGAATGGTGGAATTACTAATGGTAGAATGTTACTTATCCCCCCCAAAATCAGTCACCGTACTTGCAGGTAGGTGATTTTTAGAGAAGGTTCCAGAAGTGACCATGGAAATTGCAAAGGCATGTCAGGAATCAAGGGCTGAGGTCAGGAGAGTAGGCGGGATATTACCATTATTTATTTATTTATTTATTATGCCAGTGGTGTACCCGACACTGTACAATCAGTAGTTCTAGTCCCTACCCCAAAGGGCTTACAATTTAGGAGCGAGAAGGAAGGGGGAGACGAGGGAGAGGTGAACTTTGGAAGAGACAAAGGCAAATTCATGTGGTTGAGAAAATGCAAGTGCACGTNGGGTC
This sequence comes from Sphenodon punctatus, assembly GCA_003113815.1. Taxonomy (NCBI): domain Eukaryota; kingdom Metazoa; phylum Chordata; class Lepidosauria; order Sphenodontia; family Sphenodontidae; genus Sphenodon; species Sphenodon punctatus. The sequence goes on along the minus strand of QEPC01011901.1, from coordinate 9,944,615 downwards.
CAAAGGGTCCAGGAGTCAGGCAGGATCAAGTACAGGGTCTGGATCGGGATTCCAGGGTTAGAGCCTCAAAATGGAGGAACAAACACATGGACCAGGGCAGACAGGCATGGTCAGACCAATGGAGCACGCTGGACAGATCGAATGAAGCCGGCTGAAAGGACGGGCACAAGAGCAGGTTCACAGGTTGGTGGCAGAACTGGCACGTGGCAGTTGCATGGCACATCGCAAGAACAGCTGAGGCGTGAGCGTCCAACCAGACGCCAACTGGGCAGCCACACAGTAGGCTCTCAGAAGGCAGAACAAGCATCAAAGCTGACCCCAGGCTGGCTCCAGGAATGATAAACAGAGCAGGCAGGACAGAGCAGACACAAGCCAGGAAGGGGAGCCGTGGAGTGACTGATGATCCACTCAGCTTCCTTTGGTTTTGGGCTGGCCTTATATGCAGGCCGGTAGCCAACCAGGAAGCGAGGGGCATAGAGCAAGGCTGAGGAGAGGTGTTGCCTGACCAACTCTGGAAGGGCCTTTAGCAAAGCCCCAAAGCCCTGGCCAGAGCGTCTTGGTGGAGCTGAAGGTTTGAGGCACCGCCCACTGCACTGAGGGCCTCAGTTTGAGTCCAGGTCCTTACAGGGGGTGAGCTAATATCAGTAATAAGGCAAAATGGAAGAGGGCTAAAGAGCAGAAATATTAGGCATATAGAGGCCTCTTTAGAAGAGAATAGTTGGGAAGCATATAAATGTGACAGAAAATGTCCTGATAGATGCCCATAGCAGATGTGATAATTCAGTAAATTGTTTATGCAAATATACCTCTGTTGTATGTTCAAAGATTTTAGAAACACTAATTACTACCCAGCAAACCTTTTGGTTACACTTATGTCACATTTGTATCTTTGACCCCATTGGGACAGCTGTTGGGATGGCACTTCCTTTCGCTTTCCATAAGTAGCACATCAGGAAATGAAGGTAACCAGTGCCACAAAGTTCTTTAAAAACCTTTCAGCACTGGGTTAGTGTATCCCCAAGCTCCAAGACCTACTCCTCAATAGCATTTCAACAGTCCACAAAGGTCCTCTCCGAGTCTGTGTGCAAATTAACTCTACCAAGGGGATAAGACGCTGATTCTTTTTATTTGTATCAAAAAAGCATGGTGCCATGAACAATGGAAATGGATTAGGACTGCTGAAGTATGGGTGTAGTTACACGAGCTGTGAGGGTCCGATCCCCGCATGGTCCCATGGCATGTAAGTGCAGCTGCCAGCCACACTGCGGAACAAGTGGGACCACAGGGAAGTCAGGCAGGCCTGTCACTGTTGGAGCCACACGCCTCCCTCACCATGCCCGATCGAGATCCCGCCCCTGGCCGTGACGCCGTTGCAGGTAACAGTAGCCACTGCTCAAAGCCCCACCGCGGCAGATAACAGCTCTCTATTTACTCATTCCACCCCACCCATGGCAAGGGCAGAAGAGGTCCTGGCACATGAGCTGCTACTCCTTGGGCAGCCTTCCCCCACATGGCACGTCCTCAGAATTTTTCCAAGGACACAAAACACATCAGCCAGCTGCTTGGGAACATCTGTCAGCCGCTGGGCACACGAGTTACTGCATCATGTATCCCTGGCTGCCTAGAGTGGGTTATGGCAACCCAAGGCATGGTAGCCTTCCCAGGGTGTTTTTTGTGGCTGCACCCTAGTTTTGTTCTGCTGGTTGTACGGGATGTCTTTGCCTGAGCATATTGTGCTGACACAGAGACCTGATACGGCGTAAATCCCCACAAATTACCAGTTCATTGTTCTAAACATTAGTGACAATTCTGATTCTGAACTGAACTGAATTTATTATTAACGGCTTAAGCCAAAAAGTTACAAAATTGAAAATACAATGCAGACAGACAATACACAATGTAAAAGTATACAATGTAAAAATACACACACCATACATTTTAAAAATATATGCCTTGCTCTTACCAGAGCACACCTTGGAGGGCTTGGCTCCTGAAAAATTACCCACAATGCCTTACTCTTATCAGAGCACATCATGGCAGGGCTTGGCTCCTGACAAATGTACCAAAAATGCCTTGCTCTTACCAGAGCACAAAATTACCCACAATGCCTTACTCTTCTCAGCGCACACCATGGCAGGGCTTGGCTCCTGAATAATTAATAAAGTCTATATTCATCAATAGATACCTTGCTCTTATCAGAGCACACCATGGCAAGGCTTGGTTCCTGGGCAATACACAACAATCACTATTAACTATTTAAAAACTAAATTGTTCATTCACCTTGATCGTAATTCTGATTCTGTCTAATCTCAAGGGAACAGAGCCTGGCTGGACAGTTTGCGGGAGTCTTTCCACAAGAGCTTCTCACAGGATGCTTTTAAAAAAAAAATTCCCACTTGTATCCAACCTCCTCCAGCTCCTGCCCACTCCTGCACTTAATGTACATGTTCCCTCTCACCCACATTCAGCTCCCAACCTGCTCAGTCTTATAGCACAGAGTTCCATCCCTAGAGCTGAATTACGCACTGTGGATGGTGCTCACCTGCTCCCCACCTTCTTGTAGGATGGACAAAGTTTGATCATGCAAATCCTTGTTGAATGAAACATTGCTGGCCCAATCCCGCCCACAGCCAGTCTTGTTTTGTCCCACTCCAGACATGGAGGCAGGATTCTGCTCTACCATCCATGTAAATCCCCAAAGGAACGTACCGCCCTTAGTGGTTATCTTGGTGTAACCAGTTGTGCAGCTGAGACATGGAAGTACATGAGACCAGTACAGTGCAGAAGACTTGGAAGAGGACTCCAGTTGAGAAGTTGAGAAGACTTGGAAGAGGACTCCAGTTTGGGGAAAAGACGCAGGTTCCTCTAGTTTAAACATATTTATTTATGTATAATATTTATTCTTTTATTTATTTTGATTTACAAGCCACTTCTCTAAGGGATTCAGGACAGAACTTGACAGTTCTTGGGTGCAATCCAGCTCCCATTGAAGTTGATGGTCAAACTACCCTTCGCTTCAAAAGAGCAGGATCGCATCCCCGATCTAATTCTCCCTTACAACCACCATATGACATGTCATATTATTTCTGTTTTATAGAAGCTGAGAGAGAGTTCTCTGTGAGTTCATGGCTATGATGGGCCTTGAGCATAGGAAGTGCCATATTGGGTCAGCCCAATGGTCCATCAAGCCCCACATCCTGTCTCCAACAGTGGCCATTCTCAGTCACTTCAGAAAAGTATCCAACAGGTCATAAAAGAGCAATCCATTCCCTGCTGCTCACTCCCAGTTGCAGGAAGTCAGAGGTAGCGTACCCTAATCTGCTTGACTAATAGTCATTTATGGACCTATCCTCCAAGAATTTATCCAATTCTTGTTTCAACCCAGCTATGCTACTGGCCTTCACAACACCCTCCGGCAACAAGTATCACAAGTTAATTGTACGTTGAATGAAAAAACGACTTCCTTCTGTTTGTTTTAAATCTGCTAGCGAGTAATTTCATATATTATTCAAGAGGGCAGATAACAGCTCTCTATTTACTCATTCCAAACCACTCATGATGTTATTTAAACTTCTGTCATATCCTCACTCGGTTGTCTCTTTTCCAAGCTTAAGAGCCCTAATTTTAAGGGAGGTATGGAAAGCTGTTCTGTTTTTGTGGAATATTTAGCAAAAACGAACTGCTAGTGGTATTTGTGACTGGAATTCCAATTGTAAACATTTACAAACATAAATCAGATGAAAAAAATCATTAAAAAAACAGCTATTTGTGCATGCGCAAATATAGTGTTGCCCTTCTTAAAATAGCAGTGGTCATGCTGCCGCCGCCACCATTTTAAGTAAGGGCAGTGCCACTGCACATGTGCAAAATTTTTTATCGTTTGCTCTGATGTCCAATCAGTACAGTCGAAATACCCAGTACCGATCAGAAATCAGAACATGCAAAATTCTGCCTTCAACTTTACCTAACATAATGTGTGAACCCTGAGCTTCTAGTACCAAGTCCCAAACCTTAGGCTATACTGGCAAATGTCTTACAAATGGGACAAACGGACCCCAGTTTATGACAGTACGATATTTCATTAAGGGAATGGGGGCTATTTCAGCACTCCATTACACATACTCACCGTATACACACTATATTATAATGGTCAACTCATCTTGCATAATAAAGTGTTCAGGATAATTTAGTAACTGGCTGTGAACAGGATCTATTTCAGAATCCTGTTGGGTAGCAGTGTACGTGTCTCTGTTTCAGCGTTAAAGTACAATGCCTTTTACCCCATTTAATAATGTATCAAAGATAAATGGCTCTACGGCTATTCGAGCCAGTTGCATCTAATCCATCATTGCTAATCACAGCCTAAATAAAAAGGGAAACAAACTATCCAAAGGGAGCTGTTTTAAGTGGTGCAGTATTAAATCAGCAACGATTTGTAAATCTTGTAACCAACAAGCCGGTCTCTGGAAGGATTTCTGCTTCAGAGATCTAGCTTCAAAACAGCAAAAAGAACTGAGTTGGACAGGAAAAGGCCTGAAGCTGCTAAACTTCAGTGAAGGCTGCCTTATTCATCAGTCATAACAGTGATTTTCCACAATAACTTGGACTCTGAGCTCATCTATGTTAGAGAAGAAAAGGAAAGTTAATCAAAAGGGAGGCAGTATGGTCCACTGGTTAAGGCAGGGCCTCGATCATCCACATCACTGAGGACTGAGAGGATATGGGTTTTATTCCCATCTCCTCTCACTGTCTGCCTTGTCTCTTGGGTGGAAGCTCTTCAAGGCAAGGACTCATAGGTGCTGATCCAAGGTCTGTGCATGCAAGGCATGCAACATGTTGTGGGCACTACCCACTCAAGGTGTACAAGGCACATTCAAAGCGCACAGATGTGCATGGACCTTGGACGGGCCCCTCAGTGTGCATCTGCGTAGTGTCTGGCACAATGGGCTCTGGTCTCATGTGAGGACTCTATATGTTACTTGCAAGGGTGGGGAAACTTTTCCCTCCTGCCAGCTACTTTAAAAATTAGTACAAGCTATGCAGGCCATCATGGAGCAGGGGTGCTTTGTTAAAAAGTATAATTTGACCGCGGGGGCAGAGGGGTGCTGTACCAATACAATGATTATTAAATGGTTATGTTCAGGTTGGGGGAAAGATCAGTAAAGTCCAGCTCATGGGTCTATGCCATGCATTCATCCCCTATCCTGGAGCGCATGCCTTCATCTGCACTCCCTTCCAGGGACTGGATCTATGGGCCAGATCCAGAAATTGCCAAGAAATCAAATAAAAAACCACCCTGGGCCAGATTTATTGCATGGGCTGGAGGTGCCCAACCTTTACACTACCATACTAACAAACATTGGGGAAATCTGAATGGGGGTGGGTGCGTGTTGCATCCTCCACAAGTTTCCTTTCCCCCACAATTCCAGGGATGTGGAGGTGGGGCTTATGTGAGTCAGCATCCCTCATAAAATTTAGCCCCAAGTTACTTCCATGCTAGTAAACAATAGTTATGACGACTAGGTGAAATAAAAGTTTCTCCAAAATACTACATTCTGTGTACTCCTATGCTCTCTCTCTCTCTCTCTCTCTCATTTGTTGCCATGGTTCAACGTCCATATCAGTTACTCGGTGAACCACAACAGAATCAAGTTTAATCATCTTCCTTCCAGAGGTTACTGAGGACTGTCCTCTGCAGTACGACTGCCGATTTGGATTCCAGTTGGAATCCAACTGGAGAGGACTGTGGGCCTCTCAAAAGTCATGAGAAGATTTGTGCATCTTAAAGTGGATGCATCAGTAAGCCAAACCATATCCCCATCTCAGACTTTTAAGCCTGACTGAAAGTAATCTAAAAAACTGGAATCCAAGATTAGCTGAGCCGGAAGCTGATGAGTACGGAGATGGGTTGCACGGCCTGATCTCTCGTCAGGCTTTTTGCCACCGTTCACAAAGGAGGTGGACAGGCTCCTGTGCTCAGGAGCAGTATATAGAACAGGAACGCTGCTGTTAGCTGCAAGGGCAGAGGTTGTTCCCAAAAAGGGCTGCCTTGATTAGAGACCGTGGAGTCTCAGAGATGCGAGACATTCTAGATGACTTTCAATGTGGTCCTGGTGACAGGTCAAGTGCTGTGGGTTGGATCCAGAACAGCATTCTTGTCATTTTACTTAGGGAAAAACATTTCAAGATGACCCTTTGGGCTAGATTCTGCTGGGATGTATAAAGGTTATGGTGGTCCCGTTCTGCACATCTGCTTCCATATTGTTATCTTGGCTCCTCCTCCTCATGGATTTTATGTATGGACCTCTGGAGGTACGCAGCTAGGGAAATGTCAGAGAATGGGGGTATTGAGCCAGGGATATCTGATGGGGATAAATACATGATTTAATGAGAAAATTTTAATTGCCACCACTGTGCTGATCTGAAATCCCATCTGAAAGGCAGGAGCAGATGAAGGTCATGGTTGAATTCACATTATCGATGGAGCTGCGGTGGGAGAACAACAAGTACTAGGGTCTCCTCATGGAGATCGCCTGCCTTCTGCAGGGGGGAAACAGCCTTTTCTGCAGGAAGCCAGCTCCACCCTCCAGGAGGATGAGCTGATGGAACATGTATGAGGGGAGCCACCTTTCTAGACTTTACACGTTCCAGGAAATCTGGTGGGGCTTTGCACAAGAGCGGTAGGCCGGGGGCTTCAGTCTGTAGATCTGTCCATTAACATTTCCTTTATGGAAGCTTGGCCCCAACCAAGCTTCCACATATTTAGTTTCCAATCATAGATAAATTCTAATACTAATAATAATTTATTGCGGCCGAGGCCATAAAAATAACTTTGCGAACAAATACAAAACAAACAACATGTAACAATAGACCAGACAAAGGACAAATAGCTATCTAAGGTCAAATACCCCATTTGCAATCCTATGGGTAATATGCCCTAAGGGAAAATCCACCCCCCAGCATCGGGGCCCAACTCCAAAAGAAACACCGGAACTCAATTAACTCTACTCAAGAGATGGCCTAAAAAGAAGGAAACGGCTGCGGAGGACCATGGCAGCAACCAAAAACTGAGCAAATGCCTCTGAAATAGATAAGTCTACATCTGCCAATGCTAAGATGCATAAATTATGTTCGGTGCAGCCGGGGAATTTCTGGAGGAAAACTGAAAGATATTTAGAACGAATTGCGTCATATAACCAACACTGGAACAGAACGTGGCATGATGTTTCCACATGTTGCTGGTCAAAAGGGTAAAGTCGCTCTGAAAAATTAATTGCAGAGAGATGGCCTTCCAGAGCCATAGACGGCAGGGCGTTAAATCTGGCGGACATAAACAAAAACTTCGCTCTAGGAGAAATTGCTGAGAGCAAGTAAGGGGCCATGTTCTAGTTGCTGCCGCCTCTTCCTGGAGATCCCTGTCCTTGACCCTAGTAATATAGATAAATTCTGACCAGGATCAGAGAAGGGAGTAGACAATCCCTTATGCTAGTGGTGAAGCAGTGCTTTCTACAGGACATCAGAGTTTATGCTAGCAAAGAGAAGGTTTGGGATGTTACAAATGAAAGCCATTCATTCCATGCTCTTGTGTATTTTTAATACATATATCCATGACACTTGGCGATTGAGGATTTATGGGTGTCATGGTAACAGCTGAACAAATGTTAGTGACAGCTCTGGAATCTTTGGACTGAGTCTCCTGAGCCTCCAACACATAATTACACAGTTTAAGCCAGTAACGGGAATGCAATGACAAATGGACAGATAACAGCTGGCCCTAAAGATATTTGGTTGCACATGGCGTCCCTCCCGCACCGCTCTCAGCTCCAGAACATAAATATAAGGAGGTGAGCCCCAACCTGTGGCTTGCATGGGCCAGGCCTGATCCCGCGAGTTCTGAGAATGCACAACTCCCACGGACATCTCATTCCTCAACTATACAGACAGGGTGTCTAGCACAAAGGAGCCAGGGCCATTGGACACAAACAGAATTAAGATAACAGCAGTAGCGACCAAACAAACATGAGGTAAAGAATATTAGAGAAAACAAAGTAAAACTTTCACTGCGTGTCTGAAGAGGGCAGAGGAATATCCCATGATAGGCATCCTTACGAGGAGAGTGTTTGGGAACTACTATGCTAATCTATGAGGGGTTAGCTTTGATAACTGTTCAGAAACAGTTTGGAATGCAGCAACCTGTCTGCTGAAGGAGGTGGATTGCCCAGGAGCACATTACATCACCAGGGCTGGCCTTAGTACATGCGGGCCCCGGGGCGGGGAACAAAGGCGGGGCCCTTTTCTTTCACTGGTGGCAAAGCCACCCCTCCACCCATCCCCAAGTCTGAGCAGTCATCGGATCACTTACCTGATCCACCACCACCGCCATCCTGGGCCCCCAGCCTCAGGCGGGGCGGGCACCGCAGTAGCAGATTAGATCTATCGCCGTCCTGCCCCCCACCACCAGATGTTCCGCTGTTCCCCCCGTTGCTTGTCAGTTTCAGCCTGGGGAAGTGAGAGAGAGAGAGAGGCAGAGGTCCCGCCTCACCCTCATTTCCACTGGCTGAGAGACTGACAGGCAGAGGGGGAGTACTCACAGAGTGAGGGAGAGGCGGCGTCTCTGCTTCTCCTCACTTCCGCTGGAAGTGAGGGAGATGCAGAGGCCCCACCTATCCCTCACGCCACTGGCCCCCTCTGTTGCCCGGCTGTTTCAGTCACGGGAAATGAGGTAGAGGCAGAGCCTCTGCCTCTCTCTCCCTCATTTCCCCNGGCAGCTGGGGTGGGGCCTCTGCCTCTCCCTCACTCCTGCTGGCCCCCTCTGCTGCCTGTGAGTCAGAGTCGGCTGGGGTCCCTGCACTCCCCAGACGAGGAGACTGGGGGGCGGGGGGGGGGAGAGACACGGAGTGTGGGAGAGACGGGGCCTCTGCCTCTCCCTCACTCCTGCTGGGCCCCTCCGCTGCCTGTCAGTCAGAGTCAGCCAGGGGCTCCGCACTCGGGGTCCACCAGCTCCCGGCCACTGTCAGGCCGAGAGCTGGGGATCCCGAGTGCAGGGTCCCCCCCGAGCCGAGCCACCACGCAGTAGGGCCAGTCCTGTACACCACTGATCCAGAGTCTGCACCGACATGCAATAGCTTTCCGAGCACAATTCAAGGTGCTGGTTTGGGATAAGTGTTTGCGATAAGGGATTTTTAACTCATTTTATCTGTGTCTTTTTATGATTGTGTGTGTTATAACTAGAGCTAAAACAATGATTTGCAGCAAATGCTGTTTTCATCAAAAACAGCCTATTTGCCTACTCTGCAATACAGGGACCAAAAATGATGTATAGTATTGGGAAATATGGAAAGTACCAAAAATTACAAAGTTATGAAAAATTGCCATCGCGAAACACGTCCCAGACTTCAAAACTCCGCTGAACATTATGGGATTTCCCATTGATTCGGGAACAACTGTTCTTGATTTAGCACTTCTTGTAACCAGAGACCTGCAGTCACTGCATTTCCGTCATGGCTGCCTACAGGGAAAATGCAGAGAACACAAATCCCTGGTTGTAATCTGGCCTGAGCCTTCAAGACAGGGCAGGATAATAAATTTTAATAAATGAACAAACAAACCAGTATGGCCAAGAGACATCCAGACTAGGGCTGACATCAATATGACTTTTCACGTTTGTGACAATCATTCACGCATTCATCCCCATAAACAAATATCCAAATGTGTCTTGGTCATTATTGCAAAATTCACAAATCCATTGATACAACCTTTCGGCTTAAGCCATTAATATATTCATTCATTCATTTATACAATTACATCATGTTTGTTTAGTTGGCTTCAGGATTTCTAGATTTGGTGGCTATTTTACTTTGGCAGTATCAAAGTGAACCAAATACTAAATAACCAAACACAAAGTTTGAAATCAGCAAATATGAAGTAACCAAAATAGAATATTAAACAGTACACCAAGCAGGACAAAAAACAGGACAGGAAACAGTTTTATATTTGCTTTGTTTAAACAGATACAAATTAGGAGTGTGCACAAGGCCCCCATGTCGTTTTCGTTTTCCATTTTCGTTATTAACGACAATGTTGTTTTCGTTTTCATTATTAACGACAATGTCGTTTTCATTTTCGTTCTCATTTTTGTTATTATTTTTGTTATTGATATCATTATTGATATTTGTTATCAATATTCATTATTGTTATTGATATCAGTACCGTTTCAAACTAACCTTTTTTATTTTTGGTATCGGTATTGTTATCAATTCCCATGCCTAACTAATATCTATCTAAATCTAAGGGAGACAGGGGAAGGGAAAAGGAAAAATATCTATTATCTAATCAATTATCTATATAACTATTCTAATTAATCTATATGTCTATACTATATATCTATATCTAATATATACTACCTATCTATATATAATGTACAGGGAGGAGAAGGGCAGGGAAAGGGAGAAGGTAAAATTTAGGGTATGAGGAAGGAAAGGTATTGGTAATATAATGAGGGCTAGGGAGGATTTTGTATGTGGAAGCACCACAGTTCTGTAAACGCAAACTGACAAGCAGAGCTCTCGCAGAATGAAAAGAAAAAGCCAGGCTGGCCCTCCCATTATAAAGGGTTGTAGTGCCCTCCCCCATAGCCCTGATTGGTTGTGGGAGGCAGCTGGCATTGAGCAATCACAGAGTGCCATGAGACTGCTGGGGCCTGCTTGCGCTGCTCATTTGCCAGCGATACATCCATCAGATACTGCTGAGCTGCTCGCCCCTCCCAACACAGGCACAGTTCAAGAGTTCAACCCTGTTAAGACTCCGAGATGTCTGCTTCCGCCTCACCTCAGTCTCCACATTTTCCCTCCAAAACCCAACTGCCACAGCACTAATAATGACAACGATAATGAAATTGTCGTTATTGTGATCATTACCGGTCTCATTACTGTTTCTGTTACTGTTACCATTATCGGTATTCTCGGCTGTCATTTTCGTTATTGTTGTCATTATTCTCAGTTGTAGTTTTCATTATATTGTAACAACAAAAACAGCATGCACACCCCTAATACAAATACACTGAATTCGTTGAGAAATTGAACATTTGAACAGAATATTCATTTCAAACCTAGTTCTGACCTTTTCGCAGGGCTGCCTTTACCGTTACACTGCAGCACCAGACCATAACGGTTGTCCACTCTTTCATTAATTGTCCCTTTTCTCTAATTTTCCACCTTTCCTGCCAGTTTTAGCTATCTCTTTTCCTTCTCCAAAGCGTGTTCATATTGTTTGCAGCAATAACGAGGGACCAAGTGGGTAGAGATTCTATAGCAGGAACAGAGTGGCTTTCTATTGACTTTTTGGTGAGTGACCTTGGCAGTCCACTATTATTGTGGAAGCATTTCCGACATATGGCCCTAGGCTGCTGACTTCTTAGACTATGCCTAAGGCTAATCCTGCCCCTTCAGTCCAGAAAGCAAGCTCCTCTTATGAAATTATCAATACTTAATGGATTTGGCAGGTTCAGAAATACAGACAAGAACGGCCTCATTTCAGTATTTCAGTTTACCGTCCCAGCTGGAAGCAGGAGATAGGTGAGAAAAGCAAAAAAGGACAAAAACAACAGTACTGTTGAGATAGCTTCATGAACAAAAAGGATAAAAACAACATTTCTGTTGAGACAGCTTCATGGGTTGCAGGGGGTTTAGGGTTTGTTTTTATTAGTTTTAAATATTTGTTTAGTCTGACTCTTAGCTGCCCTGAGTTTTGGAGAAGAGTGGCATATACATTTAAATAAATAAATATAGAAAATACACTGCAGTGGTGGGGAGTAAGGACAAGAGGACACCTGGCAGACTAAGGCCATATAATACTTATTGTAACTTGCCCTGTGGTTGTTGGGATAGGGCAGAATAGAAGTCTATGACCCTTTTCACACAGATGCATGTCACATTTTATTATACTTGTTGCAGGGCACCCATAGAGCACCTCTGCAGCCCTGCAACATGTATAATAAAATGTTACACCAACTTTATTAGTGTTAGAGTGTCTGTGTGAAATGAATTAATGTTCATAGTTCCATTGAAAACAATGGAACGATATGAACATAAAATGGTCTCATGGGAAGGTGTTATATTATCGAGTGCCCATTTTACAGATGCCAAAAGCAAGACTCTCCCAGCTGAGGTTAACTGCCAGCATATAGGCGAGAGACAAGGGTAGGGGTGTGCAGAAAAAAAAAATAGTAATCATTTTTATTTTAGTTTTAGTTATTAAAATCCCATTAGTTTTAGTTATTGTTTTATTCGTATTAGTTATTATTTTAGTTATTCCCATCCCATTGGTTTCAATGGGAAATTGATTTCCAGCTGCAATGTCTTCATTTGTCATCCAATTTTCATGACATTTGGAAGGATTGTACCCCTTACCCAGAGGATCATTCCTACCGAATTTTGGAAAGATTAACTAAAGGGTTCTGCAGTGCACAAGACAGTGCTAACACACTTCAAAAAACAGTACAGAACAGTGGGCTTGATCCCAAAGCCCACATAAACAGCATGCAATCCGCGCGTATCCCCACAGCTGACCCATTGCATCATGTGGAAACCATTCATGCATATGCGCATGCAGCTTCCATACAGTTTACGTGGGCTTTGGGATCAAGCTCAATATTACACAGACAGAAAAGGAGTACAGACAAAGACAATGAACAGTGGGACTAATGGGAAGGAAGGGATGGGACACAAAGAGACAGAGAAATAAATCTGTTTTTTTATAACTGTCAATTTGTCTAAGTGAGGCCCAGTTACAGCAACCACACAGAGACTGAGAGAAAAACCAGGAAGCATTTGTCTGAGACTGAACTAACACTGGCAAAGCTCCTCAGCTTGACCGAAGGTTAAGAAGAACACTCACCATGCCCTCCCTCCAAAGCGATCCTGAATTCCTGATTGGTACAGAAAGCTTCACTCCTATTTCCCCCTCCCTTCTGACCCTCTTCTGAACTCTTGTTTACAGCAAGGCACAGACAGGCTGGAGCCATGGCATGTGCTCTAGCCCTGCATGCAGCAGTCAGAACAAAGCTAATAACCAATACTAAAATGTATTCGTTTTTAGTTATTAACCCATTCGTTTTAGTTATTGTAATAACTAAAATGACTTTTTTGTTTTAGTTAATAACAAAAATGAATGTGCATCCCTAGTAAAGGGATAAAGGAGCTAAGAGGGTTGCTTTTACTGGGTCAGCTGTTCATGTTCAGCTCCTCCTCCCCTTCCTCCATTGACTCCCTCGTCCCTTTCACATCCAGCATAAATGCCTTGTCTTCATCTTCAAGGCTCTTCATGGCCTTGCTCCCCCATCTCTCTCTACCCTCATTTCCTGCTACGCTTCCTTTCAGGAATTTCACTTCTCCTCTGCCACCTCTCTCATCCACCCCACAGTTTCCTGCTCCCGAAACTGTATTCACTCCTTCTCCTGCTTGGAACTCTCTCCGTGAACACACACACGCTACTACCACTTAACATTTCTATAGCGCTACTTGCCATCCACAGTGCTTTACAGTCACAGGTTTTCGGAGACAGGTCCCTAAGCAATGGTCTTACAAGATGGGACAAGGATGAGGGGAAACATAGGGAAGGACAGACACCCACACATTCCCATTTTACAGATGGGAAACTGAGGCTGTGATTTACACAGGTATTATCTAGCCTTTGCTCCTCTAGAGAGGAAAGGACAATCACCGAGTCTTGGGGTTTTGTTATACGTTTTTGTTGTGGTTGGTTTTTTTTTATCATATCAGTAACCGCAAGCTAATTCTTAATTGTGACACTTGCATTTTAAAATATATTAAATGGTTATAATAATTATATATACAAATATGATTGCTGTGAAAGTTTGCTTTTGTGATATCTTTGTTGAAAGTCCCTTTTAGAGACAAAATCTTGATTCCTGTATTTAGCTACTCGTGGGTAGCAAGATATGGGCTCAGCATAGTTGCAGCCTATTTCTCTTTCTAGCAAGAGGATTTTACACACACAACTGTGTGGCTGCGTCTTGTGACTCTTAGTTATATGCCAATTTTAGTATATGGCTCTTAGGATTGCGAACTTTGGGCACCTTTGCCATAGACCAATAGATAAAGATTTAAGGTGCTATATTATGTGCCTATTTTACAGATGGATAACCTGGTGCAGGGAAGTTAGGTGAGTTACTCAAGGTCAAACCCAAGAGGAAGAGCAAGGAATGGAACCAAAGAAAACTAGGCTCCCAGTGCCCTATTTTGACCAGTTGAATCTACTTTGGGTTCTTCTTTGTATCTAGAGAAACAATTGGCCCATTATGTTTAATCAAGGTTATCACAAGAGATCCCGACTGATAGCTGCTGCTCAGAAGAGTGATAGAGATTAGAGAAAGCTTCTTCCTATTCAAGACAAAAACACATGGAATCTACTTAAAATGAAAATCAATTTTAGATGTTCTTTTATTACACCTTATGGCTTCTGAAGTTCCTTCTTCTTTGTGCTGTTGAGTGGTATGTAATTCCTACACCAACAATACATTTTCTTCTAGAAAAGAAGTGAAGGTCTTTAACTTTTTAATACAAATCATTCCTTGGGAATCCTTAGCCGGCATACAAACGGTTTAATATCAAAGAGACACACAATCCTCATTTTAAGAAACTTGAAGTGACACTAATCAAGCCCAGCTATTTTTATTATTAATGTACAACAATCCTAATCTAGTGTGACTAGACTCTTTAGCCAGGGTATTAAGGGCTTTTTTCTCCCTAAAGTGGGATTTAGCAATAAAAATTTACATTTTTTGCATAATCTGTTTACGTGGACTGCATTCTCTGAAGATTAACGGCAGCTTTATTATTTTTTTAAGTAGCCATTAAGAATTCAATTTTCAGAGCTCAGTTCTGATCTTCAAAAAAGGGAGCATCACCCATGCCAAGAAACTTATTAAGGAAAAGACACATTATGCATGCCTTATGTTCTCTGTAGTAAACTAGACACAAGCCTCCAGTTTGTCACTAAGGACCTGTTATTTTTCATGTTAACTTGAGCTGAAATGGATAGTAAAAAACCATCCATGGTTGGATAATACCTGATATTTTGGATAGCTTGGTGATTATCCAATAATGATCTGGTAACAGCAGAGGTTATCCACCAAACTGGAATGCCAGATATTACTAATTACCGTTCACTGAATTACTATTTACTGCTTTACCAGACCAGAAGGGGGAGTTTAAAAAAAAAGAAAAGTAAAATGGCAATTAAATGATAATGCAGGAAATGGTAGATGGTAAACAGTATTTCAGTAAATGGTAATGCCATAAATGGTAATTGGGGGAACTGCAAAACCACTGAATACTAAATCAGATACTATTGGTATCCGACCGGATATCAAAGGCCATGATATCTTGGTGGATAGTAGCAGTTCCTTGTTTCAGCTCCAAAATGTGCAGTCCCTTAGACACCAAAACTCTTTTGCTTGTCTCTTCGAAAGTACAAAAAAAGGGGGGTGAAATATAGTAGTACCGAAAGCAGACCGTACATAAGAAAAAGCTACTATGATTATAAAAGACTTTTACTGAAAATGTCAAACATACATACAAAATGGGGAATGAAAAAACATTCCTAATAATCCAGACAATATGTACAATAAAATGTAATTAAAAACCCCTACAACCCAATGTGTTTTGGGTATTGACCCTTCATCAGCAGTACAGAAAGAATTTGTAATCCAATGATTTTGTATACAAGACAATAAAAATCTTTCTCACGTGTTCACTCCCACCAAGATTATATGATCTGGGCCAAATATAGCTTTCTCCTTCTATAACAGACAAAGACTTTGCTGCTCCATGCGCAAACCCATAGGTCAAACAAAACTCAGCCTAGTCAACACTGTCTCAGAAGTCCTGGAAACCTTCATACTAAAATCTTGCCAAACCAATGGGTCTATGCTGGAGCCTTGTTGCATGCTAAAGAGGAGCATCAAAAGAGCGCCTTTTCCCCACCAGCCTGGCCTCAAATTTAGCAAATGAAAATTTTCAATGTGCACAATTTATATAAATGATACTCCATTATATTAAGTTACCCATATGTATGTAAAATGGGTAATGTGATGTGGTGCTTGGGGTGTCCTGGTTTGGGGTTTTCAAAATCTGGTCATGTTAGTCATTCATAGAAGTTAAATTTTATTGAAATACTGAATCCCAAAGCGACTGAAATACCATTTCACAATGGTGATGAAGATGAATTCATTCGTGGGATTGGTATTTGAATTATCTTTGCAAATAGGAAATGTCATAGTCATTTCATTCAAAGTATGTTGTAACCTCCATGGAACATAACCAACTACAGGAATAAAACACTTGAAAATCTAGGGCTGATTTATTAAACTGTGTCCATGTGCTACTAACTTTCAGAGATGCAGTTTTATACCTTTCTGAGAAAGTAATAGCTTTAGGAACACACCATTAAAGACAATCCTGTAATTTTTAAGAGCAAGAAGAGAATGCTCCCCGCCCCCTGTGCCCCTTAGCGGGGGGACCAGTTTGTGCCCGCCTGCCCAGAACAGGGATCTGGGCAGGGGAGGGGTGAAAGCCCCTAGCCCCTCCCCTGTTCTGTAAGGCACGGCCCTCTGACCCAGTGGGGAGGGAGGAGTGCACCTGGGGGGCGGTAACCAGGCAGGTAGATATACCTGGGCTGGCCAGGTGCCTCCTCCTCTCTCCCCATTGCTACTGGACCACTTGAGAAGCTTTCTCCCATACACGTTTTCTCCCATTCCTACCTTTGCGGTGAGTACAAATGGGCTTCGGGGTATTACCCACCCACCGCTCCAACATGCGGCCAAGCGGCGGGGAAGCTCCTAGGCCCAGCACCTGAGCACCACCGCCGATTAACCGTGGCGGTGTTTTTGATCCCTGGGCTTGGGGTGGGGGCCAGAACCTGGCTCAGCAATGGAGTGCCACCGCCGCCGCCCTACTCACAGTGGCGCTTTTTGATTTGGGAGGCCCTGCGCCACCCAAGGCCCTGCACTGGACCGCTGCCGCCGGCTTTGGTGCACCGACGCGTTGGATTCCTCGTGGGGGGGAAGCCAAGCCCCAAGCCTGGTGCCAAAGCACCGCCACAGGCTTAAGCAGCAGAGTCTTGGATTCCCGGGGGGGGGGAGGGAAGGCCCAGGCCCTGCACTGAAGCGCTGCCTCCGGGTTCAGTACGGTGGCACGTTGGTTTACTCATGGGGGGGCACGCCCTGCGACCAAGCACTGCCACTGGCTCCAGCGCAGCAGCGGGTTTGATTCCTCGGGGGGGGCAATCCCAAGGCCCTTGCGCCAGTGCACCACTGCTGGCTTCAGCGTGGCGGCAGTTTCCTCATGGGGGGGGAAAGCTGCAGGCCCTACCCCTTCAGCGCAGTGGCATATTGTATTCTTCGGGGGGTCCCTGAGTGAGCCGCCGGGTCGAGCTCAGCGGCGCTTGCTTTTCTGCAGGGGGCCTTTGCTTCCTGGGGTGGGTGCCCACCTCTTATGCGCTGCTACAGGCTTATGGGTGGCGACGCTGTTGCAATATTGAAGGAAGGGAAACACTTTGCCTCCCCAGCCCCCTGTTCCCCTTCATTGTTACTGGGGGTGGGGCTTAACATTGCAGGGTCCAATGGTCCATCTAGCCTGGCATACTGGCTCCAACAAGGGGCAATTGCAGGGGTTTGTGGGGTAGCAGGTACATGATAGGTGCTGTGGGGATACTTCTCCTGAAGGGGGGATCCACTGACGATGCCTGTTCTAATTGAATTTTTCCTTTTATTTTCTGAAGTGCAGGTCCAATCGCGGTGGCAGGGGTGGTCAAACACGGCAGATCCTATGGGCCCCATCCTCTAATGCGAGGAGGGGTCGAACCCGGTCAGGGCCGCAGCCACCCCTGCTCCGATGGAGGACCAAGAGCAGCTAGACAGCGCTCTCAGGTTCTCCACTGCGATGTGACTAGGATTATAGCCACCATGCTGGGGACTGCATGCAGGTCAGGTCGCTGAGGTGACATCAGTTCCCCCGCCACCCAAATGCTCACGGGCAAGGGGGGCGTGCGTCAGGCACCAGGCAAGAGGAGACTAAGGCGGAATCACCGGTGGATGCGGTCGGATCCAGCCAGAGGGGCCACAGTCACCTACATCGGACACGCCTGAATCGCATGGCATACAGCCGATGCCCACAGAGCAAGGTGAGGGGTCCACGAGTCACACAGTTACCAGTACTGTTGGGCCCAGGGGTTGGGGGCCAAATCCCTGGTACTAGCACTACCACTAGCCCCAGTTCAGGGCCGGATGGCCAGGTTCCTTAATGGTACTGGGAAAAATCCACGACATTGGCTCTGGATGCCTCCACCCCAATCCCTGTCTGGGACATAGCCGGGTCTGGCTTAGAGACACAGTCCAGTTATGGGTGGTCGGGTTTAACCCTGGGCTTACATGCCTGTGCATGTAAGCATGGGGGATCACCTGGCCCAGGCTATAAAAGAAAAGATTTGGAAAGGGGAGTTTATAGACATGTTTATGTTACTCCATGGGGAGGAGCCGGGTGAGAAAAGCTCAGAAAATGAGAAAGGGGACAAGGGTAGGAGTAAGAGGCCCCTGGTCCCAAAAACGTGGGGAAAATGGGTCTCCTGTTTTTACATTTACTTGGGTGTCGTGGCTTATAGGTTCCCAATCAGGGCCTGGCAGTTAATCCAATATGCTGCGATTATACAAAAGGCATATGCCGATTTTGGGGGGATGGCCTGGCTGGATACGATGAGATGTTTCGTCACAAGGCTGCATCCAACCCCCACACATGCTGGGACATCATTGATCATTCCCAGATCACGGCCCCGCCCTATCTCTGGCATCCAGACTGGGAGTGGGGTAATGCTCCCGGGGTCTTCAAAACAGGCGTCAGGAAAGCCAGTTTGTTGGGCTTTTAATAGAAAAGGTTGTTTTCGTGCCCCAGGTAAGTACGCCCATGCCTGTTCGATCTGTGGGGGTGGCCACCCAGCCTTGTCCTGCTTCAAAGGACGTTACAAGGCCGGCAAGCCAAAATTTGGAAACAGGGGCGCAAAACCAGATCGGCAAGAGGGCAATGGGGGTCAGCACGCAAGTGGGGGTCAAGCTTTTGGTCCCACTGCCAATTAGGCTACAGGTGTTAGGCCCCCTTTTACAGCGGTACCCAAACAGGGTGGACGCTGATTACCTATGGCTAGGGTTTTCCAAGGGTTTTAGGGATTACTTATGAGGGTCCAAGGATCGGCCAAAGGACCCGCAACTTGAAATCGGTTCATGGAATGGAGGGGGTAGTCTGGGAAAAAATTAATAGAGAGATAGAGGCTGGTTGAGTGGCGGGACCATTTGATTCACCACTGTTGGGTTCCTTGAGATGCTCTCCACTGGGATTGGTGCCCAAGAAGGCTCCAGGTGAGTATCGATTAATACACCACCTGTCATACCCCAGGGGTAGTTCTGTGAATGAGGGGATCGATCCCAGGCTGTGCTTGGTGCAGTATACATCGTTCGATGCTGCGGTGTGTATCGTTCAGGCAGGGGGACATGGAGCACTTATGGGCAAGTGCGACATAAAATTGGCCTTCCGACTATTGCCAGTCTCCCCACATGACTTCGACCTTTTGAGTGTCACCTTCCGAGGCCAATTTTTCTATGATAAGGCTATGCCCATGGGCTGTTCTGTTTCCTGCACTGCCTTTGAACGATTCAACACAATGCTCGAGTGGGCACTGAAGGACAGGGCAGGTTTACCCTTCGTATCTCATTATCTCGACGATTACCTCTTTTCGGGGCGGGGGGGCGGGCTCTCAGGATTGTGCCAGGCTAATGGCTACATTTGCGTCAGTGGCGGCAGAGCTGGGCGTCCCGTTTGCTGCCAAAAAGACCGAGGGCCCATCGACCCGGCTTTCCTTCTTGGGCATCCTAATAGACACAGTAGCTGGCACGTCAAGCCTGCCTCCTGTTAAACTGTCCTCTCTGTGGATGCTGTTAAAACACACCGTGGGTGCCTGCAAAGTGTCACTCAGGGCTATGCAGGCCTTGCTCGGCCACTTAAACTTTGCCTGTAGAGTCATAGCCCCAGGTAGGGCTTCTGTGCCAGGCTGGGCCGGGCCACATCCGGGATTGCTGCCCCCTACCACTGCATTCGGATATCCAAGGGATTTAGAGAGGACTTTCGGGTCTGGCTAACTTTTATCAACACCTATAATGGGGTTTCCTTGTGGAGGGAAGTGTGGCTGCTTGAGGCCAACCTTCAAGTAGTATCCGATGCAGCAAGGGGTGCTGGATTCGGGGTTTTATTCCAAGGCAGCTGGTGCGCCCAGCGGTGGCCAGAAGCCTGGGCTGTTAATGGGCTGCTTGGCGATATAACATTTCTGGAACGCTTTCCTCTCCTGGTGGCTTTGGAGCTCTGGGGCCAGCGATTCCGGAATTCTCATGTATGCTTCTGGTCGGTGCAGGTAGTCAACTGGCAGTCCAGCAAATCCGACAGGGTCATGGTACTGGTCTGCTGGTTCGTGCTTAAGTGCCTTTCTTTAAACATGTATTTCCAGCCAAGCACATGCCGGGTGTCCAGAATGAAATTGGTGATGCTCTCTCTCATTTCCAGATGGAGCATTTCCGTTCCCTGGTGCCGGGCGCCAACATCAGTCCAGAAGTGATGCCAGAGGCCTTGTGGATGCTTGGGAGAGGAAGTTATACAATGGCATTAGATCTGCCATTTCAGGCTCAACATGGCGCACTTACGTGAACTCGTTTAGGGGTTTCCGCAAGGTTTTGGCCAATCACGGTATCCAGGAGCTATGGCCCATTCCTCCTTGTCATGTGGAATGGTTTGCAGCACATCTAAGTGTCCTCGGCTTGGCTCTATGCACTGTAATATGTCCCCTGGCTGTCATTGCCTTTTTCAGCAAGGCGCACGGGATGCGTGACCCTTGTGCTAGCTTTAGGCTCTGGAAGGCTGTTGAGAGATGGGCCAGAGTTGGAGGGCCTAGGAAGGACACTCGCAGTACTATACCCATCAGTGTACTGGCTTGTCTGGTCGTTGCCATGCCTGAGATCTGTTCCTCAGCTTATGAGACGTTACTTTTCCGTGCTGTTTTTTCTACAGCATTCTTTGCGGCCCTGCAAATCAGTGAGCTAGTCTCCTCCTCCCAGCGAGATCACTCAGGTACTTCCCTGGAGCTGTGCGGGATGTGGTCCTGGGGCCTGATTCCATCACCATCACTATTAGCAGATCTAAAGGGGATCAGATGGGAAAAGGCCAGATAATAACACTGCACCGTTCACCAGCTGGGGTGGTGTCTCCAGTCTCTGCCATTGCAGCATTTTCAGAAGTCTGCCCTCCTTCCCGTGGCCCCTTTTTCATTCATTTGGCCAGAACGTATTTAACCAAATTTCAGTTTAGGGTGGTTTTTAAGAAGTGCGTTGCTATGCTTAGCCTTCCCCCTTCCGACTATGGGTCACACTCATTTCGGATCAGGGCGGCATCCATGGCGGCTGGAGGGCTGTTCACATCCCAGATCATGGCAATAGGTAGATGGCGGTCGGGCACTTTCCGCACCTACATACGACCTCTGGGCCTGTGTCAGTAAACGTGGAGGGAGTCCGTAACCATATGTTTTGTCATCCACAGGCACAGTACAGTTGCTCACCATCTGGATATGCAGGCACAGAATTGTGCGCTGTGCCGAACGGCACACAGCTAATTCCAATTTTGGCTCCCAGCTGGGTTGTGGTTTGCGGGCACGGCTTTATTGGTTCGGGCACAGCAGGATGTAGTGGGAGCAGTTGATGCCCTCTCTGTTTCGCAGGGCTGCACGCTTTGGACCACCGCACATCCTGGTCATCCACTTGGGCGAGAATGACCTGGGGCTGCGCAGTGCATGGGGGCTCACGGGCGAGATGAAGGATGACATCTCCCATTTGGTAGCCGAGTGGCCGCAGTCTTGCATATGGTGGTCGGATCTGCTGGAGCGCCGAGCTTGGCATTACGCCATCGAGCCAGCCAAGATCGAGCGAGCGAAGCGCAAGATCAATAGGGCAATCTGGGAATTCATTAAGAGCTTGGGTGGCTGAGTAGTCCATCACCAGCAGATTGATTGCCGAGACCCAGGACTATTTCTGCGAGACGGGGTGCACTTGTCCGAACGGGGAAATGCCGTGTGGCTTGCAGATTTGAGAAATGCTTTACAGAAGTATTTAGGGATACCTGTGTGGGGTAAAAGGGATGAGTGAAGCTTCCTCCCCCTTTTCATGGCGGTTAGCGGTTTAGGAACCATACTGTGGTGAGGCCCCCTAAAGGCTAAGGGGGACACAGATGCACCCCATCACCACTTGGGGAATGGGGGGGGGTCTTATGGGCAGGGACCCCGGTCCAGGCTCGCAATGGCTGGTAGGGGGCTTCACCTCGCCCTGACCCAAGGGGAGGGTAAATTTGAAGGGTCGAATCACCCGGGCAGGTGGGCGAGGATTAGATCAGCCCTCCTGTTTGCTTTATATGGCATGGTTTCTCTCCGCTATACACACAGGTTCAGGATGGTTTGTAAGGTTTTTGATCAGTGTTTATTGTGTATACTATGTAATAAAGTTGCGGCCAGTGCCTTTTGATATCCCAAAACGTGTTGGCGTCTGTTCTTGTGGGTAGTTCTGGCACAATACATGTTTTCTCCTTGTTGCCCTGAAAAGTAACAGCAAGTGATAATCTGCCATTAGTGGGCTCCAAAACAGAATGCCACAAATAGTAGTCTTAATACTACTCCACCCCTGTTTTGCTAGCACAGCACATAAGTTCTTAGAACATGGAGTCTCATATATTATATGTACACAGATATAGATATATAGCCGTAGATACTGGGAGTAAAAACAAACATGACTTTGGTGTGGCAGCAACGTGGCCCAGGACGGGAAGCTGCGGTGGACACAGTCCAGTCTGGGTTGCAGAACGAACAAGCCTGCAGCCAGGGTCTAGGGAGGGCGGGGAGAAACATGAACGTGCAGTCGGCTGGCCCTGCCTCCGCGCTGCACCCAGAGCCCTACCCCCCAGGCATGACGGGCAGCCATGGAAGCCAATGACAGTCATGATGGCTAATGACAGTCATGGAGGCTGGTCATGGCAGTCCCCGACCTGGGTCTAGTCTGTGACCCAGGCCGTAGCCCGAACAATCATAATAGCCCACTGTGGACACTTTGGCCTATTCAGGTGAGCCTTAGCCTGGGCTGTGACATCGGAGGTTTCCCAAGGTCGGAGCTTGGGCTAGTTACTGACACGGCCTGGGGCAATCCTGGGCCGACATCTGGTGCAGCCTGCACAGACATGCAGGTGAGGTCCAGTCCAAAGCAGGCCACAGTAGGATGCTGTCACACCTGTTTTTATCCAAACAAGCCATGTGGAGGGGAAGAAGGAAGACTTCCTTAGAAGCAGGCTTCTTGTGCTAATGAGATCCAACATTTGAACTAGTGGTACATTTTTGAACTTACTATTGTAGTATTAATTTTGGCTAATGTACTGTGACAGTTTCTAATATGATCAGTCTTTCATACTCTAATGATGACAACTAACACTAATTCAATATGATTCTAGTAGGATAGGAAGGGAAGAGTTGGTGATCTGATCAAACAGAAAATCAACAGAACTTCCAGTGCTCTTTTCAAGGCCAATTTTCAGTCTGGCAGAAAGAAAGAAAGAAAGAAAGAAAACAATCTTTGCAAATCTAAAAAGTCATTCACTTTAGCCCTAGAGTTGAGTTTCCTAGGCCCTTTTTACACAGACTGGGGCTGGTTGGGGGTGGGCATTTTGGTGCTGTGGGTGGAGGTGGGTGTCTGTCCCTTTACATGGACACCCCCCCACTTACACCCACGGGGTCTCCTCCGGCTTTCTGGAGGACTCTGTGGGTGGAGGCGGGTGTTGCGCGGGAGCGCGCATGCATCTCCACCCATCCCGCTCGGTGTTCCCAGTGGACACCCATCCCCCTCCCACTGCCAGCCATTTACACGGACGCCCTCCCTGCACACTTGCCCAAACACCGAGCTGAGGGATGGGGGGGGCATCTGTGTAAAAACAGCCTTAGTCACCCACCACCACATTAGGGCTGAAACGATTACCCTCCAAAACGGGTATCCCCATCAAATATGCACTACCCAATTTGCTATTGGCGTGCTGAGTAATAGGCACTGCTTGCATCGGATTGGATGAGTACCTGGTTTTGATATACGATGTGGGGTGTATGTGTGTGTGTGTAAATGTTCACCAATTTTATAAGCCAGCTGTTAGAAACAGGGCTTGGGAAAACAGAGAGAAGCATGAACCAAGGACCCTTGGTACAGCTGTCCCAAAGCAGAGCAGCTGAGTCACATCCGAAGGACCCTTTCAAGGCACTAACTGTAAAATCTTTATACAACCAATGTAGAGTGCCCATCCTCATTATCAAAGTAGATAGGCACAACTAGCAGTTACTCTGGTAGCTCGCTAGATAGAAGTTTGGAACAGAAATGGAATAGGCCTGAAATGAGCAATTACAGAGAATGCCGTTTCCATCGGAAACAGGTCATTCACCTTCATTTGCGCGACAAGGAAACTTACTGGCTCAACCCACGGTCCAATGGGGCCCTGCTACACCTCTTAAGGTAAAAACCGATGTGACTTGGCCTGCTGTGGCCCGCTGTAGTCCACGACCCGCCTGCACATGTGCAGGCACTGCCAGACGTTGGGCCAAGATAGCCCTGGCAGCTAGATCAGGCTGTGACTTCAGAAAATCTCTGAGGTCGCAGCTCAGGGTAGGCCAAAGTGGGCTACAGCGGGCTAGCACATCTGTTTCCATGTGGCCCAACCAGTCATATCTGTGCCTTATTGGCCAGAATGGCTGCCCATCATGGCAGCAGAGTGGGGCACTGAGAGCACTTCACAAGCGGGGCCACCCACCCGCATGTTTGTTGTGTTCTCAGCCTTACAGGTGGCCAGCAGGGTGCACGGCCTATCAACTTAGTGCCCCAGCCTGACCTGGGCCCTGTTGCCTGTGATTTTCCACTCCGAGGTTACCCGGGAAGCAGTCCTGCTAGCTGCATGTCTGTTTTTACCCTGAGCCTACCTGCTGAGCAGGCACCCAGGAGACCTCCCAGGTCTGAGGCAGAGAGTTAGACACTGACTGCCTGAGCCTTCACATTTTCAGGCTCTTATATTCCCAGGTGACCACTGTTCCTTAAAGGCTCCATCCCCAACCTGTGACGGGCCTCGCAGAGAACTTCTTCCACACATAAAACAAAACATGGGAGACAGTATTATGATGCTTCTAATTTTACTTCTCCCACCTCCCCCCATAAAAGGAAAGAAAGATTATCTCGCACTGCTGATCTTAGGTTGCCATTGGTCGCTGTCGTATTACTGCACCAAACAACACACCTATTTGATAAGAGAGAGCTCACGGCAGTGTGTGGCAGGAAAGTGATGCATCCTCCCTCACCGCCTGGTTCCTTCTGGTTTGAGCATGTAGATTTCCTCTTGCCTGGACTCCTTGCAAGCTCGCCGTGGCCTGATTTAAACCCATATTTCTCTCACCGAATCTAATTGCAGAATCCACTCTTCTAAGTCTCCAAATAAAAAATTAATGGAAAAGAGCCACCCAATCAGCTCCGGCTGCTTCTGCCAGTGCCTCATTTACATAACTGACAAAACAGACTCACGGCGCTTTCTGTCACTCTGCACCATTTCTCTGGCCCTTGCTGTTAACTCAAACAGAAACAGTAGCTCACAAGACACTTGCTTATTGTTGCCGCTTTTGCTGTTGGGCCTTGCTTTGGGGCACTGCTACTCCAACAATCAAAGAGGAGTTTAAGGATAAAACGGTTGGAAAAAATTAATCTGCAAAAGTACAGAGAGGGATGAAACAAAATTAGTTTGAAACCAATACTTGATCGCACTTGGCATATGAAAAGAAAACATCCACCTGAAAGCTACACTTTCTACCTCTCTTTTGGAGGGGAGGGGGCAGGAAGTTCTATAACTACTAAAACCCTAAGAGACAGGAATCAAAGGCTTTTTTCTTTTTTCACCCCCGTGGTTTGTTTATTTTCTGCATTTGATGGCGTTGTTCCCTCCCCAACACATTCTCGGCATGCCTGACGACCTAACTGCAGAAGAGAGGCAACAAGGCCCCTTTGCAAGGGGCAGGAGCCTTGAACCAACAGCCTTGGAGATTCCAAGCTGCATTCGACCCAAATAGGCCACTGCTGCACCTTGATCTTGACCCTGGAGCTGCCTTGTACACTCCTCTGTTATGACTAAGCTACACACTCTTTCTTCTGATCGTCCCCTTCCCAGGATACGTCCTAGAACATTCCCTGTCCCTACAAGAGACTGAACTGATCCTGTTCTGTCCTTATCCAGCTCCTGTTTTTCGATCCTATTCCTGACTTGTGCCTGTCCCTGACACAAGGCTAAGACTGCCCCAGTCCTGTTCCAGAGCCAGCCTGACTCACACCGCTCTCTGGAGCTGCGCGTTAAGAGAGAAGCCGCGCGGCGCTGCCGGAAGTGATGTGCTCCCCGTTGCCGGCAACGACGGTGGCTGAAGATGCGGCGCTTGCAGAGGCACATTCTGGAGACCTGAAAATTGAGGTCTCTATAACGCGCCTCTGCAAAGCGCCGCATCTCCAGCCACCGCCGTTGCCGGCAACGAGGAGTACGTCACTTCTGGCGGCGCGGCGCAGCTTCTCTCAACGCGTGGCTCCGGAAACGCTTTTTAGCGCCTTGTCTAAAAGCGGAGTCAGTTCTGTATCTGTTCCTGGCCTGAGACCTCTGAAGTGCCTGAACCATGCTGACCCTGCCCGATCTGTTCCTGCCTGTGCCTGACTCAGACCCAACTTTGACAGCAGTTCCTGACACCTTTGACCCACTGTTTCAGTCTTCATTAGCCTGGAGTCATGAAGGAAGTACACCCCTAGGGCCTCACACTCGGAGGGCCCCACCGTGGTCTCTGGGTGTCCTGACCTGCAATGGGCCCCATCACTCCTAAGGATGGCTCTCCAGATAGTAGCAGAGCTCCCTATGTACGGCAAGCGTGTCAAGGAAGACTAATCCAACTGTACAACTACACAAAGCTCCAAATGTTGGGGAGAGGGGCCTGTACACCCCCGCCCCCTATACGTGATGACTGTGAATAAACCTGGAATGACAGCACGTGTGTAAAAAGCACTGGAATATGAAAGGAGCCTACATGACCTCAAATGGCAGGAGCTTCAGCATGGAGGGCCTCTGGGGCAAGGGCATAGGTATATTAGGGACAGACGGTGAAGCTGCAATGGGGCCCAGTCACAGATATCGCAACCCACCACTCCCTGGTGCAGCCACATCTCCAGCCATTGAGGGGAGCGAGCAGGGAGTCCCTTTCCAGGACCAGCCAAGCCAGGCCTCTGCTGCGGCTATTTGGGAGGGAGCCCATAAAGCACATGCCTATGTTAGGAGGAGACACACACCCCAATAAAACTTTAAACAAACAAGCAAAACTTTGCACAGGGCACCAGCTTCCCTGGATCTGGAATTGACTATTTATTTTTTATTTCATCAATATTTTCTATGCCGTTTTTATGTGCTGTAACCTGCGTTGAGCCCTCATGATAAGGCAGATTATAAGAAAACTGGGAATGTCCTCTTGCAGGTACCATCTGCCCTTTAGGTTTGCACAACCAGGGGGCGCAGAGAGACGTTCTTGGGGACTGCCCTACCATTATGGAACTCTCTTCCCTTTCATCTAAGCCCAAGCCTGCTCTTTTTCCAAAGGCAATGTAAGGCCGCTTTTAGACGAGACAAATTTGCACATGATTGGTGAAAAATGTGCGTGTTTTAATGCTCGTTTAAACACCTAAACCGTTTTAAATGCGCATTTGCCATGATCGTGTAAAAGCCAAAACCATTTTGAATGTGGTTTTTAAATAATGCACATGTTTTAAAACCAGTTTTGCCACACACACACACACACACACACACACACACACCCGATCATCTAAAGGGCTCAAAACCGTTTTTTAAAAATGCGCATTATTTAAAGACCACATTCAAAACGGTTTTGGCTTTTACACGATCATAGCAAATGCGCATTTAAAACGGTTTAGGTGTTTAAACGAGCATTAAAACACGTGCATTTTTCACCCATCATGCACAAATTTGTCTCGTCTAAAAGCGGCCTAAGACCATCTTGGCTGGTCAGGCATTTGGTAGGTGGAGGTAGGTTGGGGTGTTGTGGGTCATGAGATTTAACTGTTCTTAAGTGGTTTTAATTAGATGGCTTTATTTTGTGTATCTTTGTATGTTTCTTACGTATTGTTATTATGAGCTGCCGTTGGCAGGAAGGGCAGGATAAAACTTAAAATAATAATTAAATAATAAATTATAACCCGCCCTGAACACCTTTGGGGAAGGGCTGGATAAAAATACAAATGAATAAACAAACAAACAAAGAAACATACATTTGGGATTGTGACCCCATTCACAGATATATCAACCTATAGCTTGGGAACCTCTGATCATAGATTCCTCCAGCTGGAATCTATAAAAGATTCATAATCTTATGTGGGTCAATGCAACCAGCTCCAGACAGTTTGTTAGGCAAGCATGTATTCAGACTACCTTGATGGCCTTTCCTCATTATAATTTGTCACATAATTTAAGAGTCCCTGCACTGGTAGCAAAATTGCTATTACAACCACTTAGGAACTTAAACCCACAGAATAGAAAAGACATTTAGATTCAATGTCTCATCCTCACCCTCCAAGAAAATTGCCACATTCCTCATTTTCGAATAATTCACATCTAAAAATATTAAAGTAATCCCATTAGCTGTCAAGAAGTAGGCGTCTTAGTGAAGCGTTAGGCTATTTCTGAAACGGATAGTTATGATCTCATAGGGTGTTTTTAGACACACATTTCTCCTGTTTGCTGTAACATCCAGAACTTTCTGTGTGTCTAAATCACTAATTCAGATCTTAGACAGATCTTTGAACTTTTGCGTGAAACTTCTCCCAGAGCTTGTGTGTGTAAAAGGTTC
Organism: Sphenodon punctatus; assembly: GCA_003113815.1. Classification (NCBI taxonomy): domain Eukaryota; kingdom Metazoa; phylum Chordata; class Lepidosauria; order Sphenodontia; family Sphenodontidae; genus Sphenodon; species Sphenodon punctatus. The sequence goes on along the minus strand of QEPC01011901.1, from coordinate 9,915,569 downwards.
TCTGTGTAAACTGATTTGCTCCAGGCAGCTGTGGTCACTTGGTTTCTATGGCAACCTATCATGTCTACAGCTGCGGCAACTTTAGGCTGCCTCAGGGCACTGTTTACGTGAAGAATGCATCCAGGACCTGCCTCAAGGCAGTGTGTGTGTGTGTGTGTGTGTGTGTGTGTGTGTGTGTGTGTGAGAGAGAGAGTGTGTGTGTGTGTGTGAGTGTGAGTGTGAGAGTGAGTGTGAGTGTGAGTGTGAGAGAAATGAATCCGGAACTTACTTGTGGACTTGTAAACCCAGAAGATTGAAACATCCGGAACTTTAATGTGTGTCTAAAAATGAAGTTCAAGATAAATGTACTATAACGAGAATAAGAGACAAAAATATTTGCAACTGCCTCGCAATGTAAAAACCCAGACAGACCCTCTCCAAAGCCATCACATCTTCCAGTGAATTTTGCTAAAAGCAAAAGATTAGCATCTCATCTCATCTCTAATCGTACGCTATATAGAACTGAAACACTCAGTCCCATAGTTAATAAATTGAAAAGATAAGCCATTACAGGTCTGAAATATGAACTTTGCAAATTAGCAATGGCATAGAATTCTTCAAGCACCACAGACCTCGATCAGAGAGGCCACTTTACGTTTGATTCAATTTAAGTTTCTTCACTGTCTACCCTGGATGACAGCCAAGGCTTTTTTTCCACCGTCCCCAGCATGGCTTACTAAAAGATGAAGATAATCAGTGATGAAGATGGAGTTGTGTCTAGGCTTGAACAGATGAGCAACTCCACGTACAGTAAAACCTTGCTTATCCAGACCTTCTAGATGTGGATCATGCCATATTCTGGACATTCTTCACATCCCCCATTATGTTCACAGAGGGGATATACAGCTAGAGCGGAAACAACAATTCACAGCAAATGCCATGTTCATGGAAAACCGGCCGTTTCGCCACTTTCCTAATGATTCGGGAACACTTTCATGATAGTGATGACAAAACTGACGACAAGAGCGCGGGGAACTTGTAGATAGAAAGACTGAATGCAGCCAAAGGGCAAAAAGAATCCCCTAATGTGAAAAATAGCACAAATCTTTAGCAAGGTTTCCGAAAAGAAGAACATTTATATTGGTTCAGGAATGGTCAATTTCACACCAGCTCCAAGGACCAGTTAATTACTCAGTACATTCCAGAATGCTCCCATATCCAAACACCTCCCTAATCTAGACAAAAAACTTGTTTTCCAACTGAGGGCACCTCCAGACTATTTACCAGGGCAGCAGGTCACATTGGAAAGAAGATCTCGCACCCACTTTGTGATGTGGTCCCTGCTCTAGGGATGGGACGATCGTGGAATTACTGGTTAGCAGTTTTACCAGTATCGGTTTTATCCGATACCGGTTTTATCAGTATCGGCATACCGTTTTTTTTAACATTGCCAATTTTTCAGATCGTTAACATTGCGGCCATTTTTAAAATGGCCGCAATGTTAAAGATCCAAAAAATCTGCAATGTTAAAAAAACGGTATTACCAATACGGATAGTATCAGTTTTATCAGATTCATCCGATATCGCCGATTATCGGCATTATCAGATTAATCTGATACCGATAGTCCCATCCCTACCCTGCTCCCTGTAGAAAGACAAGGATTCCTTTGCCATGCCCCTTTACAATGTAGCCACGCCCCTTCTTACATGGCCACACCCTCTATAGTACGGAGCATGGGGATAAGTTGTATAGAAAGGCTGTGGTGGGACCAGGCTCATGTCTCAATTATGGCTCAACCTAAGTAGGCCTGAAATGAGAAATCTCTAAGTGTTGCTTCCAAAAATGCAGGTATACCCACGGGTACTAATTTAAGTACCCAATTCAGCTCTAGCATCCCGTCTAATAAATAGGCAGCCTCCTGCGTGTATTTCATGTGCTTGCGGGTAGCCCCCACTTAACGTGCCAATGAGAATGACAGTGGAGAGAAGGACAAGAAGTGGTTAGAGCACTCTAGACTCGTTGCCCACGACTCTATGGTGCTGGTGGACCTGCATGCAACCTAATGGACAGGGGGATAAATGGGTGCACATTAGCCTGCCTTCACCTGCATGGCAGGCTCCACATGCTCCGGGACCCTGACATGAGTGGGGGCTGCGTGGCCAGTGGGTGGCGATCACATGGCTGGTGGGGGTGAAGATCTAATAAATGGGCAGGTGGACCACCCACCTGGTGCGGACTACCATCCCATTTGCTAACCCTCTTAGGTTGGTTATGTCATTCCACGTATGGGGAGCTTCTGAGACACTCAATCATAATACAAATAGCCTAAAGCGTTTGTTCATAGGTGTGTATGTCTGAAGCCTTCCAAATAGTCGTCGGTTCCAACCAATAGATTCCAAGCTTGCAAATGAGCTAGGAGAGGAAGAAGCTATTCTGCACTGACCAGACCTCATCAGGAGTCCTGTGTCCAGTTCTGGGCACCTCATTTTAAGAAGGACATTGACAAATTGGAACGGGTTCAGAGGAGAGCGACAAAGCTGGTCAGGGGTCTGGAAACCAAGTCCCACGGGAAAAGGTTGGAGGAGCTGGGTTATGTTTAGCCTGGAGAAGAGAAGACTAAGGGGAGACAGGATAGCCGTCTTCAACCATCTGAAGGGTTGTCCCACAGAAGATGGAGCAGACTTGTTCTCGGTTGCTCCTGAGGGCAGGACTAGAACCAATGAGTTCAAATGACAAGGAAGCACTTTTTGGCTAAACATTAGGAAAAACTTCCTAAGGGTAAGAGCTGTTCGACAGTGAAACAGGCGGCCTAGGGAGGTGGTGGGCTTCTCCTTCGCTGGAGCTTTTCAAACAGAGGCTAGATGGTCAGGGATGCTGCGGCTGTGGATTTCCTGCACTGAGGAGGGGGCTGGACAAGATGGCCGCTGACATAGCTTCTAACTCTAAGATTCTATTCTAAACATGATTGGTTCTCCTCCTGTTGTCATGGCAATGACCACAGTTCACAGTCGTCTTCCAGTGCGGAGGGTGAAAAAGAATCCTAATACGTGACTCAACAACGTGTGTGGAGTTTCATTAGGAGGTGGTGGCTTATGAGGAATAAGCCCTCTCCCTTCCCCCCACCCCCATCCAGGAGTGTGGCTGCCATGGACTTAGGGGGCTCAACTGAGTCCAGGCCCTGGACTTTAGGCAACCCATTTACAAGAAGCCTGACCATTGAGTAGGCAGGATGGGGATCAGGACCAATACCCCCCCTACCCACTTTGAAAACTTCCTAGACTCTAGCAGGGCTTAGGCCACTTGCAAAGGGACCCACCAAGAATGATGTTTTTAGAGTGGCCGGTTGTGGGGTCCTTGCCCTGTCCCTGCCCACTCTTGAAACTTGCTCCCTGGTGGGGTTGCTGCCACAACAGGGAGCCTTGCTGGGAACCAGGATGGCGGCATCACAATCTTTGCGGGTGGCAGCCAAGCCTGGCCAGAAACCTTGGGAGGATTGCTGCTTAGGAAGATCCTATCGTCTTGCCCTTAGAAGGGCCCATAATCAGGACATGAACTCAAGCCTGCTATGCCACTGTGGCCCCTGTCAGTAGCTTCCCATCGGTGAGATTTTCTGGTTATCTTGCTAGTTGTGATGTCAATCTCTGATCTAAAGCCTCAGCTTTTACCTATCTAGCGTAAGGTCTAATCTTATAAGAAGTTACTCTCCTTTGCAGGTTTGCTACTGCATCCATGGAGTCATCTTGCATATGGGAGTAGAGATTAGATTAATCAAATATTTAATGCTAATATGTTATCTATCAAATTTGTCTGCTTTGGATGGATCCAAATCCTTTGGATCGTATATTTGTCCCACTCTGTCTGGACATCCACTTCAAATATTTTCAGTCTTCTATACTTGGCTCCTTCGGTTTATCGCACATGCGGACTAGCACTAAAATGTGCCAAAACAAAGTAACCGAATTGACCAAATGAACAGATATACAAGAAAATATATTGATTTTAGATGCGTATATTATTATTATTATTATTATTATCATTATTAACAAACATTTATATAGCGCCAGCAGTGTACCTGGCACTTTACAAAGTAATAAAATAGACACGGTCCCTGCCCCTAGGGCTTATAATCTGAGTGACAGGAGCTGGGGGAGAGACATAGGAAGGGGAACAGAGGGAGAGACAAGGGGTCTAACATTCATGAAGATGCGAGGTCTCATGTGCACGTACCTGGCTTGGTTACGATGAGAATGACATGCCATTCATGCCCATTCATGTCCCCGCTTCATGGAAGGAACTATTTACAGGATCAAACACACAACGTGCATTCATCTGTGTTATCATTCACTCTTTGGTGTTATTCTGACTTTTTTCAGGAACAAATGGATAAATACATTTATTAAGAAGTGTGTGAGTCACAAGCACATTTACATTTAATATCAAAGGGTAAAACTTCTTATAATAACCCAATGGCATATACGAATGTTTCTCCTCTTGGTTGTCAGATCCTGTTTGGAGAGCTGATGCCCATGTTGGTATTTTTGCTTCTTTGCAGCACTTAGTAGGGGTGTGCATGCCATCTTCATTACTACACTAATGATAATGGAAATTATTGTTTTTGTTATTATTGCAATAACGAAAATGACAAATAATAATAACGAAAAAAGAAATGAAAACATTTTATTTTTGAAATAAAGGGAAAAAATGGGAAAACGTATTTCCAGCTATACCTTTTTTGTTTCTTATTACATTCTGATGAAACGTAGAGAGATTGTACCCCCAATGGAGGGCACTATGTGTACCATATTCCAAAATGATTAGATAACAGGAACCAATTTTAGAAGCAATTGAATGTTGTGATTTTAAGAAAAGCTCTGTACCCATTCATGACTACAACTTCTTTATCTTCCATCCAATTTGCATGAAACCTGTGAATATTATGTCCCTCCACAAGCTTAACACTTCTGCCAATGTTCAGACAGACTGGATAAAGGGTCCTGATGGTATGACATTAATTTAAAAATACATTTCCAGCTGTAACATTTGTATATTCCATCCTGTTTACATAATATTTGGCAGGGATGTATCACAAACCTTCCCTGTCATCTCTCCCAAACTACAGGAAAATTTGATAAAGGAACCCAATTTTATAAGCAATTGATGTTGTCCCTATGAAGACCATTATTCAGATAAATAGCACCACATGCAGTGTGATGAGATTTGGGGTGCTTGTACCCCCAATGGAGGGCATTATGTGTACCAATTTTTGAATTCAATAAAGGGAACAGATTTTAGAAGCAATTGAATGTTGTGATTTTAAGAAACGCTCCATACGCTTTCATGGCTAAACTTTTATCTTCCATCCAATTTGCATGAAACCTGTGAATATTATGTCCCTCCACAAGCTTAACACTTCTGCCAATGTTCAGACAGACTGGATAAAGGGTCCTGATGGTATGACATTAACTTAAAAATACATTTCCAGCTGTAACATTTGTATATTCCATCCTGTTTACATGATATTTGGCAGGAATGTATCTCATACCTTCCCTGTCATCTCTCCCAAACTACAGGAAAATTTGATAAAGGAACCCAATTTTATAAGCAATTGATGTTGTCCCCATTAAGACCATTATTCAGATAAATAGCAGCACATGCAGTGCCAGTCAGAGGTAGACACCTGGCATGGCAGGGGGAGAGAGACTGTAGGAGGGAGGACGTGGCACAACTCAAAAGACTGATGGACACATTCACTGGCCAATTACTGCATGCTTTTAGCTTTACAGAACCAATTGGTAGTGGCTTCGAGGTGGGCATAGGAGCGGCCCTCAGGCGGGCATAGAAGGGACATAACTGGGACTTTGGGGACAGCATCCCAGCAATCAGGAGACATAGTTTACACATCCAGGCTGGCCAATTATCATCATAATCACATCTTGTAGCACTCTGACAGAGGACATAAGAGAATCTCTATTGACTCTTTCCTAAACACATGGTTCTGACTTCCCAGTAACAAGTGCAGGAGAGATGTTGGGATGGTCACAGCAAAGAATGAGGATATTTGGTTGAGATTTCTGCTGGCCAATTGGCATAAAAAATTGATCTTATACCACAGTGACATGTAAGAGAATCCCTGGCATAGGCTCCTTCTCTGCATATGCTGTGCAGAAATATAAAATTGGGACCCTTTATCACATCTTTCTGATATTTGGCAGAGATGATCATGAAAGAGTGATATACAGCCCTGCCAAATTTCATGTACACTGTTTGGACTACAAAGATGTTACAGTCAGACATACATTTATATGTTAATTGCTTAGACCACAAAGACCCTTTATTCAATCCTTCTGAAAGTTGGCAGAGATAGTAAACATGGGAAGGGGTATAAACGTACCAAGTTTCATCTACATTAAATGTGAGGCAAAGATGTTACAGCTAAGAATGTATATAAAGATTGTTGCAAAATAAAATAATTCAACTGCTTCTAAAATTGGGTTCCTTTATTCAATCCTTTTGGAATTTGGTACACATAATTCCTTCGATTGGAGGTATAATCACTCCAGGTTTCAGCCAAATATGGTGAAAAACAAACATATTACAGGCAAATGTGCTTTTCATTTAAACCAATGGAAAACAAAAGCAAAAACGAAAACGACAATTTGATATTTATGAAAATGAAAACGACTAATTTAAATAACAAAAACAAAAATGACATGAGCCCCTGGTGCACACCTCTAGCACTTAGCCAGCAAACTGTCTTTGTGGTTGCCCTCATTTAAATATCTGGCTTCCCTTCTAAACTTTGGCATGCCACCTCCCTTGATTAGTGTGGTACTGCACTATAATTTTCTTAGGGTCTTTCTGCACTTCCAGTTCATCAATGTCACCATCTAAATTGGTTTAATTCTACCTTGCGGTGGGCAGAAACCTGAATCATTTCTTCTGGACAGTGACCTTGGGAGGTTGTTACAAGAAAATTCAAGGATTCTTCAGCTCCCTTGTTCCCCAGTAGGAGTCCAATTAGACGAGAAATCAGAGTTATATCTCTGTACTGGAGTCAGTTCACGTAAGGAATGACAGCCTAGAATATTGGCATCTTATAACTACAGACGAGTCCTGTTAAGTCAAATTTGTGGGACCTCTAAAATATTCAAGTTATCAGGAATTCAACTCATGCAGAGTTAAATAAATGGGGAAGTGTACATTTTGCTCAAGTACTGTTTTGCCATTCTAAGAATAGCAGTATTTTTGAGTACAGACAGTAAGGTTGCCGTGTTGTTCCCAAATACAGGCAACACAGACAAAGTAATGTAGTGCTATCTTTTATTGGACCAACTTCAGTTGGTGGAGGGATGCAAGCTTTAGGACCTCACAGGGGTCTTCATTAGGCAAGTCGGGAGTTACAACTATAGACTGAGCAAAGCTGTGAGCTATGCACAGTAACTGGAAACAAAGGCGAGGAGGAGAAGCTGAGAACGAGCCCCAAGTAGGAGGTTTACACTACAATTCAAAAGGATGAAATACAACAAAGAGTAAGAGCTGCTGATATTTTTAATTGGGTGGGGATACTAGTATCCACACCTGAAAACTTAGCTATGTGGGTAGAGAATTTGACATCCAGTTCAAGAAGCAATACAATTATTAGACCTGGGATTGGGGAAAACACGTTCTTCCAATTAGCCAAAAATTTGAGTTATAAAAGTTTGATTTAAGTGAATTTCTCTCTCTATGAAATCTATAACATACGACCTACAGCAAGGATGGGAAACCTCAGGCCTGGCAACAGCAGGGAGGGGGATAAATGTGCCCCAGGGCTAATTTTTATTTTGCCCCTTTCCAGTTGCTGGGTCTGTCCCTGAACCTAGTTCCTATCCCCAAGCACTGAAAGACTGAACTCAGAGTAAGGGAGGGGAGATGAGGGCATGCACAGAAGGATAAGGAGCAGATCCATGGCACAGATCCATAATTCAAGTTCAGTGATGTATAGTTCCAAAACTCTATCGATGGATGTCACAACTTTGATGTCTTCAGTCATTACCCTCCAAAAATGGGTGAGTTGGTGATTCAGGCTAGGTTTACAAAGTGTGAAAACAGACATGATGCTGGCCTGTTGTGGCCCAGACTCAGCACACGTCTGCTTCCCTGTTGGCCCGCTACTGCCCCGGGGCGGGTAGGCAGCTGGCCTGTAATGAGTCCCCCGGATGATCCCAGGCATGCATCCCAAGCCAAGGGCCACCAATGCCAACATGTCTGTTTTGCCGTGCTATGCGAGGCCACCATGGCTGCCTGTCAGTCACAACGGGGGGCAGGACCGGTGAGCCGCACATCTTTTGCGGTCCCTCCTACCTGAGGCGTGCAAATGGCAGAACGGCTCTCTGGCCACGGGCATTTTGGTCAGTGACCCTCCCCAATCCAGAGAGCGGCGACCACTGTTTCCAGCCCTGCTACAGCGCAGGGAGCCACCGTGCTGCCCACACGCCTGTTTTCACCCAAAGTCTCTAGTTTCCTTGTCCTCCTCAATATTCACAGCTGAAACAAGTAACAGAGGTTGTTTCTGTTATTAAATTCCTCTGGTGGATTATTGACGGTTTGGAAATTCTTGTACCCAGTTCACCCAAGTTCTGCAATTTTAATACCCACAGTCTGTAAAAGTCAGGTTTTGCCTCAAGCCTTTTCTCAATGGCAACTGCTGCCTGCAAAATGTATTTTCAAACAAACTTCTCCAGAGAGTTTTAACAGGAGTTCAGCTCACCAATCTTGAAGCTGCTCTGGGCTAAAAGCAAGAATGCTCAGCTGCTAGAGTGAACCAAATGTTGTCCCATTTTATTCAAAGCGAAATGCAAATCCCGCCAAAATCAAAGGGAAGACTTCCCATCGACTTTTTATCAGCCTGCAGTTGGATGCGGGAGGATGGGAGTAAAGCAGAGGAGAAAATCCATTTTGCACACTCCCTAATGGGCTTCTTGGGAATGTTCTCCCTTGGGAATGGCACAAAATAAAGTCAAGTCCATGGAATACTAGTGAGAAAAGAAGTGGAGGGAAATTAGCAAACTATACACTGTGGAAATTAAGAGTTATCATGTCCTCAGAATGTGAGGAATACCACTTGTAGTTGACATTTCATCCGGAAAGATGTTGGAGCGCATTGAATTGGCAATGAGCTCATTGAATTCCTACTCTGTAGGAATAATGCCAGTGGAAAATAAGGCATCCCCTCAGCCATGTGTCCTATCTATGGACACCAGAGGAAAACAAACTGATCCAAATACAAAAGGGTGTGACTGTTTGTTGTAACGAACCAGGGCTTAAACTGGTGTCTTTGAGCCACTGAAAGTGTTGGTACCACCACCACACTTTGGCCAAATCCCACATTTCCCTAAGGGGTTTTCTGTGCTGGTCAGGCCACGCCCCTCCTCTAGGTTCCTTGTTACAGCCTGACTCAACACCCCCAACTTCTTGGTTGGCTGCCAGCCTGTATACAAGGCTAGCGTGAATCCAAAAGAAACTGGGCAGAACACCTTATCACTTCTTGTCTCTCCCTGGGACTTGCTTTCTTCTCTCTGGCCCTGTGTTCAGGGGTATAGCTAGGTTAGAATGGGCCCAGGTACAAGAAATGGACTCCCCTCACCCACCCACCCCAAGCAACTGGTTGTTTGAAGTCTGCCTCAAAAATTGTTCTACTGAACCTGGTCCTTCTGCTCATTGGTCTACCTTATCCTTTGGGTCTGGATGCTGGTCCCTGCATTGATGTTTCTGACCCTGATCCTGCACCTGTTCTCCAGTCCTGATCCTGAGTAGGGCTTATGTGGCAGCAGCTATTACCGCGCCGCGATTCCATGCCACCATTTCGGAATTGCCAGCGCCACACCGCGACTTTTCTGCTGACATTCCGCTAATTCCGCCAGCATTCTGCAAATTCGGAAACTATCGGAAAAATTGCAGAATTGTCGGAAACTGTTGGAAAACCGCTGTTCCGCTATTTTGTGGCGCTGGCGGAATGGCATAAGTAGTGGAAATGTCATGTTTCCGCTATTTTGCGATGCCTGTGGAAGTAGCGGAATGAAATTAGCAGAACTGCGGAAGTAGCGGAATGAAACTAGCGGAATGAAAGCCTCTGCCATGCCATACCACTAATTGCGGAAACGCTGTTTCTGGCGGAAATAGCTACCGCTGTGACATTCCGCTACAGCCCTAATCCTGAGCATCTGACATTCAAATTGAAGTCTGAAGTGGAGAAAATTCTTGAGTTCAAAAGTGTGCATTCAAATTTCTCTTTACATTTCAAAATCTTGCACATAATTTTACTTTTCATAGTTATCTATTTCTTGATAAGCCAATAGTTTGTATTAAAATGAAAGGAACTGGAAAACTCAATTTTGCAAAAGTCTAGCCAAAGGCAAAGCAATTGAACTAGGCAAAGTTGACTTAACTGAAGCCAAAGCAATCAAATCAGAACCAAAGTCAAACTTGAATGGAAGTCAAAGTCCTCAAAGGATGCAAATCCAAACTCAAGTATTTAATAAAGAAAATTAACACTCTAATTGTATTCACAAATCCAAAAAGCCAAAGTCATTTCATCTCTAATTCTAAGCATTCTTTCAAAGGAAAAGGAAACAATCGCACAAACAATAAGGGGCACATTTTCAAAGTAATACACCTTCTAAAGACAGACACCTCCCACCATGCCTACTGGGAATTGTGCATATAAAGTCCTTCACACTGCTTTAAGAATGCACTCCACTGAACATCTTATTCTATAAATTCAGAGTAGACAGCAGCTTAGAATACCTACTAGCTCAAGTAGATTTCATCGTATAAGTACCCCATGCACGAACCAGACCTGCTAGGAGCAAGATCTATCGACTCCAATATTTCATGGATTTTAACTAATGTTTGTTTTATTAGGGCCTCAAAAATAAAATGGCTGAAATCACTATTATCAAAGCCATCATTCTCAGTCTTTTAAGAGAGATCAATACATACAACATTCACTGTACAGAGCCCAGGGAGTACTTAATTTCCAGGAGTTCCTTGTGCATATTGACATTTGAGCTACATAGACACAACTTTATTTACCATCGTACAAGTATACTCGTGTTGATTTATTTCAACGTTTTACTGAAGCGGCAGCTAAGTTTAATCAAATACCCAACTAATTGGGTTATGTTTGATTTTGGGGGCGGGGGGTGGGGAGTTTGAAATCCCAGTGCTAAGATTTTTTACAGGCTGAATTTAGCAAAGTTATAATCATTAAAAATTTAGATTATGTACTGGGGCTATGCCACGTAGCCTCCTGGCAAATTTCCAAACAACAGGCCTTTTAAAAGACTAATTGTCTGTGACTATGGAACTCCCAAAGCACTCAACACTCCATGCCACTGACTTGCAAAATACCAAGTTAGAACAGTGCCGAAAGCATCAATGGGAAACTCTTCTTAAAATGTTGGTGTGAGGAAGATGAAAACTCGGCTACGTTTGTTCATTAGCACAAAACTGCACCATCCACAAATGTGGCTGTGTCAACTAGAATTAGACTCCAGTGACGCATCTGACCTCATTGCTTCTTCAAGTGCTGCTCCAAAAGGCCTTCTTGCTGGAGGAGAGAGAACTGGGGCCTCACTAAGTCCCGTCAGAACCAGGCCTGGAACCAAGGTCCCCAGAGCAGGGGCAGGGGGGATTATAGGTAGAAGTGCAGGAACCAGAGAGAGATGAGGCTGAAGGTAGAGAGGGCTGGAGTGCAGGAATTGGGGACCAGTGATGTCAAAAGGTAACAAGGACTAGGGTGCAGTAGGGTGGCCATACCTCCCCTTTAAACGAGGATGCTTATGAAAAATGCATGTTTCAGGGCTGCATTAGTTTAACCAATTATTGTTTAGATGTGTTTGGGTTTTAAATTATCCATTAGGAAAATCAAAATGAAAATTCTTATTTCTGAATCTAACTTTTGAAACAAAATACAAATTTTCATTTTGAAAACCAACACAGAAACACGGACATAGCGAATGAGTCAGCATTTAATTTTTTTTATTAAAAATGGCAATATTTTTCATTTTGCAATTTCCAAATTGATTTTTTTTAACCCCACAAATTATTTTTAAAAATATTCTAACCCAGTTTGGGAAAGAATTTGTGACCAAAACAGCTGTCAAAATAATGGAATTTCTTATAGATGGAACTTCTATTTGCTGATAGGCTCTACTGAGGAGCATTGTCATTACAATTCACCAAGCGTGTTGCGGAGGGGGCAATAACCAACACAAGACAAAGGTCCTTTCGCATGTCATAATTTCCAAATGTAAACGTATTAACACACGTTAATTTACCACAGATTTATTGGTGACATGTGAACACTTCTGCCACATGGCAAACCCATGGAAGAGACAGAAAGGATACATTTCAATTTACCTTCCAAGGATAATTTCAATTTACCACTTGAAACTGAGATGTGTACAAGTACCCCCACAAAAAACTCAGGTCCGTTATCAAGAAATGGATAATGTAGCATTCCTCTTGAGGCAGCACAGCAGATTCTTATGGAGAGACAGAGAGTCCTTAGCAGACCTGAAATGAATATTCAAAGCAAATACTGGTGTGGCATGGAACAACCTGCCAGGGTTGCTGCCCCTTTAAGAGTGTCAAAGGCACCAGCCAGGACATAAGAATCTAGGGTGTGCCAGATAACCAGCTGCTGGGACAGCTGGACAAGAGCGTGGCAGCCCTGAAGCAAGAGGGGGGCAGGGAACAAAAAAACATGAAAGAGACAATAGAGTGTGTGGCAGTGTACTGGCCCTTTAAGTGCTGAAAGCCTGAAGGGCTAGCTATACCCCTGAGCTATACAAGAAGGGAATGAGGAGTAAACATTCTGTGTCCTGCTGTAGCTGCACACACATCTCTGCCTGAGAGCTCTCTCAGCATGGAGCTTAACCATGGTCCTGAAAGTGCTGGTAAGGCTAAGAAGGATAATCAAAGAGGGCTTTAACAGGAGTGCTTGGGATAAGCAAGGGCCCTGCAACTGGAGAGGGCTGCTGTCCAGGGTCCTGAAACAGCCTACAACTGTGAGTAGCCAGCCAGACTGTGGCCTGGCTGGATTGGAGCTAGATAGGACCATGGTTCCTGCAGGGCTGTTTCCCAGCATTAGTGAGACTATGCTACCGATGTGAGACTGGTGTGGAACTGTGAAAAGCTGAGGTCTGTGGACCAGCTTGTGTACTGACTAACATGGCGAAAACTGAACTCCTTATCTTCCCCTCTCATCCTTCCTCTCCTTCCTCACTGTCAATAACTATTGATGGAGTCACCATCCTGCCTGTCCCCCAAGCCCGTAGCCTAGGCTTCATCTTTGACTCAGCCCTTTCTTTTAAACCCTACATTGACTCTGTTGCTAAATCCTGTCGCTTCTCCCTCCATAACATTGCTAAGATTCGCCCTTTTCTCTCTGTCTCGTCTGCCAAAACTCTTGTTCATGCTCTGGTCATCTCTCGCCTCGATTACTGTAACCTCCTTCTCACTGGCCTTCCCCGGTCTCACCTTTCTCCCCTCATCTCTGTCCAAAACTCTGCTGCCAGGGTCATCTACCTCGCCAGTCGCTTCGACCATGTGCAGCCCCTCCTCTCTTCGCTTCACTGGCTTCCCCTTCCTGAACGAATCCTGCACAAGCTCCTAGTCTTCACCTATAAAGCTCTTCACAACCTTGCTCCCCCCTACCTCTCTGCACTTATCGCCCTCCATACTCCAGCCCGTGCACTTCGCTCCTCCTCTGTCCCTTCTCTCACCCTTCCACGCCTTCCCTGCTCCCCTAAGCGCCTTCGTCCCTTCTCACTTGCTGCCCCCCATGCCTGGAACTCCCTCCCTGTCCACATCCGCCTTGCCCCCTCCCTTCATACCTTCAAATCTCTCCTTAAAACTCACCTCTTTCGCTCTGCTCTGTCTGACTCTTTATCCTGCTGAGCCACTATTCCTATACCTACGATCGGTTTACCCTTATCCTTGCAACATGGACCTGCCTGCTGTCATTCTCATCGTAACCAAGCCAAGTACGTGCACTTGAGACCTCGCATCTTCATGAATGTTAGACCCCTTGTCTCTCCCTCTGTTCCCCTTCCTAAGTCTCTCCCCCAGCTCCTGTCTCTCAGATTGTAAGCCCTAGGGGCAGGGACCGTGTCTATTTTATTACTTTGTAAAGTGCCAGGTACACTGCTGGCGCTATATAAATGTTTGTTAATAATAATAATAATAATAATAATACTGAACTATAGGACTAGTGAACTGAGTTAATTCCCAAGGGGGTCCAGCTTTGGAGGGGTCTGGTCTTACAAGGCCTCACACTAGCCTGGGTTTTGAGAAATTCAGTATATCCGCATTTGTTTTAGTGAAGTGCATAGGAAAGGACTTGCATCTAGCGTCGTCAGCAGTTCTAAGTCTTTGTTGTGTTTCTTCACTTTGGTATTTCGGTCACTTTACACATTTCAGTAGTTCAACATTGAATGATTCAATATTTTGTGTCCTCGGCAGCACCATTTGCGGTTTTAGAAATATTTTTGAATGTCATTGGTCCATCTCTGTGATGTAACACAGCAGAAAGTATGAAAGTACAGAATAATGAAGAACAAAAAAAAAATCAAAGTAACTAAACTCAATGGAGAACTGAAACAATGAAGAAATGAATTTGGGTATGGTCAGGGCTGACCTTATCACACGCTGACTGCCTCAGGCCTTGTTATTTCCTCTACCCTGCTTTTAAAAAACAGGCTCCACTCCTTCCCAGTGGAGCCCCAAACACGATCATTGCTAGGGCCCAATTGAGGGCCACCAGGGGCCCCACATTTTATCTTTGCCATGGAGCCCACAGCTTCTAAGACTGGCCCCGGTGACAAAGATTAATTTGGTTATTTGGTTTGGGGAATGAATATGCAAATTATCTGCACAAATGTAAAAACACACATATTGGTTTCAGCTCTAGGCATTAACAGTGTTCCTCAGGTAACTTTGGACTAAGCTGTAGCTACTGGTATAGGAAATCAGTTATTATGTTATTTTTAACCAGGATTTATTAATGTCTATACTATTCAAAAACTTATTCCTTTCAAACCAGATAGGATGGTACATTTATATTTTTTGTTATCCATCAGTCTTAGGTTTTTCCTTTATCTATCTTGTAAGATCTTGCTGCAGCTCCTCACAGTCTGCTCGTGTTCTGACAGAGTAGTCGGAACACGAGCAGACTGTGAAGAGCTGCAGCAAGATCTTACAAGACTGGGTGCCTGGGCATCTAAATGGCAGATGAGATTTAACGTGGACAAGTGCAAAGTGATGCACATTGGGAAAAATAATCCAAATTATTAGTACACAATGCTGGGTAC
>QEPC01011901.1:9868537-9893893 GCA_003113815.1 Sphenodon punctatus | reverse complement strand
CCTCGAGCCACAACCTTCCCACGTGGGGGTTGAGGGGGAAATGGGCACAAGGCCATCCTCATTGATGGAACACACCTCCCCTTTGGACCATATCTCCCCCGACCCCCCCTGCCTGCCTCTGCCACCAGCAGGCAACCCTCCCCCCTGGAGGGTCGCCCCCACTCACACCAGGGGTTCCCCTCCACTCCCCCCCCACCTCCCTCTCCTGCCACTAGAGGGAGGCTGCTAACCCTCACACCACACCACACCAAACCCCAAACCACTACCCAAATTTTAACACACCCCCACTCACAATTCCCCACACAATAAATATAACACACACACACCCTTAGTCCAGTATCTTCAACCCCCTGCTCCCAACCAGGGGGTGGGGAGGCAAGGGCGCACTCCGGGCAGCTATAACTGCAGGGGCCGCTGTACAGAGTGCAGAAGATATAAGTGATGACCGCCTCCGTCCGCCAACGGCCCACCAACAGGTCTTCACCCTTTGGTGGTGCCCGTCGGCAGCTCCCCTTTATGTTGTTACCTGGGGAAAGGAGGACAGAAGCAAACAGGTGTAGGCACTCCTCCAGCCCAAGCACTAGCCCGTTCTTCTCCCTGCCCTCAGGGCAGCTCCCTGATGCAAAAGGATGCATGCTGGGTAGAAGTGACATGGGTATCCACAAAAATGGGTATAACCCATTGAATTCGTGGTACCTGACTAGGCTTAAAAATTCCAGGTGCTTTTCAAGGCCCAAAATGGTGTCCAATCAGGGCATGCCAAAATACTATTTTTTGTCCCAACATTTTGATATCCAGCGCCATATTTGCAACTTCTGGCTTCAGATTTTGAAAAATTGGGGGGTGGAGGGGGGTGTTACTTCAGAGAATTTGGGGCATCTGAAAACTGGAAAATCAAAATGTTAGTTTCCAGGGAACTCAAATGGCATTTAGGTACTGATTCGGATACCCAAAACAGTGCCCCAAAATTGGGTATTGCCCATGGCTAACAACTCAGTTACCCGTTTCAGCTCTGGACAGCAGCAAATTTCCCCAGCTATGGTTATCCTAACAGTGGTCATTTAAGACAGCCCATATTGACTTTGAAAATGGGAATTCCTTCTTAGGAGCTAGGCCCATTTATGTAGCAACTTAAAATGAAGCAGCTTTTTAAAATGTCTCATCTTGTAAACATGAATAGGTTGTAGGAGCTTTTAAAATGTGCATTATTAACATGATCTGTTGTAACAGCTGTAAATGAACTGTCAGGGCAAATTCTATAAAGAAGCCATTAGAGACTTTTTACATTCATACTGTTGAACTGCTACAGTCCATCATGCTAATGAGAATTTAGGGAAGTTTAGAAAGTGGATTATTGACACAGACTTACAGCTCTTTATGGCCTACAGTAAAAATGGGGCTACAGAAGTGAATCCTCCAGACAGTGAAAATCCCTGGGAAGTATCATCATGACAGGTTAGTGAAGCCCATCACGAACCAGGAAAGCTATTTTGACTATACCACTAGCCTACTATTGTCCCCTTGGGCGAGCTACTTTACCTGTCTGCGCCTCAGTCTTCTCACTAATAAAATGGGCATAGCTGTCTTTCACCTTTTTTGTGAAATTTTAAAAAATATTTGTGCTGAAACGAATACTCAGTTTCGTATTCGTGGCTCTTATTCGCATTTTTTGATAGCCCTTCAAATAGCTGAATGACATCTGCACCCACAATGGATATCTGTTCCCCATTTCTCCCCCATTTCTTGGATGTTCTGCAATTCAGCTCCCTGGATATTTGTATATCCATTTGTTCAATGACTTCGTTTCTGACTATTGCAGCTGTACACAAATAGTTGAAAAGAAGAAACCAAATAACGGACTATTTGGACAACAAAATACCACCCCGCCCAAAAAAAAAGCCCCAAAACTCAAAATAAAAACTGCCAAATATGGACCCAAACAGCAGTCATTTTCTGCTTTAGGGGATATGGTTTTAATAGCATGAAGTTGACAGATATGATCCTTTCTATAGATATTCATTTCAGTGCTACTAAATTCTTATGTTCTCTGTATGGTAATTAAATTCATTCATTTCCTACCCTTTTGTACAAACTGCTTGTCTACTGAGCTAACTTGAGGTGAACATCTTACTGTAGGAGGGGCATCTCACCTTTACAATCGTAGGATGGTACAAAAAAAAGAAAAAAACGATGGTGAACATTTGCTCTCCATTGTCATGGAAGAGAGACAAGAGAGAACAGGGTTAAATTGTAGCAAGGTAGACTTTTGTTAAATATTAGGGAACTCTTTCTAACTAGCAGAATCATTAGACAATGGAAATTGCCCAGGGAGGCTGTGGAATCTCCCGCCTTGGAGGCTCTCAAATCTCAAGCTCAGCAAGCACCTTTTGATAATGCTGTAGGCAGAAGATACCCCATCTTGGAGCAGGGGGTTGGACTTGATGACCATGAGATAGTTTCCAACCCTACAATTTACAATTCTAGGATCTGAAAAACCTGCTCCTCAGATATGTCCCATCATGGCCCCAAAGGTCAGCTGCATGCACTGCCCTCTTGCCATGTTTCATTTGCAAGGCCGGCCTTACCACCGTGTGGACCTGAGAGGAAGTGCTTGGGTCCCACTATTTTCTCCACTTCCGGGGTCCCTGCAGTGGCCCCTGCATTCACCAGTGCCGGACCACCATTCCCTCCCAGCGGGGCCCCACAGAGGGAGCCCCCAAGGGGGTAGGGCCATCAGGGGCCCCACATTTTATCTTCATCCCGGACCCTGCAAATCTATGGCCTGTGTGGATATATCTCAGGGAGACTGGGGAAAGGGAATTTTCAAATAATTTATGCATCTCTATTTTAGATGTTAGCTTGTTTGTTTTATGGTGTAACCTGCACTGAGCCCTACAATATAATATAATTAATATAAATAAATTAATGTATAATATAAACAAAAATGGCGCCTTTACATTCTTTCTACAGTCGAACCATTTCAGTCATACTGACGCCTCCAAATCAAAAGTCCCCATGCCTCTGCCGTTTCCTCTTCTAAGTTTCAGCAAGGACGATTTTACTGTCAGTCTCATAAATCCCGCGAACAGGAGGGGCACCCAGAGAAATGCTGACAAAACGTTAATTGTAATGACATGAATAGCTGCACCACTCCGATTAATAATTTATGCGTGCCGTAGAAATAGAAGGCATCCCCAGCTCATCTTAGTTTCTTTTATATATTTCCTGCTGTAGCAACTCACCAAACCCTTGGATCAATGAACATTTTTCTTTTCTTTTTTTTAACTGCTTCCAGTAATCAAATAAATCATGTTGTTCGTGGAGCAAAAACAGCTCTACCCAGGTGTGTGTAATGTTGCTGATTACAAAATACTCAAGGAAGAAGCTTTTGCATTAAAACCTTCACCGTAGAGCTGAAAGTACCACCTGAAAAAACAAGTATACTCGTTAAAATCGCGGCACTGGACTCAAACCAGCAACATCGGGTATTAGCTGATACCTGGTTACTGCCCAGTGGGCTGCCCAATTAACCAAAATATCATTTCTGAATTTCTGGTTTTCTGTTTCCATCGTGTCTCTAGATAGAAAAATGGTCTGTAACCTTCAGAAAAGGACAAAAAGAGTGAAGCGGAAAGTCCCAATGGCTCAGTAACCCAGGAAGCTGCCAACAGTAAAACCTCGGTATTTCAGGTAATCAGGTGCCCGACTGAGCACACAATAAATTACCCAGAATTTCAGATATCACCTGCAGATAGCAAATTAGGTGCCTGTTTCATCTCTACTTCCAAGGCTACTTTACAGACAGAATCCAAATGTAATTTGATCATGGTCATAACTGGGCAGGGCAGAAACGAGAACAATAATTATTCCCATGTATTTCCGAGTAGTTGAGGATTGGGCTCAAGTTTCTGGCAGCTCCTTGGTAATCGATACTCGGTATGTCAGTGCTACTATGGTAATGTCCATTGGTTGTTTACCACATACGAGCCATCCACAGTGGAAGACAGCATATCCACCCCTTCCTCTATCCCCACCTCTAGAGATCAGTCCATAAGCACCCACGCCAAACCCTGTGCCCCA
Organism: Sphenodon punctatus; assembly: GCA_003113815.1. NCBI lineage: Eukaryota > Metazoa > Chordata > Lepidosauria > Sphenodontia > Sphenodontidae > Sphenodon > Sphenodon punctatus. Next base: position 9,889,813 of record QEPC01011901.1, on the reverse strand, counting down.
ACAGGCACATGGCTGCATCTCCAGCCAGATTCAAACAACGAGCAAGCAAGTCAGAGATAAAAAAATAAGGTGCAAGGAATTTGGGAGCAAGTCGGACAGACCAGGAATAAGAGAGCAATTCCAATCTAGTTTGCCCCCATGCCCACCCACTTTTAAAATTTTGCATGTGACATGAGGACACAATAAGCAGCACCCACTGCAGGGTCACCAAAAAGGGCAGATATGCAGTCCATGACTTTTATTTGCCCTTGACAACCAATCAAAACCTGTTCTATACTTGTCCCCCTCCAACAAACCTTGTGCCTTTGTCATCCAATCAAGTGTCCTCTTGGTCCCCTTGTGTGTGTTTTCCTTCTGACCATGTAAGGAAGAAACAATTATTTGAATTTTGCAGGTTTAAGTGCTCACGGGAAGGTAGGATATGCAACAGCGTCCCGATGTGGGATCAGGTAAGTGATTGAGAGGTTACTCAAGAAATTGGCATGGTACTCTTCGGTACAACCGAGTTGAATACTGCAATCCTTGGCTAAAACCGAGTACTGAGTTTCAGCTCTAGTCATGGTCATGACAGGGTGACCAAGAGTTCAGGTGATAGCAGGCCTGGTTCCATCAAAATAGTCATGGTTACAATAACAGAGTACTACAATGGCTTTATTTCACTCCCAGACCGTAGTGTGTTCCCTATTCAAATGCAAATATAGAATGCTTCCCAGAGGAAGAGAAACAAAGTAGTAAAGTGATATCACAGGGCCCTTTGTCGGGTAAGTTCTGATGAAGGACTCTGTGAGGTTCAAAACCTTGCATACCTCGACCAAGTGGTCCAATAAAAAGTATCACTTTACTACTTTGTCTCTATTGCCTGTATTTGGGACCAACACAACAAACCCTACTTTCTCCCAAAGGAAGGTTAGAGTCATAGGTTAGCCCATACAGTACTCATTACAATTCAAATACTATTCAAGTGATATCACAGGGCCCTTTGTCAGGTAAGTTCTGATGAAGGACTCTGTGAGGTTCCAAAGCTTGCATACCTCGACCAACTGTAGTTGGTCCAATAAAAAGTATCACTTTACTACTTTGTCTCTGTTGCCTAATTTGGGACAAACACAGCAAACCCTGTTTTCTCCCAAAAGGAAGGTTAGAGTCCATAGCCCATACAGTACTCATTACAATTCAAATTTCCACTGCCCTTCTTCACCTTGCTTCCCGGCAGCATCACAGGGAGGGCTTCCGATAGGAGCACTTGGATTCATCCTCTCCAGCATCATGGAGACCCATGATGACCTCTCAGTGTAGTCTCAGTGTCCCCCATAGAGGACTGCTGTAAAATGACTCTCTGTCCTGAGGTCCAGTGTTTCTATATCTCTGAATGTGAGTGTGGCTACCACGAGGCAGTCAGGTATAAAAGAGACTCCCAGTGTCTTTTATACATCCAATGTGTGAATAGTGCCACGCTTCATACTATTGTCACATTGACAACCACTGCCACCAAACACTACTGCAGAATAGACATACACAAACACTATATGGTGGTTCCAGTTACATTATAACAACATGCAAAGATCACATATTGGAGATCAGTCTCAACACACTGGTTGCACTATCAACCAAGAGTAAGAGTCTCAAACGTGACCTCTGAAGCCAGTGGTAGCAAACCCATTCAGATCAATGGAAGCAGATTTAGGACAATGATGAACTGCTTATGGAAAGTCAAACCAGAACTAAGATGGAGGCAGAAAAATTTCCACTGTTTGGGCAACTCACTACTATTCACCAATGCATTAATTTAATCAACGACATCATGTGGAAATCACATAATGCTATTAGGCTCTCTGTAATGAACCTCACACATCCAAAATACCCACACAGAAATCACACCATAGTAACGAGAGCCGAACTGCTGGACCACGTGGTAATGGCAACCTGGAGGTACAACAATTGAAAAGGTGCCTAGAAATGGAGTTAGGATGGGAGCTTTCTATTTTAAAAAAAATTCTTGGATGTCTCAACGTACTGCCAAAAAGGAGCTTGTATTTTTAGTATTTTACTACCCATAGCACATTCCAATGGAGAACCTCTCAAAGCTTTTATAAACGTCAATGTATTACCATAAACCTCCAACAACTCCATCATAGTGAGTTTTTCCCCCTCTGACCTATGTCGTCAGTAAGCTTTTATTTTTTTCCACGATAGTCTCAGATTTCATGATTTTCATTAAATTTACCCAATACTGTTACTGTGGAGTTTTTATGAAAATCCCCAAATCTCCAGCCCCCCACCCCCAACACACACAGTGGGGTCAAATGAACTTTGGGGGCATCCCAATCAATCAAGCACAGCATGTAGCTGATGTATCATGAAAATGACAAGCAGCGAGAGCTTGGCAACAATGGAGACCCACCATAGCCCCTATGCTCTTCCTGCCCCCCCCCCATCTGGGTTCTGGGGAGCAGTTGCATAAAGAGCCGTGGTGCGTGGATCAGCAGGTCAACCACACTCCATGGTTCCTCCTGGGATCACTGCATCTCATCCCCAGTAATAAAGGTTCTCCAATCCCAGTTTGTCTTGAGAAATAATAATCTTGAGTACAATGAGTTATGTATCCGACAGAAGCTGCAAATACTAATGGGCAAATTTCTTTCTAAAGTGAGATGAATGCTTTTCGTAATACAGGAATCCATCATAATGGAATCCAATAGGTGTATAAAACAAAAGGTTACATATCGCAAATGGCTATCGTGCACAGGCTCAATCCTATTAAGGTACTAAGGCCAAATGTTCTTTGAATCCCGACTCACTTCTCAGGAAGTTAAGAGTTTTCAGCACCTTACAGCATTGGAAGTGGATTCCAATTAAAAACGAAGACTTTAAGAAAAGTTTGCGCCAGAAGGATTTTGAGTGCACTGCAAATAGATTCACACACATAATGGCATCTCATTATATTTCTGGTATCTTTATCCACAGTCGGTTTCCTGTGATTTCTTTTAAAAGGAAAAAAGAAAGGAACATAGCTCATAATGGGGAAGTGCGATTAAACACTCAGAAGAGCATTTATTAAAACAACACATAGTTCTAAGATGATTCATAGTTGTTGATATTTTCAATCAATTAAGTTTGTTCAGCCTTGATTTTAATATTGCTAACAACAGTTAAAAGTATGCTTTGCTAAGCAAACGGCACAGATACAAGGCCAGGAACAAAACATTAAGCCCATTCTATCAAAATCCTGCAAAATATATATTGTTTAATCTAATAGGATGGAAACAGCACACCTTTTGCTAACGCCAGTATCAACAAATCAGGATTGGTTTAAGAGCTTCATTACCTAAAGGAAATGCTAAGGGCTGTGGTTATTTTTATTTTTATTTGACAAATTATAACTTAGATTTAGTGTCTGTTGTAAACTTACTTCAACAAGTAATCACCAGGTATATAAATTAGCAGTTGATACAAGTTATTTCTGAGAAATATCTATTTTTTTTTTAAATGGATTCACTGTAAACTTATTCAGTTAATAAAAAAACAAAAAACCACCATAGTTCATTTTGACTGGTTTTGCAAGTGTTCTTCCAAAGGGGATTCCCAGAGAACCTGCATTAGCCAACGAGGGATACCACCTCCCACTGCAGAATTATAGATTACGATGGTGTCAAGAGTAGACAGCCCTTGCTTCCTATTTATCTTAACTGTTATTTCCATGAGAACAGATGGTCTATTGTTAATGTCTAGTTCCCCTGACTTTCTAATTGCAAATGCACTCCTTACTACTAATTATACAGAAGTGGTAGCTTCTATACAGTAATACATGGCTCAATGCTGCTTTAGAAACCTTAGCATTTTGACTCACAGCTCTAAAAGTATGAATCATTTACCAATCAGTATGGGTCTGCACTAGATTCTAGAGCAGCCGGTTCTGTAAACCTATTTCATCAAGAAATAGGAAGAGTCGGAAAGGTATTAGAGTTGAAATGGGTACCATATGCTACCAGCAGATAATACCTGCAATTTTGAGGCCCGTGTTAGGCGCCCAACAAGCTAGCAGAGTACTGATTGGACACACGATTACCCCGAAATGCCAGGTATTACTGTTACTAAGTTACCAATTCACTGTTTTACCCACCAGTAAATACTGGAAATTGGGACGGCAAGTTAAAAAAAAATGGTCTCAGAAGTCAGAAAATCAGTACTAGAAGGCCGCTTTTAGACGAGACAAATTTGCGCATGATTGGTGAAAAATGCTCTTGTTTTAATGCTCGTTTAAACACCTAAATTTTTTTAAATGCGCATTTGCCATGATCGTGTAAAAGCCAAAACCGTTTTGAATGTGGTTTTTAAATAATGCACATTTTTTAAAACCAGTTTTGAGCCCCTTTGATGATCGGGGGGATGCCAAAACTGGTTTTTTAAAATGCGCATTATTTAAAAACCACATTCAAAAACAGTTTTGGCTTTTACACGATCATGGCAAATGCGCATTTAAAACGGTTTAGGTGTTTAAACGAGCATTAAAACACGCGGATTTTTCACCAATCATGTGCAAATTTGTCTCGTCTAAAAGCGGCCAAAGTCAGAAAATCGGGACAAAAATGATAGATTGGTATATCAGGTAGTCTATCAAGCACTAAGTGGGTACTACTTACTATTACCCAATGTTACCAGTTCGAGACAAGTACTGTAATGAGTATACCTGTTTTGCAGGTACTCATTTCAACTCTAGTAGGCATTCATACTGGAGATGAGTGAGTAAGCCATAACTGTTTGTCTTACATGGGTTATGAAGTGAGCCCTGTACAGCACATTTGTAGGAGACAGCAAGGCTCTATACTAGGGCCAGCTTTAGCCTATAGGGAAATTAGGCAAACGCACAGGGCATTAACTTTAAGGAGGTAGTATATCTGCAGTTAACAGACTGAACCTCTGGTGATACTACAGTTGCTTGTATGTGGAGCATGGGAACAGAAACTGTCTCTCTGTTTCAGAATCGATACTTGGCTACACAATTTGCACATTTTTTCCTTTCCCATGTCCCACATACAAGCATGTATGCAAAAAAATACTAGTACAAATGATCAGGGGTTGTACAAAACGTCTCAACAAAATCAATGAGAAGCTGTGTGATGAACTCCTTCCTGGGACACGTATGCTCTGCTCCCAACCAACTGACCTTAAATCCCTTTGCTTCCATTAGGTTCTTTCTTTGGCCCTTTTCCCACAAGATGTCCCCACCCATCTCGACACAAAGTCACTGCGTGGAGATGGGTAGAGGCACCGGTGTGAATGCTGTGGGGGAACGTGCTTGCTCCCTAGCTCCACCCATCACCCATGCACGGAGCAATGGGCTCCAATGCCCGATGCTCTGTGGGTGAAGTTTGGTGGAGATAGGTGTGCGCCCGTGGGAATGGCCTCACACCCAGTTCCACCCACCGCGGCCGCACACCCATCCCACCGCAGTCCATTTAAAAACTGCTTTTCTCTTCTCCCCCATAGATAATTGAATAAGACCATCTCTCCTCGGGATCCCCCTCGTTCTCCACGACTAAGCCAAGCGTGTGCACCTGTAACTTCTCAACTTCATAAATGTATGCCTGTATCTCCCTACACACCCTTCCCCTTTGTACCCCCATCCCTCCCCCCATCCCATTCTATAGAGTTAGTCCTTCACATAGGGACCTGTCCCTTACCACAACTGTTCACCTCCAGGCATAGTGCTGATGTAACACAATAATAAATAATAATAAATAGCAACTCTGGAGAGTAGAATGCACCTCTCCGTTTTCTCCTCTAATTAGCAGACATTGATTCTATACTTGGTGAGAGTCTACCTTAGTTTTGCACATTTTACTATGGCAGTCTGTAGCAGGTGAGGTGTGAGGGCCACACACCAGCATCAGATGGCTTGGCTGGGCCAAACGCTGCTTGCTGCACACCAGCATAGCAGAGAGATAGATTGCCTGGATGAAGGCCCTGAAGTATGACGCCTTTGCAGCCCAGCTGATAAAGTGTTGAACCTGGGAAATCAGGGCTGAATTTCCAACTTGGCCCTGAATTCACTGGGTAGTCTCAGTCAAGTCACTGTCTTTCAGCCTCAGTTCCCCATCTGTAAAGTGGGAATAACAATGACCTTTCTTGCTCGGTTGTTGCAAGGGTAAGCTCAATAGGGATTGTAAAGCACTTTGAACTCTAAACGCATTATATAATTGATAAAGAGGGATCAGAGGAGAAGGAGAAATGTCTACCCACATGCCTTAATCCTACCCTGTTCATTGAAGAGTTGGAATCCACTTTGGGAAATGGCTAGTTTTCCTTTGTCTCTGGTACATCTTTAGTAAGGTGAATGAAACTAACGTGGATGTTAAAACGGGAAAGCACTTACAACAGTTTTCCTACAAGTATCACACAAGGAGCTAGGCAACATGGAAAGGAAAATGGACAATAAAAACAAGGACTATAAAGAACTGAAACTATATTATGAAGGAGCTCTAGTTGACAACATGAGCTACTAGAAGCATCTTCTAGGCCCTTTTCACACAGACACTCTAACACTGATAAAATAGGTTTTACATTTTATTATACATGCTGCAGGGCTGCAGGTGTGCTCTATGGGTGCCCTGCAACATGTATAATAAAATCTATGACCCATTTTATCAGCGTTAGCGTGTCTGTGTGAAAAGGGCCCTACAGTGACGGGTTACTACTATAGCTGAGGCAAGAATGACTGTCCTCGGCCCGTCAGGAAATATATACATTTCAGGAGTGCTTGTGACTCTTTGCTGGCATGTCCTTACTATCCATTGAAGCCATGCTTCTGCTGTTGTCGAGATCAGTGTCTGATTGTCTGGTATTTTGGGGGCATTTTTTCATTTCTGGTATTTTTTCCAGTACTTTTTCATTAGTTAGTTCCCAGTATTTTCATCAGTTTCCAGTATTTTAGAACAGTTTCCGGCATCAGAATGCAGAAAACAAGGGCTAGACCTTGAAATACACCAATCAAACACAGTTTACAAGGAGTCAAAACAAGAATCAATAAGGGAAATGATGAAAGTTACATAGCAAACTTGCGGTCGTACAAAAGCAACGTAAGCAGCATGTAAGGAACATTACCTGGTGTGCGGTTGCTCCTGCCTAGGAGGAATAACCAGAAGTGCTGAACAACAGCAATTACTGAACTGGAACTAGCAAATCTGAACTCAATTCTCGTTTTCTCGTGTTCCTTCCCGAGAAACTCAATTCTCACCTCATTCTTGCAAACAAGAATGAGACAAGTATTAGCTGGATTCTCACCAAGAAAAACGAGAATCTTTAAAAACAGAATACCCAGTGCTGATGGAGGGGGGAGAAGAGGGGGAGGGGGAGAGGAAGGAAGCCACGCTCTTCCCTGCCCTGCTTTTTTACCTTCTCTGGGGCTGGCAGCTGTCTCGGTGGGGGAATGGGAGGCGGTGAGCAGGAGGGAGGGGGCAGACTCAGCTGATATCTTAGCATTCTATTGGCTAGCCGGAGTCAGCAGCCAATAGAAAGCTGAAGAGCTGTGCTGAGCCCGCCTCTTCCTTTCAGCTCTCTCCCCCCTCCCATCTGAAAGTCCTTTCCATATGGGAGGGAGGAGAGAGCAGGATGGAGGGGGCAGATGTTGAGCTGAGCATTCTATTGGCTAGCAGGCATCTGAGCACACAGAAGAAAGCTGAAATGCTGTGCTGAGCCTGCCTCTTCCCTTCAGCTCCCCCTTGGGCAGGGGGAGACTTCTACTAGTCAACAGAATGCTCAAGATCTGCCCCCTCTGCCTCCTCCCATCTGGGAAGGAATTCCAACAACAAGATGTTGATTGTGGATCGACCGTTCAGTCATGAGCTAATTTATAGTAGTCCACAGCATGGAGAAGGGGACTGGCCCTTTGGAGATTGCCTCTGGGGACGGGACTGGGGCCACAAGAAGAATCTCTGTTGGTGCGAGAGAGGGGTGAGCAGAGTGCCTCTGGTATGGCAGGGAGGACTCTCGCTGAGGTGATTGTCTCTGGGACCCATAGGAGGAGCAGGCTTGAGCCGATCCTCAATCCGATGGGTGCACTCAGTGAGCAACGGAAGGGCTGAGCATTTAATCCCTCCCGAATGCTCCTCCCCATTTCTGAGACTGAGTGTGTGAGTAGCAGGGGGGGGGTGGGACTAGTGGTATGTGTCTGTCGCTGGCTTAGTCCTTAGATTACCATTTTATCGGTAATGAATCAAAATCCACTTTAATCAATGTTTATTTTTTCTTGTTAAAGCAAATAAATCATAGAGTTTGATCATTCATTTCTGGTAGACTTTCTTAGGCGGTCGCCTAGCAAAGTAGATAGCGTGTGCCATAGGTCTGAGTTTAACCACTCCTGCCGTAAGGGTTCATTTAAACTACAGCGTATTAAAGTGAATAGAACAGAAATGTATGGAATTGATTGTCCCGTATGTGAATACAATGCTTTGCCCTGGTTCCAAGAGATTGCTTATCATCCCTACTGTTGTTTTCTATACCAGTCTAGATTGATTGATTGATATTTATAAAATCATTTACTACCCTGTCCCTCCTGCTGCAAGCAGTCCGGGGCAGCATACAATCTTAAAACAAATTGATGCAGCGCCTTGAGGGAGAGGATTCCCAGTTAATGCTGAATCAAGCAATTGCAGTGAAAGCTGTTTCCGCTGGAAACCTGTGCTCACACAATGAGGAAACTTACCAGCCTTTTCACCATTTTTGCTAGCTCCCATTCGGTAATCGCCATTGTTCGGTACGTCTGGTCATTCTTCCTAGGCAGAAGCAGCCGCACACGATGTAACTTTCCTTACATGCTGCTTATGTTGACTTGTGCACGACTGCAAGTTCACTACTAACTTTCACCATTTCCCTTACTCGTCCTTGTTTTGGCTCCTTGTAAACTGTGTTTTGATTGGTGTATTTCAAGGGCTAGCCCTTGTTTTCTGCCTTCTGATGCCAAAAAATGTAAAATGCTGGAAACAGATGAAAATACTGGAAACGAACTGGCAGAAAAAACTGAAAATGATTGGAAAATACAAAAGAAATGGGGGACAGTCACTAGCGCCGAGCTCAATGATAGCGGCAGTGTGGATTCAATGGGTAGTGAGGAAATACAAAAACAGTTGCAAGTACTCCCGAAAGGTAGGTATTTCCCGATGGTACAGGAACAGTTGTTCTTGCCTCAGCTCTAATCCCAGTGTCTGATAGGGCTGTCGTGCAGCTAGGCTTCCCCAGGTTTATGCTTTCATTTCTATACTGCCCAAAATAATGATAACTTTAGTGACTGATTGGGGCAGCCCTCCTAAACCAGTAGAAAAATTACAGAATTTATACATGCTCTAAACCAGTTTAAGCTATACTGGTTTAGGTTAATGCTAGCCACAGAATTGAAATTTTTCTAAGCTGGTTTAAGAGATAGTTCAACCAGTCTAAGAAAAATTTGTGTGTGAGGATTCTTGCAATCTAAGAGGGCTCAAACATTATATTAATTATTAGTAGTTTATTTTTATCCTGCCCCTCCTGCTTCCGGCAGCTCAGAGCAGCTCACTAAATAGGCCAAACAATAAAATCTAAAAATACTCAATTAAAACACAATGAAAAAACAGAACCGCCATAACATGTACTGGATCCTAGTAAAGTTTAAGACTGGATCAAAACAGCCATTCCGAATTCACAGAAAAGTTCCATAAAATAAGAACGGCTGTCGGTATTCCAATCAGTGTTCTAATTGGAGTTAAGTTCCAATCGAAATTCCCATCAATGACTTGTGCATCCTCAAAATGGCCACCGCTGTACAGAAAAATGGCAGCCACCATACAGCAGCATCATTTCTACAGTACAGTGGCCACCATTTTGTGGTACAGTGGCAGCCGTTTTGTGAATGCACAAATCACCAAAATCAATTTCTATCAGTCCGACCAGAATTCTGATTGGAATTCCATCTGGTCCAACTTCTGATCAGACCAAATGAACCTCCCAGATCTAATGGAAATGAAAACTGATTGGAATTTCAGTGTCACCCATAGTAGAGCAGAAAGAGAGATCTGCAGCTAATATTCTATTTGACGATTTCGTTTTCTTCGAATCAAGCCCAACAGAGCGGATAAAAAAACACTATTCACTCCTGCTTCATTCAGATATTCATTTCTGGTTTCTGTGGTTTGTTTGTTTTTTCTTCGGTTTTTCCAGTCATTTTGGTTTGAAAAACTGAATATCCAACCCAAAATGACTGGAAGGAGGGGGTGGGGGAACACAGAAAGAAAAACAAAAATCAGAGTATCTGAAATGAAACATCCAATTAAGCAGATATGCAAGTATCCACTTCCTGCGTGGATATTATTTGGTTATCTGGACGGCAAACAAAAAATGCAAGTAGTCTTCATGAGTATAGAATCGCCTATTCAGTTCAGCTCTCGGTCCCAATTTAAACCATCCCTGAGGCAGGATTCTTTTCCAGCGCTCTTGATTAAATTACAAAAGGAAGAATCTAGGCTGAAGATCAGGGAACGCTTTTCCGACAGTGAAATCTCTTTGGCTATGTACTCTCAAGGAGAGTGCTGGGCATGTGTCATTACTTGGGACAGCCAAAGAAACTTGGAAAAGAACAGCAAATTTACAGGAGTGAAATAGTCCAGGATTAGCAGGGAGACAGAGCCGATCTAGTGGGTCTATCCAGACTCTAAAAAGAGAAGTGATTTCTCAAAGTCCCCAGTTTATCATCCTATAAAACACAGTCATCCAGACGTCTGCTTTGCTTCTGTCTCAGTTATATGGCCGTTCTTGTCAAAGCGCATAAAACGAGAGCAAACCAAATGTGAAAAGACATACCCCGAGGTTAAAAAAATAAACTTCACAGCTTCGCAGAGCGAGCCAGATTAATCACCGCTAATGATTACAACTGTAAGCGATAACACTTACGCAGTCACATAATCATATTAAACACCATGGGTGGGATTTTCTAAAGGGGCCTGAATGCCTTAGGAAAACAAGCCCAACAGATTTCCTAGGAGCTTGATGCTCCCGAATCACTTCAACAATCGGAAAGCCCCGCTCAGAAGCAGTGGCTTTTAGGAAAGAGGACAGGAAATACCCCAAGGAAGAGTCACATACTCATATTACTACTAGTCTAAAGCAGGGATGGGGAACCATAGGCCCATGGGCAAAATGCAACCCATGGCTAGTTTTTATGTGGCCTCTTTCCAGTTCCTGAGTCTGGCCCTGGATCCAGTTCTTAACCCCTAGCATGGAAAAAACTGAGCTCAGGGTAAGAGCGCAGAGATAAGGGCACGCACGCAAAAATGAGGGGCAGATCCCTGCCAAAGAATTTTCCTGAGCGAATCCCTTAAGGACCTCCTCCCCCAATGTCTATTCAGTCCTCAGAGCTAGTACTAAATTTGTAAGAGCCTTAACTCCTCTCTTAAACTGTAGGGTTTTTGATCATAGAATTTCCCTCTTTTTGAAAGGGGAATACAAGAAATTCCCCCTCCTACAACCCTATGAGCTCCCAGTTGCCCCTGTTCTAACCCACTACCCCCACTCCTCTTTGAGAGAACCCAGGAATCCTGGCTTCCAGCCAACCCTGCTGTAACCCACTAGCTCCCAATCCCCCTAACAGAGAGCCAAGGAGTCCTGGCTCCCAGCCTCCCCCCGCAATCTAACTCACTAGTCCCCACTCCCCTCCCAGAGAACCTAGGCCTGCAGGCTGTGCTCCTCTGCCCAGAAGGGTGGGTCCCCTTCCCCGTGACCACTGCTCCAGGAGGACCTTGAGATTGCTAGTCCAGGCGGGGGTGTGTGGAGGAGGTTCCAGCCAGATGCACATTTCCTCTTCTGGGCATGGCACACCGGAGCAGGGTGATAAACTGGTATTAGGGATGTGCGAACACGGTTCAGAAGTTCGAAGTTCGGACCGAACTTTCAAACCAAACTCGAATTCGACTGAACTGTTCGGTCGAATCCGAACCAGTTCGGAAGGCCCAAAAAACCGGGTTTGAATGTACGAGCTTGGTTCGGAAGTTCGGAATTTGACCGAACTCGAATATTCAGTCAACCAAACCAAACTTTCAAACCAAACTCGATTTTTGAACTGAACCAAATTTCTGAACTCGGTTCTGTTCACACATCCCTAACTGGTATGCGTTAGAAATTTTCTTCTACTGAACATGCGCAGCTGAATTTATTTATTTATTTCAAAAGCTTATATCCCGCTCCTCCCGCCACAGGCAGCCCAAAGCAGCTAACACCACAAAAAATATTGTAAAACACATAAAACATCCTCATGAAATATACAACATCTAGTAATAACAGATGGTAAAAGAGGGACAAAAAAAGCACCCCCACCTCCCCACATCTATCCCCCCTCCCACCCTTACCCCTCCCCCCTCACCAAATGCCTGGCGGAACAGTCAGGTCTTACAAATCTTACAAAATGCTGGGAGGTCCGGGGCCAATCGGGCCCCTACCGGGCGAGAATTCCAGAGGCGCGGCACAGCCACCAAGAACGCCCTACTCTGCGTGGGCCCCCGGGAAACCCGGGGGACCTCCAATAAGGCGCCCCCGGTTGACCGCAGGGGCCAGTCCAGTACCTGGGGAGTGAGGCCATGTAAGGCTTTATAGGTCATGTAAGTCTTTATAGAATTGAGCATGCTCAGTAGTAGCTACTGAAGCCACCTTTCCTTATCTTGTCCTCAGTTGCTGTGATCGATTAATACACCCATTCAAATTGTGGCCAGGAGGAATCTATTGCAGGAAAAGAGGAGCTGGGATTATGCAGGAGACACATTACAACAAGAACAACAACTACATGCTGTGCAATTACTGCTACTAGGGGTATTTTCAGACGTTACGAGATCACAGTCAACCACAGTGAACCACGGTCAATTTCGCTGCGGGGCCAATGCGCCCCGAACGTCTGTTCGGCGGCCGCCAGATGTTCACCACATTCAATACCCACATGGGGTCAATTTCAACCACGCTTCCGGGGCTCCCCGCTGGACAATCTCCAGAAGCGTGGTCAAAGAGATTCCCGGCGGGAACCAACAAAAAGTAACGTCTGGATGGCAATCACCGGCCGGAACCAAACAAAATGATCTCCAGCTGGGAACAAAGCATGCAGCGTCGCTGCTAGGCAACCAGCAACAACACAGCCACCGGAGGGAGATTTAAAGGGAAATCTTCAGCAGGGCAGCATGGTGGAATGGAGCAAGGAGGGAGGTGGAAGAGAGCGGCGGGAGAGAAGGTGAGGGTGGAGGAGGCAGTGGCAGTGGTGAAGGGAGCGCAGGCGGGGGAGAGGTCGGGTGCACATGTACACGCGGGTGAGATAAACCGTGGTTGCACTATATTGCCTCCCATACCCATTATTGGGGGGCAGGGGTGGGGTACCGGACCCTCTCCTGTGTTGGGGCCGGCCCAGGGAACGCCTGGGGGTGGACCGGGGTGGTGCAGCCCTCACACCTCGGCCTCCCGGCTGATATGCCTCGCCAGGGCATCCCGGATGCGCTTGGCATAACGGTATTCCCGGGGGTTCTCGGCGTTCACGTACAGGGGCACCGGGCTGGGGGGTCGGTTGGGCTCAGGGTATTCCAGGGCTGCCCCCTCGGTCTCGCACATGTTGTGGAACACACAGCAGGCGCCGATCACCAGGGCTGAGGTCTCCACAGTGTAGTCTAGCCACCCAGCGAGGCTCCTCCAGCACTGCTTGAGGGCCCCGACGGCTCGCTCCACCATGGTCCTACTGGAGCACAGGCGGGTATTGTAGAGCACCTCCGCAGGGTTGTGTGTCTGGGTAGACCTTCATTAGCCACCGTGTGAGGGGGTAGGTAGGATTGCCCAGGATACAGGGGGCATCAGTACCCCCTCGATCCAGGTCATCCTCATGTCAGCAAAGTCCCCCCAGAACATCCGGGCATAGAAGGGGGAGATGGTAATGATCCGGGCATCGTGACTGCAGCCGGAGTTGCCCGTGAAGATGTCAATGAACCGGCCCCGGTGATCCACAACCACCTGCAGCTGCAGGGAGTGATACCCATGCCTGTTCACATACTCTGCAGCCTCCCATGCGGAGGGGCGGAGGATCTCTTTGTGGGTGCCATGCCCACGGCTCCCATGCAGTTGGGGAAGCCTCCGGCTGCGAATCCTGCCATCATGGTCCCCTGGTCCACCAGCTGGATCGTTCTGTCCAGGAGCATGCCCTCCACAGCCTCGCACACATCCCAGAGGATACAGGCAATGGTGCTCAGACCTACCCCGAATTGCTGGGAGATGAACCGGCAGGAGTCAGGCGTAGCTAGGGCCCAGACCCCTATAGCCACCCACTGGACCACGGGGTTGGGGGTCCTCATGGGGGTGTGCTGTTGCTCAAGCCATGGACCTTGCAGCTCTCCAGGCCAGGGAAACCCGCAGGCGGGCACCCAGGTGCAGCTCCACAGTAAGGAGGTGCAGCTGCTCGGTGTAGTCACGGTACCACGCGGCTGCGAGCGTGAGGTGCATCCAGTAGGCGGCTGCCCAGTCCCGCTCCATGGTGGTGGGGGCCTGGGGGTTGGGGGACAGTTATGTTGGCCCAGTGCTGGCCTGGGTGGCCTGGGGCCCCACCCCCAGCCGGGCGGGCCTCCCAATGCAATGCCGGTGTTCGTGTGCGTGCGGTTGGGTGCACCTGCTGTCCTGGCATGGGACCAGGTGAGACTGTGTGCTCCCTGTGCAGCTGCATGCCTTCAGCCATCAACCCCCCCCCCCACACTCCCTGTTTGCAACACCGTGTCTTTGGCGGCCTGAATAGCCGTTCTGTGTGTGCGCTTGTTTGCTGCAGCTGTGCTGGGTCCGCACCCCATGCCTCACTCTGTTGCGATACAATGTTGCAGCCTGTGGCCACCTGTCCTGTCCTTGGGACCCCTCAGAGGCCCTCCCCCCCGGCCCTGGAGGGTATGTGTGCCCCCCTGTCCGTGGTGTTATTCTCCCTGTCTAGCCGGACCATGGCTGGTTGTGCATCCACCGGGCTCCCGTTTCCCGGCCCCCATGGGGCCCCACATAGCTGGACCTTCCGCGAGACCATGTCCCTGTGTGACCTGTGGCATACCCCGGCCGTGCAGCTGCTCCTGGGCTGCCCGGACAGCCATTTGGGTGCTTAAGCGAGCCTGAGCTCTGGTCTTCGCTACTTCGGCTATGAGGCGAGCGCTCGTGATTGCCGGCTGCATGCGGAGACCCTGGGGCTGGTTCCCTTCCCTGATGGGTGCTTCCCGGAGATGAGGTGCTCTCATGTGGTCTGGTCCGTGGCTGAGACCATGTCTGCGCTGTCTGTGTGCAGCCTGGCCGCCTACACGATCTGCCTTGCGGAGGGGGGCCCTGCCTCGGTCGTGTCCTACTTTGGCTGTGCTCACGGGGCCCGTGGGTACCAGCGCTCCCGTGGGGCGGTGTACCACCGGCTGTTGGAGCTGGGACAACTTCTGTGGCCCCCTTCTGCTGGCTGCTGTGTGTCTGAGCCTGTCGCGGCGGAGCTGTCAGCGCTGTTGGGCGTGTGGTCACGGTCGGATGTGCAGTTGGGGCTGTCCATGCAGGATCCCTTCGAGGCCTACTACCTGATCGCCCACCACATGTCCCTGTTGGGGTACGGCTGGGGCATGATCCTTTGGCCCCACCTAGTTCATTGGGTGAGGCACCCGGCCCCTGGGCCCATTGTGGCCCCCAGCAGCTGGCTGTAGGTCGCAGTGTGCCTCCTGGCCCCCCAGTTGCCTGCCCCCGTGTGGGCTCCCACCTCTGGCCGGGGCCCGGTCTCCGCTGGCTGCTCCCTCCTTGATGTCTCTGCCGTGCTGCTATGCTGCCTGCTTCCCGGGGTGCTGCTGCCCCTGCCTGTGGCTCCGGGCCCCCTCCGCCCCCCGTCTGTCTCTGCACCCGGTGTTCCCCTCTGTGGTTGCCCTCCCCAGTGCCTGGGTCTGGCGCTCTGCATGGCCTCACCAGCCCGTCTGCATCCAGCGGACTGTCCCCACTCACCAGCACTGCCACCTGAGGCCCCAGCCCCGCCCCCTTGGGTGCCTCTGTGACTCGGGTTTCTGGGGCCCCCGAACTGCCCCTCCCACCTTCCTCCAGGGGTGTGCGTGCGTCCTTGGACCTGCTGCGCTGCACCGGCTCTCCTGCCTGCCCTCCATCAGCCCCTCACCAGGGTGTGGGGTCTGCGTGTGCCTCCTGGACTGTTCCCGGCCCGCTCGCTGTGCCGTGTGGGCCCCTGCTGTGCCTTGGTCCCGAGCTCCTGGGGCTCCCCATTCCAGGACTGCCTGTGTTGCTGTGGGGGTGCCCGTGCAGACAGTTCTGCTGTGGGGGTTGTGGTTGCCGTTGCCTGTGTCCTGCCCTGCCCCTTTGCTGTTATCCCCCCTTCCCTGTTCCATGCCCTCCCCCGTGCCCGGTGTGCCTTGTCCAGGCGCCTGTGTCCCCCTTCCCTTCCTTTTCCTTCTGTGCGTGCGTGCGTGTGTGCTTGTGCTTTGTGTTCCACTGTGCCCCCGCTGTCTATGTGCCTGTTGTGTGTGGTACCTGTCCGGTTCTTCTCCCTCTCCCCCCTCCCTTCCTGTTTCCCTTGTGTGGGCGTTCCCTTGTGTGCCTTTTGGCTTTGGTTGCCCTCAGGCAACCATGTCTGTGTCCCACCCCTCCCTGGTGGATTCTGGGTGTTTTGACCATGGCTTGGAATCGGTGTCACGTCTGTTGCACTGCCCTGGCCAGTGATCTGCCGGGCCGATTCCCTGCCGTGGTCCCGTCACGTCGGTTCGGGGCTTTTATTGACCCCGGGGGGGTGGTTGTTCGGTTCACCCCCACCAGAAATCTACTGTGGTGAACCGGGCACCCATAACGTCTGAAATCACCCGAGGACTAAGCTCCCCACCAACCAGAAAAGCATGTAACTGAACATGACAGCAAACTACCACACCATAGTAAAATGTGCAAAACATAGACAGACTCATCAAGTAGAGAGTTACCAAACAGAAACTAAAGGGGGACATCAGGAGAAACAAAGCTCACTCTAAACGCAGAGAGGAGACAATGTACAACATTTGTGAGAGAGGAGAGGTTGAAATAGAGGGCACCGTCTCCATCTGTTAAAGTCAATGGCTCAGTTCTCATTGGCTTTAACAGACGGATATTGTGCCGAGAGAGTCATTTTGTGTTCCAATGTCCCAAATACTAGGAAATGTGGCAAAGATAAATCCTCAGATCATCAGTTTGTGCAAAACTTCACAAATAAAATTTTAAAAAAAGACGCTGTGCCGAATCCTGAGAGAAGGAAGAGAGACAGCAGGGGCAGCTTTCAAAATATAGAGCACATCATCCTTTGTGGACTTCAGATCCCAGCCAGCAGTTAGCAACCCAGTCCTTTGGTTGCCAGCATGCCTCTGTCCAGGATGGCTGAAGGCGGGGATGCATAAAATCAGGGGGATCCTGGACCAGGTATGACTTTCTCACGGGTACCATTTTATCACTGCTCCCTCCTGTTAAAAATCCCTGCCTGAGACATTTTACAACTCATGGACCTCCTCCCCCTCCTCCTCTCTCCCTAGATCACACGCTGTCACAATGGGGAGAAATGAGGCAGCTAGCATTATTTCAATTGACAACCAGCATCAGCCATTGGTTCAGAAGCTGACCAAGCATGAACTCAACAGCTTTCAGTACAATTAAAAATTTTGTTTGTCCTTTCATGGAGAGAAAAACCTTGCTATCCTAAGTAAGCCCCACTATCACTTTCCCTCGAGGCAGCCATGAGCAGACACACTCTATTATTAACCACTTAGTTCCTGATGGCCCCCCACCCACCCCCTCTTACTCACCAACCCCCATTCCCCTCCCCACAGAACCCACGAGTCCTAGCTCCCAGCCCCTCCTCTCCCCAGGCTGAGATGAGAGCAAGTGCTTCTGTTTCGAAGGGCAATACCGACCTTCCAGGAGTGTTTGTGACTGTCTGTCAGTACCTCATCAGTTTCTGGTGATTCCTCACTTCTGCTATTTTTTTTCATCATATTTGTCACTTTCTGGGACTTTCTGACAGTTTCATCGCTTTCCAGGACATATTATTTTTGTCACTTTTCGTCTCATTCTGGGAATTTTGCTAGTTTTACGGCAGTTTTAGAGCACTTTTATGACAATTTCCAGTACTTCTCTGGTACTTAGCCTGCACATTTCCATGTCACACAAATCTCGGTGAATGCCAAGCTTCTGACGGAAGCAACAATTGAAAAAAAAAAAAAATGTATTCAGGTCTACGCTCCTATACTCTAACCCACTAGGTTCCAGAGAACCCAGGAGTCCTGGCTCCCACTCCCCCACCCCGCTGTTCTAATCCACTAGTCGTAACTCCCCTCCCACAGAACCTCCATCGCCTCAGCTCCCGGACTTGGAGGCTGTTTCTGCTCAAGAATAGGGAACCTCGTTTGCAACTCCACCTCAGCAGCGCACCCTGAGAGCAGCAACAGCTGGAGCAGCAACAAATCAATGAGATTTTTAAGCTATATCAGCATGGACGTGGATTGTACATACAAGGAATATGCAGCCGTTTTATGTACGTGTTCCTCTACCCTCTCTTCTTTATGAGAGCGTCAAGCCAGACACACATAAAACGTGTGCGTGTTTCTTTTACATATAATCCATATCCATGCGGACATAAAAGTCTTAGTAGCCCCCCCACTAGCCCCCTAACCCCCACTCCCTCCTTAGAACCCAAGAGTCCTAACTCCCAGCCATGGGCGGCCGGTAACTGTCAATAGCGGGAAGGGCATAGGAGTGGGGGCTGGGCAGCAGGGTCTATAGGGAATTTGGAAATCGGGGGGGGGGGCACATGCTCCTCCAGCCCCGTAAAAATGACCTATGCTCCCAGCCCTCCTTGCTCTAATTCACTAGGGCAGAGTGTGGGGGCGCCACTTTTTCCCAGTGGGACCAGAAACACAACTATCTTTAAGGCCCCGAAAAGGTGCTCCCATTTGGGGAGGGATCAACCAGGGGCCCTGCATTTTATTTTTGCCCTGGGCCCTGCAAACTCTAAGGCTGTCCCTGTTTCCCACAATACCAGGGTGGCCAAACCTTGACTACTCCAAGACTGGTGAGCCTGGTGGGGCATTTGGGCAGTTAACATGTGGTTCTCAGCCAAGGCTAATTCTGGAGCCTGCATTGCCTTCGTGATGCTCTGCTTGCTACATGGCACCCAGATCTCATAGCTGCTCTTCCAAATCTCAGCAGTCAGGATTGCAAAGCACCCGCTCTACCAGCCAATCACAAAGCAGGAGAGGTTTGTGTGTCTAATACATGCATATGTGTTTGGCTTGTGGCTCTTGGCAATAGAAATATTTTGGTACAAGTTGCCAAGGGAGATCGTAGCCTCTCCATCACTGAAAGTTGGACAGCCATTTGGCGGGGATGTTGTAGTTGTAGTCATCCTGCATCCAAGTAGGGGGATGGACTAGATCACCCTCGAGGTGCCTTCCCACTCTGACATTCTGTGATTCTTGGGATTGAGAGCTTTGGCCACCTTTGCACAATAGCAAAGCTTTAAATTGACATCGTTCAATGGAGTAGCGGTGGATCTCATGCTGAAATCACACACATAAAGTCATTAAAAAACCCAAACATTAAAGAACTGAAATCCACACACCGCTGAGAAAGGTCTTTCCTCTTGAGCTGGCAACCCCCATTAAAAAGACATCCTGTGTTCAACTCCACGAAAGCGCCATAAACATTTGATATTTTGAGAAGAGGCTGAAACAGTAACATGCTTCATAATGCATTGAAGGGCCTAATTAGAGATTCCCAATTCCTATCCCGATTATTGTCACCTATTTAATGGCTCATTGATTTTAGGAGCCATACCAATTTCCTCTTTAATTTCCAAGGGAATAGTTACTGTAATGACGAACCATAAAAATTAGACAACTTGCTGAAATGGGATTTAAACAACATCTGTACATTCTATACCTGTGCTTTTTTTTTTGTGAGAAAGAGAGAGACTGGCAGCCTTTATACACCCAAGTGTGGGGTCACCTCTGCCCCATTGGACTCCGTGAATGGCACCCAACACGGCATATCCAGCCTCTGGTAACGCAGAATACTAATCCTGGAGGAACTGTCCTACACACACTACCTCCCTTTCAATCGCGTTTTCAGTTTACAAGTACATTCCTGTTGCTAATATGCAGTTCTGTTCTTTATCCCATTAAGTAGCTCATAGAGAGATTGACATGACCAAAAAATTACGTTCTTTGGATCCATTTCAGATGCACAGCTTCAAAATACTTGAATCGACCTCTCTGCTCTCTTCCTTCCTTCTTCCAATCCAATGCAAAGTTTCTAAGTCAGGATTCAGGATTAATTCCATGCACATTTTGTTTTTATTGGCTACTGGGTAAAAAGCCCCTTAAGGGCACCTGGTCAGAGGTTCCACCAAGAAGTTACCAGATTTCCCAGTCCTCCAAGAATTGCAGCAATTCAGATTTCAATCCAATTGCAGTGGCTTTTGCTAAAGGGATATTTATTTTTATTTATTTATTTATTTTCCGGATTTATACCCCGCCCCTCCTGCAAACAGCTCGGGGCGGCTTCCAACAGTAGTAACACATCTAAAATACATATAAAACCATTTTAAAACATCAAAAACGATTCAAAATATTAAAACAGGGCCTAGGAAAAACATTGAAACAATAAATAGGGTAGGGGAGATAAAATCTTCTAACCCACCCTCCCTCCCTCCTTCCCCAAAGGCCTGGGCGAACAGCCAGGTTTTACAACTTCGCCGGAATGTCAAAAGGCTTGGGGCCAGGCGAGCTTCCTCTGGAAGGGAGTTCCAAAGGCGCGGCGCAGCCACCGAGAATGCCCTCTCCATTGTGGCCCTCCACTTAACGCAGGGGACCTCCAAGAAGGCACCCCCGGCAGACCGAAGGAGCTGCTCTGGGGCGCAGAGAGCGAGGCGGTCCCTGAGGTACGAGGTGCCCAGACCGTGAAGGGCCTTATAGATCAACACCAGCACCTTGAACCTAGTTCGGCACGCTATTGGCAGCCAGTGCAGGGTCCGGAGCACTGGTGTAATGTGCTCCTGATGACCCGTCCCCAAAAGGAGACGGGCCGCCGCATTCTGCACTAGCTGCAGCCTCCGAACCAGGAACAAGGGCAGCCCCACGTAGAGCGCATTGCAGTAGTCCAGCCTCGAGGTGACGAAGGCATGGATGAGGGAGGCCAGGTCCAGGCCGGAGATGAACGGACGCAGCCTCCGCACCAGATATAACTGGTGGAAGGTGGTTTTCGCCACTGCCTCCACCTGCC
>QEPC01011901.1:9745356-9868339 GCA_003113815.1 Sphenodon punctatus | reverse complement strand
GAGACAGCAGGGTCTGGATCAGTTGAAAAGGAGAGGTACAGCTGAGTATCATCAGCATATTGGTGACACCACACCCCAAACCCTCTCATATGGTAAGCATGTGAACAGCTTTAGAACGCTCTCAGCTATAGAGTCTCCACACTTGACTAAGGGAGGAGAAGGGAAATTGGACATGATAGGGGAATAGTAGGCTCCAGATGTGTACGGCTGTGGCTTCTCTTTTAACTGCAGATGGAACCTTGGATATAGACACCAGTGCATAGTCATTCCAGTGCCCTACCCCTTCTATACAAATTTCTAATGACAAATCCACTTTGGTTGGTATTTATCCAACGCCTCCCAAATTCTCTGTGCTTGAAGTATGGGAACCTTTCATGCTATGAAGCAGTGACTTATTTGGGTTTCCCTGATGGTTCTCCTGGTTGTGAGAATCTGCTGAGGCCCAATCGCTTGGGCTCCAGTGTCCCTCATGCTTGGTAGAGGCTAATCTCTGCTCTGGGGTGTTGGCAGCATGTCACAGACTAACTCTGTTCAATTTAACAGACTAACTCATTCCTTAACAGTTGAGTTGCTCATTCTTTAAGACAATCCAAACTAAACCTAGTAGTTTAAAGGATAACCGCTAAATGTAGGTTCATGATTGGGAGCTAGTACAAGAACTAAAACTTGATTTCCTTCGCACAGTACGCAGTAAAGCTGGAAAAGGTGCCCACAACAATGGGTGTACCCATCGAATTCACAGTACTTTATTCGACCAAAAAATTTGGCATGGATGGAGTACTTTCTGGTACCTGAACTGGTGTCTGAAGTACGGAAAATTGAAATACCGCCATACTGAAGTACTGTTTTTGTCTGGATTCTTTGACTTCTGTTCTTGACTTTTGGAAAATTTCCTGGAGTTTTCGGGTAATTTCAGGTACTCGGAAACTAGAAAGCTGAAACTTCAGTTTTTCAGGTTCTCACACAGTAATCAGGTGCCGACTGAAATACCTGAAATGGTACCCGAAAATGCAGGTATTAACCATGGGTACCAAATCAGATACTTGTTTCAGCTCTAATTAGCACCTTATGGATACAAAAAATCATACCTGAAGCCAATCAAATGTAATTCAGGTATCTGAAAGACCGTCCCTTCCTCTATGTCACTGTACAGTCTCTGCGGTCGGCCAAGGGCACCCACTTGTGAGTGCCAGTTGCCCATGGAGTTGCTACAATGAGGGTACACGGGGAGGCATTCTTGGTTGCTGCCCCCCAGTTATGGAATTCCCTCTCCTTGGAGGTCTGCCTAAGTATGAGCCTGTTCATCTTCCAGAGGAGATGTAAGACCTTTTCGTTTGGCCAGGTGTTTGGCAGGCAGGAATATGGTTGGGTGGGACTGGATAGAGAGGCTTGGGGAGAAGGATTGGTGGGTGGCACGTGGGGTGGTTGGGTGGATGATGTTGGGCGTTTTAAGGGATTTTAATGTATTGTATTTTATATTTTTTATGTAAACCGCCCAGAGTCTTTGGAGAAAAATAAATAAATAAAATAAATAAATAAATAAAAAGAAAACAAAACTTTTTTTGGCACTCAATTATGGCAATGGCTTTCAATCCTAATAGCATAAATAAGCGTGGAACTTCAATGCTTCCTCCATAAACTCAAATCCACCCCAAGAAGGATAAAATATCCTGATATTTATGTAAACTAGGGCTGAAATGGCAAGCTGCTGCAGTAGGTTTTTCCGACGGAAAATGTTCTTCTGCAATGAGTGGCACAGTGTGATAGAGACTTTCATTCTGTTACTTTCGCCATTCCGCTACTTCCGTCAGTTGCAAAAATAGCAGAACAATGTTTGTTCCGACAGTTTCGATCTTCCACAATTTCCGCCGGCACTGCAAAGTAGTGGAACAATGTTTGTTCCAACAGTTTTGATCTTTCACCATTTCCGCCGGCTCTGCAAAGTAGCGGAACAATGTTTGTTTCAATAGTTTCCAAGATTGTTCCAACAGTTCCCAAATTTAGTGGAATGCTGGCGGAATTAGGGGAATGCCAGTGAAAAAAATGTGGAAAGTCGTGGGCAATTCTGAAATGGTGGAATGAAATAATGAAGCGAAAAAAGGAGTTGCCACTTCAGCCCTAAACTCTTCATTTTCCATCTCTAAAAACAAAGTGAAATATATTCACTGAGGATTCCTCCATGATACATTCCTAAACTCTATTCAGTTATTTTATTTAGCCTGTTGGCCTTCACATTTATGATATTGTATTCTTCAAAATATTCATCTTTTTGTCCTTGGTTGTTTTTTTGCATATCCTTGCTCTGCCACACTGACCCTTTTAAACTCCCATTATTTTTTATTGCTAGACGACACACAGAATCCATGGGCAACTGTTCAAATATCTTTGAACACTTTCCCATTTCCATGACATGTCCTTTCCTATTTTGTTTCATTCAATTTCAGGCAACTCTTTTCACAACCTTCCAAAAGACCTGTCCATCAATAATTCATCAGTTTAGATCTTGCTTTATTTTTGTTTTAATTTTATTCCCAAATCTAGGGATTACATGGGGGGAAAAGATGGGGGTGGGGAGAGTCGCTCCATAAAGATCCATTGAAGCATTTGCTTTGGTTGAGTTTGTCCATTCAATGTTAACACTCCAGTGCCAGGAACAGTCACCAAAAAGTGAATCATCAATGAATATTGGTAGAGTGTACATTTTTCATTCATGATGCTGGGTATTCACAATGGGATTCTGGTTGTACGAGTTACACCTATTTGTTCAAGACATGGGACATCTCATAATCAAATAACCACAATAGGACTCTGTAACTAATACAAAGAATATTCTTAGCAGTTTAAGAATAATACAGTAGAATTATTTGGTAAAAAGACATCTGGAGGATACATTGGAGAAAACAGTATTCTGGCATCTCATTCATGCCCACACACACATGCACGTATATACTCCATTCAAGCTCAACTTCGAATACAGATACCATTCCCTTAAGACAGGGGTGAAGAACCTTTTCCTTCCCAGGGGCCCCTTTTGAAAATGAGTAAAAGTTTCAAGGTCCACAAAGAGGTTGGGGTCAGGGGTTCACTCATGGTGGATGTGCTATAGATCTATTCCCTATTCTTGCGTGCATGCCCTCGTCTCTGGTCCCTTTCTCCTGAGCTCTGGAGAAAGGGGCCAAATAAAAACCAGCCACAAGACCACATTTGGGCCCCAGGCCTGAAGTTCCCCACTCTTGCTTTAAGAGGTCCCGAAACTCTTGCTTGTAATAAGAGATTTCCTATTCCTCCATCTCACCCCCCAAGATATTAAAGCACTGGGCAGGATAGCTGTCCCCATCTTCACTGTGTTGACTTCGGCATCATCAGAATTTCACTGATTTCTCTGCCAGTCTTTCACAATCCTTTCTCTATAGTCATTCAGCCACCCACCCCAATCCCGATCTTCTTATCCTCTTTCTTATCCCACCTACAATTTTGTATGATTGCACGTTATAGCTTTTCACATTAAGCTTTTATTCCCACCTCCACCTGCCCTATGTTTAGTAGGATAGCAAGTTAACTGATCTTGGAACTCTTTGCATATTAGACACGGAGAGTTAGTGAAATCTATTACTTTCTGCGTAAAAAGAAAAAAAGTGTGTGTGGGGGGATGACGGTAATGCACATAGCTCAAAGATGGCTACAAAACCAGTGCGGGCTGAAGCTGCCCACCACGGTCTTGCCTGGTGGTGGCTGGCTGTTGGTCATCTCAAAGCGGTGAGAGGAAATTTTGAGGGTTTACTGTGGTCCACTGGAACCCATGGTCTAGATCTTAAATACTGAGCAAGCAATTTTCCATATCCTTTTAGACTCACCCCCCCTTACACGCAAACTCAGTGGTTCTCCAGACAAGCAGCTTAGTAGCAGGCCGGTCACCTTCAAGAACGTAACAATACATTTCCATAAGTAAGGCTTGAATCCAGTCCGACTCTGCCTTTATTCCAACAGAGTTGTTCCCCAAATGTTTGCCTGCATGACCCCATGTTTTGAGACAGAGGCAGATTTTAAATGAGATGCACCCATGGAGGTCCACCCATCCCGCACCCTCCTGAGTCCCCATCTGTAGGTGACATGTCTGAGTGAGTACCCATGCCCATGCACGGAGCATCTGGGGAAAATCTGGGATGCTCTATGCGGGGGCAGGAGTGGGCAGTGAGTGGGTAGGGGTGCACATCCAGGTCACACCCATTCCAGCCCATATAAATCCCCGCCACTCACTGGAGGTGCGTGTGCACTCCACGCGATGCACGTGGACCCGCCCTCTAGCCATGCCCATTTAAAATGGCCTTAAATATAATCATGTGACTCCCTCTGCAGATAGCACCATTCCATTTTGGATCTCAATCCACAGTTTCGGAACCTGTATTCTACCACAAATCTATAGCAAGCAACATGACATACCTCCTAACTGTACCACTTCAAGATGGATAGCCCCAGGGACCCATGTCGTTATTCCTTTTCATTTTTTGCTTTCATGTCTAAAACTGTCATTATTCATTTTTGTTAACAAAATTTCGTTTTTCATTATCGGTGTCGTTATTGGTATCGCGTGAAACCAAAAATTCTGGTTTCGTTTCTGTTTTCATCAGCGTGTGTGTGTGTGTGTGTGTGTGTGTGTGTGTGTGTGTGTGTGTGTGTGAGTGAGTGAGTGAGTGAGTGTGAGTGAGAGAGAAGTGTCAGTGGAAGACGTGCCAGCAGACTGCATCTCATTATAATCCCCCCCCCCCCCCCACACACACACACACAGTCTCCCCCCAGCTCATGAAAACAGAAACGAAACCGGGGGGGGGAAATCTTTGGTTTCATCCAATACCAATAATGACACCAATAACGAAAAATGAAATTTCATTACTGATTTCATTATCATCGTTTTTGTTATTGTAATAATAAAAATGAAAAATGAAAATTTCATTTTCATTATTGAAATAACGAGAATAAAGTACACACACACTCCCCAATAGTCCTTCTTTGGAGGCTGAATCCCATTCCCCCTTTGTAGAGTGGGAGGGTGGTTTGAAAGACCCTCGTTCAGGAAAAGGCGCGAGGAGACCAGTACACAAGCTTCAGGCACTTCTTTCCTGGTTGCCTCTAAGGAAAGCTCCTTGAAGGGACAATGGGGGGATGATGGAATGACAAGAAACTAAGTGGAATGAGAAGCAAAAGAGCTTCTGTCCCTCTTTATGGATGTACAGTGTCGGAGATGTGTGTGCACATGTGTACATGCATGAAGGGTGAGGCTTATTTACTGAGAGGTGGAGCTTAATGGTCAAGGGGGCGGGGCTTGTCCCTCTTCAGCAGCTCAAAATGTTGGGCGGTAGACATCAACATTACATGGCATAACTTCACTGAAGTGCATCAAGCTAATCTGAACAAAAGCACAAATCTAGATGAGAATAATGGCTAATGAAATACAAAAAAAAAATAACAGCCCACCAGTCAGTAAATTGCTCTCAATCAGAACCAGCTGCAGCTCAATTCAACCCAGCAGTTCAGAAGCTCACAAGAGAGAGAGCACCCACATGCATTGTACTCACGCACACTGCTTTCTCACTTATAGAGCTGATCAGTAAAAACAGCATGGTGATCTGACAGCATTGGCAGGAAGTTACAACCACATTAAAAAAAAAAAAACGCTTGCCAAACAGCCAGCAATCCCTCACAATGATCTGTTGTACGGAAGATGCACACCTAAACCCAGGGAGGCAAAACAGATGTGCCTTGTACTCTTTAAAACCCTAAGGATTTTCACCACCAACATAAACCAAGCTGTAATGATTTCTGGACTCTGTCAAGCAGCAAGCAGCTGTTGCCATGTTAATTCCCTACATCCTCTTCTACAGCACAGAGAGGGGAGCCATGGGGCATTTTCAATTTATTCAAATAAATCTCCAACTGTTACAATAAATTCCAGGTTTGCTGTCACCAAAGCACACGGCTCCTGAAGAGTTCGTAAAGTTGATCTGGAGCTGCAGGAATCAATCAGTATCTCCCGGACGTCTACAAACACCTGCCAACGGAGAGGATCTACAGACTCACCCGGTAACCCCCTTACAAAAACACTGAGGCTGCAGGAAGAGAACAAATAGGAAACACCTATTCTCTGGTCTTCAGAGATACCTTTAAGTAATCCTGAAGGAGGTTTACAAGGAAACAATGGATACAACAAACTGGAAAGTGGAAATATTGGAGGTGGTTCGCTCCTACAGCCAGTAAGCTACAGAATGGACAACACCAAAATTAACACGAGTTCTAGTAGAATTGGCAAATCACTAAATAAACCTCAAAATAAAAATGAATCCATGCCTAAAATTCCAGTCTGAATCAAAATAAGAGCTGAAACCAATAATCTGAAAAAACAGATCTGTTTGACTAATTCACCTTCTTTGGATCAATCCAAATAAAGTGGGCATTAATGACTATTGTTTCCGATTTGTGTGTTCATTTTGGATGTTTTGGTTCCTCTCTTTCAGCCAAATAACCAAAATTGCTGCCAAAAAAAGAAAAGAAAAAGGAATTCATGCATTTAGTTTGGTTGTATTTATTTAGATAGTTATTCAAGTAGGTGGATAATACTGGGGAATATTAAATTTGGTCTTCATTTCCGCTCTAAAAAAAAAAAAATCAGTATAACTTATATTCCTAACACTCCACTTCTTGTTGTGATTGTTATTTATTATTTAAACCTCCAGCCATGTGCCTGGCACTGAACAAGTCCCCACCCCAAAAAGCCTACAATCGAGCAGGGACAAGGGGACGGGGACACAGGGAAGAACAGGAAGACGTTCATGTAGTTTTGTTTAGCAACAAAGCTAAGCTTCATTACTAAGCTAAGTAACTAAGCTAAGCACTTAGTAATTAAGCTAAGTACTAAGTTCATAACTAAGCTAAGCACTTAGTAACTAAGTGAAGCACTAAGTTAGTGCTTAGCTTAGTTACAACTTCCATAAGCACCTACTGGAAAAACATTCCAACATTTGTTCAGGACCGGCCTTAGGGCGGCAAACAAATGCAGAGCCCCTATCTTCCATCGCCTAGGGGCGATCCCCAGCTCAGGGGGCACTCCCCGGTCTGGGGGCAGCACGCTGCCCGGGCCTGGGCTCGGGGATGGGCAGAGGGGCATTCCCCTCCGCCCATCCCTAAACCTGAGTGGCCATTCGGTTCACTTACCTGATCCTCCGTCGCCGTCACCTCCAGCTTGGGCCCTGTACCAGGCTCAGAGTTTCAGGCGGGGTGGGCACCATGGCCGCAGTTTAAGTTTGCCGCCATGCTGCCCAATGCCACCGGAGGTTCTGCTGCCACACAAACCCACCTGTCACAGTCTCAGCCAGAGAGAGAGGCAGAGGTCCCGCCTCTCCCTCATTTCCCATGGCCAAAACAGCCAGGCAGCAGAGGAGTCCAGTGGCGTGAGGGAGTGGTGGGGTCTCTCCCTGCTTCTCCCTCACTTCCAGCAGAGAAGCAGAGGCCCCACCACTCCCTCACTGCATGGGTGCCCCCCCCCCCGCCTGTCAGTCTCTCAGCCAGGGGAAATGAGGGAGAGGTGGGGCCTCTGACTCTCTCCCTCATTTCCCCTGGCCGAGGCTGTGACAGGCAGCGGGGGCGGGGGTGTGTGTGTGTGTCACGGAATGTGGGAGAGGCAGGGCCTCTGCCTCTCCCTCACTCCTGCTGGCCCCCTCCGCTGCCTGTCAGTCGGAGTCGGCCGGGGGCCTCGTGCTAAGGGTCCCCAGCTCCCGGCCACTGTCAGGCCAGGAGCTGGGGACCCCAAGTGTGCCCCCCCAGGAGCGGGGCCCAGGACAGCCACCCCAAGCCGCCCCACGGTAGGGCCGGCCCTGCATTCTTTACTGGAAATGAAATGCACACCCCTAGCAGGAGACAAGGCAGGGGGGCTAGTGGAGCCAGGCTTCTGTCAGGCTGTTCAAAACAGGTGGTTGCTGTGACCCAGGAAGCTATATAAGAGTCCCTGGCTAACCAAGGTTCAGGTCACCAGTGGCCAATCAGGAGCCTGGCAGGATGGAACCAGGAATGCAAAAGGCCAGAGAACTGTGATTCCATCATTTCACCACAGCAACCTAGTGACAGCAAGGATCCCACTTCTGCCCATGAACCCAGAGGATACAGGTTGGAGGTCTGTGTTCATTACCCCATGTGGCTTAGGAGCTTAATATTCTGATCCTCAAATGGGGGGTGGGGGTTTGCTATCATATGTCATTCAGGCAATTGGGGCCCCACAAGCAGTAGGGCTGAAACTCTGTATTCGTAATTACTCAGTTTTTACCAATTATCCTGGTACTCAACTCAGTTTTACCGAGTAGTGAGTAACCAAGGAATCAGCCGAGTACCTGGTATGGTACTTGATAACTTCAAATGGGGAAGGGGCAGAGACGAGGACAGGGGGAACAGAGAAAAGGCAGGAAGTGGAACATATACACCTTATAGGGGCTTTTCCCGGGTACTCGGTACTCAGAAAAATAATCGGTAAAATACTCAGTATTTTACCGATTGCTAAGTATTCGGCCACATTACCAAGGACCAGCTGAACACTCGGACCCGAGCCTCAGAAACTCAGAAACACTTGCAAATTTATTTATTTTTCTGTTCAGTACCCACACATAGATTATAGGTAGGCTGGGCGCCCCGGCTATTGGAATGGTGGGAACCCATTTCAAGCTATCTACATCCTTGTCCTCAAAGCACTCCACCAATGCAAGCTTTATTAATTTCAATGGAGCTTGTGCCAACACGGCACACAGAGAGTCTACAGTTAGTCTAGCTGAAGCTGTAGTCATCCCGCATCCAAGCAGGGACTGGACTAGGTGACCCTTGAGGTCCCTTCCCCCTCGATGACTCTATGAAAAATCCATTGGGACTTAAGATTCAAAATCATTTGGCAGCTCCTAAAAAATGTTGCCCTTCCATTCCATCAAACTTAGTTGCACAATCTAGGGTTCAATGCCACAGAACGCACGCAGACAGTAGATAATTTAACTGAATTTATGTCAACGTTTTTATACACATTGTGCAATACAAAAGCGGCATTGTTCCAAACCCCAGCATCATCTTTGCTTTATCAGACTTACAGCCAGCCCTGCCAGTGAATTAGAACGGACAGGAAGCGCACGTCTAATCCATATCAAAGTGAATCACAGGGACTGACTGCAGTCCCGGGACAGGCTGATAGAGACCGGAGGGAAGGAGGTTAAAACACTGATTTGTCCTTCATAAAGATTTTTATTTGGACAAAGTGATTATTTATGTACAAAGAAGAATCATCCCATTAGTTGCACTGAGCCCTGCCCTATTGTTCCTCTCAGTCAATTACATAATCAAAAGTCTGACAAAGCCAAACTCCTTCCGTGTTTTAATCTCACATTTGCTAAAATGTGAAGGGAAAACAAACGGTTCAAAGGCTCAGTAGCTGTATTGCTACCACAGGAGGAATCAATGTCTTAGCTGCAGTAAAGACTCATTCTCACTAGGGACTTGGCCTGCATTCAGTGGGGCGGGAGACTGTGGATTCGTTCTGCATTCCAAAGATCCATGGCTTCTCTTTAAAGAGAAACAGCTTGCTCTGCTTCTCACCTCCATGATCATACACTCACCCCGGAGCAGCTGCACTTCACGCTAGCGGCTTGCCGTAGGAATGGGAAATGTGGCACAAGGGGAGAGGGACACGTCTACAGTCTACCTTTTCTGTTAAATGCCTGGTGAGTTCTACTCATTGGCTGCTTTCAGACGTACAAAAACTCCTTTAGACACCAGCCAGCGGGACTGGATTGGATTAGAGGACTTTTCCCGCCACTTGGTATAGTAGTTCTGACATCACAAATACCACTTTGTAATGGCTTTACTGGATTACCGCTGGCCAGTGCCAAAATGAGGACTCTGTGCAACTATACTATCCATCAGATCTGGCCACTTGAAACCAAATCTGATGGAGTGGATATCTGCCCCGTTTCACTCAGATATCCACTTTGGATATTTTGATTCAGTTTGGTTTATTTGGTTGTTTGGGAATTCAGCTACTTCATTTCAGCTATCACACATTATTATATATTTTTATAGGACTTTCAGTGCTCAAAGTGCTTTACAAACATTTTCTAGTTCACCTTCACATCAACCCTGTGAGGTAAGTCATTATTATTCCCATTTTACAGATGAAGAACTAAAGCTGAGAGAGAGCAACGTGCCCAAGGCTACCCAGAAAGTTCATGGCTAAGATGGAATCTGAACCCTGGTCATCCAGGTCCCAGTCCAACACTTGATTCATTAGCTTCACCTAAGCAATAGTGCTAAACTGTGCCAAAACAAACAAACAAGCAAACAAACAAACAAACACATACACGAATATCTGGCTCCTGATGTGGTAACTATTATTTTATTCAGATGGTTATCCTAAAATGCAAATAATATCTGTGAAAACAAACTATACTATTCCCCCATGCCTGGAACTCCCTCCCTGTCCACATCCGCCTTGCCCCCTCCCTTCATACCTTCAAATCTCTCCTTAAAACTCTCCTCTTTCGCTCTGCTCTGTCTGACTCTTTATCCTGCTGAGCCACTATTTCCTATACCTACGGTCTGTTTACCCTTATCCTTGCCACATGGACCTGTCTGCTGTCATTCTCATCGTAACCAAGCCAAGTACGTCGCACTTGAGACCTCGCATCCTCATGAATGTTAGACCCCTTGTCTCTCCCTCTGTTCCCCTTCCTATGTCTCTCCCCCAGCTCCTGTCTCTCAGATTGTAAGCCCTAGGGGCAGGGACCATGTCTATTTTATTACTTTGTAAAGTGCCAGGTACACTGATGGCACTATATAAATGTTTGTTATTAATAATAAATAAATAATAATAATAATATTCATTTTACCTCCTCTACTATATGCAGACGTTTGGATTTTTTAACATCTGAAAAAGTCTTTTCTATGGATGAGTCTTTAAATAGCACTTGTTCAATCGCCTTTTTGTTTAAGAACATAAGCGCCGTACTGGGTAAGACCAATGGTCCATCAAGCCCAACATCCTGTCTCTGGCAGTGGTCATTCTCGGTTGCTTCGGAGAAGTACCCAACAGAGTGATCCATTCCTTGCCATTCACTCCCAGCTAGGGCTAGTTTAAATAACCCGGTTCTGGTTTTGCAGACTTTTCCATGATATCAGAACAGCTTATCACGAATCGGGTCAGAATTCCAACCAAAATAATATTTGTTTATAATATTCTGTTTATTTAATTTGGGCCGATTGGAACAACTGGTTCTGTGATAATCGGAACCAGGCAACATTTCCACATTCATCTTCTCCCAGCTACCCTCAGAGGTTGCATCCTCCAGGCTTCTTGACTAATAGCTATTAATTCTGTCTTCCAAGACAGCAGATACTTATTCACAAGCTTGGGGAACACACACTTGCAAACAATTTCTGGACTACAGAGGTACTCCCTCCGAAAACATATCTGGTTGGTCTCTAAATTAATATCAGCATTTACTCACTACTGGCTGTTTTTCCAGCTTACTAATGCCATGGATGTAGCTGGTTATAATAGTGTAGCATATTCAAGCTTTTAGGCCATACAGGACCGTTTCTCAGGCTGGTAGCAAGTCGAAATTTCATCAGGCTGGTACCAACTCTGAGTAAGAGAGATCATCTGAACTACCTCATCGTCTGTCGCTTTCGGGACCAACACAGCAACCATACTCTCTCCCTAGACCAGACTTTTTTGAACTGGGCCCCTCCTTCCACTTGCCTGTGGTATTCAAGAGCCCTCCACCCACCACACATAGACACACACATCTTGACTCCCTTTACCACCCTCCCACTGCTTTCCCTTTCTCATCCCCTTGTTCTTGGATTCTCTTCCCCTCCCTAACAACCCCATTCTTTGGGAGATTCCCCCTACCTCAGTGAGAATGTGGGGCTAGGTGCTTACCAGCTGGGATCCTTCTTGCACTCCACATGATTACCTTCCATTCCACCCCAGGCCAGTTTGAGAACCAAGGCTCTAGACTACCAACAGTGCAATTAACATTTCCCATCATTGTGCAAAAAAAAGGATCTAGCAAGCATTGGCCACAATCCGAAACCCTCTACATGCGGGATCCACATGGCACAATGCATTCACAATGGATGGATGTGCACGCGGGTTGCACGCAGGGCATGGGATCGGCCCCAACGTGACTCTATGGCTGCGATTCACAAACCGCTTACTCCAGAGTTGTCCCACTGAAGTGGCTTATGGATCGCAGCCCATGAATGTTAAATACTACTTCACACTTCTCTGTTCATCCCTTTCTCCTGCCAGTTACTCAAGGGGTTTCCCATGTGATGGTTGGCGTAGGCCTACCTTGGCTTACACTCAAGCCTCGACATGAGTCTTTACTATGACTGAACTAAAAGCTTGCAGGCCTCAATTGGCCCTCTTTAGAGCAAAAAGCAAGCTTTGCCTGAAACAAAACAACAAACTTTGACCAAGACAAGCTATTGCAAAAACGTCCCGCAAGAAAGCGGAACACACCGGAAAGTCCACCCACTCTGTTAAACAAGGTTTGGCATATACTACTGGGAAAACATGGCTTTTTTACCTATTTATAAAGGATGTTTTGCATCATATCAGTGCCAAGACTATCATAATGCCAGCACATATATCAATTTAGCTTATATAACAAGATAGTTTGTATATCAATAGTGCTGTCAATCATTTTAATGACTGAAATGTCCATGAGAACCCCAGGGAATACCAATGTTTTGACATAAAACACCTGGAATGTCCATTGTTAGTTGCAAAACAACAAGTTATGTAAACTAACGGTATAAAAAGAGAAGGCTTGGAGAAGGTCACTCCATGTCGATCCAGCAGGACCTGCCAATGGACTGGCCATCTGTTGGTGGACCTGACAGCACTTCTCCTGCTCACAACCAACAGGGTGAGAAACTGACTCTCTGAGTTCTGCGAAATATCATTGTATTACATGATTTTCATCTATTTAAGGCTTGTATCAATTGCAAATCGGGCGTACCGTGTCTCACTATTTGGTTAAGCTGGTCTCTGGAACCCCAGCTGTTGAGCAACACAATGGCAAGAAACATGCTCCAGTCAGTAACCTTAGAGCATTCAGAAGAGTCGCCTTCTTACAGAATTGTCTGCTCCAACTTCAGTGTAAACTGGCTGTGCATTTAATTTACAGATATAAAAAAGTAACACTGACTGCCAAACCAAAAGTCAGTGTTCATAAATGAGCACAAAGAGAACGAAGCCTTTGGGAAGGATGGAAAAGATAAGATTCAGTTCCCCCAGCTGTAGAAAGCCATACATGCAATTTTAATCAAAAATGAACAAATGATAGATACGTTCTTGCTTACAAACAGCAGGTAAATATCACTGAAATAATCGGCTTCTACACAGAATTGTAGGTGGTCTTGTCAGCAACTGCCAGGGCCGTCGTTGCCAGAAAGGAGAAATCCATTCGCTCACAAATTGTACAGGCTTCTTAAACTAGCTTGTCGTCTACACACCCCAGAAATATCACAGCAGAAACAGAAAAGGGTTGAGAGCAGAGCAGAAACAAACAGTAAATTCCACATTCATAGACATGGGGTGAAAACAGAAGTACCAGCACCATGGTGGCTCCCATGCCCAGGCTGGGATGGGAAACAGCGGCCACCACTCTCCGGGTAAGGGAGGGGCACCAACCAAATGTGCCCACGGCTGGAGAGTCGTCCCGCCACCCGCACAACCGGGAGACACCACAAAAGACATGTGGGCGAGTGGCGCCAGCCTTGTCCTGCTCCCAGCCCTCCACCCCCTGCCATAAAAGGCAACCATGATGCCCAACCATGATGGCCAGCTATGACAGTCCCCACCCTGCCGTGGGGATGGTAGGATCAAACACACACATTGGCCTACTATGGCCTGTGTGGGTGGCCTCTGGCCTGGAATAAGTACCCAGAATCATCCAGAGGCCCCTTTCTAGGCCAGCTGCCTACCCACCCCAGGACAGTAGCAGGCCAGTGAGGAAACAGGGCCATAGTGGGCTCGCATTACATCTGTTTTCATTTCACCCACTGTCCGTATTTTCAGATAGCTATCCGAATAAAGGTTGGTACCCCAAACAAAATTTGTATATTCATTTCTCCAAATATTCTGGGTCAGATACTTGGATTTTTTAATTTATTTATTTTGTCTAGAAAAGGAATGTGGTTGACATTTTTGTCCCAGAAGACAATAAATGAGTAAATGAAGACAAAGCAGTTCAGTATTGTGGAACTCACTTCCCCTGAAGGTTCATCAGAGCCCAAACCGGAGCATTTTCCACGTGCATCTTATATATATTTACATTGTAATCCTCCCTGAGTCTTAGGGGGAAGGATGGGAATATACATTTTAATAAATAAATAAATCTCTTTTATTGAATCAACTAGGGACGAGTTGAAATTCTGGGTTGGACTACGTTTGGATCCGGCCTTTTCGATCGATCTGGGGAAACACGGACCAGAATAAAATTCTATCCGTGTTTCACCTGAATGATCAGATTGATCCCGCATCCTACGAGACATTGCAGGCCATACTGTGCCTGCACAGTAATTATCCCCAAGCCTCTACAATTGATAGACATCCACATTTATTGAAGCTATCATAGATGTACCTGTTGAGGGGAGGTCCGCAGCCATTGGGGTAGTGATGGGGTGGGGGAATTATGGTCCCTTTGGGGTGGTGTATTCAACCTGTGAGACGGGACAGGTACTGGGGTGTCTGTTCCCCTTGTTTCCCCCCAGGCAGACAGTGAGATGTTTTGTGATCAGGGGTCCCCTAGTCTGAAGCTGATGCTGTTGAACGCAAGGTCAGTTGTAAATAAACCAACAACTGTCCAGGAGTGTGTATTACGGAGACCTGGCTGGACGCTGAGTTACGCTGAGTCTAGCGGAGCTGGTGCTAGAGGTGATATTGCAGTCCCCAAAGACATTAGTCTTGGGGGATTTTAATATTCACGCTGACGTTGGCCTTGGAGGGGCGGAGCATGAATTTATGGCCACCATGGCCTGTCTCAAATGGTCATCGGTACGATGCACGATAGGGGGGCATACCTTGGACCTGATTTTTTGCACCGAACTTGAGGTAGGGGATCTGTTGGTGGGGGTGGTGTCAGCAGTACACTTATCATGGACAGATCATTACCTCCTACGGACCCATCTCCCGTTGCATGTCTGCCCCCAGAGAGCTGTGGAACCAGTTCAGCTGGTTCACCCCCAGAGATTACTAGAACTGGAGAGGTTCCAGAGTGGTCTTGAGGAGTTACCCTCTGATCTTGACAACCACTCGCTCAATGACTTCATTGCTTTTTGGAAAACCTTGTTGACTGAGGCCATCGACCAAATGGCTCCTAAGCATCCACTCCCTCAGCACTGGCACTGCAGACCTCCCTGGTTTACGGAGGATCTGCGGTGGCTGAAGTGGGAAGGGAGGTGGTTGGAGAAACAGTGGCGCTGTTTGCGTGCTGAAGCTGACAGATTGTGACATAGAGCTAGTTTAAAAGCTTATGCTGTGGCTGTGCAGGAAGCAAAGAAGGGGTTATTTGCTGCCCTCATAGCATCTGCAAAGTCTCGTCCAGCTGAGGTTTTCCGGGTGGTGAGGGGGCTGTTCAGTCCGGTCACCCTCTGCCTGGTACTGGAATTTTCTAGTGCCCATTATGACATGTTTGTCAATTACTCTGCAGATAAAATCGCTTGAATTCACCAATACTTCAACACAGCGCTTAATACAATAGGAGAACCACAGGTTATGGAAGCCCCATCCTGTCCGTTTTTGTGGGATCAGTTTCAGTCAGTGACACCCACCGATGCGGTGGATGTTCCTGGGGTGGTCAGAGCCACCTCTTGTGAACTGGATCTATGCCCATCCAGGCCTGATAAGGCCAGTCGGGAGATACTGGGGCGGTTGCTGGTGGGGGTGGTCAATGCCTCCCTTTGGGAGGGCAGAGTGCTGGGTTGCCTCAAAGAGGCGGTGGTGCAGCCTCTGCTCAAGAAACCATCGCTTGACATTGACTCCCCGGCCAGCTATCGACCAGTCTCTAACCTTCCTTTTTTAGGGAAGGTTATTCAGCGGTTTGTGGCTCAGCAACTGCAGGAACATCTGGACTGCATCAATTTTCTAGATTCCTCACAGTCCAGCTTCCATTCGGGCTATGGAACTGTGACTGAGCTTGTGGCCTTGGTCGACTACCTCTGTCATGAATCGGATCAAGGTCCATTGACTCTGCTGATTCTGTTAGATCTATTGGCTGCCTTTGATACCACTGATCACAAGATGTTGGTGACTTGTTTGCAGGACTGAGCTGGGGTGGGCAGGATTGTTTTTGAATGGTTCTTCTCCATTCTAGCTGGGAGAACACAGCGAGTGGTGCTGGGGGAATGTTCTTAGTCTCCCCACAACCTCTCGTGTGGAGTCCCGCAAGGTTCTATTCTGTACCCTCTTCTGTTCAACGCGTATATGCAGCCGCTGGGCGAGGTCGTGAGTGGGTTTGATGTTTAGTGTCATCAATACGCTGATGACACCCAACTCTACCTCTCTTTTTCATCTGACCCAGGCCCAGCAGTCTCGGTGCTTACCCGGTGTTTGTCAGCTTTGGGAGATTGGATGACGGCAAGTTGCTTGAAGTTAAATCCTGACAAGACAGAGGTGATGGTTGTGGGGAAAGCCAGGGGAGGGATGGCCCCTGTCATTGGTGGGATCCATCCTCTCCTGGAATCCCAAGTCCGTAGTCTGGGGGTGCTCCTAGATCTGCAGTGCCGCCTGGATGCCCAGATGGCGGCTGTGGAGAAAGGTGCATTTTCCCAATTACATCTGGTACGTCGACTTAGGCCGTATGTCTCGGACTTGAACCTGACCATGATCATCCATGCTTTTATTACCTCAAGAGTAGACTACTCTAACGCGCTCTATGTGGGGCTACTTTTGGTGATGGTCCGGAGACTGCAGCTGGTGCAGAATGCAGCGGCTCGTTTCCTGAAGGGGACAGGCCGACGCGGGCACATTACTCCAGTGCTCCGCTCTCTGTACTGGCTGCCAATTAGAGGTGTGCACCAGGGGCCTCTGTCATTTTCATTATTTAAATCAGTCGTTTTCATTTTCATAAATATCAAATTGTCATTTTTGCTTTCGTTTCCGTTTTCCATTGGTTTAAATGGAAAACACATTTCCGGCTGTGGCAATTTTTTTTCACTATATGAAACTTGGAGTGATTATACCTCCAATGGAAGGCATTATGTGTACCAAATCCCAAAAAGACTGGATAAAGGAATCCAATTTTAGAAGCAGCTGAATTAATTTATTTTGCAAAAATCTTCATATATATTCTTAGCTGCAACTTCTTTGCCTCACATTTAATGTAGATGAAACTTGGCAAGTTTATACCCCTTCCCATATTTACTATCTCTGTCAACTTTCAGAAGAATTTGATAAAGGATCCTGGTGGTATAAGCAATTAACTTATAAATGTATGTCTGACTAACATCTTTGTAGGAGAGGAGTTGACTTTGGCCACTGAGTCAGATCACTTGTCAAGCCTGGGAGACAATTCCTTCAGCTCCTTGGACTGGGTTAAACTTCACCACCAAGACAGACAGCGTGGGAAATACAGTGAATGGGGACCTCTATGATACCTTCAGTGGAGATGCTCAAAGTCCATTAACAAACATGTCTGTCAACTAAAAGGAAAAAAAACACAACAGAGACTACATTTCATAAGAACAACAGGAGCTATTCTAAGAAGGTTCCACCAGAGGCTCACATCAACATTAAAAAGATGTATTATCTATCGAGGCAGATTCGATCTTACCATCACTGAACCCTTCCATGAAATTTACTTCATGAGACTGCTTTTTTGGGAGGATTATTATATTAGCATTGTTCACCTTTTTTAGGCTGTACATCCTTCCAATAAAATAGGTTGTTTCCTATCGGTGAAGCTGCTCTTTTAAATCAAGGGACTGTGGAGGAGCTGCTGCTGGGAGATCGGAGGCGGCTGGTAGTGACTCTTGGACCGGGCGTAGGGGGCAGAGCCACGTGAGGGGATTCCCTTCCCCAGGATATTTAAACTAGCGCGCTCCGGCATTTGCACCAGGAACTGTGGAGGAGCTGCTGCTGGGAGATCGGAGGCGGCTGGTAGCGACGCTTGGAGGGAGCGGAGGGGGCAGAGCCATGTGAGGGGATTCCCTTCCCCAAGACATTTAAACTAGCGTGCTCCTACGTTTGTGCCGGAGGCGCGCACCGGGGCCGCGTGCCCAAGGGCTGTGCACGCAAGGGCGCATCCTGTGCGCACAGCCTTAGGTGTTGGAAGGGGCCGGGGCCACCCCCCCTGCTGAGGTGTGCATCCTCTGTTCTCCCTTCTGATACCTATTTGCCGGAAGGGCGTGGAATTGAGATCGCATCTGGCTCGTCCACGGGATTGACCTTTCCTGGCGATGGAAATTGCTGAAGCTGAGAGGTTTGCTCCTATGGGAAAAAACTACCCAGGCCAAACTGGCTCGCTTCTTTTTACCTTTCCCTGCAATTGGGGTTACTAGGGGACTACCTGCCAGCCCCCCTCCTTGTCAGCGGACTGAACCCCCTTCTCCCCTCTCCCGCACCAGACTATGGGATGCTCTGAGGGGGCGGTTGGACTTTCCCATCAGATTGCTGTATTAAATCGCAAATTTGATGATCATTTGATTAGGATAGAAATAGACTTGGATACCAAATTTAAAGAACTTGAGGAGAAGGTTAAGTACCTCGAATTATCTTTTATTTTCTATGAAAGTCTTGATCGGGGGGTTGTGGTTAGAATTCAACAAATTTGTTGCCTCACTGAATCCACTGCCTCGAAAGCAAGGGGTACATATGGCTACACAGACGGAGCCCCTGTCTGAGCAGGATGACGATGTTTGCAAAGTTAAAAGAGTCCCTTTTTTAGCCACCAGTACCACTGTCACTCGACCTTATGAGGGGAGGGCCTCTGGCATCCACCCTATAAGGCCAGTGAGGTGGGAGGGCTGCGGGAGTAAGGGCCCCCATTGCGGTCCACTGGGTTTCCCAGCCCCTTTGCGGCCAGTCGCCAATCCACCTCGTCTTTGCAAAGGTGGGGAGGTGTCGGCTTTGCTAGGCCCTAACGTGGCTCCTGCTTCTCTCTCCCAGCAGCAGAGCTTATCCCCTAAGGGCAGGCAGGACAGTCCACGATCACCCCACGGGACTATTCCGGGGTTTGGCCGGCATGGCCACAGGATACTCCACAGCGCTGAGCTCCAGCCCTTATTTTTTATCTTAAGCTTAAAAAGACATATCGGTTTCTGAGATGGGGCGGGGTGGATTTGGATCAGTTTCTAACCTACCAGAGGACAACCATAGGGCTAGTTGTTACCCCTTCACAAGTTAGGGAAGTGTTTCCCCTAGTGAATCGTGGTCGCTTCTATCGATGGGAAATCACATTTAAGGAGGAGGAAATTTCAAAGGAGCTTTGGCTTAGGCGACGGCATTTGAAAGCATCTGGTATTTTTATTAACAGAGTGGAGAACACCTTAGCTCAGGCCCTTTGCCATACGCCCTATGCAGCCATATGTTTTCCCACTGAAATGGCCCAAGGGAATGAGACGATTGTATCACCCAATCGGGTACTGGACTGGGACATACTCGATACCACAGGCTATATGCAGGGAACATCCCCCCAATCCAATTTAGAGGCTGGTATAAGGACCAAGGACTACCGGTCTGATTTACAGAGCGAAACCAGCCATTCTCCAGCTTTCTTGGGAGGGGCTGATTTTCCTGTTTTTTCACCATCCGGACGTAGCTTATGTGTAGTTTTGAGTACTGATGAACTACCTGTCGGTCCAATAACAAAACCTCTCTTATTGCCGCTCCAGGCAGCGATGTCTTCTGCCTCTTTTTGATAATCACCTTCTCGCTCTTCTTCTTTGCGAATTATCTCCTGGAATATCGAGGGTATGCGACCCAAACTTTTGGACAGAGAGTGGGTTATCTTTATAACCAGATTTGACATCATTTGCCTCCAGGAAACCTGGCTTCCTAAGGGAGCCTTCGAGTTGTTTACCCTTGATGGCTTTCAGGAATACGATATTCCAGGGATGAAGATAGCCAGGAAAAGTCACTGTTCAGGAGGTTTGATTACTGTTGTCTCCAATAGGTCCCCATAGTCAGTTAGGCAGATTCCGACCACTGTTCCCAATTGTCTAGTAGTTATATATATTCAATCAGCTACTAGAATGAGGACTATGGTTATGAATATCTATGTTCCTCCAGAATCTTCCTTTTTTTATGCCCCCTCTATTTGGGTACACTTCAACTTTTACTGGAACAGTTAGCTCAAGAATTTCCTATGGAAGGTCTCCTTATCCTTGGAGATTTCACTGCAAGGATGGGTAGATTAGATGTAGAGTGCTTGGACGATCAGCTTCAATCTTATCTTTGGATCCCCTCACGAGGTTCTTTGGATTCACATATTAATGCGCATGGGAGACACCTATTTGAGTTAATTTCGGAACAGGGTCTTCTGATACTTAACGGCAGATCCTCCACAGAGTATCTGCCTGGAACAAGGTCAGCCACGATAGGTCCTGACCCCTCATCCAGCCAGGTCTCCGTAATACACATGAGGTCGGCACCATGATCCAGGATTAACTCCTGGAGAGTGGTAGATTTATTGACCACCAACCTCGCATTCAGCAGCATCAAGTTCAAGCCAGGGGCCCTCTGATAATGAACCACCTCATCTCCCACTTGGGGGGACGTGAGAGGAACCGGCAACAAGCACCTGCCCCGTCTCACAGGTCTCACATACACCCCAGAGGGACCATACCTCCCCCGCCCCATCACAACTCCAATGGCTGTGCCTCCCTACCCGGGCTGGACCTCCCCTCTCCCATCTACACCACCCAGGTGGCAAGGAAGATCCCCCTCCCCCCACTTCCAAGTCCCCCATCTCCCCCACTCTCACCGGGAGAAATCTAATAGCCCCCTCGAGGAACTCCCCCCCCCCCCCACACTGAGGAGAAAGTCCCTCCCCGCTCCTCCTCTCACAAGGGCAAGAGAAAAACCTAATAACCCTCCAAATAAAAATATATAAATTAAAAACATTCCTAACTCCCTCCCTCCCCCCAAAAACATAACCTTCCCCCACAAGCCTTCCCTAACTAAAACCAAACAACCGCCAACCCCTCCCCCCCTCAGCCCCCACGGTCCCACTAAGGGCCTCACTTAAGGGCCCTTTAGTGTGGCTCTTTGGCCCGGCAACAGGTCGCTTTTCAAGTCCTTCCCCAGGCCATCAACCCCAGAAGCCTCACCTCACTGGCCCCGCCCCCTCTCCCCTACAAAGGGTGGGTGTTTGTGTATAATATCATTGACCAAACTTACTTTTGAAAACTGATTTTGGGATGACAGGCATCAGCCTGAATGAATCCTTATGATCAAGTCACAGTTGAAGCATCTGGGGGAGGATGGGGGGAAAGAGAGTTTCTGATGGAAATGCTGACACAACCGTAACTACAGTGGCATGAATGCAGCGGTTATTATATAGGAAATTTTGTGAGCAACTGTATAGTTAAAGTAGGTCAGGTACCTTGAAGGAAAAAGCTTTGTTTCAGATGGCAAGTTGCTTTACTTTATTTGACGATTCCTTGATGGTTTCTCAAGAATGCATAATAGAGTGGTTTTCACTTCTCTGCTAAGTGCTTTTTTAAAATGCATGTTCAAAGTGTGTGTGTGGGGGGGGGGAGGGATATCTGCTAATAACAGCAGCCATATGTCTGATGTGACATTATGGAGGAGTCTCCATAGGAGTTTTGCTTTACCATATCTCCCACTTCCCAAGTATTGCTATAGTCAAGCAAATCCCTCCAAGTTGGTATGCACAAAAGTTTGGGATAAGCAGGACTCCACTATTTTACAATCCTTCCATCACCGTACAGTCTTTTCCAATAAGTAAGATAATCAGAACTGTCATATGAGGCTTAGATTACATGATGCCGGAGGTCCCTTCCAACCCTACAATTGGGTCAGATTAATGGTCCCTCCAGCTAAGTAACCCGACTCTGACAGTGGCCAGCAACAGCTACTTCAGAAAGGGCAGGACCATGTCAGAAGGGGAAGGACATAACGGACGGAGTCGTGACACTCCATAAGGGAGAGGAGCAGAAACATTCCTATGATCTGCCGCCTTTCCAACTTGGCCATCTCCTGTATCACCGATTTCTCCTGGCTAACAGGGACCATGTCTGGCTGACCAGAGACACTCAGGTTTCCCCCAGAGTCCAGACACAATGGGTCAAAAATAGTGGATTTCTCCCCATGAAACCTAGAGGGATGTCAACACTACTAGTTAGAGGTTTTGAAACCACCCCTACCACCACCCATCCCTTTTGGTGATGGGCCTATCCTCCATGAATTTATTCAATCCTTTTCTAAACCCAGTTATGCTACTGGTGTTCCACAGGTCAGCTGTGGATTGTGTGAAAAAATACTTCCTTTTGCTTGTTTTAAATCTGACAC
This sequence comes from Sphenodon punctatus, assembly GCA_003113815.1. Classification (NCBI taxonomy): domain Eukaryota; kingdom Metazoa; phylum Chordata; class Lepidosauria; order Sphenodontia; family Sphenodontidae; genus Sphenodon; species Sphenodon punctatus. The sequence goes on along the minus strand of QEPC01011901.1, from coordinate 9,845,778 downwards.
CTGCTTATTAATCATTCCTTTCCATGATACGAACAATGAAATTGACCCCAATTTATGTTCTCCAAACTATTCGTAAACTGCTGTTATGTTTCCCACACCCAAGTTGTCCCCTTTCTAAGCTGAAGAGACCTCATCATTTTAGCCTCTCTCCTCATTAGAAAGTCATTCCGTTACCTTGATCAACTTCCTGCCCTTGTGTGTGCATCTTCCAGTTCTACAAGTATATGTTTTATGACCGGGGGGTGGGGTGGGGGTGGGGGGGCTGGCTGATTGAACTGAACACCACATTAAGGTGTAAGCACACCATTACTATATTGTGTCATTATAATACTGTCTATTTGTTTTCTAGTAATCCTTATAATAAATGCCAGAGACTTAGGTAGAGGCAATAGGGGCAGTTGCCCAAGGCCCCACAGTTTAGGGGGGGCTATCTGGAACACTGCCTTGTCAGCCTGTTGCCACTGATCCTGAGGGGCCTCAAGACCTCCAACAACACTACCTCCATTCCTGCCAAGTGCTGACAGCTCTCCTGAGGTTCATGTTGATGGCGGGTCACTTGGGGTGCCCTAGGGAGCCAGGTCAGGCAGAGTGTCAGACTACCAAACAAGAACCAGACTAACCATTGTTGAAAGGCCTGGCTATGGAGGCAGGGCCATGCACTAATTCCAAAACTGACCTTTCCTTTTGTTGTCTTTTTGGCTGCTCCTGCATATTGAGCAGCTGTTTTAAGTAAAACTACCAGCACAACGGCGCCAAGATCTCCAATTCACAGTTCTAGTTTGTCTTTCTATCCTCTCAAATCATAATCTTTGATTTCTCTAGACCTTTGACTTCATTTCATAATACCAGAGACTCAAACTATTCCTCGTCACAACATCCCTCACCGCTGCTTCTGCCTGATCTAACGTCCAACCTTGATTGGTGTTTAGAAGCCCCCAAACAGGTGGGTGTGAAGAGCGGAGGGCCTCCAGCCTATGAAGAGCTGAGAGTCATAGAGAGAAGAGCCACTTGTGGGTCATGAGCTACGGTAGGAGTATTGCTGCCATACAAGACTTCATAGGCCTTGTTCTGCACTCTTGACTGTGGATAAAACTCATTTTTAAAATCAATACTCGCAATAAATATTTCATTGTATATTAATTCTTCTGAAATGGAAGCCCCATCACCCAGAGCTGAAGGGTTGACCCTGACCTAAGCAAGGCCTGCTCTGTTGCTTAGCTGCCTTATACCCTCCATGTGACTGAGGAGTCACACCTGGAGGCTTGGAGTGACCAGGCTATGTAAGACTGAAGCTGAAGAGCTCAAATGAGTGGTAAAACATGAAGGGTAGAGAGACTACCCTCAAGACCGAGGAAAAGGCCTGGGACAAGGTATGAGGCAAGAGAGATCATCTTCCCAATTTGGAAAGGATAGAGGACGACGGCAGACTTGGGGAAAGGCCTAGAGAGGAAAGAGATGGGAGAAATGGCTACCACCATTTTGCACGTGTGCACTACATCTGCCACCATTTTGAACGTGCGCAGTAGAAGGCAGAATCATTCTATCAGAACTTCACTCGGAATTCCGCCACAAATTTGTCAGAATTCCTACTGACATTCCAAAAATGCAGTAAAATTCCACAAAAGATGTTCGAGGCTGTTTCAGTTCAACCCTAAAATAGAGAAAAGGGAACATGAAAATAGACCACTTGACTCCATGACTGGGTTGACATGAAGCTAAGGCATGAAGGGTACGGGTTCGGCCTGAGGGAGGGCGAGTCTTGCTACAGTTTGCAACGCAAAAGTCACTTGAAGATGACCTGAATTCATATGCAATGCCCCAATAAACCACCTTTCCTCTGTCCATACTTTATTTGCAAGCAGCAGAGGAGTGAAGAGATTTAACCTCAGTCCGCTAGCACACCCTCTGAACTGCTACCTAAGCATCTTTATGACAGCTGTCAATTCAGAAACAGTTTATCAGAATGGAAAGATGACAGGAAAACTCTGAGCGGATACGACAGCAATGACCAAAATTTGTTAAGGCGTGCATCCCTGCAGGAAACGTTTCTGCACTACGGCAGATGGTGAGTGGTCGGAGGTGGGGGGTGGGGGGGAACGTTAAAACCTGAACGGTGGAAATGGATGAACTCTTTGCAGCAGGAGACGAAAATAAATAAACTTTGCTGACCTTCAGGGTAGAGCTCAGGCTTTTAACCTGCTGGACTTTAACCAGCAACCGGGGGAGGTGGGGCGGGGGGGAGTTAAGGAGGAGCGCAGCTGGGAGGGAACCTCTGTAAGCTCTCATCCCATCTGGGTGCACTCCTGCCCTACCCCATACGCACCCCCTTCAACAGCAGCTCCTGAGGAGAATGAGAGGGAAGAGGCCAGGCAGGATTCCTAAGTATGTCTGACTGGAGTGAGGATGGGGACACTGCTCTCTTCTCACTTTTGCAAGGGCACTTCGGATCAGTAGCACAGCAATGCTGTGATTGGCTCCAGCTTATGTCCCAACTACAGGATCCCCCCGGGTGAGGGTCCGTGCTTTACCCATTCAGACAGCACCGTCCTAGCTCCTAGCGTACGTACACACACACACACACACACCTCGGAGTGGCAGCAATCCAGCCAGGAAGGAATATTCAAGTGTGGAGGGGTGGAGGCCAGCATGCCAACCCCACCCCCCGGAGGCGGGGCCAGCACTCCCCTCCCCCCCACTCTGAACATTGCCTTTTTGGCAGGGCCTTTTGCAAGTGGCCTAAGCAAAGCTAAGAAATGTTCAGAGTGGGCAGGGGAAGGTGCTGGCCCTGCTCCTCCCCCTCTGGAAATTACCTAGCAGCACTCTGATCCCTTGCAAAGGGCCACCTCAGAGTCCAGGCCTAGGATCAATGGAGCCCCCTGGCTCCATGACAGCTATACCCCTGCTTCTGGTTACCCGGACAACCCCACCCCTCAGCTGTCTTGGTAAAGCTGCTGAGAGGGTACCTGGCCAGTGACCACTCACTGCAGGAACAAAGGAGGCTGCTGGGGGGCGGGGGAGGCAAGTCTCCCAGGCCCTTCTCTCACGGTCGCCCAGACAGAGCAATTTTGCTAGCTAAGGCGCGGGGTTCTCGGTTGGCTCCATTGTACATATGGAAAGCGGATTGAGGTCTGGAGGAGTATCTTAAGTTGGATTTGCACTCTAAGCTTCGTATTGCTCTGACTAGGTTAAGGTGTTAACAAATGCCCAATGCAATTTTGAAGGGACAGAGAACACACCAGCCGAGATCAGAGAGATCATCCCCTAGATGTTTGGAAAATATATGGTTCATTATGTGTTGGGAGTGCCCTTTGTATAGTGACATTAGACATAGATGTTTATCTCCCTTTCCTCTATTCTTGAATTCATTCTCCAAATCTGAGATTATGATATGGAATTTTATGCAGAAAGATCCGGGTTTTGTGTCCAAATTAGCTCTTTTTGCCCATTGGGCTGAGGAGTGTAGACTAAAGTTTTTATCCTCTGCTACTTGTTAAGTTTTTATCCATAATGTGGCATAAATTGTTTGTTTTACTGTTTATATGATGTTTTGTATGTTTACATATATACTGGAGTATGGCAAAAGCTGGTGTACCAATAAATTATTCTCTCACTGGACGCTTGCCTCAACGACCCCCGTCTCTTACACCCCTCAGATCTCCTCTGGGTCACACTGCAGACTCGCATAACCTTCACCCAAGGCACACGCTTTGTGATAGCTCCTGTCTCACCAGCAGCACTGGTTGGAAGGGAACCACTAGACTCCACTTGTAATGTACAAATCCCACATTCCCTTGACCAATGTTCGACCAAATCAAAAAGTCTTACACTGGGTGTCTTTAGACATAACGTCAATGGGTTTGGCCCTGTGTTCACCACGTGGTACTGCTTAGACACACAGACCATCTTGGGGAAAATCGGTGTTTTGCTCGCCACCCGATCTCAGCACACAAGCACTGCCGCCTCTTTCCCCATGTTGTACTGCTAACACACCACATGATGTTGGCCACGTGTTCAGCCAGAACACGCTAATTTTCCTTGTGGTGCAATGGTGTCCACATTGCGAGTTCAATGGATGTTCAACAGGTGGCCAAATTAGTGTTGGTATTGTTATGCTGCTTACACACAATGGCCAAACGTGCTTAGGGGCTTTGACACCTGATCTTTGTTATGTCTAAAGATGCCCATTGCCACTGAAAAATATTCAGACTTTGACTTTGGTGAACCTCCAAGGGAAAGGAGTTTTGTAATTTTGAAGCAGTCACCGAGAATGCCTCTCCGTGCACCCGTGCTGTGTGGACTTGACGCACCGATGGTAGATGCAAGAGGGCACTCCTGGCTGATTTGGGGGTCATGATGGGACATAGGGGATAAGGAATTGTTTCAGATAGCTAGTCTTAACCCTTCCTCATTGTCAAATTCTGCCGCTGCCCTACCCATTTATTTTATATCTTTGCTACTGAAAGCAATGTAAAGATACTTCATTGTTTACGGAAGAAAATGTTATTGTTGGAAAACGAAATTAACTGGACATCCTATAGTGTAAATAGAGCTATTGTTACAGGATAAATGCACCAACAGATACAATTAATGTACCACTGAAAGTGAGCCAAACACTGCTGGCTGATACTGTACAGTCAACAGCTTGCCCATTCCAATATGTTAGCAGGTGGCAAGGGAGAGTGAGAATTCCAATGGCTAGGATTTCCACCACTGAATTACTTTGAATCTCTGGCCATGTCATTTAGGAGCTTCTGAAAATGTTGTCCTAGGTGGTTTCAGAGCCACAGTACCATCTTCAAAAATGACTTGGACTCTGAGGGACAGCAAAAATGAGAATTAGGCTTCTAGCACCAATTGGGGTGACATACCAAACTGCTCTTTTCCCTTTTGAAAATTCATTCCTTTGGAGTCTGACTGGCCTCGATCGCTGACCCGGTCAGTTTGCGGCCGGAAATGGATGCGCATCGCCTGCGTATGCGCGTATTCGGCGTCGGCGTCACGTGTAAATCAGGCTGCCGGGTCTTTTGGTAAATAAGCGCGGACGCTGCCGCGCACGTCTAAAAACGGCCTCAATTGCAAAGGTCAGTGGTTTTCTTTTGCCCTATTAGATTCAAATAAGGAGACGAGGAGCCAGAAATAATAGAGGTGTGTCTTTTGAGGACACATTGGAATCCCTGCTTTGGGTGATTATCATGTCAAAAAGAAAAAGGCTGGCCTCAGAGCAAAAGCTCAAACCCAAATATTCTATGCCCAAGCAGCCCAGGAGACCATATGCCAGCCAAAACCCTTTTAGAGTCCCCGGGGCCAATCCTAAACCCCCTTATGCAGTGCGCCACATAGGGGATATGGCATTCTTTCAGATAGCCAGTCTTAATCCCTCCCCATTGCTGTCAAATTCTGCTCGTGCCCCTGTCCTATCCATTTATTTTATATCTTTGCTACTGAAAGCGGCGTAAAGATACTTCATGGTTTACGGAAGAAAATGTTATTGTTGGTAAAGGAAATTAATTGGGTAAAGGAAATTAATGCCCCATAACATGCGTAGCGGGTGTACACCTTGCATATGCTGCATATTCTGCATCAGCCCCTCTGTCAACAAGGTAAGCCTGCCCGAATGGAACCGCACAAGATTATATTACAAGATCGCCAAGGAGTTCTATAAATGTCCTCACTCAGTAGGCAAGACAAAGCTTTTTATGCCCGTTTGGGTTTTTTTCCCCCAGGTGTCACCGATAGCCCTCAGCTAGGGCCTAGTCAAGAATCAGTCGTGATTCTCGACAAGATCTTGGTATCGTTCCAAGATCTCATGAGTATCTCAAGAAAATTTTAAAAAATGCTCCGTGCATGAGCAAAATGATCGCCACGGCCATTCTGCACACGCACAGCCCCTTTTCAAAATGGTAACGGCGCTGGCAGCGTCAGCACTATTTTGGAAACGGGCAGCTGTTCTGCGCATGCGCAGCTCTGGCAGCATCATTCTGGGGAAGGGCTGCGCATGCACAGAACAGCCACAGTGGCCATTTTGCACATGCAGTGGCTGTTCTGCGCATGCGCAGCTCTGGCAGCATCATTATGGGAAAGGGCTGCGCATGCACAGAACAGCCACAGTGGCCATTTTTCACATGCACAGTGGCTGTTCTGCGCATGCACAGCTCTGGCAGCATTATTATGGGAAAGGGCTGCGCATGCACAGAACAGCCACAGTGGCCATTTTGCACATGCACAGTGGGGTTTTATTAATTTATTATTATTATTATTATATTGTTCACTGTGAGGTGTCTTAACAGCCCCTAGTTATGGAACTCCCTCTCTTGTTTTGAGAAGTCATAATCCCTTCTTTTGCCTTGCTTCAATCCCTCTGATGATGTGGACAACACTGACACTGTAGTGAGCTGAGGGATTACTGCCTCTAATCACCTGTTTATGTGAACAATGCTTCGGAATTCACTCTCTCCTTTTGTTTTAAAGTAAAACTCTGTTGGCATTCTAGTGGCCATGGGCCAATGTAGGGCGGTAACAAGCACAAACATGGACCTATCCACTCAGGGTTCAATTCACAACACCCATACCCCTGTTGCGAATTCACCATTTGTGCCTTAATCTGTATTGACAGTCTCCCACAGCAATGCATTCACACGGGTGGTGATTTCCCTGCATTTCAATGACCTATCCTTTGCTTCAGGGGGCAGGAAACAGGAATCATCAAGAGGCCGAGGAAGCAGTAAGGATTCCACACAACACTCAGAATGGAAGTTTGTGCCGCTACCTGCTCTAAAGGAAAGTTGCGTGAATGAGCCCTCGGTTTTCCTTTGAGGTTTGATGTTTATATGAATGGGAAACCTGCGCTCTACCAACCTACAAAAACCAAGTCAAAAATAATCCAATGAACAAGATCCAGATTTGTAAGTAATTTGGCATAAAAAAGTCCTGTCATGTCAATAGTGCTGCTTACCACCTTTAAGATTTACTAACGTAGGCTACTTTCCCATGAGCAGTCTTCAGCACTGAGGGAGCATGCACTATTCAAATCTAGCGCAGCTCCCATCTCATGGGGAAGGAAGGAGTGCGGCTCTCCCTCTGGCAAGCTCGCACATCGGACAGAGGAGTGAAATCCTACCATGTCAGATGCAGGAGCCTACCAGCGGGAGAGCCGCACTCCCTCCTTTCCCACGAGATGGAAGTTCCGCTAGATTTGAATAGTGCATGCTCCCGTGGCGCCAAAACAGCTCGTGGGAAAGTAGCCATAGGTTACAGCGGAGTAATTAACAGCTCATCACTGTCTTAAAGGAGAACATCCATGTTATATTAGAACCCAAGTACCATTAGAATTACTGGGAGTAGGTGGAACCCTCTTCCTCTCAATTTTCTCCTCATAAGGACATAACACTGGCCTGATTCACTAGATCACGTTATCATATCCTCTGTAAAATCAATAGGTGTCTCCCCGAGATCAGTATTGGTCCCAAGAGCTGAAGGAGAGTTCATCAACTGAACCACACGGAATTACCAAAGATCGATCCAACTAATCACATCGCTTCATTATGCATTGAACATGCTCTTTTCACAATTCGAGCGGGGAAAATACAGAATGGTTACTCGTTTTTTTGACAAATATTTCCATTAATTGCTCACGTTTTTTGTTTCGTTTTAATCATCCTGACTTTCTAAACTTAATTCCATAAATACATACATGGGTATGTACCTTTTGGACAGAGCCGGTAATTGCAGCTGACAGCTGTAAGAGTGTTTTACATGTTTCAGTAATAAACCTATCTATCCCTATTAAATATTAATATGCCATCTCTCCATATTACCTATTATGTCATCAGTCACATCAGTTTCAGCAGGAAGATCAGCAATAACAAGATAACAAGATTTTTGTCATTTTTTTTATTACAGACTGGACAGTTTATAGACGTTAATAAAACCCACGGACAAGAGAAGCGCTATTTATTAGCATAACTGATATACAAACAGGGAAAAAATAAATAGAATATTTCCCTGCCTTAAATTTGTTTATCTAGTGTGTAAATATTTCATTCTGGATAGAAAGGGCATGGAAATATTTTTTAAAAACCATTGTGGCTTGGTTTCCATTGTTTTTTCTACCACATCGCCTCGTTTTATGTACCCGTTTCACAGTGGCCATTCTGTTTTCCTGGAAAAGTTCCACGAATTCAGAATGGTTTCCAGAATTTTTATCGGAATTCCAATTAAAATCATTTTCAGATTGGAATTCCAACCGTTTGCACAGGTGACCGTTCTGCAGTGTAGCAGCCGTTGTTTAGTTGTACGGCGGTGTGTATGTGCAGAACAGCCACGGGCATGTTGCACACAATGCAACATGCACACAATGCAATGTAAACAAAAAAAACCTGATCAGTCCAATCGGAATTCAGACCAATCAACCCCATTGAACACCATTGAAAACGGAGAAAAAGAGAATACATTTTTGCACACAGTATAATTATTCTGTGGCACTCAATGTCACAGGATGTTATTACTACAAAGATCAGGTTTCTCAGAGGGTTAGAAATGTATATGGCTATCAGTAGGTAGCATGGAAATTTCATTTTTAACCTAAGTCTTTAGTTACACCCATTATTTTGTCCTACTGTGAGTGGCCACACAGAAAACAGTTGGTTACCATTCTGCTTAGAGAAGCCTTTGGCATAATAGAAAACTTACAATGCTCCATCATGTCCCCCATAACCTTTCCTTCCCTAGACTAAACATGCCCAGTTCCACCTGGGACTCCCATTGCAAACTCTGAATCATCTTTGCTACTCGCCTCTGAGCTTTCTCCCCTGTGATATCCCACACTCACCGGACATTCTCATCTCTCATGTCATAATTCTCATCGATATTTCATCTCTCCTCTCTAAGCTCAGCGATCATTTTTCTTCCTCCATGTATTCCCCATATCACTTTTCTCAGCTCTTCCCCAAGTCCTTTTCCTCTTTGTGGAGGTGAACTCTTTTTGTCTGTCACTTCTGAAAGAGGGACTTTGACCCTTGATAGGACAGTGGAATTCATCCCCCAACGAGGGACTGTCCCTCCTAAGTAGGGACTGTTGCAAGGTATACATTCCACTCCTCACTTTTCCTGATTTATTTAGTAAGTGTACACTCCACGCCGCCTCCTGTAGCAGGAGAAGAGTGTTTGTAGAAACAACATAATCTAGAAGGTCACAAGTGATTTTCCAGGGTGCAGAGGAGCAGAGTTGCCGCAGTCAGCATGCTTAGAACAAAACCCTTTTTATTTTGGTATGGTCTCAGACTCCTAAGCACCCCCCCCCCACACACACACACACACACAGTACTCCACTTTAAAAGATGCCAGTTTCTTGTGCATCGGGGAAAATGCGATTACTAGGCAGCCCGGGGCCATGTTTTCTCAAAAGTTCATTTTGCACTTTTTCCTAAGGAAAGGTCATGGAAACGCCACCTAAATGATTAAACAGACCCTTGTGAATCAGCCAGTAAGTGACAGGAATCACATCTTTGTTTGGACACTGCCGATGTATATGAGAGATACCTGAACTATGTTTAAAAACCCCAATGATGACCTTTGCCTTTCTGTGAAATCTTCTACTCTGGCTATCTGTCCAAGAAAAACTAAGTCACTTCTTAGGGTGGCATTTCTAACACTGGGGTGTGTCCCTAATGCAACATCAGGGGTGGAGGTGGGGTGTCACAGCACACGGGGTTTCCTGGGCTGAGACTTGCATTTTGAGTTACCACCTCTCTGGGTTTGACCTGGCTGGGCTCCGGATTTGACCTGGAAATATTGCAAAGGGATCAGGAGTAAAACTGAAACAAGTACCCGCAAAAAAACTGGCATACTTGTCAAATCTCTGGTACTCGAATCGACCCACAATATTTTGGTATTAATCTATACCCAATTAGTGCCCAATCTGGGTACCCAATATTATGGAAGATCAACTTCCGGTCCCAATATTTCATATTTGTGTCCTGATTTACCTATCGGTAACAGGGAAACCAGTTAATCAGTAAAGAAAATTACCATTTAAAAAAAGTATTTCGGTACCCATGCGGTGTTCAAGTCCGCCCATCAGGTATCCATCATGCATCTACTCAAAAATGCATCTATTACCTAGGTCTACTCAGGAGTGTCACTCTGTGTGTGGCCCCACCCCTTTCTGAGTCAAAGCATCTAAAGAAGGTAGAAACTGGAGTGGAAATGAGCACCTGAAAAATTTGCAAAGCCGTCAAATGATCCAAATGATAAGACCCAAATGAACAAACTGAGTAACTAACACTACCTGTCCACACTTTGATTAATTATCCATTTTTTAATTTTTGGTTCACTTGGTTTATTATTTCATTTAGTTTGGCCATTTTCCGTTTTTACCATTCATTTTTCACCACTTATTTTCATTGTACCTGGCAAAAATGAACAGAAAGCCAGAAATTGACAGAATAAATGAAATAAGAGAATGGAACAAGTCAAAATTGCAACAAATCGGTTGCTTGAATGTTTTGATGAATGTCAGTTGTGTCAACTACAACCTGCTTGAAATGAAAAATAAAATCCGCGAACAGATATTCTGTTGCTCATTTCACCTTTGTTGGCAACTCTGCTTTCACTGTAGACAGGTGAGGAACACCTATTCCCTGCTGATCAGCTGGTCCCCCAAGTTGAAGGACAGGAGAGGATTTAGGCTGGGACTAGGGATTGAGAGAGACAAACTAGGGAGAAAAGACTGTGTGGGGAATTGGGCTAAAGCAGGTAGGAGGTCGCATTCAGTCTTGACACAATTATTCAGAGGCCAGAAAAGGCAATGCAAGCTTTAAACATTTGGAAGTCACAAAATTAAAGCTTTATGCCACTTCCAAGAGCCATTTTTCTGGAAGAAATCATCTTACATCCTCTGCATTTGGTTTGGGATTTGGGGTTCATTTGCATTCCAAAAAACTCAAATGATGCTCTACTCAAGATGCCAAACTTCGCATTTCAAGATGGTGCGCCAATCTTTGTATTGGTGACTAACCAGAAACTAGAGGCCTGATTGTTTCCAAATGTAGGGCTGAAATGGGGACTTAATTTAGTATCTGTGGACAATACCTGCATTTTTGGATACCACATCGGGTTACCCAGGTGCCCATAGGGTATCTAGATACCTTAAAAAATGGTAACTTTTACCATAACTGTGACTGATCTTCCAGTTTTTTTAATTACTGATTGGTATATCAGGTTGGAAATACAAAAGATTGGGATGGAAATTAAAAAAAATAATCAGGATCAGAAATCAATTTTCCAGGGATGGAATCTCACTTTCCAAGACCAGAAGTCTATTTTCTGGGACAGAAAAACAATGAATAGATGTCCAAAGTCAGTAAATTGACCCCCCAAAAGTCAAATAATTGGTACCGGAAGTCGACATTGCGGAACATCGGGTATCTTAACTGGGTCACAATCGAGTGCTGATCAGTACCCGGTTGATTCAGGTACCAGCAATTCAATGGTTATACCAGTTGCACGGGTACCCTCTTTCAGCTCTATAACAGGCACAGTACATAGAAGTAGGAACACAACTCCTCCTGAGTACATAGTTTGAGGTCTCTGGACAGGGCTGCCCCTGAACAACTGGCAGCTGTATCAGCACTGTGCTCCTTCCCACTCTGTCCTGAAAGTGCCCCCGCCACCTGAAAGCTCTAGCCAGAGGCATTGAGGTGCTACTTCTAGGTAGGACACATCCCTATGGCTCTGTCTGAGGCTTTCACAGGAGGTGGTGAGGGACACTTCCAAGAAGGAGTGTCCACTGCAGCAGCTGGTTATGCAGGCTCCGCCTGCCAACCCATTCCACTCCAACTTAACCCATCCCAAATTCCATAGGGCCAACCCTAACTATGGTCATTATTGTCTGTTCGTACATATTTACTGCTGAACACAGGAGTACTAACCTGCATCTGCATGATCAGACAGCAAGAGGATTGCATCTAATCTCCATCTTCTTTGCAAATCAATCCTACCTCTCAAACTATGTTTCTGCAGTTATTGACAACATTACAATATACCATTATTGTACAATATGAAATAACACTTTGAAATGACTAGTCAAGCTCCGTAGCCTTAGTCATATTGATGGCAATATGTACCATTACCTTGGTTAACGAGGAAAGAATGTTCTAATCAGCAGAGCCATCTTTATTCTGGTAATTAGCATTTATTAAATGGCAACAGAAAGCTCTAAAATGCCGAAAAGGTCCCGGGAGACAGAAGAACAGGAGGAATTGCGTAACGGAGATAGAAAATGGAAGTGGCCTTTCCGTGTGGAGTGCAAACACTCTCGTTCTTTGCAAACATTCGTGGGCAGAACGAGCTTTCAAGCTGTTTAGTGACAGTGCTAGCCCTGAGTTCCAAAATGATTCCTCCTTCAACAAACGTGACCTGCGTTGGGGCTACTGCCAGCAACACAGAATTTGAGGGCTGTTCTGTCAGTTATTTTAATATCCACTTGCTGCAATGGTGCAGTTATTCTCAGCTGCATTTGCATTCTGCGAACACTCTAGGAATTCACTAGCAGGAAAATTCATTAACGCCCCAAACCAAGTAAACCTGTTGCACCCACACTACCCTAAGCAAAAATAGGGGTTTGGGTAATAACGTGCATCTGTTTACATTCCATCATATATCAGTGTTGGTTATTCCATTTCAGTTTTTGTTATTTGACCAAAATCCACCCATGGAGCAGGCCATGTACCTGAGTTTGGTTTACTTACCTGAACTGCTACATACCCAATACCAGATTCAGATCACAGCACCTAAATTTGATGGTTACTACTCTAGCACATTCCTGTTAAATATTCCCAGAAGGCACAGGGGTTTGAACTGCTACTCTTGGGCATTGTGGCTGGCTCTTTTGCACCACCCGCTACACTGTCTGGGATCCTGGGGCTTTGCTGAAGGCCCTTCCAGGGCTGGTCAGGCCACACCTCTCCCTCAGGCTTGCTCCACAACCCCAGGTTCCTGGCTGACTGGCTGCTTGCCACATAAAAGGCAGGACTTTAGCCCCAGGAAGATGAGTGGGTTCTCTGTTTCTGTTTCCCCTGGACCAACTCCCTTCGCTCATGGACTGACTCTGCTTGGATCTGCTCTGCCCTACTGCCTTTCCTGTCCGTCTGTGTTCATTCCTGCCTGCCCTGAATCCAGTTCTTCCGCCTGCCCTGCTTGTTTTCTGGCTGTGTCAGTGTTTACCTTAGTCCATGTGTCAGTCCCCAGCCTGCCTTTAACTCTTTCTATCTTGGAACCTACGCCTGCACTGACTCCTGCACTAGAGTTGAAATGGGTACCTATACTCCCCACATTTACAGATAGTGTTTCGAGTATCTGAATTAGTGTCCAAGTGTTCGAACACTCAGAAAAAAAGAAACTTCAGCTACTGGTTTTTCGAATTCCCCAATTTACCTTTAACACAAAATAATACCCACAAAATTAATAAAATCTGGGATGAAATCAGGATTTTGGTATACCAGTTTATTAATTTATATATTTATTTAAATTTATACATCATCCTTCCCAAAGACTTCGGGTAGTTTACAAAATATTTAAAACTAATACCAAAAACAAGTACCCACAAAAACGGATGTACCTGTCAAATTTCCAATACCCGAATCACGTTGACAATACTAGGTAATGATCGGTACCCAATTATGACTCAATTCGAGTAACCACTGTCCCGGAACGTTGATGCCCAGTCCCAATTTTTACTGTTTTCCATCCCAATTTGCCAATCCGTAATTGGAAAATCGGTACCAGAAATTACTGATTTGGGGGGGGCAGTCAGGTACCTGGTCAGTAATCAAATAGCCTGTCGAGTACCTAACGTGGTATGCGAAAAAGCAGGTATTGCCCGCAGGCAGCAAATCAGCTACCCATGTCCACTCTACCTATACCCCTTTACCTATACCCCTTTTCCTACTAATGGTGGTTCAAGTAAGGAAAACCAGATTGGAATGCAGACACCACCAGTTTGTAAACATGAAGGTTCAGCCGATCAATTATTTCACAACAGTCCGGAGTTTATCTGAATTTTCCGTAGTTGTACCAAACCATTTCTGCTCTCAGCTATACCAATATAATATTTAATTTATTCCAGGGAAGCCATCACAGAGCAGGTTATCGAATTCCCCAGCACTGACACATCTAAAATCTCCCAAAATTCTACTTTAATTAATGAGAATCACCTATGACTGCTAAGGGACTGCATGCCTACCAAGAACTGCCACAGGACAACAGAACGTTTGGTCTACTTTTCCAGTCTCATAATAAAATCTAAAAAAAAAATACCCCTACACCTGACATGACTCCTACAAACAAAATGGTTGGCATAGGACTCAACTCTGTGGATTGTTTATTTACGTTTTTTCACCTGAAATTATGCGTTGTTTTTTTAATCATATAAGGGTGTACGCTTGCATTGCTGGGTTTATGTCCTTGTTCTATTTTTGTTGTTACGGCCATGTGGCCACAACACTCAATAAATTATTCATTCATTCATTCAACTCTGTCCACTTCTGTCATGGTTGAGAACTGCCTCCTTCCAAAACACTACCCATCTGGCCAACCATGGCTGGATTACATCCTCTTTCTGTTGCACAAGCAGATTCTATAGCCCTAAATATTTTCCATCTAGCATGTTATTTTCCCCTCATCTGTGACATTTCTTATTCTAAACAATGAAACTATTAGCGTTGCTTGGCAAGAACTGTACCTCATAAACCCATGATAATTTCATGACTCCATTACCCTCAAAGTTAAAAGGATCTCTTTTCTTTTCTAGAGGGAACAAAGACAGTTGTTCCATTATTTTACTCAGTGAAACAAATGGCAAAAGAACATTACCGAAGCTTGATTTTAATTCTAGCAACACTGATTCTATTTAGTATCCTACCGGCTAAAAGCAAGCCCATGCCTATTTCTAATTCATGATGGCAGGAGAAGACATTAACCCCATTAGTGTCAAAATGGAATGTCTAAGTGTCAAGCCCATTTCCATAAATCTATACAGATGCCCTGAGAACAGGTACAACTCCTCAGACTAGCTTGCATTATAGCAGAGAAGGGTCAAGGCTAACATTTCTGAAATTGTATTCAAATACTGTGTTTATGTGAGGTGCTACTAGAATCAAACCACTCCACCCATAGTCATAACACAAGTGTGGGGAAAAAATCGTGGTGTTTTTTTCCACCTCATTTAAAAAAATAAACACATACGCTTGGTATAATCCTGATTGTATGAGAGATTTGCCGTTGGGGGTCGATCCCATGCCCCACACACCTCCATTGCGGGCACATTGGGCCACGTGGAAACTGTGTGACTGTGTGCAGGCACACACAGGATCTGTGCGGCATGGGGTTGGCCCCATTGACTTTACTAGAATCAGGATTTCACCACCTGTGGAAAAAAATCCTTAAATTCTGTTGTGTTCTCCCCCCCACACAGAATTATTGTCCAATCCCTCTTCCATTCAAGGATGTTCGTTTTCATTTTTCAGACACTCAAAAAGTCCATATGAAAATGAAGCATGCATTTATTTAATTAATTGAGTTTGTTTGTTTGTTTGTACATTCAGTTTGGTCAAAAAGCTACCTTTCATTTGAAAATAATATTTTGATTTAAGCATCAAAAATGGGGAAAAAATAATAATCAGAGAATCCTTTAATTTTAGAGTTGGAAGATACCCCACATTTCATCTAGTCAAACCTCCTGCTCTAGGTCAGTATATCCCAGTCCACAGCATCGTGGACAGATGCCTGTCCAGCCTGGTTTTGAAAACCTCCAAGGAAAGAGATTCCACAATTTCCCCAAGTAGCTTATTCCATTGCCCCAATCTGAAAACGAGCACACACAAAACCTCCTAAATTAGCCTAGATGGAGTTGCTCAAGTGTTTCCCGTTTTGTAACTTTAGGATTTAAAAGTCCAAAAAGTGTGGATTGCTTCCCTCTATAGAACTTCAGATGAAGAAATTTAGGGTGAAAACTAATGAGACTTGGAGTCTGAGTTCAGTCCATGCAGTCCCCACTCACATGTTTTGCATGTCCAGCCTAATAGACATGCAGTCCCCGGCATGTATTTCATACACTTCCATGCTCTTGTGGGAAGCCCCCACTATCAGCACCAGTGAGAGCGAGCGCAGAGAGAGGGGCAGGAAGTGGTCACTCCTCAGACGCTCTAGGATTTTCACCCACAACTCTATGGTGCTGGCGGACCTGTATGAGTGTGGCAATGCTGCATGCAACCTAACTGATGGGCTGCGGACACGCAGGCGCACATTAGCAGGCCCATTAGCCCACATGGCAGGCTTCACATTCTCAGAGACCCTGCCGTGAGTAGGGGCTGCTGGTCTGACGGGTGACGGCCACATGACCGGTGGATACCCACCTGGTGTGGGCTCTTGTGGGCTATCGTTGTAGGGACAGAAGCCCTCAGGCATGGGTCACCTCAGTAAACCAGACTCTGGCTCGAACTTATGTTA
This sequence comes from Sphenodon punctatus, assembly GCA_003113815.1. Lineage (NCBI taxonomy): Eukaryota > Metazoa > Chordata > Lepidosauria > Sphenodontia > Sphenodontidae > Sphenodon > Sphenodon punctatus. The sequence continues at coordinate 9,829,275 of QEPC01011901.1, read as the reverse complement.
GGGCAGAGGCTTCTCATTCAGAGAGAAGTGAAACCTAACAGGAGTCATTTACTGGATATAGGAACTATATTTCAGTATGTCAGTAACTAGAAATGCACCCACATCTGTCCTGATGTAGATTTGAGAACAAGAATTATTCTAGCAGTTTGTGTGATGAGGGCTCCCGGGCCAGTCACACTGGCTTCAGGCAGGACCGGACCTTGGGCAGCATTTTCTGGGGGGTGGCAATCCTGGCGCCGGCTCTGCCCTGCTCCGTTTTTGTTTTTCTCCCTGCACAGCCGAGGCTGCTGCCCACAGCCGAAGCCTGCTGCCTGGGTCCCCATCCCTCACCTGCCTCTGCCTGCTAGTAGTGCTGCAGCAGCAGCAGCAGTGGGACACCGGGACACCAACTGGACTGGGAGATAAAGCTGTTTGTTTACAAACAACTCCTCCCCATTGCCTTGTAAAGAAGGTTCTTCAAGACAGCTCCTAACATTTTCACAACTGGGTTGTGCATGCTCTCCTTATTCAAATAATAGACCACGTGATGGTCTCGAGCTTCTCTACTATAAAAAGCACTCTCCCTCTCAGAATGACAGTTCCTTCCAACCCTTCCTAAGAATAGAAGAAAAAAATTCCATGCAGGGCTCGAAGGGTGGGTGTTGTGAGAATGTTTGGAGCCATCTCAAAGAATCTTGTTTACAAGGCAGAAACCTTCTGTTCTTCTTCGCGTGGCTCCTCACATGCCCTTTTTACATGGCTCCACTGGGTGGGGGGGTCCATGGGTGTGCTGGTGCATGGGCGGGGTGTGCACATGGCCACACACGCATCCCCACTCACCCCCCCACTCATCCGCACCCACGGAGCAACCTCCATTTTCCCTGGTTGCTCTGTGCATTTTTATTTTATTTATTTTTATTTTTAAAATTTTCCTACCCCACCCCTCCTGCCACAGGCAGCCCGGGGTGGCTTACAATTCACAAAGCCTTAAAACAACATTAAAACAACAATTTAAAACAACTAAAAGGAGGACAAAAGAAAAATAGCCCCTACCTAACAACACACACACCCCTCCCCGCTCCCATCTCCCACGCCAAATGCCTGGCAGAAAGAGGGGAGATCCGGGGCTAACCAGTCCTCCACCGGAAGGGAGTTCCACAGCCGTGGAGCTGTCTCTTATACACATCTAGATGTGTATAAGAGACAGGTCCATGGGTGAGTGGGGATGCATGTTAGGCAGGCATGTGCATGCACCCCCAGTCACCGCAGGTGTGCGCACCATATCATTCACACGGAGCTCCTCACCCATGAACACGCAGTGTGGGGGTGGGGCTTGGCTTGGGGGTAGCAGCCTGAGAAGGGCCTAGGGGCACAAAATTCCTAAGTCCGGCCCTGGCTCCAGGAGTAGCCATATTGATACATTATTAACGAAGGTGGTACTAGATGACTAATGTATGTTTAGCATAACCGTGTACTGTGAATTTGACACCTGGCCCTTTTCACACAAGATGCCCCCCCCCAATGTGGGCAATGGGGGGAGCAGGGGGGCATCCATGTGACCACTGGTACATGTGGGTGGGGGTGCATGCGTGCGCACTTCCACGCACCTCCATCAATCCCCCATGCACAGAGGCATTGGAGAAAACGGAGGTGCCTCCATGCATGGAAATGGGTGTGCGTCTGTGTGATGGGCCACACACATGCTGTACACTCACCGTGGCCTCCACCCATCCCCCCCACATCGCCAGCCCATTTGAAGAGGACCTCTGTAAAATGTAAGAACTCATACGTATGTACAAATATTCCAGTGACCTTACACCTCTTTGGCCAGGATTGGGTTCTGCAACTGAAAACCATAAATACACCTCAGTGTGTTACTGGGACCCCAGACACTCTGGTCCAGTCCAGTGGTTCTCTCTCTCCCAGTGTTGGAGTAAGGTGGCCACTCAGCCCTTCTCTGGTAGATACACCTCCTTTATTTTGGCATTCCCCTGTGTCTGTCTCCTTACCTTTCACCTCTTTATGGTCCAGCTGTCAAGCAGCCACCCCAGAAGGGGTCAAATCCCAGTAACTGTCTCATTTGTTAACACTCAATGTCTTGAAAAAATTGCATTGTCTGCTTATTTGCGACAAAATTGTGGCAAAAGTCCTCATTTAGAGGCTGATCCACAGAGGTTTCTAAATCTGCTTTAACTCCTAGCAATGGGACTTACTGCGGTCACTCAAGCAGCAGAAAATCATGCTACTAGCAACTATTAGCATTAAATGTCCATAGTTTAAGCTCTGTTGGTGGCATGAGCAGCACCAGCATTAGTCAGGATTCTGAGACTCATAGATAATAATCGCTGGAATGCTATCTTTGGATTTTTTATTTTGGTCATGAATAGGTTCAAAGTATATATATATATATAGGCTCTGCTTTGGCCATGGGTGGACCCCAGAAGCAAACCAGCAGTTTCTGCCTGGGTTTATTACAAGATGGCACTTTTTATGACATACCAACTTTGGAAAATATCCTGGGTGCCACTACCATGGGATCAGTCTCGGTGTATCACATGGTAGTCCAATTCAGATGTCACTAAAAACACCACCACAAAGTAAATCCAAGGCAAAGGCATGGTGCTGAACTTGGGTTTGCGGGCTTTAACCGTCATATCTGAACGCACCTATATTTGGCCATCCCAATGGGCATGGATTTGCCGTAATGAAAAAGCTAGCTCTGCCAGCAGAGACATATTTTCTGCTTTGCAAGTTACTTAATTTGTGTGGTTCCCCCAAGGCTGAAACTGAAAACTGTATCAAAATTGCAGCGAAGTTTATTATAAAGGAGAGAAGAATATTAAAAATAAGGGGGCGGGAGTAGTATTTTGCTTGGCAGCAGTATTTACTGAAGTTTGTCCTAAGCAATCTTTGACTCCTAGCTCTATTAATAGCTTAATGCATGATAAATAATACATTATTCAAAATAGCTTGTACTTTCACATTGGGTACAATACTTGCAAGNCCCTAGGCCCGAGACTCAGCAGCGAAACTGCGTCGCTGCTGACTCTCTACCAGGGCCAGAACCAACTGCCGCCACGCGGCTTAACAGAGGACCGCCCCTTCTATCAGGGGCGGAGTCCTCAAAGTCCAATGAGGCGCGCATGCGCGGCCTCACTCCAGGACGGTTGCCCAGCAACCCGTTCCAGCGAAGGGCTTGCTAGCACGCCCCTTCGCCGCGGCCTCATTCCCAGCTCCTGTCACAAGGAGGGGGAGGAGGGGCGCAACAATGCCCCGTCGCCGCCATTTCGGCGGCGAAGGGAACAAAGAATACAATGCATTTTTATTCCAAATATTTATTCAAACATATTATCCCCACCCTATCCCAACAGCTCAGGGTGGGTTACAACAACACACAAAAATATCAATAATTCAAATCCGTTCATTGCAGCCCCCATCCCACCAAGCCTTATCCTGCTTGCCAAATTCTAACGTCTTACATTTCCTCTGGAAGATGAGCAGGCTCAGGCTCTGATGAACCTCCAGGGGAAGGGAGTCATGCAATATTGGGGCAGGAACCGAGAACACTTCTCTGCGTGCCCTCGCTGCATGAACCTGATAGGCAGATGGCATTTGCAAGAGAGCGGCTCTCGGCAGACCTCAGAGGCTGGCCGGAACAGGGTGGAGGAAGCGGTCTTTCAGATACGTGAGGGCCAAGACATTTAGGGCTTGGTACGTTAAAATGAGCACCGTGAATTGTTGCCAGAAAGCTACCGGGAGCCAGTGCAGACTCTGGTGTAACGGTGTAATGTGCTCCCGATATCCCACATCCGACAGAAGACGGGTCATTGTGTTCCGCACCAGCCACATCTAGGGCAACCCCACACAGAGCACGTCTGGGCCAGCTATGGTCACGGCCAACACAAAGGCAGGGCTTCACTAACCAGAAACCATTTCTGCAGCCTTAAGATTCATGAAAATAACCTCACCGTGTTCGCTGACGTGTTAAAGCCGATAGCGCCGCACCCTAAATCTACTTAGAAATGGGAATACCAAGCAGAGGATTTTGTGAGTTAATAGGAACTGTGAAGTTTGCATTTGGCACAAGAAGACAGCTTTCCCATTCTTAGAAATAAAACAATTTCTCCCCTGTTTGAGATACTGGAGCAGTTTCCCTATTGAAAAAAAAAAAGTCACACACACCCCCTTTAAGCTATTTGTTTGCCCCACAAAGTGCTACTTTATGCACTGATTCACTTCTCCAGTGAGTTCAACCAGCCACCTACTCCTGCTCTCTCCGATTTTTAACCAGAGCCATAAAATGAGAGGTGGGTGGTTGAGTAGTTACTTGTGCTTGACTACATCCCTGAATGGTGTGGGTTCATGTCTTGCTTGGCCTCATACTGGATGTTCACCTCCAGTCCACTCAGCTTCCACTGGGTACGTGATCCATTGGCAGGGCCAGCCTTAGAATTTGCAGAGCCCAGGGTGAAGATAAAATGTGGGGGCCACCATGACCCCCAACCTCTCCCGTGGCTCTGCCCCCTTGCGGGCACCCTCTATGAGGCCCTAGAGGGTGGCCTGTGTTTGGGGCCTTACCAGGAGAAGGAAGCTCACACTGATGAAAACAGGGGACACTGCTGGGCCCCCCAAAGCAGGAGCCTGGAGCAGTCGCCCCATGATAAGACCAGGCTTGCCCATTGGGTTGGGTAAATCAAAGGCAGACAAACATGGTGCTGACCACCTCACTCCCTTGTGCACTGCAGGCCACAGAATTGAGTGTCTTAACCACACCAGCCCGATGACTCATATGGCTCAGGATATACTTTGATTTGGGGCTACAAAATAGGCCTCGTTGTGAGGCGTCAAGCAGAGTCTGGGCAGAGAAGCAACAGGATCGGGATAAGTCACTGCAGGACTGGGGCTAGGCAAGGCATGTCTGAATAAGATTACAGTTGGATCTAAGCAGCATTGTCCAAGTACAAGCAAGAGTCAGAACCAGAGTCAAGCTGAAGCAGGTAATTAGCCAAAGGACAATCCAGAGTGCGAGGTCTGAGAACATCCAAGGGGGCCAAGCCAAGGAATTAGTCCGATAGAGGCAGGAAGAGCTGGAGAGAGAAGAGGCAACACCACAGTCTAAGGATTAGGCTGGGAAGCAGGCTAGTGGGATGTGGGAGCTAGAAGACAGCAAGACTGAAGAACCAAGAGAACACCGACTGAAGTGTTGCTCTGCCTGGTTTCCTCTTCCAGTCATATAAATTTTACTCATCCTGAAGCCAATCAGGATCTGGTGGGCAGGGGGCCCCAGGGGGCACTGAGCCACAGTGCTGAAGCAGGGCTTAATGAAGGTAGAGCAATGGTGGTGCTGCAGCTGCCTCTTCAGGGTCCCAAAGATGCCGGTTCAAGTCCCGGGTCAAGATGTTCACTGAGACTCAACATACCTGTTGACTAATATAGTTCCCTGTAACTAAAGCCCTTGTTACATGAGATACACCCACTCATGGGTGGGTGCCGCCCGTGTGACTGCCACAGCGGGTGAATTTGCATGCGTTCATGCTCCCGTGAAACATGTATGCACACCTACCTCCACCCATCACCCACTCACGGAGCAATTGGCCAAAATGGCGATTGCTCCATGAGTGGGGATGCATGGGGGGAGGGGTTAGTAAATAAAGTTTATTGCAGCACTAACTCTCACCAGGGTCAACAAATAAAAATAACAGACAAACATATAAAACAAGACAGCATCCACATACATATCTGGCTCAAGGTGTCCTTGTTTCCCTCAGGTACAAAATGTCTTGCCATTCTGATATCAGCTGAGGTGAGAAACAATTCTTGGTCTCTGTTAGTTGAGAAGGAAATTGAGAAACTTGGTTTCTCCAAGGACTTTCTATTTCCTTTGGGTTTCAAGGGTGCCTTGGTATTACTTAAAAAAAGGATCCTAGACCAGGAGTTACAATCTGAGATGTCTCTCATGAGTGCTCAGAAGGTTGCCCCACTATATCCTAAAATCAAATTACAATCTTGTGAGGTCAGCTATCTTTCTCTTTGGTCCGACTACTCCTTAAGGCATGCTTTAACCCTGTTTAGGTTTAATGGATATCCATCTGCTATGGTTCAGGGATGATATTCTGGTACTCCACTGGACCTTAGGTTTTGCTTAAATTGTACTCTGGCCCAGACTGAATCCCTTTCCCATGTCATCTACGACTGCCCGGCTTACTCACAAACTAGAGAAAGATTTTTATCTCCATATCTAGCCGGATGCCCGGCATGGCGCTTGAATTTATTGTCTGTTAAGTTACTTAATGGCAAAGACACCTGCTATTCAAGAGCCATGGTCTCTTTCAGTGCTTGTGTACTCAAAACCAAACTGAGCCAAAGTCTTGGTTTGGCAATACATTGACTGACTCCTTTAGGTTACTTCTGGTTTGACTGCATTATACATGGGTTCCGTTGAGGATCTCTTGTTGGTATTTATGAATGTTGTTTTATTTTTTCAGGTGCCTGTTGCCCGATTTATTCGCTTTTAATTTTGTTTATTCCCTTATTAGTTTAATGCTGTGTACTTCTGTTTGAAATTACCTTTTGGTTAATCAATATCTATCTATCTATCTATCTATCTATCTTAAAAAAAAAACCACCATACATATCAGAAGACATATATTTAAGGTGAACATTTTAAGGGCTTACAAAAAGTGTAAGAATAAAAGCTTACAACAAAATGTAAGGATGAAAGGATCTGATCATCTCTGCTTTGTAAGCAAATAAGGCCAAATTAAACAGAACATCCTGATTATTATCATTCCACAGAAGCCAGATCATCTTTTCATAATCTAAAAATGGTACCTTAGACAAGGGGGGGGGGAGAGTCATGATTCCCTTAATTTCTACAAAATATTGACATTTCATAAGATAACAAAGGGTGTCCTCCATCCCACCCAAGGAACAGTTGCAGTTTCTTCTGTCTCTAGGAATACCATGTTGTGGCTGTCCTCGTCTGTTCTCATATAAGATGGCCCCAAATCTAGCATCCAAAGAACACATAAGGGTGCAATTTTAGAAAAATTGACCCCTACCATATCCTCCTGTCTAGACATGCCCTGCAATCTAACTTTAATATCCAGCTTTTCCCAAGATGAAAGGAATCTTTGGTTTTCCCAGAATGGGGAATCCATTCCACAAAACCAAAGAATACGAGAAACACCCAGAAACCAGGGAGAACGTTGAGCCAACTGGAGGGCTAAATCTTCCAGATAACAGATTTTGACAATTCTATTAGGAGAGTAGTCAAAGATTTCAAACCAATAACTAACAATTGCAATCTCCAAATTGCCCCTATCGCAAACAAAGATTTAGATATCAAAAAGTGGAAATGGGCATTCTAGGAGGGGGCAACTGAAAAAAATAATGCCCATATATCTAAATTCCTGCACAATTTCAAGCTGATTGACAACAACCTGCCAAGTAGACCGTTTGCCTTTCCTACCACATTTTCACAACTTTCATCTTGTCATAGTCGATCTTCAAAAATTCTCAGTCACAGACTGCAGCAAAGTCTCGGAGGGTCCTCTGCAGACCGAGAGGAGACCTCAAAATAAGTACGGCATCATCCACATACATAAGCAGTGGAATCTGTATATTAAGAACGTGCAAACGATGACAAATTAGAGTTCTCCAGGGTCTGGAAGAGTCCATTTACATATATGTTGAATAGAAGAAGGACTAAAAGGCAACCCTGCTGGACACCCCTCCTGATATTCAAAGTTCCAAATCCTGACAGCTGTCCCTGAAGACCATACCTCACTTTAGCCCAAGTATTATCATCATAGGCAATAACCAGCCTCAGCAAATTTGATTCAATTCCAAGCTGGTCCATCTTTTCCCACAAAAGGGATCTGTTTACAGAGTCAAAGGCTGAAGTCAGATCAATAAAGTGAGGTACGGAATAGAGCAATTCCTAGTGACATATTGATGACGGAGATATTCCAGAGTATAAATATGGTCCAAAGCTGAATAAGTTGCCCTGAATCCTGCTTTTCCTTGGTGTAGGATCCCTGCACTCTCTACCCATTCCAATAAATGATACAAAAGATGCCTAGTGAAAATTTTTGCTCATATATCAATGAGACTGATGGGTCCGTAAGAATTAGGATGTCCCTGATCTCCCTTCTTATAGATAGGAACGATAATGCATCCATGCCATGAATGAGGGATCTCCCCTGTAGAAATAATGCTGTTAAACCTTTCGGACACGATTGGAGCCCACCATTCTGTGGTATGAAGGTAAGTTTCAGCTGGTATCCCATCTGGTCCCAGGGCTTTGATTTCTTTAATTTGCCAAAATAAAGCAGAATCTGCTGAACAGACAAAATAAACGTCGTGGGAAATAACCAGGAAGATGTCCTAAGCATCAGGGGCTTGCGCAGAGGAGTTGAAATGTTTGGAAAAAAATTCAGTCCAAATTGCGGGCAAAATATTAGCTTGCTCATTCGCCCAAGAGTGGTGAGACTTGGATTTAAATAAAAGCCAAAAAAATCCCTCATATCCTTCGCAATTAAAGCTGCTTTCAGTTTGAACAAGTGCTCATTCTGGCACGTCAGCCTCTTGCGGTTTAGAAGCCTGTGGTAAGACAGCCCGAGAGATTTAAAACAGGCCCATTTTATTTTATTTATTTATTTATACCCCGCCCCTCCTGAACACAGCTCGGGGCAGCTTCCAATCATAAAATACATTTTAAACAATCTAAACCACCTAAAAAATACAATATCAACATTTAAAATAAAACATATAAAACAGGGCCTGGGATAAAACTATTTGGGATAGGGGAATAAAAATCAACTACCCACCCCCCTCCCCCAAGGCCCGGGCGAACAACCAAGTCTTGCATTTTCGCCGGAATACTAACAGGCTTGGGGCCAGGCGGGCCTCCTTCGGTAGGGAGTTCCAGAGACGCAGCCCGGCCACCGAGAATGCCCTCTCCATTGTGGCCCCCGGCTTAACGCGGGGGACCTCCAAGAAGGCACCCCCGGCAGACCGAAGGAGCCGCTCCTGGGCGCCTTTCCTCACCTGTTGGATCAAAACCCGTTTCTGCTCTAGCCAATCCCAGGGGGAGGAGGGATCAGTGTGTGCCCATGTACACACCCCACACACTTCCACACTGATGCACACCCACCCCATCCCCCACCCACACCGCAGCCCATTTAAAAAGGACCTAAGTGAAGCATGTGCGCCTGCAACCTTTTAACCTCATTAATGTACTCTTCTCTCCCCCGACGTTCGCCGCTCCCTTGTCTCCCCCTCCCCTTGTCTCTTAGATTATAAGCCCCTTAGGGGTAGGGACCTGTCTGTAACTATTGAGTGTATAGTGCCTGGTACATTGCTGGCACTATATAAAAAATAAAAATAATAATACCTTTTATGTTTACAAAGTGCAAGAGAATGGACACAGAAACATGATGCCAAGTTTGAATTAGCACCTCAAAACTGGCCAGGAAAAGGTTGAAAAGCTCCGGCAGAGGCAGGTTACAAGGACCGGAAGAAGCCCCAAGTTCCCACTGCAGGCGGTGGTCTTTTTAACCATCTACACTAGGGTTTCTTAAAGAGACAAGTACATTAAAAAATAAAAACAGCAACAAATATTCTTCCGCTTACCTACGACCTTAGAACACAGCCTATTTCTGTGTCTTAATTGTCAAACTAAAGTTGTGGTTCACCATAAATCTGGAATTTTGAAAGTGGCTCATAGTAACAAATAAATCAATCATAATTTATTTGGCTTGGCTCATGGCCCTCACCATAACTTAGAAAACAATAACATTTAAAATCCAAACTTAAAGTAAAACAACTGGCATACAGCTGACAACGTTTCCATGTACTTGTTGAACAATTTTGCCAGATACAACAGGTTTACAAATGTATGTACACAGAACATCTATAAAACTCCAGCAGTTGCTCATGCCATTTCACCGGGTGGACCAACTGATAAAACATAATTTTACAAATTACATAGTATCCTTGCCTACATAGTTAATTCTAGTTAACCTTTCTCTGGCCTCCATCATTAAATGAAATATGTCAGCTATCTCCCACAATTGGGCTGTATTTGTTCTAGTTAAATGAAACTGAAGCAAAAATCTGCTTGGCCAGAACTTTTTGGCACATAGTAACCTATTCAGCCAGTTTTTCCGTATGGGCTCTGTGTATCTACATTCGAATATTATATGCTGTAAATTGTCGATTTGTTCCAGACCACAGGGACACTTACGAAGTGTCCACGGTATCTGTTGGTAACGGCCCTCAAGGACTTTGGAAGGAAGCAGTTCAAGTTCAAGTTTATTAAGGGTACTAGCTTCCGCCATGACCCAACATAAAATCATAAGATATAACATAACAGCATAACAACACATCAGGATATCGCAAAACACATCAACATCAACATATAGCAAAACAGTCAGTTTACAGTATTAAACAGATGTTCATACATACACGTTGCCATTACATATTAAGGCCAAAAGTCGACTTCCTCAAGTCAAAGAAAAAAGTATATACCCAATCACTTGCAGACTTTCACAAAATAAAATTCCACTAAATAGCCCATAATTATAGGTATAAAATATATTCGTCTGTCTAAACAAGTTCCTTCCGAATTCTTATTGCTAGAAGTGGCCACAGCATTAATGATTAAGTCATCTTCAGACGCCATAAGCCATATCATCCTCCGAACAATAAAGAGGAAATCTTTATCAGAGTAAAGGGGATACAACCATGCTCGCCGTGGCCCATCATAAAAAGAACATCTAAAAAGAACGTGCTGTAGGTCTTCTACCTCACAATGGGTACATGGGCAAAGCGTTTCCCCTTATGGCTGCCCACTGTACCGTCCTGTCAGCACCGCTTATTCATACAGCTGGAGGCGGAGCTGTATATATGCTCCTCGTAAACTGTTGTGTTTTAGCTTACTCAAGTAGGGGTCAAACCCATGAAGGAAGTAATTGGAACCGGCAAAGTGTACATGCCTTTCTGAGTTTAACGTTTTGGAGACTGACCAAATACCCTTCTCTGCCCTATGGTAACAAAAAGTTTGGGCACTAATGGCTATGATTTTAATTGTGTATTTTAACTGCATTGACCAGATCTGTATTTTTATTGTTGTTCACCACCCCGAGGGTTTCGAGGGTATTTTATAAATGAAATTATTGCTATTATGATAAAATTTAAGATTTGGAAGTCTGCTAAATACCATTCTTTCCCCTACACTGGAATCTGAAAAACAAATCCCTGGTTCTTGGGAGTGTCCTCCCAGCTTTGCTACAGCTGAGGCAGAACCCTTATGCTCTCAGCCATAGAGATTCAGAGTCCCTGCTCTTGCTGTCTTTCTGACCTTCATCCTTCCACGGCATTCAGTTTAGCGCTGAAACAAGGACCAGCCAAAATGGGTATACCTGACAAAATCACGGCACTTGACATGACCCAGTAACACCAGGTATTAATCGGTACCTGATTAGTGCCTGACAGGCTATCAAATGACTTACCATTGTTTAACCAATTTTCTGAATTCTGGTACTGATTTTCGAATTTCTGATACTGATTTTTCAACTTTCCAGACTGATTCCTGTACCAAATCACTGTTTTACCTCAGTAACTTGGTTACAGTAATACCCAGTATTTTCGGGTAACCAGGTGCCCGACTTGGTATGCAGATACCGAGTGGGAATCCAATAAACTACTCAAAAACACGGGTATTGCCCCATGGGTAGCAAACGCATTACCCATTTCAGCTCTAATGCAGTTACTGCAGCCCCTTCTGCTGTACACACCTTCACTGAGGTGAGCAGAGGCCAAGAATCTTCTTAAAGGTCGGATGGAGCTCCGATTTGCAATGTTTTTAAATAAAGGCTCCATCACAACAAATCTGTGCTGGCTTTGTTCTCCTCTTTCTTTCAAATGCACCAAGACTGAAGAAAAAAAAAAAAGATTAAAACAGCAAAGATGAAGAGGAAAAGTATCTAGGAGAAACAGTCGCCACTATGACACTGATCTATCACTTCTCTTCTGTGCCGCCACTATTTTGTTGTTGCTATGGGGATGCAACTAAAAAAAAGAAGCTATAACTACTTAATTCAAAGAGAGCCATGCAAATCCTAGGTGTGAACAATATCAGCTGTTTGCAGCCTGTAATTTTCCTTTCCAAACCCTGATAAATGGTCATCTTTTTGTGGGGCAGGGGAGGCATTCATAATAGTCGATTCTCTGTTCATGTGTTAAAATTAGCTAACCTTCTACCTGCTTTGGATAACATCCAAGAAGATCTAAACTAGTTGCAACACCTTACCTTCTTTATCGAGGTTAAGTAGTTTATATGCATTTGCAATCAATATGCTAACCAGAAAATGCCACACAGTGTCGATGCTATCTCACTTTTTATGATAGGCCATCTGCAGAATTAGTTCCTGTGTGTGTCAAGAAGCAAGACCTTACCTTAAAGACCATAGAGAACAACATGCTCTCAAATGTTGAGTCACCCTTGCAGCAAAGGCCTCAAAAGAACCTTCTGTCAAATGCAGACATGAGCCATCTCAGCACTTTTATGAGTAACAGTAGGTAGTTATGACGCAGTGCCTTGGTTCCTTGGGAGTAGATTTACACTGGAGGGAAACATAGGTAGCACCACCTCACTATTTATCACAACTGGTTCTGACACACACACCATAAAATAGAAGACACAACACTGGTTCCTGAACAGTTGTCCATGGACCATTGGGGGCCTGTAAGGACATGGTAAGCAGTCTGCATTAACAGGTGCATCAATCATATCCAAAATGTATGAACGGGTGTTTCTAGTTTATTTGATGCTGGTGAGAGTTCACCTGGAGTAGTGTGTCCAGTTTGAGACACCAGGCTTCAAGAAGGATATAGATAAACTGACGACTCAAAGGAGAGCAACTATGGATCAAAACAAACATGCCAGTGGTGAGGTGGCTTCCATGGCACAACCTGGGGCAGAAAACTGTGGCCATCCCTCTCTAGGTCTGCGCGAAACAAACGTGCCTGCCTCCAGGAGACTCATCCAACCGCCTGCATGACCGGGGAGTGGGGGGGAATGCAACAGACATATGGGCAGCCAGCCCTGTCCCTGCCCCACTCCCAGCACCCCATCATGACATGCAGTCACGGCACATGACCATGGCGGCCTCCACTCCACGGCAGGCACAGGCGGGAGTCAAACAGGCATGTAGGCCCCCATTGGCACAGGTGAATGACCCTTGGCCAGGGATGCATCTCCAGAGTTTTTCCAGGGATGCATCCCGGGCCAGCCGCCTATCCACTCGGGGCAGAATTGGGCCCCCATCTGGCAGCACATGAACAGATGTGCTGGTGGGTCCTGGGCCACAGCAGGCCAACATCACATCTCTGAACACCCTATAATAAACAAGCCATATGAGAAAACATGTTGAATCGGGGGAAGGGGGAATAGAAATTATGGGCATCTACTATAATTTTAACGAATTTATAATGTTAAAAATGTAAAATTATTGGAACTTGTGCAGAATTTTGGAGGGAAGGGCAAGTTTGTGTGTTGTTCTCTTTTGTTATTTAAAAAAGGTTTCACTTAGTGCTCACATTTTCAAAAAAAATTGAAAATTTCAGACTTGAAATGTTTAGATTATGAAACGTTGATTATTTTTCAAAAATTGCTATCTCAGTATTAGGCCAGATTTACATAAATGTGCTGAAACACAGTCAAGGACCATTTAGAGCTTGATTGGGTCAGATGCTCTTAGCAGGTTGGTTACAGGTTTCTACAATGTCTACCATAAGTTGACTGACCTTTTGAGAACTATTGAAGTTAATACAATTATAATTCAACAGAAGCAGGTTAAGAACTGGATTAAATATAAGAAGAAAGGTTGCCCTGGCAGCAAACTCATCCCTTCAACCTCCTCTCCCTGATTTACACACACACACACACACACACACACACACACACACACACACACACACACACACACACACACACACACACACACACACACACACACACACACACACACATGCTTTACTGACTTCAAGGACCACTGAAGTCAATGGAAAGTCTTCCACTCAACTTCAATGAGCTTTGGGATCACGCACAATCAACAGACTCATGACATATCTCTCAGGCACATTTCCTCTAGTTGTGGTTTGTAGATGCAACAGAGCAAACAGAGTTGCGCTTATTTTACACTAGGACAGAATCTGGCCCACTTAGTGGAGTTGGTTGATTAATTCATAGTTGAATCATTTACTGGATTCATTTCAGCTGTTTCTGTAGATGAAATGTCTTTAAAAGATCATGATTTTCTCAAATTTCTCATAATCATTTGCTGAATAATTCTTGGCCTTTGTCTCATTGTCAAACATCGAGTTGCAAACTTCCCATTATTCAGAATCTAAGTTACTGCCATAAAAGGTTAGATTTTCAGAAACAAACAAAAAGGTTCCAATGTAGTTAATTCCCACTGATTTTCAATGCAAGGCGGGTGCCTGTGTGTAATTTTTGCCTTTGGAAATCTCCCCTGCACCCCAAAGGTCAAATTGTATGTTTCTGTTCTGAAAAGAATGTGAGAACTCCCACTAATATTCTGAAATAGTCACTGTTATCTAGCAAAACCTTCTTACCAGCAAACTAATGTGCTAGAATATTCCCAGAAAACAAAACAACAACAACAAAACCACACGACATGATAAATAGCTTTAAAAAAAAGACCTATTTTTTCTAGGGCATTTTGAACTGTATTTACTAGGGTTTCATTTTTGTGAGCTATCTCGTGAGAATTCATGCTGGGAAACGAGATCTCACTGAGATTTCGGCCCCAGTACAAAATCTCGCGAGATAGCTTAAAAAACCACAAAAACAAAAAAGAACTTTGCAAAATAGCCACTGGGGCGATTCTGTGGATGTGCTCTCCTTTTCCAAAATGGCACAGACAGCATCGTTGCCATTTTGGGAAAGGGAAGCCAGCTTGCGCATGAGCAAAATAGCCAACACAGCTGCTCTTTCCCAAATGGCGGCAACGCTGCCCTTTTCGAAAATGGTAGCGATTTTGGTAAAAAACCACACACGTGCAGAACAGCCCTGGTGGCCATTTGCGCATGCCCTATTTTTGTTTGCTGGCTTGGTTTTTTTCCCCTGTGTTCCTCGGCGAGAACGCAGCCAAAATGCTGCTGGTTCTTGGTTTGTTCTCATTTGTCAGAATGAGCCGAGAACCGCGATTCTCACTAAAAAAAAACGTGAGAATCACGAGAACGAGTTTCAGCCTTAGTATTTACCCAAATCTAGAATTACCAATAACCAGTAGAAAGTTCTCCTCTTGTTCCCCCCTCCCCCACACTTTGTTAAAGCAAATGCATTCTTTGCTGATGGAAATGAATAATTGAGAACCCCGTGACTCACACATATTATATATTTATACATTCTCTCTCTCTCTCTGTTTTATAATGAAAAGATTCTGCGGGGATGGACGAGTCACTGATTCTTGCTACTATGCCCGAGGCTCCCTTTTTTGGTCGAAAGTATCACATGCAAACATAGCATTGGTGATATAATAATATATGTATGGACACAAGCTTGCTTTGGAAGGTGTTATCCCAAAACTAGGTTTCACAGTGGTTTTCCACTAAGTATGTTAGAGAGAGTGCATTCCTGTCTTATTGTCATTAAATATTTATATCATGGTCATGCACAGCCAGTTTGATCCATGGAATAATGTGCTGAACTTGGAACTGGGAATCCTGAACTCACTGGTTGGCCTTGGGCAAAACTCTCTCTCTCTCAGCCTCAGTTCCCTGGATGAAAATGGGGCACTGTCATTAGACCTAGCTATCCAATTCACGTTCAGTGGAGGTGGAGTGGACACTCCACTTGAATCCCATTGCTGAGAGCCTCTCAGGGTAAAAGCAGATGTACAGACAACACAGCAGCTCCCTGGCCTGGCCCGATGCAGGAAGCCACAACCAACATGGTCCAGATCGGGGAGGGGCAACAAACAAATGTGCCTTTTGGACAGAAAGCCGTCCAACCGATGGCACGGCCTAGGTAGGATAGGGAGCCAAACAAATGTGTGGGTGACCAACCCTGCCCTGCTAGCACCCCACCACGACAGACAGCCGTGGCAACCAGCCATAGTGCTCAGCCATGGTAAACCCTGCTCTGAGGTGGATATGGCAGGACAAAACACACGTTAGCGCGCGTTGGCGGGCCTTAGCCTAGGCTGTGTCCTTGGAGATTTTTCAAGGATGCAGCCCAGGCTAGCCATCTATTCCAAGGGCAGTCCCGGGCTAACATATGGAGGCACGTAAACAGATGTCCTGGGCCACAGAGGGCCACCATCATGTCTGTGTTGTCCACAAGGTCTCAAGGTCTTCTTCTGAGATGTGGTAGCGCATAATAAATGCCAACTAAGACAGGGCTCCATTGGGTTTCATTGTGTGCTATGTGTCCCCGACAGAGGACTATGTGCATCTGTTGCATACTTAATGCAGAACCTGCCCTTTTACTCAAGCTGCAGAAATTTCGGTTTTAACTCTGGAGGTCCCCAGTTCAACCCCTGGTGGGAATGGACAACCCTGCAGCCTTTGTACGTCCTAAACAAACATAACAAATTACAGTCTCTGCTCTAAAAGACCTGTGTAGCCAGTTTGGGGGACTCTGTCAGGGACCTGGTCTGTTATCTTTCAGTCGCCAAGTACTTGTGTCTGCTATGTGCAATCCATGGAACCACACATGGCTATTACTGAACCCAAACTAACCACACGTAGTCCCCTTTCATGATATCCTTTTCTCCAGGCCCTCTGTCCATGATCCGTTCATCTTGGAAAGCTCCCTAGGCCAAGATCCATTCTCCCCCTTTCCTGAGAGGAAGCACTTCAAAGCTCCCATCCCATTGGGCCAGTGAGCTCTGTGAGTATGAATGAATACATTTATTAGAAATGTACTAGCCAACAGGCCATGACATAAAATAAATAAACAGATACAGGATAGATACAGAACGAAATACAACTTACAAATTATTCAGGGCCCATGCATCCCTCATCTTTGCAGTCGAAACGGCAAATGCTTCTACGGTCCTGGTAATGGACTCTCTTGAATCATTCAGCATAAAGCAAAGCACCCTCAAGGGGGAACCCAGTATAATCTCCTTTATAAACATACTCCTGTGTAAACATACGAGCACGACTCCCTGCATAAATAGGACAAAAGACTAATGGGGCAGGTCCTCCATGACACCTGCCCCATGAATAGAATTCCTAACAACATAGTTAATCCCCGTGTACTAGCCATAGGACACCGTGGTACACATGGTCTGTAAACGCAAGGAGGTAAAAGCTCTCCTATGCACCTTAGAGGACCTAAAGGAAAGGTATCTGGCACCACTAAGCCCCGGCATCCAATATTTAAACCAATATTAGACCCTTGAAACAGCCACCTGTAAATCCGTATCCTCAACACGCTGCCTGAGAATATGCTTTGCTCCTTCAAAGGTCAAAAAATCCCCAAACAGACCCAGGCTATTCAGGTTGGTTACTATCCGACCTTTCCCAAAACTCCCAATGCAGGTAAATAAGCACATCTTCTCATTCAGACATAGCTGTAAGAGGGACGTTTGAGGGGCATGCAACACAGAGAACCAATAGGCGAGTAGAAGCCAGTTATATCTCTCGGATACTGACCTAATAGCCAATTCTAACCGCAAATAGCAGTGAGAGTTCCAAGGAGAGTTTAAAAGGGTCATCCTCAACCAACTATTTTGAACCGGTTCAACAGACGGTTGAGTAAGTCTTTCCCCCCCACCCAAAAAAAAAAATGAGCACCAAAAGCTAACTTAGGGATAATATTTAGTTCAAAATATTTTTGCACTGACTTAATCAAACCTCACCCCCCCCTAGTATTAAGCAATTTAATCTGTCCTTTTATGGAAGCCATAGCAAGATGCCGGGCATGGGTAATGTGAGATCCCCAAACACTGTCTCTAATCTTCCCTTTTTAGGGAAGGTTATTGAACGGGTAGCGGCCCGACAGCTCCAGAAGCATCTTGACTGCGTCGGTTATCTTGATCCCTTTCAAGTCTGGCTTCTGTCCGGGTTATGGCATTGAGACCGCACTTGTGGCTTTGGTAGATGATCTCCGCTGCAAGAAGGATCAGGGTCGATTGACCCTATTGATCCTGTTAGATCTTTTGGCAGCATTTGATACCGTTGACCATGAGATGTTGGTGCCGTGCCTGCAGGACAGTGAAGGGGTGGGCGGGACTTTTCTTGAATGGTTCCGCTCATTCCTGACCGGAAGAACCCAGCGGGTGATGCTCGGTGAGTATTTTCATCTTACCAAGACCTCTCGTGTGGGGTTCCACAGGGTTCTGTTTTGTCCATTCTCCTGTTCAACGTGTACATGCAGCCGCTCGGCGAGGTGATTAGAGGTTTCAGGGTGAGGTGTCATCAGTATGCGGATGACACCCAACTGTATCTCTCATTTTCAACAGATCCAGACCCAGCTGTCTCGGTGCTTACACGGCGTGTGGCAGCTGTTGGGGATTGCATGGGGGCTAACAGACTGCGATTTAATCCTGACAAGACGGAGGTGATGGTAGTGGGTAAGTCAATGGAAGTGACAGCTCCCATGGTTGATGGGATCTGTCCTCCACTGACTTCCCAGGTACGGAGTCTGGGGGTGCTCCTCGACGCACAGCTCCGCCTGGATCTCCAGATGGAGGCTGTGGCAAGGAGTGCCTTCTGCCAGTTACATCTGGTGCGGCGGCTTCGGTTGTTGGTTTCAGTTCCTGACCTGGTCACGATCATCCATGCTTTTATCACCTCTTGACTAGACTACTGTAATGCGCTCTACGTGAGGCTACCTATGGTGACGGCTCAGAAGCTGCAGCTGATGCAAAATGAGGCAGCCCGGCTCTTAGTGGGACTGGGCCGCTGGGAGCACATTACACCAGTGCTCCGGTCTCTGCACTGGTTGCCAATAGTCTTCCGGGTTCGATTCAAAGTGTTGGTTTTGACCTATAAAGCCTTACATGCTCTAGGCCCTGTCTACTTGCGAGATCGCCTCACTCCCCACCCCTGCGGTCATCTGGGGAGGGGGGCAAATGGGAGGTCCCCCGGGTTTTCTGGGGGGCATGCAGAATAGAGCATTCTCGGAGGCCACGCCTTTGGAGCTCTCTCCCGGTGGGGAACCATCTGGCCCCGAACCTCCCAACTTTCCGAAGGAGTTGTGAGACCTGGCTGTTCCATCAGGCATCTGGCGAGAGAGGCGGTGAGTAGGGGGTTGGTGAGGGAGGGGGTTGGTTTTTATTCTCTCTTTTTTTGTTGACGTTTTATTATGTTTTATTGTGTTTATCTTCGATGTTGCTAGCCGCCCCGGGTTGCCTGTGGCAAGAGGGGTGGGGTATAAATGTTTTAAATAAATAAGTAAATAAATAAATAAACTGGAGTTAGAAAACACTATACCAAGGTATTTATAAGACTCTGAAGTATTATCAGAGTAGGGTCAGCGAACTTCCAATCCCAGCTGAGCCCAAATAATACTCCATTTTAGAAGAACGCCAGTCTCTGGGCTATTCCCCTGTTCCTTGGGCCAGAGCCCACTCCTCTACACAACAGAATGTAAAAAGGGGATGAAACCAAGCAGCAGCTCAAAGTGAGGGTTGGGAAGGGTGAGAGCCAAAAGAGGGGGGGCATCATTCTGTGGGGCTCAGGAGCTGCTTTCATGGCTCTTTGACTCTGAAGTGTTTTCTCAGGCAGCAGCTGAGAGGCACAGAGCTTCATTTCAATCGTGAGGAAAGAAATTGTTTTCTTCATCTCTGTCTGGAACAACTCATTTGGGAAGTGCTTTGGGACCGTTTAGGATTAAGAGAATTATGAAAATGCAGGTCATTACCGTTATGACCTACTGGCATTAGAATACATTAGGGTGTCCTCTGGATTGCATGAGGGAAAGGCAGGAAACAACTAGTGTTTCTAAGCAAACTGACCAAAAAAAACAACAACAAAAAATCAGTCCCAACTCTGACAGGGAAGCACCAAGGTGTATTATCCATCTTCCCCCTCACTTTTAGACGATTGGGTACACATAGTTGTTAATACTGCAAACACTATTGAATTGCCATTAGGGATCTTCCCTACAGAGAAGACAGAATGTCCTATTCTCACCGTGGCCAGAGGGGAGTTCAGAATACCACTTCTCAGCAAACACTTCACTTCCTAACAAAACATGCCAAGCCTTCCACCCCACTCCCTTTCATTATCGCCATATTAAAGTGGCTGGAGTAAACAAAAGCATTAATTGCTCCCGAGCTTCTAATTAAACACAACGGTCCCCTCCACTTTGCCATGTTATTGCTGGTTCAGGAGCAATTCCTTGGTAAACTCCAGCAGATTTAACATTCGCTCATAATGAACCTACTAGTTAAAGCTAAAGAAATAGAAGGAAAGGAAGTGAGGGCAAATCATTATATAAATATAATTTACCTTCTGAGCTGTACACGAGAACCACAGCGGTGGAGGCGGAGTAATAATTTTATCTTGGCTAATTATTGTGTTGTTTGCTTTATTTTTGTGGCACAATTAGGTTTTGATTTTTCAGTATTATTCTCTTAGCTGTAGGTAGAAGGACCAAAACTTTTGGCAGCTATGTTCAGCAATGACAGAAGGCACAATTAACCTGTAGAACTTATTACTAAGAAAGTTTTGAAGGACAATA
The DNA here is from genome assembly GCA_003113815.1 of Sphenodon punctatus. Classification (NCBI taxonomy): domain Eukaryota; kingdom Metazoa; phylum Chordata; class Lepidosauria; order Sphenodontia; family Sphenodontidae; genus Sphenodon; species Sphenodon punctatus. Next base: position 9,808,568 of record QEPC01011901.1, on the reverse strand, counting down.
CTCTAACGCGCTTGAAAAAAGATCAGACAAATTCACGGAGTATTGGACTATCAATGGTTATGCTAGTCATGGTGATCAGAGGACACAACCTTCTGCTCAGGGTGTCTCTAAACCTATGACTGCCAGAAGTTAGAGGTGATGGACAGAAGACTGATCACTCCATAATTGCCCTTTTCTAATATACTTAACTCTCCCACCAAGTTTCTGGTGTTAGTCACGGTCAGAGACAGGATGCTGGGCTAGCTGGACCATTGGTCTGATCAAGTAACTACTGACTGTACAGTGCCAGGTACATTGCTGGTGTAATAAATAAAATAAATAATGATAAATACAGCTTTGGAATCCCTAATGCAGTAGTTCATAAGAACATGGTCAGACATATGATCCATCCTGCCCAGTATCCTGTCTCTGATAATGGCCAGGTTCAGTTGCTTCAGAGAAATGCACAACACCTCATAATGGAGTGATCCATTGACCTCTATTCACTCCCAGCCCCTGAGTCAGAGGTCTCATTCCCTATTCAGATAGCTGAACATGTGAATAATATCCAGGAATGCAAAATCCATCATTTGTTACAACTCTATTGGAGAGAGATTAGGACCGCCGTTTGCACGCTGTCGGATAGAAGCAGAGCCCTCTCCACTTCCTCTTCCCACATCCTGGGTCAGCACATCCCTGGCAGTGGGATGTGCTGTGGGGGAACCACCACGGCTTAAATTTAAAAAGGATACAATGCTGTATTTGGTCCATGAGTCAGAGATTCCCTAACTTGGTTCTGTGCCTTTTGGGACACTAGCTCTTCAATTCAAGGGGAAAAAAACAGCCTCTGAAGTTAAGAGGCTCAACGCCTATGCTGAATAGGCTCGGCCTACCAACCTAACAAACTTCTCATCCAGAATAAATTAAATTAAAACCTGGGAATGACACACAGAAACGGGAAGCAGGTAAGCTGATTTTCTCTTACGTTGTTTTCAAAGTTTGTTCAGTGGGGAAGTGACCTCTAGAAGTCTTAACAACTGAACTCCAGATCTACCGGGAGATCTTAATTAGCATTAACAAATATTTCAGAATGTTATATTTTGCTAATTAAAAGAAAATCAGACACAAACTATTATATTCAGTTTACTGTAATAGCACCCTTCAGATTTTGACAGTAATGATGATAAAGCAACAATGCATTCCCAAACAATTGTTACCCACAAGTATGAACCACTTGGATAGCTATTAGCCTAAAGCAAAAACAGATCTCATTAGGACTCTCAAAGCAACGGTTAGCAGGTAGGAAAAAAACACCACCACCACATTCACGCAGAGACACATTATCGCTCCGCCAAAAGCAGCCAAGCACCTGACTAAGATTCAAGATGTTGTAAACATCATTGGCTTAAATGACTTGAACCTTTTTCAAAACTAAAATTGAAAAAAACAAAAACAAACAAAAAACACCCTTTCACCGGCTGTACATCTTGGACTGAAGTCTTAGAAATCTAGATCATTTACGGTACACATCTCCTGCTGACTCACTGATATCCCAAGTATGTCTGGAGGTCACCATACCAGAGTAGAAGGTTTCTTTCTGGATAAGAGGAGAGAAGATGGTTCTGGAGTCGCAGAGCTTATAGAATCCTCCAGCTTTAGCCAGGGAGCTCTCCAAGGTATTGACTAGACCCAAAGGAGAGGGCTTTGGATGCAAGGCCTGACCTAAAGTCCAAAAATATGGACCATCTGTATATAAATGTGCACTGAGCATGGGTGAAAAAAGGAGCAGTAAAGGGACAAGACTTGCCTGGAACTGTGGTTTGGGGGGCTTCTCCTGCTGCTACTCACCATGGGAGCAGGGCCACAGTGTTACACAATGGTATAAATACAGTGTGCTTTGTATTTAAAATGTCTTAAATTTCCAAACGCAGTGAAATAAGAGATGAGCATGCAATTCTCAAAGCACTCTGCCAATGCAAGGCATGGTAAACTGAAGGGGGCTTACACCAGCAAAGCGTTTTGAGAATTGGAACCTAACAGTATCCCAAAGAGCTTCTTTGCAAAAATCCTTTAGTTGTGGGGGATTCTGAATTTCCCTGGCATACAAAGTGGTTTTTATGATGTGAAAAAGCAGACTTGAAAAGGGACAAAGGTCAAATAGGCAACAACAACAACATTCCCCCATGCAACAGTAGATTAAAGAGCTTCTTATATTCCCTTCTATCAGAAACTAAAGGTTTGCCTCCAGTTTCATGAATCTGCTATAATTAAACGGTTGTACATTTGCACAGGGCATATGTGGGATGCTGTGAAAACATGCTCTCTCTGTATCTCTGTTGTACACTTGCACAGGGCAGCATGAAGGTGGGCCAGTATGTTGCTGGTTTACATCTAAATCCGTTTTGATTCTTAGTGATCACATAGACATTTATTTATTTATTTAAACTAATATCCTGCTCTTTCCGAAGGCTCATGATGAAGAACCCACGTGCTGTGCCAATTCAGACATCTTGGCCATCGCAAGTGCCACTGAGGATTTATATGGGATGTGGGGGGGGGGGAAAAAGATTGCTAAGAGTCAGTCTGTTTATATGTCCCATCTTAAACAGGATGCACATTGCTTGATTTATTAACCCAATATCAGACGTGGGCCCAACAAGAAGTCTGGACCCCAACTTCTGGTCATCCAATGATCATAGAGATGTTATGAAAATATGGGATGGAAAAGTCATAGAATCTTATACCGCGTTCACACCTTACAGCGGTGGCACTCCCGCAAGGAGAAGATGCAGCGGGGGAAGGAGGCACACGCCAGCACAAATCCCAGTGTGAATGGGGTTCTGCCACGACAATACTTGCGAATGCCAGGGCTCAAAATCCAGCCCTGTCATTCATGAGTACTGTCACGGCAAAACCCCGCCGCGTCTGTCTCCTCCTCGCGGGAATGCCGCCGCCACGCCACTGTAAGGTGTGAATGCGGTATTCGAGTGGGAAAGGACCTCAAGAATAATCTAAGTCCAGCACCCTGCTTGGCTGCAGGATGACCACAACTGCAAGATTTCTCGACAGATGGCTATTCAACCTCTTTTTAGAAACCTCCATTGATGGGCAGCCTACAATCTTCCTAGACAGCTAGTTCCACTGCTGCAAAGTTCTTACTGTTAGGAAAGGTTTTCTGATATTTAACCAAAATCTACTTCCCTGTAACTTGAGCCCACTGTTCTACTCCTGACCTCTGAAGCAACGCAGAACAGGTCTTTGCCATCTTCTCAAGTGACGGTGCTTTTGATATTTTAATACTGCCGTCATGTCTCCCATTAGTCTTCCCTTTGCTAGACCACCATACCCAGACAGTTCCTTCAACCATTTTTCAAAAGACTTGTTTTCCAAACCCTTTAACATCTTTCTCAGCCTCCTTCGAACCCATTCCAATTTCATTTAGGGTTTTTCTTTACATTTTTACCCCATCCTTCTGCAGAGACTCAAGGCACCTTACAACATCAAAAATCAAAAATATAAAATACAAAAAAAATACATTAAAATCTCTTAAAGCCCAATCAACCCACCCACCCACCCATTCTTTATCCCCATCTGCCACCCACCAAGCCTCCTCCCCAAACCCCTCTCCCCAATCCCACTGACACCTATTCCCACCTGCCAAACATCTGGTTAAACAAAAAGAACTTATATCTCCTTCAGAAGATGAACAGGCCCAGGCTTTGGTGGACCTCCAAGGGGAGGGAGTTCCATAATTGTCCATATCTGTCTTAAAACGAAGTGTCTAAAGCTAGACACAATACTCCAGGTGAGGCCCGGCCAGTGCAGAATAGAGTGGAATTGTTACAGGTACCGGATTTCATTCCTGCAGTTAGTACCCAAAGCTTTGAGTACCACTTTAGGTATCCTGATTGGTACCTGAAAACCAACTGAGTACCCAGAAAACAGAGATTTCAGGGGGTTGGGTACCCAAGAACCCAACAAAACACCCCTAAAATCTTCAGAAATCCAAGACCAGAAGTAAAAATTCCAGGACTGGAAGTCAAAGAACTAGGACAAAAACAGTATTTCAATCATTTCAGTACTCGACTGACTACTGTGTGGGGTACTGAAAAGTACCCAAAATTTTCAAGTCAAAATGAGTACCACAAATTTGACAAGTGTATCCATTTTTGTGGGTACTCATTCCACCTCTAGAAACAATGCTTCTGTTAATGCAGCCTAAAATTGTATTAACCGGGTGGGTCTCAGCAACAGTGTTCTACATTGCTTTTTGAACAAGAGCAATGTTTCCTGGGATATCATTCAGGAATGCAAACATGTGCCAACTTCCAAACCTGCTGCTTGTCACACATTTCATCACAAGGTGAAATTGCATGTGTGAACAGCCAGCTACTGGGTTGCTTGCTACTTGAAGCATTTCCGCTGATGTTGGGGCCGATTCCATGACCTGCATAGACCACGTGCAACACGCATGCACGTCCAGTACAAGTACATTGTACCGCGTAGAGGGGATTGCAGCTAGCATTGCTACTACCAGTAGTGTAACTGGAAGGTGAGCTGATTTCTTTCTTTTTTCTTTTTTTTAAAAAGTTTGTGTGATTGTGAAACTAATGAAAGAATTACTATAAGAGCCGTTTCTTGGCAATTCTGCTACAGGAAGCACTTTTTCTCACAGAAACACAAGAGATTTAGGACAAGCCATTCACTCCCTCTTCAAAAACTGCTTTTTCAGCTGGGAAAATTGTAACAAATTGTATGTCATCAGAACTTCTGTCAGGTCATCAAGTAAGTGATTATTTGGAGTACAGGTAGATTTCCAGCGCTTGCCTCAAAACTGCAGTTCACCCGCAGTTGAATTTCCAGAGCTCTACAAGCAGCAAGTTATATTCAACTTTTAAATATAAGCATCCTTGAGGTTTGAGAGCAATAGCTTGGAACTTTGGGTAAAAACAGACAAGCTTGCGGGTCACCAGCACGTCTGGTTTTTGGCTGCTAAATGTTGGCCTGGGATTGCTCAAGGCCATGTCAGTGGCTAACACAGGCTCTCAAGCCTGGACTATGCCTAGGTCACAGCCTGAACTAAGTTCCGCCTCATCAGGCCAAAGCGGGCCATAGAGAGCTATCCTGTCTGCTGTGGCCCAGAAGACATGGTCCAGATTGGATCTGCCATAGCCCTCCGCCATGACAGGAAGCCATGGCAGCTGGTCGAGTACAACGCAGGGGCAACCAGCTGCACATTCATGTGTCATCCCGCCCTCGCCGGCAGCCTGGCCATGGGCACGACTGTTGCATGACCCAACCAGTCCAGACCGTGTCCGTTGCGGCTTCCCAACATGGCCCAAATCAGGTCGCGGCCAAGCAGCCACCGTGTCAGTTTCCAACCTCTGACATTAAGTGCCTATTTTTCAAGTCACCAAGTATCGAACACTAGCCACCCGATCTTCATTTGATTACCCATTTTTGACATTTCATGTTGTTTATGCATTACATTCACTGTGTTCTTTCCAGTCATTTACACCCACTTCCAGTTTTCACCCCACCCATTTTTATTGTTCCTGGCAAAAACAAATGGAAAAAAAAGAAATTAACCAAACTATCAAAATTGCAATAAATCAGCGAATGTTGAATAAGCACTTGAACAAGTGTGGTGTAGTGGATAAGGTGCTGGACTTTTACCTGGGAGACCAGTGTTCAAATCTCATCCTAGCCAATAAACCCACTGGGTGTTCTTGGGCAAGTCTCATCTTTCAGCCTCAGTTTTCCCATCTATAAAATGGGAGTGTGTGTGTTTTCCTGTGTGTTCCCCTCACCCTTGCCCATCTTAGATTGTGAGCCCATGGGCAGGGGCCTGTCTCTGAAAATCTGTGACCATAAAGCACTGCGTATACCTAGTAGTGCTATAGAAATGATAAGTAGTAGTAGTAGTAGTCGTAATTATGCCACCCATTTCAGCTCTGATGGTTAGGAACAAAACAGAAAAAAGTATAATTGACTTAGAATAATTTTTTGTGATGTCACTATTAATTATTATTATTATAAGCATTTATATAGCGCCAGCAATGTACCTGGTGCTTTACAGAGAATAAAATAGACACAGTCCCTGCCCGAGAGCTTACAAGCTAAAGACAGGGGGAGGGGAAACAGGGAAGGGGGAACAGAGGGAGACACAAGGGATACGACATTCATGAGGATGCGAGAGCTCAGGTGCACGTTCTTGGCTTGGTTACAGTATTAGGAGTTTACAGATAACAGGTGGGGGATACTCCTGGGTCTGGATGCTTAGCAGGAGTTCAGAAGGGCGGAGCGGAAGAGGTGGGTTTTGAGGAGGGACTTGAAGATGTGGAGGGTGGGGACAAGGTGGACGAGGGCAGGGAGGGAGTTCCAGGCATGCGGAACAGTGAGGGAGAAGGGACGAAGGCGGTTGGGGGAGCAGGGGAGGCATGGGAGGGTGAGGGAGAGGATGGAAGAGGAGCGGAGTGCTTGAGCAGGAGATCAGGGCAGAGAGGTAGGGGGCAGCAAGGTTGTGAAGTGAAGACGAGGAGCTTGTACAGAATACGCTCAGGAAGAGGGAGCCGATGGAGAGGAGAGGCTGCACATGGTCAAAGCGACGGGCTAGGTGGATGATCCTGGCAGCAGAGGTTTGAACAGAGATGAGGGAAGCAAGGTGAGAGCGGGGAAGGACAGCGAGGAGGAGGTTACAATAGTCAAGACGTGAGATGACTAGGGTGTGGATGAGAGTTTTGGCAGAGGAGACAGACAGAAAAGGGCAGATCTTAGCAACGTTGTGGAGGGAGAGCGGCAGGATGTGGCCACGGAGTCAATGTAGGGTTTGAAGTTGAAGTGCAAGTTGAAGATGAAGCCCAAGCTACGGGCTTGGGGGCCAGGGAGGATGGACACCCTGTCAATGGCAATTGGCACGGAAGAGGAAGAACTGGGACAGAAGCCCACTTTTTCCTCGCCGCCTTTCCCAGTGCCTGCTAGTCGTTCCCCGTATACTTACTGTCTGCCCTTCTCTGCAGACTGCTGCAACCAACCTGATTGTAACCAAGCCAAGCACACGCACCTGAGACTGAATGTTTGTCTGTCTTCTCCCCTGTCTCTCCCACTATCCCCTCTCCCTGTCTCCCCCTCCTTGTCTTTTAGATTGTAAGTAAGCCACAGGCAGGGACCGCGTCTATTTCTATGTTCTGTACAGCGCCAGGCACATGGCTGGTGCTATATAAATGTTCAATAATAATAATGAGTTCAGTTTTCACCATGTTCAGTTTGAGTTGGCATTGAAACATCCAGGCGGAGATATCAGAGAGAGAGTTGGTGAGACGAGCTTGAACAGAGGGGGAGAGGGAAGGAGTGGAGAGATATTGTCGTCAGCGTATAGGTGGTATTGGAAACCGTGGTAGGCAATGAGTTTGCCTAGGGATTGGGTGTAGATAGAGAAGAGGACAGGGTCAAGGATGGAGCCTTGAGGAGAGGAGTTAGGAAGAGGAGGAGGAGGGAGAGGAGTTAGGAAGAGATACATTGAAGGAGCGGTCAGAAAGGTAGAAGGAGAACCAGTCAATGGCAGAGTCCCGGAATCCCAGGGAGTGAAGCGATTTAAGCAGGAGCAAGTGGTCAACATTGTTGAAGGCAGCAGAGAGATCAAGGAGGACCAGAATAGAGTAAAGGCGTTTGGATTTAGCCACAAGAAGATCGTTGGTGATCTTAGCAAGAGTAGTTTCAGTGGAGCGAAGGGGGCGGAAGCCAAATTGGAGGGGGTCAAGGGAGGAGTTGGTGGAGAGGAGGTCGAGGCAACGGGAGTAGACAACCTTCAGCATTCATGTCACCATACTTGCAAGATTCTCGGGCACTCCACGACCCCCCAAAATATTCTGTGCATGTGCAAAATGGCCGCCAGGGCCCACAGATGTGCAAAATGGCCACCAGGGCCCACACATGTGCAAAATGGCCACCAGGGCCCACACATGTGCAAAATGGCTGGAGCAGCCATTCTGCGCGTGCACAGAGCATTTGGGGTTTTTTCAAGAATCTCATGAGATTCTTTAAAACATCAAAAACTGCTCTGCCCATGAGTAAAATGGCCTGGGGGGGGGGGGGCATGCATGCACAGAAAGGCCGCAGCAGCCACTTTGTGCAAGCTCAGAGCATTTGGCGGATTTCCAAGAGTATCACAAGGTTCTCAAAAACCCTAGTGAGATCTGGTGGAGTTGTGAGACTCTCACAAGCTTCTCACAAGAACGAGCGGCATTCCTGTTTCATCTCTGGATGTCACAAGTTTCCATTTAGAATATTGAGGCATCTCCTATCATAAAAGTTCCTAGGTAACGTAAAGAGCCAATGTACAGAGCTCGGAACATACGCTTAGAGAAAATTAGCATTTTTACATAGCCGTAACTGCACTGAGTTCAGCTGAACAGCTTCTGATTTTCTATGGCATGAGAAAAAAAGGCTAGCTAGCCTCATACATTTTCTTTACTTTAAAAGTTAACAGCACGCTAACTAATCAAGTCTGGTCCCAAACTAAGTAACTGAGATTTTAAAACCAATTAGAAAACGTTTATTTTTTTTATTTAAAAAAAGAAGTTCCTAATGAAAACCGTTTTCTCCCATGACTCCGACATTGCCAGCTTGTGTAACGCAGGTGGGTGATATGGACTAGAAGCAGAAGCAAAACTGACTACTCTAATTCAATGTTGGTGCTAAAATACATGCAAGGTGTCAATACCCAGTGTAATAAAGCACAAAGTCGATTGCAAGCTCAGAATTCTTTCATTTTGACCAATTTAATCTGTTGTTAGAAAATTAAATACAGAATTTGAACTTATAAAAACATGTTTATTTTCAATGTGGTGTTGTCTCTATGAAAAGTTAATTATACGAAGCACCATTGACGAGTTGATTAAAGTGATGTCCAGGTTCCCAAGGGAATGATCGCTGTATCCATATTTGATCTAAAGTCGAAGCTTCCGTATGTAGCATTCTTTGTTCTGCCACCAATTCCCAGCACGTCCAATTAAACATTTCCTCTTAGGAGTTATTCAAGAAAAAGTTTGTCTCTCTCTTTGTTGGAAATTAATTTCCTGCCTTATGAGTTAAGTATTGTTTAATTTTTATTTTAAAAAAGTATCGCCGTTGGCAAAATTCTATCGTTGGAATTTAATAAGAGCTAAAACGGATAACCACAAAACCGGGTTTACCTGTTGAACTCACAGTACCCAATTCAAACAGGAAACTTTGGGCACTTTTCGGTATCCAATATGGCATCCAATCAGGTATCTGAAATACTGAAATGAAATACAGAAACGAAATATAGAGACCGTAGCAGGGAGCAGGCTATCTCGGCTGTGGGCCCTATAAGGGAGATAGCACCAGCGTGGTGAAGGTGCTACTGGAGGTTCAGATACTTGGAGCCAAGGACAGCGCCACCTCACACCTGGGCTTGGGTGTGGCTGAGCAAGCCCAAAGCCTAAACCCCTGAGCAGAGAGCTCAGTGCAGGAGAAGGGAGAGAGAAGGAGAGTGCTTGAGGAGACAGAAGCTTGAAGCTGGGCTTTTTCTCCATACAAACCCTGCTTGGAAGGTGTTGCCCAAGGGGGAGGGACTTGGGCCTGGCCCACAAAGCTTGAAAGAGACTGAAGACAGAGAGAGGCTCCTCTCTGGCCTGAGGAGGGACAGTGCCCAACCAGAGCGGCTTACACAGAAAAGCCCACGCGCCTCCACGGTCTGAACTCTGTATATCGGATATGGACTCTGGATGGTGATGGGACACTATATCTGAACTAAAGCATGCTTGAACATGTTACCTGGGAGGGAGCGAAACACTCAGGCATGAGTGGGTCCCCAGATGTAGTTCTTACACTCACAGGTGTGTTCACTTTTTCTCATGGGAGAATAGCGCATTTCAACGCGCACTAATTCCTGTGACAATAGACACGTGATTGCCCTCATGGAAGTCCCCTTCCCCCAGTTAACGTGTGCAAGAGCGCCCAAAGACACTTGAGTGGAGATTCCCCAGCAGATAATGACTTCGTGGGCAACTTTGTGACAACACTCACCCCAGGTGCCCTCAAACCTTATAAGAGACAAAATACAGAAATGAAATACCAAAAATGTCCAGGTATTTTCCCCAACTTTATGGGTATTTCGGGTACTCAAAAATTCAAAATCTGAAATTCAGGTTTCTAGGTATTCAAACGGTATTCAGGTACAGGTTTGGATACCTGAAACGGTACCCAAAAATTAATGTATTACCTGTAGGTGCCAAATTAGGTTCCTGTTTCAGCTCTGATTGTTTTCTTTCTTTATTTAAACTTCTCTCTCACGCTTCCCCTAAGGTTCAGACCTTAGGGGAATGGGTTACAACATTAACATCACATAAAAATAGAAGTGCATAAAAGTATTCTTAAATTCCCCTAAAACCTACCAGCCCAACCCCTTATCCCCACCTACCAAACGTTTGGACATTACAAACAACATTAACATCACATCAAAAAAGAACTGCATAAAATATATTTTAAAAATCCCCTAACACCCACCAACCCAAACCCTCATCCACACCTACCAAACCCTGGGTTTTGAATCCATTTATATTATTGGTTTTGAGGACATCCCAGGGCAATGAGTTACATATGTCATGATGGGGGAAGTATGTTGTTGTTGTTTTCATTTTAAAACCCAATGCCTGCTCATTTCATTCGATGCTTCCTCCCATTTTTGAACTATATGAAAGACACTTTACAACTAATTAGGGAGGGTGGGTTTTTTGCCACCACATGTTGACTGAAATCTTCCCATTTCTTGAAATTCATGAGTCTCAATATAGGAAGTCCTGGATGATGGCAAATGGAGCAACTGGGTTTTCTTTAGGGATCTTGTAAGTCTGGGATTTTGAACATACCCAGATTCTACCACTGGTGATGCAAGTGAAAACCAGTCACCACGACATAGTTCAACTGGATGTTCTTGGTTTAAATACTTGGCACAAATTTGTTGACAATGGTAGAGTTACACTAGAGGGATTAAACCTTAGTGCCAGTGACTTACACCACAAAATAATCTGGCCCTTCAAATCTACCAGCCTCTGGGCCCTATCCCATGGCCAGCAGATACCGCATGCACCGTGCGCAAACTGCACAGATCTCTATTGACAGAACATTGTGCCATGTAGGTGTGCGCCGGATCCGCAGGCCATGGGATTGGCCGCACTGTCTATCTTACGTAATTTTATAAACCACTATTTTTAAAGATGGGTCTAATTTTGAGAGGTACGGAGAACTCTGATCTCTCGTTGACTTTTTCCAGTTAAAGAGGCACGTGCCCAACTCAGATTCATGCTTTTATGGTATCGCCAAAATCAGATACCACTTTGGAGGATGCTGGCCATAGTGTCTAATAGACAGACTGGCTTAGATAAGTCTCTGACAGTAACAAATAAACATCTCTGTAAGCATTTGAAATTGCACTAATCTTCATGCTGTTTCTATGATCATTGAGAGACTCCATGACATAAACATGATCTGAATGTTTGAGCAGCTCACGACCAATAATTTTTTTCACGTTATGATGGTACATGCCTTGCATTATGAAAAACAGTATTTATGTTATGGATATCAACAAGTATCATGATGTCGTCCTTGATTCAGTGCCATCTGACCTTATAAGAAATATTTTGGCCCAGCAATGTTTCACAAGCGACCACCAATCAGCAGAGCACAGGAAAACCTTTGTAAAAATAGTAATAAGCAGAAATTTCATTTCAGTCCATGTCATTTTTCAGGATCAAAATTTTTCAAGGTTGTTGAACAATAATCAGTGACTTATCTTTTGTTTGGGCTTTTATAGAGTTGCTGAGCAGCCACCCTTTTGAAAATCATTTTTATTGCATTTTAATATACAGATTGATTGTTATCCAAACAATTCAAAGGTTGAGATGTTTTTACTCATAAACTTAACCATTTCCGAGGCCATCCGACATCCAGTTTTTAATTTTTTTCATGAAATTGGACTGCCATTCCGAATGTAAAGCAAAATGTGTCCATCTTTCATGTTTGAGGTTCTCTGAATGTCTTCAAGAATGCTTTTTTTTAATATATCATTATTATTTTTAATCTCCATTTTACTTTGCTTTGGCCTTTCAAATGAGGAGGTTTGGAAATAAAAACAGTCATTATGAGTTTACATCTTACCATTTTTAATAGAGAGGGAGATGGAATGCTTTTTCGTTAATGATCTTCTAGGGTTGAAAATCAATCTCGCATTTCTCGCTGAGAACAACAGTTCTTGGCTCATTCAGGCAAATGAGAATGAGCCAAGAACCAGCTGTCTTCTCAGCGAGAAACATGAGAATATCTCCTGCCCTCCCAGTAAAGCATGCTACCCAATCGCCAGACACTCACCCTGCCCCCCCCATGTGCCTCCTGGAGTCCTGTTCTCAATTTCTCTCCTCTGTTCCTGATTTTCAGGTATGATTCAAAATGAAGGAATCTAATTGCTCACATCCTAATTGATTGAGACCTAGCCTAACTTGGTCTTATATTGAATAATAGTCTTACATACGAAGTGCTTGCCAAGTGGACACCAATGCTATGGAAAAGTAGCAGATTATGAGATAATGAAATACTGAAAGATGAGATTCATTACGTGCGTGAAGACCGTTTTACTTTTAGAAAGTATTGAACTGCTATGTGAACAGAGAGTTTTAGATACCTCTGTAGAGACATAAGCAGTAATCTGCACTGGGCAGTGAAATGCGTCCATAACCACACAGCCTATTCCATAGCGCTAATAGATTGAAACCATCTGATAAGAAATGGTTTCATCTACCTTTATGAATAACTTTTATAATTATTAATTAATTAGTTAATCCACGGAAGTGGGTAATAGAGGGTGAAAACAGACATGATGCTAACCACCCTTTAACCACCCATGGTGGTCATTTATGCATGTTTCGGGGCTGCATAGGGCACCAATACAGCCCTGCAACATGCATACATAACCACCTAGGGTGGTTAAAGGGTGGTTAGCGTCATGTCTGTTTTCACCCATAGGTTTCTAAAGTTTTTCCAGCTTGATTTGAGAGCTAAAATTAGCAATTTTGTTGTGTGTCCTGGGAAGTCATATAAAACCTGAGTAGTATCCAAATGACTATTTAATTATTATTATTGCTTACTCCGTGTTGGGATTTCTCTTTATTATTCGCTCAATCCCAACAAGTGGGGGGGAGGGGGGAAGATTATGTACTTTGCTTAGTTCATCTCTATGCCTTTTTCCTTAGTACACAAGCTATGTGCAGTGTGCACTGTCCTATTTTAGATAAGAAACTATGTGAAAGGTCTCAGTACATCTGGAGATTTTGATGAGTCAAACAGAACTGGTACAGTTGGATGTTGCTTTATGTCGTTCATTCCTTTGCTGCCAAAAGTCCTATAAAAACTGGGCTAAAACTGTAAGTCTTGGTTCAGTTGATCAAGTGACTCCTTGAATACTATCACTGTTATTTCTTTGCAAAGAACTTATTTTCTATCTTGAACTAAGGAGTATCTTAGTCTATCTTTGTAACTCTTAAACTTCAATGTAATATATTTTATATCTCATTAGTTAAAGCTAAGTAACTAAGACTTGAGTCTTTGACTTTATTTCAGCAGTCTGGTAAGAAAAGAGATTCTCTCATAGTGAGGGAGTTAGGTACAAGAGAACCAACGTAATAAGATCCTGATATTAGGTTCAAGATTTCCCCAGGACCAAAAATTAAGTCTACAATGGTCAGAGATGCACTCTCAGCTTGCAAAGCTCTCCCTCCATCACCGCTTTGCAAAATCCAAGCAGTGCCTGTCTTGGGAAGGACAGCACCGGGCAGCCAGACCTCAGGGAAAAAAAAAAAACAAGAAAAAAAAACAACACCTGGATTCTGGCCCCAGACAGGTTTTTAAAAAATTAACCCTCCAAACACAAGAGGAAGTGTGCAGCTCAGAGCTCAAACTGCGGGTGTAGGGGGAAGGGTGTGTGTACCCACAGTGAATTTGACCACAGGGGATGAAAGGGGACACTTCCCCAACCGGCGCCCCACCTAAAATCACTAGCCAAATCCTTAGAATTGAGAAAGATCAAGAAAAAGTGCACTTTGGGGAAAGGAACTTGCAGTGCCATTTAGTTATTTAATAAACTTGTATTCCACTCATCCTGCTAAAGCAGCTCGGGGTGGCTAACAAAAAAATATACCACTAAAATATAAAATAAAAAATAAATACAATATATAATAAATAATAAAACATCATTAAATGGAAGCAACAAACCCCAAGCCCCTTCCCACCCCTCGCCAAAAGTCTGGCGGAACAGCCAAATGATGTTGAAAGGAGGAAAGGTCCGGGGCTACCTGTGCCTCCGTCAGGAGGGAATTCCACAGTCTTGGTGAGGCCACCGAGAATGCCCTCTCCATAGTCGCCCCCCCAGGATACCTGATGGACTTCGAGAAGGGTGCTCCCGGTCAAACTCAGGGGTCAATCCAGAGACCGGGGAGTGAGGCAGTCCCACAGAAATATGGGGCCCAGGCCATATAGGGCTTTATAGGTAAGCACCACTGCCTTGAATTGAGCTTGGAAAACTATCGGCAGCCAGTGCAGAGAATGGGGCACTGGTGTAATGCACTCCCGGCGATCTGTCCCCGTAAGGAAATAGGCCACCGCATTCTGCACCAGCTGTCGTCTCCGGACCATCCTCAAGGGTAGCCCCCACATAGAATGTGTTACAATAGTCCAGTCTTGAGGTGATGAAGGCATGGATGATAGCGGCCAGGTCGGAGTCGGAGACAAACGGCCGAAGCCGTTGAACCAGATGTAACTGGCAAAATGCCCTTCTCGCTACAGCCTCCACTGAACATCCGGGCAGAGTTGGGAATCGAGGAGCACACCCAGACTACGAACCTGACAAACCAGTGGGGGGGCGAACCCCATCAATGATGAGAACGCCAACCCCACTGCCTTCCCCAGTAGCATCACCTCCATCTTGTCAGGATTCAGTCTCAGTCGGCTCACCCTCATCCAGTCCCCCACAGCCACCAAATACCTGGTAAGCACCGAGCATTTACCTAGTAACTGCTTTTGCTGTTCCTTGTGAGCTTCTGGATTTACCAGATCTCTCTGCTCCTCTCACTCATGCTCTGTTCTGTTCCAGCATACTGGCAGTGCTCTGGCTTCATTTCCCTCAGTGCATATGCCCAGTTTCCCAAGGTTGCCAGGGATACCATATTTCTAATTATACTGCTTATCTGCCCTCTAATCATACCACTTATTTGTCTTCTTGAGTCATTTTATGCAAGCTGAATTATGTGGCGTGTATTGACTCTATAACCAAGGCATAATGTATGTCATCTAGAAATCTAGCATTTTCAGATCAATGGCATTTAGATGCTATGCTGGCAGGAATTTAAATAGTTTTCGATATGGACAAATAGTTGCAGTTGGATTAAAACAAGTTTCAGGATCCTATTTTTATAATAGGCAGAATGAAATCCTCAGACCTAAACACCCTGAACTGGAGGAATGTCAATTCCCAGTTTGCATCTGAATGCGTCCGGTTTGATTTGAGTCAATCTCTTCTTTCAGATAAAGAATGGTTTGAAGCATTAAGCTTAGAATGGATCTGCAGTCTACAAGGTCATGTCTGGAAGAGGAGGTGTAAAGGCCTCACAATATAACATCATGTGTTTCCATGTGCTTTGATTCATTTAGCCAGGACAGATTTGCCTGAAGGTAAATGAGAGCCCTATGCTCTTTGGGGAGTGGGTTAAGGGAAGAAAGGATATAGAATAATGGGTCGACTAGTTTAGATCACATCAGTGTGACTTTTACAGAGTCTAATGCTTTGATCTTTGAATCCAAATTCTGTGTTTATGAGGGAATGTAATGGATCTTTGCAGCTTTCTCTCTCTGAACTCCAAGGCATTTCCCTTAATCAATTAGAAGCAAAATGCAGTGGTTTTCCCCACTATCATTCCTTGCAGATGCTTTGAGGAAGTTCCTTTAAAGGTTCCTTTTGAAGGTGGACCCCACAGGGATGGCCTTTTCAGCCAGGGGAGCAGAAGGGGAGAGCTTGTTTTGCTAGCACAGTAAAATTATCTAGGACCTTGAAGAGTTAGAAAAAGCTGAGCAAGACAGCGAGGAAGCAAGTTCCTTAAATCAAAAGAAAACTTATATATATATATATGTAAAATTTGTTTTTTGATCATGTGCCAAAAAGAGAGAGAAGCTTTGATACTTCATACCTGCCTGGGAAAAAATAATAGCAAAGTACTGCGGTTTCCTTATTTTGGGATGGAGGGGGACTTTTCTCTGGCGATATCACCATTTAAATGAAATGCTCTGCTTATTCTCTAGGTTCTTCAAGAGATTTTACGAGATGTGCTGCCTTAATTGATTGTTCATCCACTCACTTCCTCACCACATCCAGTAATCCATAATGGCTCTCTTAATTGGTCCTGCAAATTAAGCCAGATTCTTCTGCCTTAGGGTTTGGTAAACTACTTTTGTTCACATAAGAACTGTTCTGGGCTAGAGGTGTAATAGTTATCCACCACTATCTAGTAACGGGCTGGATCCATGGTTTCAGTTCCGCTCCGACAAGGGCCAGTTATCGAACGGTATCTATATATTGTCCACCTGCTTAATGGATTAACTGTTTTACTGATTAACCTTCTCACTGCATAATATCACTGTGCATCATTGACTGTATTGCTGTTTGCTGTATTGCTGTTTTCCCATCACCTAGTTCCGTTATCCCATAATCATTTTCCTGTTTACTCCTCTTGCCCCTGGACTGGTTTCAAACTAGAGTAACTAGTTGGCTTTCCATTGGCTACGAGATTCAACAGACAGAGTAAACAACTAATGAGTCAAATCCCAGAAATAAAAGCAGTAATGTGGTAACTGCAATAGGGTAAACCAGTTAACTGTTGCGGTATTACCTGGATACTCAGTCAGCTAGCTGTCACAGTAAGCAGTTAACAGCTGGATAACTACCAAAGTAACTAGAATGGTGGTTATTAACTTTGGATAACAAGTTTACTATTAATTTCCATTCTACTCTGAACCTTTACATCACCCTCTTAATCCATCGTATACTGGTTACTGCATCTTTCCCTGACACTCAACAAAAACAGAGAAGTTGACAGTCACCACTGACACTGGCTGCTGTCTCTCCTGGAATGTTTCTGAGTTGGGTTTTGCAGGTTGGTGTGATATTGGGAACTCTTTGGAGGATGTGACAGTTTAATACAATAAGTGTGTGTGTAAAAGAACTCTTAATGAGCTCAGTCTAGTTAGTATATTGAAGCGGAGGTCCAGTGTCTACTTTGTCATTGTCTAGAGAAATACTCATACAAGACAAAGTTACCTGATGGTAAAAGCCCCTGTAGACTTACTGCCACCGTGCGTGCATTAAAGCATTGTCTTTCTTATGGCGTGATGTTGCTCAGCTTCTGACAGTGTCCTGAGTTTTGTTCCCAGGATTCAGCTCTTGGTCCAGGACAACTGCTGTCCACACCTTGCCCTGATATCTGTGAAATGGCAGGTGAGGAAAAGGGATACGTTTATACTCCACTCCTCACATTGGGCACACTTTCAAACATAGAATTTCATCGACTTTTAGAGTTGGAAGGAACCTCGAAGCGCATCTTGGCCAACTCCCTTCTGCTGGGCAGGAGATCCTCTGGTTACAGTCTTGCAGACAGATGCTTGTTCAGTCAGGTTTTGGAAACATCCAAGAGAGAAGATTTCACAACCTCCCTGGGCAACTTATTCCATTGCCCAACAGTAATTACATTTAGGATGTTCCTAATATTTAACCAAACCCTACATTGCTGCAGTTTAAGCCCATTTCCTCTTGTTCTGCCTTACGTGACAGTGGGGAGCAAATGTTCGCCATCATTTCTGTGGCCCCTTTTAGATATTTGTCTTCTTTTTTTAGGCTGAACATGCTGGATGTTAACAAAAATGTCAGTGGAGTGGCGCCATCACATCCTGGCCCAGGTTGTGGAACCACCGCTGACATGGTCCAGACTGGGTTGGACCACCAAACAAACATGCCGGTGGCCAGACCTTGTGGAAGACAAGAAGCTGCATGAACATGTGACCCGCCAGCCCAGCCCCCATGCTGCTCTCAGCACCCCGCCATGGTGGACTCGATCCGGACCAGGTGACAGCAGTCCATTACAAAACTTATAGTCAGCTGTGGTCTGCTTTGGCCCGATCGACCAGACCTTGGCCCATTCTGTGACCTCAGAGGTCCCTGGGAATCACACCCTGGGCTAGCCGCTGACGTGGCTCAGGACAATCCTGGGCCAACATCTGGTGGTGTGAGGTCTGGTGCAAAGTGTGACAGCGGGCCAAAGTAGCATGCCATCACATTTATTAATAACCATTCAATTCTTTCAGCCTTTCGCTTTCTCCTCCAGCCATTTTATCGTCTTAGTTTCTCTCCTCTGAATCTTCTCCAATTTGTCAATTTCTTTCTTGAAGTGTAGTGCCCCAAACTCAACACACTATTCCATTTGAGCTCTCACCAGCGCCGAGTAAAGCTGCATCACCAGATACTATGCACTTGTTAATAAAGCCCTAAATGACATTTGCCTTTTGTTTTTTTGTAACAGCATCATACTGTTGACTCATGTCCAGTTTTTGATCCAGCATAATTCCTGGATCACTCTCTGAGTCTGCAGTACTACTGCCTAGCCAGTTAATGCCACATTTTATTATTGTGCTTTTGTTTTGTTTTTTTCTTTTGTTTTTGAGAACCTAACTTTAACCTAGAAGACAAAAACAACCAAATTCAGTGGTTAAGCTTAGAAAATAAGGAGCATTTTCTAATCACCGAAGTTAAGTAACCACTGAAACAGCTTCTGATGGTACGTGGTGTCATCTCCATCACATGAAGTCTTTAAACAGTGACTGGACACTTTACATGAACAAGTTGTCCATGTCGCCCAACTGTGCATTATTGGGCTGAGTGACAACCAGTGGCCAGAGTGATCTGTAGGAGAATGGACCGGAGAGCCTGTAAATGTGAAGAGGAGAGAGAGGATTGGAAGTGACTAGGCTCAGTGTTTGAGAATATAGCAAGCGCAGGAATAACGTCCGTTCTGCCACTCACAGGAATGAAAAGTCATTTGGTTTAAATTCCTTTCCATTTATTTTCCATTAACAGTAGAGGACGATTTCGCACCTCCTGCAATGTGTTTTATTTTTGCCTCTAGTTAAATTAAAGAGCGTGGCTTAGGACATCTTCACCGTACACTGCAATTTTTTCATGGATTTGTTTTATCCATAATTCAGAACACTGGATCCTGCAGTTCATGGGCCATTTTTAAATGGCGCTGCCAGGTGGGGTGAGGGGGGCATAGGCGCACCAGTGCATGCGTGGTGGGTGGGTGGGTGGGTCAAGTACATGGCCACCCCACTCATCCCCATGCACGGAGCGACCTCTGTTTTCCCTGGTTGCTCCGTGTGTGGGGATGAGTGGGGTTGCGTGTTAGGTGGGTGGGTGTGCACGCACCCCCACTCACCGCGTGTCCCCGTGCCGTGTCCGTCACATAGGTCTCTCCCACTCATGAACAGGGCTGTAGTCTGACTCATTCATCCCAATTTCCTCCCTTCCCCAGGTGTAAACAGCCAAATTCTGAGTGTGCTTCTTTGCGGAACTCAGGAAGGCAGACTGGAGAACAGTCCTGTAAGCCTCCTGAGGTTCATCTAAGCCAAGGGAGAGCAACAATAGACTTGACTTCGCTATCTGCGGGGAGCAAGACAACAGGCAGATTACCCTCTACTGGAATTGTCTATGTCATAACTCCTTGTCTGCCCATACCTAGTGTGTGTTGGAAACAGAGCTCCATGCCATGATCCTTCCCCCATCTGCTACCTCCCTTAATCGCCTCCTATAAACACCATGCCCCATCTGGTATCACTATCTACCTTAATCTCCTCCTATAACAAAATTACTAGTCTAGATAAGGGGGTTGAACTACATGACTCTGGTGGTACCTTCCAACTCTATGATTCTATACTCTAGTTCCACAAGGTCATTGCCCTTCTACCTCCAAGGAATGGTGGGAAGGAATTGACCATACTAGAATACAAAAAAAAACACCACATGAAATTCTTTAAGAATACCTCTCTCCCTAGTGTGAAATTTTTTTGTCTAAGATAATAGCAGTAAGTTTGG
Organism: Sphenodon punctatus; assembly: GCA_003113815.1. Classification (NCBI taxonomy): domain Eukaryota; kingdom Metazoa; phylum Chordata; class Lepidosauria; order Sphenodontia; family Sphenodontidae; genus Sphenodon; species Sphenodon punctatus. Next base: position 9,788,386 of record QEPC01011901.1, on the reverse strand, counting down.
AAACCTAGGAACTGATCATAAGCCTGCACACGTGGTGGTTGTGCATGATGTACAAAATGTTGTGTGCATGCTGCATTATATAAACAGGGGTTGTGCGTGCAGAGTGCTTGTACCCTTGCACACCCTACACGCGGATTGATTGATTTAAATGTTACACACTGCCCCTTCCGCCTAAGGCTCAGGGGGCCGGTGGGGAAAGTTCCGTTGATTTTGATAGGCTGAAGATTGTGCCCAGCGTGGGGAGCACCATTAGCGAGCCAATCGGATGCTAGGGGCTGTGGCTTATATTCCGACGCAATGAGAACCCTGTCACAGCTGATTAAGGAAAGCAGCCCATGAGCCCTGGGCAGAAGCAACGACTCGGTCTCTAAACGAGAGACGGTGTTCTCCTAGCCTGTGAGAGAAATGCAGCCCTGCAGACAGGTTTTACTTTCCCCCTTTTCCAGTTACTGGATCTGGCCTGCAGAACCAGATTCTGCTCTCAAGCTCTGAAAGGCTGCACTCAGGGGAAAGGGAGTAAAGATGAGGGCATGCATTTGAGAACACGGGAAGGCTTGGTGCATTGGATTAATGATCTGGATTCATCCACACCTTCCCCAGTCCTGGGCTTGCCCCTTTGGTTCCCATTCCTCAACTCTCTTCTAGCTCACAGAAGTTTTACTAATTTCCAAAATGGCCTCTGGGGGCGAAAGATTCTCCCCTCCTCCACCGAGTCATGCTTCTGTGTACAGACTTTATTCTCATACTTCACACAAGTTGTCGTACACCTGGTTATAGTATTGGCGCAGGAGTTAGCTGGTCAGACCCCCAAAAGTGGAGGGTATTATTATAAATAATAAATGATATTATTTATCATTTATATAGCACTTTCAGCATTCAAAGTGCATTATAATTCCACTCTAGCTTACCCTCACAACAACCCTATAAAATAAGTAATTATTATTTCCATTTTACAAATGGAGGAACTGAGGCTGAGAGAGATTTGCCCAAGGTCACCCACTGAACTCATGGCTAAGGCCACTTTCTTAAATTATCTGGGACAGGGGGAGCGGGGAGACTTCTGTTAGGACAATCTCAGCACCATTCTCACAGGAATTAGTGCACGTAGGAATGTGCAATTCTGTTTTTCTCCCATGAGAACACTTGTGCGTGATCATGTCTCCTGATGTAGTTCTTACAATCACGGGTGTTCTTGCACGAGAAAAGCGGAATAGTACCTTTCTAAATGCGCTAATTCCCATGAGAATAGAACTGCAGTTACTCTCATGGAAGTCCCCCCCTCTCCCCAGGTAACATGAGAAAGCTGCCTTAGACAGGATTTGAACCCTGATCTCCCAGTCTAAGGCCACTCACCCACGTTACAGAGATATGGGAGGGAAAGTGCCGATGGGCTCCTGGTGGCCAAACTCATGACTAGCTCTGAACACGGGCATGGGGGGTAAAAGCATCATCAGGTATGTCCCACGCCGATTTCTCTGACAGATGACAGGGCTGGATTTTGAGCCCTGTCAGCTGTCAAAGAAATGGCCACGGGACGCACCTGGTGATGCATAATCCCCCCACACCCAAGTTCAGAGCTAGTCATGAGTTTGGCAACTGGGAGTCCACCGGAAGTTTCCCCACTGTATCTCTTAATGTGGGCAAGTGGCCTACGTCCAACACTAGGATTCAGTATGCCATCTATTTCCTTTTTACAGAAATGAAAAGCCATATCCATTCTTGGTGATTGCCACAGTAACTGATAGGGATGGAACTATCAGTATTGGATGAATCCGATAATACCGATAATTGGCGATATCGGATTAATCCGATAATATCGGTATCAGTATATCGGTTTTTTAACATTGCTGATTTTTTTGATCTTTAACATTGCATCCATTTTAAAAATGGCTGCAATGTTAAAGATCCGAAAAATCGCCAATGTTAAAAAACCGATATACCGATACTGATAAATCCGATATCGGATTAATCTGATACCGATAAAACCGGTAACTGATCATTTTCCGATAGTCCCATCCCTAATAACTGAGGTCAAAGAATGCAGTTTCAATCCGCACATAGTGAAACATTTCTGTTCAGAGATATCCTTTCATCTTCGCTTCTTGTACGATTAATTATTAAAGCTGACTTCACACGACTTGTTCTGGTTGGTACAAGCTTTTGTCTCCCTACCCCATCTGGCAATTAGGCACATCTTCATTCTCGCCGTACATCTACGGTAGCATCCAAAGACAGCCTCGCTCAGTGCATTTTTGGGGGGAGGCACAGCTATGTTCCGCAAGGCATGACTTGGTACGTTCTGCAGAATCTGATGAGGTTGTGCCTGCAGAATAACAGCAGTGGCTGATTTCACATAACTCTGCTCTGGGTGTCACTGCGTGCTCTCAAACAGTGGAGCAAGGGCAGCCCACCGGAGTTTTATATGCTAAGAAGGAGAAGAAAATCAATTTTAATCCCCAGGAGCAGGGACCGTTGATGCAGAAGGTCACTAAAGATTAGCAATTGCTTTACAGCACTGGAGTTTGGATGAGGGATCCAGGGGAAAAGAAAGAGACATGAGTTTGGAACAAGATCTGTTCTGCATCACTGCCTCAGTATATTGTTTGGGGAGAGTGCAGAATCTCAAACAAAGCTGCAGTCCATGCAGAGCTCTTTTGTGAGAGGGATTTGTTTGCCACTGTATATTTATAAATGCTTGTAAAATAAGGAGGGTTGGAAAAGAAAGGTCTGCCTCTATTGTAGAAATACCACACACACACCCCAAAGCCCTTGCACACATGACAAGTTCTGTTCCATCCACGCAAATTCTCCTATTGAAAAGACACAAAGGAAGGGTCTGCAGGTTGGGCCTGGCAAATGCGATGGTGATTCTACAGAAGAAACTGGAAAATATTTATTCCAGCAGGGCCATTGCCTACTTGATTTAACTGTAGTAAAAGGTGGTCACTCATTTTGGAATGATCTCACTCTAAAGAATATTTGTTGTTTTTTTTCTTTATTATTGAATAAAGATTCTTTCCTGATGACTTTTCTCCCCTCATCAGCGGTGCCCTTTTCACCTCATCCTCCCCTTGCCCGTTTACTTCTATGTTGAAATCCCCCTGGTGTGGGGAGGAAAATGTGTAACCCCAGAAGAGAGGCACCTGCCTTTAGGCGGACGGTAGGAGAAACCGATCTGTCCAAATAGAAACAGTTGGCTAGGGTTGATAGTTTGAAAATGTTTCTGAAAAAAATTCTATGTACAAGTTTATCACACAGAGTCCTGCAGATGCAGAGCATTGATATACGGGCAGGAACATGACCGGTTTCCTGGGGGTGCCAGCAGGTAGGAAAGTAATAATTAGCCAGCTCTCATTAGTAAGCTGGTTCTTAACTCCTGGTAAAGAGTCAGGGCTGGCTATAGAGAAGTTGAATGTTAGCCAGACAAAAAAGGAGGGAGGGAGGGGGGGGTGTGTGTGAGAGAGAGAGAGAGAGGGAGAGAGTGTGAATGTGAGTGTGCGTGAGTGAGAGAGAGAGAAAAACCTTTGTTCAACTGTATTTTCTTGGAAAGAAAATATATTAGTAATAGGAAGTGGACCAGGTTCAACTTGATGTCATATATCCATAACTCCATTTAACTTCACTCTAGGCTGAATGCACAAATCATGGAGCGAATGGGCCTTTGCTTTGCCCCTGTGCCTGTAAGCCTGCGACATAATTATAGGGAGGAACAGAGGAATGCTTCCCCTCCAACTTTAAAGGAAGGGTGGACATAGGTGACTGCATTCCCTGCAACTTTCGAGTTCCCGACAAAGATCTTGCAGCAGCTCTCTGCTTCAGGTAGAGTTCAGTGGGAGTAAGGAGGCCCAGGAGGAAGGGCTCATGGGATAACTGACTTGCACCGTCTTTCGGATTATTGATTTTAACATGAGGGGAGACTATCCGTCGTGCGGGGTGAGGGTACATCAAGTGACATTCTTGATATCTGTCCCCATTCTGTGGAACTCCCTTCCCCTTGAGATCTGTCAAACCCACAAGTCTGGGAAGGCTAGAAATTGACATGGGGGGCAATAAGTGATCCTTGCTGGTGAGTCGCTGTTGGTCAGCGCCAAGCCGGGAAGCTCTTCCCAGCTTGAAATTGACATGGGGGAATCCACACTGTGGAGCACAGCACTGCTCTCCCCAGCAAGGACTCCCCCACCCCCTGCTGGTCTATTTCAAACTGGGTCCAGGCTTGAGATAGACCAATATGGTGATAAAGCCAGAGGACACTGGGGCTGCTTCTCCTCCTTCATGGAGTCCCCTCCAATAGCTAATGGGCGGATGACCCAGAGCATGCACACACACCACTCCAACAGATGACTGTCAGTGGCAATGGCTTCCTCTGGGGACCCCTTCCTTGCCGGCACCATAGCCTTGTCCACAGTGCTGATGGACCTGTATGCGGGCGGGGGTCTTTCACCCAAGAGGTGGGCCTATCGGAGCCTGTTGCCCGAATTTCAGCTGGGTTGCCCTGCAAGGTCTGCTCCTTGATAATGGGGTGAGGCTGCAAGGTGCAGCCCCTGCCCAACGTGGAGTGAAAATCTGGCGGACAGTGTTCAGACTAGCAGTGTAAGTCCTCCGGGGCAAAGGGGTGGTGAAAGGGGGGCACCGGTTTGTGTGATAAACAGCCCTAGAAGCTAGGAGTGCCTGACAGGGAATGGCTCAATCTATAAGTGGACTGTGGTTCCTCTGTAGCATTTGGTGCTCGCCACTGTTGAAGATGGAATACTGGGCTTGATAGACCATCTGAATCTGACCTTCATATTGAATTTTCTAGAGCTGAAGTGAGAATCAATTCTTTTCTCGCAAAAACCTTGCGACAATCGAGACTTGTTACCAAGATCTCAGGACGATCTCAGTAAAGGTTCAAAATCTCGGTTGAGAATTTCTTGATGCACTGTTTACCATTTACCATGATTTACCGTTTACCGCAATTTACTGTGTACCGCTTACCGTGTTTGTCCTGGCAATGTGCAAATGGCCAACGCAGCTGTTCTGCGCAGGAGTAGCCCTCTTCCAAGATGGCACCGGCAGCATTTGTCTCACACCCCGGGCTCTAGATCGGCCCCTGCAGTCATCCGGGGGCACCTTGTTGAAGGTCCCCCGGGTTTTCTGGGGGGGCCACGCAGAATAGGGCGTTCTCAGTGGCCGCGCCGTGCTTTTGGAATTCCCTCCCAGTGGGGGCACGGTTGGCCCTGGACCTCCTGGCTTTCCATAGGAACTGCAAAACCTGGCTGTTCCATCAGGCATTTGGCGAGAGAGAAGGGTAGGGTGGGGGTTAGGGAGGGTGGTATGGGGTGTTCTACGGTTGTTTTATTTTATTAATGAATTGTTTTAATTGTTTTGAATTAAATGTTTTTTTAATTAAATTTTTGAATAATTTTTTTTTAATTAAATGCTTTTTTGAATTAAATGTTTTTATTATATTCTATGTATTGCTGTTAGCTGCTCTGGGCTGCCTGTGGCGGGAGAGAGCAGGATATAAATCTAGTAAATAAATAAATAAAAATAAATTGCTACCATTTTGGAAAAGGGCAGCCATTTGTACATGTGCATTACCAGGATGAACGCGGTACATGGTAAGCAGTACCCTGGTAAATCATTATATGGCACACAGTAAATCATGGTAAATGGTAAATCGAGAAAAATTCTCAACCCAGAAAGTGTTGAGAACTGGGGTTTTCTTGATTACTGATTCTTGCTAAAAATGAGTCAAGAACTGTGATTCTCAGTGAGAAACGAGAAAAAAAAATAAAAATCACGTTTCAGTCCTAATATTTTCACAAAACCATTCTGATTCGACATTGGGTCACATAAGTGTCCTGGGCCCTCTCCTCTTCTCTATCTACACCCTGTTCCTTGGCAAACTCATTGCTTCCCATGGCTTCCAATGTCACCTCTATGCTGACAACACTTAACTCTATCTCTCCCCTTTGCCTCTCTCCCCCCTTCTGTCCAAGTTCGCCTCATCAACTGTCTCTCTGATATCTCCACCTGGATGTCCCATTGCCAGCTCAAGCTCAACATGGCTAAGACTGAACTCCTTATCTTTCCTCCCTTCCCTTCCTCCCCCTCTTCTCTATCCATCCTTATCGATGGGGTCACCATTCATCCCGTTCCCCAAGCCGTAGCTTGGGCTTTGTCTTCGACACTCACCTTTTCTTTAAACCTTACATCGACTCTGTTGCCAAGTCCTGTCGCTTTGCCCTCCATAACATTTCTCGGATTCGCCCCTTTCTCTCTGTCTTCTCAGCCAAAACCCTTGTTCACGCCATGGTCATCTCTTGCCTTGACTACCGCAACCTTCTCCTTGCTGGTCTCCCCGCTCTCACCTGACCCCCCTTATCTCCATCCAAAACTCTGCTGCTAGGGTCATCCACTCAGCCCGTTGCTTCGACCACGTGCAGCCTCTCCTCTCCTCAATTCACTGGCTCCCCCTCCCCCAACGCATCCTTCACAAACTCCTGGCATTCACTTACAAAACCCTTCACAACCTGGCTCCCCCTTACCTCTCAGCCCTAATCTCCTTACACACTCCTGCACGCACTCTCCGCTCCTCCTCTGTCCCCTCCCTCGCTCTCCCTCATCTCCCCTGCTCCCCTAACCACCTTCATCCCTTCTCCCTTGCTGCCCCCCATGCCTGGAACTCCCTCCCTGCCCACATCCACCTTGCTCCCTCCCTCCACACCTTCAAATCCCTCCTCAAAACCCACCTCTTCCTCACCGCCTGCTAGAACTTTCCTCTCAATATCTACTGTCTGCCCTCCCCGCAGACTCCTGCCTAACTGCAACCAAGCCAAGCACGTGCACCTGAGACTTTGCATCCGCTTGAATGTTATTTATCCCTTGTCTCTCCCTATGTCCCCTCTCCTTGTCTCCCCCCCCACCATGTCTATTAGATTGTAAACCATAGGCAGGGACCATGTCTATCTTATTGTTCTGTAAAGCGCAAAGTACACAGTTGGCCCTATACAAATGCTAATAATAACAACAATAACAATAATAAATCTGGCTTGGCTCAGTTACAGTGCCACTAATGCTTGCTTTTGAAATAAACAATGTGCTCTCTCCCCAAAACCCATCTTTCATCTTTCAGTGCTTTCAAAAATGCCCCTGTGTCTTATGCGTTTTACACTCTCCATGTTACAGTTTGTTACCTGTACAGATTCAAGCACTATACTGTAATTAAACTCCCCCTGTCTAAAGGTAGAAAAATCCCACTGTTGGTATAAATAAATGTATAAATTCATACTATCATCTTATCCTTCTTCCCAACAGAATGTACTATTTATAACCTCCCATCAGCTTTGATTATAACTCAAGTAACAATGCTACAGAAATAGTATACACTCAGCACTTTTCCATGCTGCAGTTTAAATGATCTATTCTTCATTGATCCTAGTGGTCATCTGCTAGAAGCCCAATATCTGCCAGTTGACAGACAGTAACTGGAATAGAAGCATCTTTTTCTAAGTTTTCAATTTCACACTCTTTCTTCATCGTACTTAAAGGACAAAGCGAAACTACTATCTCAAGGCATGTCTACCTATAAACTGGCCCTAAACAGCTAAAGTAATCATCACTGATTATACGTTTAGCAAAGAAAATTGGTGCTGAAATAGGTCACTCTGTAAAGCAGGCAATGGCATATCCACACAGCAGGCTCAAACCTAAAGAACTGGAGACATGAGCTACAACCTACTGGAATATGGCTACTGATAAATAAATCCCCAACAGTGATCCATCATAGATTTCCTTCTGTATTTAATTTTCTGTGAAAGCCATAAATAAATGATGATGACAATGACAACTTACAATCAGTTTAGTGTCCTTCAATTTCAATTACAAGCTTTAATTGCCATCACAAGCTTTATATACCATCCTGTGAATAATAAATAAGTTCCGTCTTCAAAATGGCACCCGTGCTCTAAATTCAGGGCTAGGAATATTTTCCCTCTGGGGGTGACTTTGAAAACTAGTACATGCTCTGAGGGCCTCCTACAAGTTCAGGCCATGAGTGCTTAAGGGGCGTAATTCAAGAAAAGGAGGGCCCTGATTATAGATTTGTTCCATGGACCTGTCCCCTATCCTTGTATATTTATTTATTTATTTATTTTATTTCATCATTTATACCCCACACCCTCCTGCTGACAGCAGCTCAGGGCGGCTAACCAACTGCAAGTTAAAAAAACACATATAAAATACAATAATATAAACAACAATGAACAAGAATAAAAACAAAAATATAAAATATCATCAAGGATCCACATTTTGGGGCATAAAAGAATACTAAAAACCCTTCCCTCCCTCCCCCACCCCTTCCCCATCTCCCTCACAAAAAACCTGGCGGAACAGCTAGGTCGCACGTTGACGTCAAAAGGAGGAGAGGCCACCCGGCCCTCCGCCTGAAGGAGTTTCCATAGCCTTGGTGCGCCTACCAAGAATGCCCCTCCACAGTCGCCCCCCTCCCCCAAATACTCAGGGGACTTGAAGAAAGGGTGCTCCTGGAAGACTGCAGGGGTCAATCGGGGAGCCTGGGGAGTGAGGCGGTCCCGCAGACCCGTAGGGCCTAGGCCGCATAGGGCTTTATAGGTAAGCACCAACACCTTGAATTGAGCTTGGAAGACTATAGGCAGCCAGTGCAAAGAATGGAGCACCGGTGTAATTCTGCATTCTGCACCAGCTGCGGTCTCCAAACCGTCACCATAGGTAGCCTCACATAGAGCGTGTCACCATGGGTAGCCCCACAAAAGGGTATATATGCCTTCTTCTTTACTCCCTTATCCCGAGCTCACTTTTTCAGTGGTTGGAGTTAGGAACTGGATTCAGGGGAGCACATAAAAACTGGAAAGCGAGCACATAAAAACTGGAAAGGGTTGCACATAAAAACTTACTGCAGGACACATTTGGCCCCTGAGCCTGAGGTTCCCCACTCCTTCTCGAAGTCATATATCGCCACAGATTAACAAAAACCTGACTCAGGAGCAGGCTAAGTTTCAAAACATTTCAGATTGGGATTGTTGTTGTTTTTTCCATCCATCACTTAAAATTCTACCCAGATCTTTAACAAATACACCACAAACCTGAGCAACAGGTACTTAAAGAGGACACCTCAGACAAGAATCTGGGAACAGTGCCAACAGACCCTGTGAAAATCCATCTGAAATTCCTTTCGCTGCCCTACATAGCAGAGACACAAATAACATGGACAACCTTCCAGCTGTGAGGATGAAGTTCTGCCACTATGGAAATTGTCATGAGTTCTTTTCTTCTCCATCCCGGAAAAACTTACAATGCCACTTGGGTTGTATGAAAGGACTAGGCCTGGATCCACACCCTTGTACTGTCATATAATTATTGAGCAATTATCTGTCTGCAGAGGCTGTGCCTGTTGGTAGACAACGCTGCATTGGTTTCCAATCATTTCACATTCAGAAGATTTTCCTTGTCGGCCATAAGGAAGGGCTAGAACATTGTATTTTAAATGGGAGCTTAGGTTCTGCAAAAATTGATGACTAAGCTTCAATCCAGCAGGAAAGGTTTCCTATCCTCCAGGAGCCGGTGGGTTTATCAAGTCCTGCTCATCTCTCATGTTTAATGCACAAAGACTAAAAAGGCTAAGCCTGGCTTAGAAACTCAAGCTCCCAACAACCTCTCAAAAACAAACCTCAGAAAAACTGGGATCCAATCTTACTGAGACAGGATATCACAAGGTTTGGAATATTAACAATGACAACTTGGTCCAGGTCTTCCTGGTAGTTAATTTAAATAGCCATAACAATGTGTTTAACCCTGTAACAACAAAAAATGTACACTGTATTTGTTTGTTAGCAGCCATGTAGTCCCATGAGTTACCTGCACGTGTAAACTACTCTCCCGCAAATCTCAAGGAAATGTCCATGTGTTAATGCACATCCATAAACCTTAGATAGGTTTCCGAATGCACATTTGAAAACTCCTGCGATACTCACGCAAATTGCTTTTCATGCACATCTAAAACTGCCCCGATTGCGATTCTTGTGGGAGTTTCCTGTGTGAATGTGGCGTTACAATCCCATGATCCCTAGTGCCACCTACTTTGTCATAGGAACAAGATTACAAATCCCCACAATTTTCAGGCACATCTAAAAATGCCCAAGGCCTTAGCCATGGTGAATGACAGTTAACAATTTTCTTTTTCCCCCTCTTTCTCCTCTCTTTTTGCTTCCTTATAAGAATTAGTGGTTATTGAGCAGGTGTGTGTTCTTCACCCTCCTCTTATCTTGTACCTGAAGCAGGATCTAGACAAAGACATATTACACAATGAGCCCAGGGATGTTTTTATCATGATAACTAACTTATCCTTGGGTAACACTGTGTTTTACAAACAGTCTGGCTTTCAAATGAAACAAGAAATCTGAGTTTCTGGAGTACTGAAGAGCATTTTAAGCCATATATTTTCTTCCCTTTAACTAATATAAAGATCCGGAGAATAATCTACATTTAAATAAAGTGTCTTTGGCACTGTGTTAATTCTCAGTCACCTTTTCTCATTAACAAGATCCATTACTACTAGAAACCCATATAGCTTCAAGTAACAAAGTTCCTCCCAAATCAGCAAGGTATTTATGCACAAGACCAACTTTAAGCGTGTGCTCAGTAGAGCTGAGATGAGAGCGAGTGTCCCCATTCTGGAGGGAAATACCGACCGTTTGAGAGGGCTTGCAAGTGTCCTTCAGTATTTCATCAGTTTCCAATGATTCAGCACTTCTGTCATTTTTTTCATAATTTTCATCAACTTCCAGGACTTTTCATCACTTTCCAGGACTTTTCATCATTTTTGCCACTTTTCATCACTTTCCAGGACTTTTCATCATTTTTGCCACTTTTCATCACTTTCTGGGACTTTTTGTCACTTTCTGGAAATTTTACAGGAGTTTTCCATATTTGTGGGGCAGTCACCAAGAACCCCATGCCCTTGTAGAAACTTGGTGGGCAGATGGTACCCGTGGGAGGAAGCTCCCAGTTGACCTCAGATACCACAAATAGGACATGAGGGATAAGGTGATCTTTCAGACAGCAAACTTTGGTCAATCTATTGACCGTTCACAGGAACAAGATGAAAACTAAAAAAATAATAATTAAGTTCTCTGGAATAAGGCACCGGGAGCAATTAAATTAATTTTAAAATGACTAACATTGTCAGGCCCCATGTAGTTTTAGCCTAGTACGTAGTTAATTACAGGGCCCAGAGATCCATCTAATCAGAAGTGACTGTGTTTTCCAGCATTATTTTTGTTCCCTGACAAACATGGGGGTGTTTTCATTTTTTAAAATGTTTGGTATTGCAGACCGCAGACCTGTCGCTTTGGTATTAATTTTTAAACATCACTTTCACCCATGACTTTCCTGTTTTATTTAACCTTACTGTACTCTGTTTAAAGATTCCTACAATTTTAAACAGGCAGACTACGCCTCTGTATTCTCATTGGCTCAATACAAGACTGCCAAATGGAAATTACTACTTTGGCCACTTGCTTTTAGACAATAGTCGCTGCTTGCTAGGTTTAACGTGGGGGGTGAGTCCATGTGCTTTGTTACCATAAGAATAGCACAAGGAAACAGTAAATGGGAAAATTACAAAGGAATAGGTCCGTATAGGTAACAACAACCCAATTAGAAATTTTAGTTGATTAATCGATTTAAGCCTTTTTGTCAATGAATCGATGAATCAATCAATTTTAAATTGCATAGATTTGCATAAATATACATAAATTTGCATAGATCTGCCTAATTTGCGCGCGTTGGGTAAACTTGCCTTCCGCTGGAACGCATCGCCCAATTATGGACTGTCAGAAGGTCCTGGCAGCTAACCAATTAATTAGGGGACAAATTTTAATCTGTTTTAGACAGATCAATCAATTGGTTTGATTAACTGATTAATGGTTTGCAGCACTAGTTTAAATTAAAAGGACGGTTTGTTTTGGTTTAGGTTAAGTATTAGTAAAAACTCAAGTGTTAGGGGAACACGCCACCTAAGAACGTTGTGGAATCTCCTTCCTTGGAGATTTGTAAGGAAAAAAAATAATCTAGAGAAACATTTGTCAAGGTATAGGGCTTCTTGCCTCAGGGAAGCCCCTTCCAACTTTCCAGTACTATTACCCTAATCTCAAGTCTGGAATGAGGTCAGAGAAGCATTGGGGGGCGGAGTTGATTGGGTATCTCTATGTCAGCCCTGAGTAATCACAAGTAGCAGTTACATGGGTACCTGGCAAATGCCCCTTAGTCACCAACCTAGCAAGTCTATGGCTGTTTTTAAATGAAACCGGCTGGGAGGCGGGTCCATGTGCGCTTGATGGAGCACACACAGACTTCTAGTGAGGGGGGCGGCATTCACATGGCGGGGATGGGTGTGCACCCATGCAGCACCTATTCATGCCCCCGCACAGAGCAACCGGGGAAAATCCAGATTGCTCATGCTCGATGCGGGGAGATAGGTGGAGGTGCATGGGTCATGGGAGCATGTGCCCACCCACCGCCACTTTTAGATGGGTGTTTGCACACTTGTCCACTGGATGGACATGCATGTTAGCGTCTCATCTAAAAACAGCCTATGAGGAGCAGGGGAGACACTGCGGCCCTACAGTAACGGGTAGGGCTGTAGCGGAAAGTCGCAGCGGTAGCTATTTCCACCAGAAACAGTGTTTCCACAATTAGTGGTATGGCGAGGCAGAGGCTTTCATTCCGCAACTTCCACAGTCCCGCTAATTTCATTCCACTACTTCCACAGGCTTCACAAATAGCGGAAACATGCCATTTTTGCTACTTTCGCCATTCCGCCAGCGCCAGAAAATAGCGGAACAGCAGTTTTCCGACAGTTTCTGACAATTCCGAAATTTTTTCGATAGTTTCCGAATTTGCAGAACGCCAGCAGAATTAGCGGAATGTTGGCAGAAAAGCCGCAATGTGGCGCGGGCAATTCCGAAATGGCAGAATGGAATCGCAGCGTGGTAAAAGCTGCTGCCGCTTCAGCCCTACGTAATGGGTATCCAACATTGCTTCACCTCTTCCCGTCATCATCGAACCACCTCTTGAGCAGGCCAACTAGCCTATAACCATCCTATGCAGAAGTGGGGAAGGAGTGTCACCTATTTCTTGTCTGCCAGTAACACCACTCTTCATGCACCACAGCATGGGTGCCCACCTGACATAGCACCTCCTTGCTGGGCCATGTGCCTGGAGGTGGGGAGGGGAAAGCTGGCCAAGTGCTAGGAAGGCAGGCACAAGATCACTAGGTATGGGGACAGGCGTGGCTCCAAGGGGGCAGGCTTTCTGCTTCCCCACTATCAGTTTTCTTCTAGCACTCCGGAATTGTGTTCCAGAATTGCAAATCCATTCTGCCAGACCACACAAATCTTGGCAATGCTGTCCAAACAGCACTGCCAGAATGTACGGTGGGGAAAGCATTTTGGAAAGGGGCAAGGTCTAGTGGGTTAGACAAAGCCAAGAAGACTCTCCACACCTCCTCCCTGGTTTGGCCCCGTCCTCTTCGGAGAGTTGTGATGTCAGAACATTCCAAAGCGGGTGTGTGACCACATCAGAAGGGGGTGGGAGTGTCCATTTTTGGTGTGGCCACACCCATGAGGGAGTGTCATGGGGGAGTGTCACCACACTCCAAAAGGGTAAGGCATGCAAAGTCGGAGGGGGAGTGGGGGGGACTGTCCCCTCCTTCCAGTGCACCCAAAGTGGATGGAGCTAACAGGGCAGATGGTGAACTAATTGAGCACCTGTCATAGATTCATAGGGTTGGAAGGAATCCCAAATATGTAGTCCAATACTTTGCTCCAATGAAGGATCCCCTCTACTTACAGCATTGCCATGTCCTTGTCCAGTTGTCCTCATCTCTTTCCATAGAACTCCAATTGGGATTTTTAAGGCTACTCTTCCTCTACACGCATGAGGTCCCATCAGGCTCAATCTCAGGTCCCTGAGACTTCAACATAGCCACCCTGACCTCAGTGCCACTGCTCCTGTAGCTGCTGCTCCCAAGGCATTAGAAACTTGCCCTTCCATGAGCCAAGCAAGGAGCATGACAAGAAATGGAAGCTGTCTGAGCAACTCAAAGACTTCAATTTTGGAACTGACCCTGCTTTGGCCTCTGACATCAATTCTGCTGACCCCCTTGGCTCTGACACGGACATCAGACCTCCTGGAACTCAACCAGACCAGACCCTGACCACCGCCCCCTGGATTACTTCCAAGTCTGCTGATAATCTGGACTGACCTACTGGCTTCTGACCTCAGCACAGCTCCCGACAACAACAAGACTTCTGGCAGCATTCCCGAAGGCCATCATCAGGGTGCTGAGTGCCCTGACCCCAAGCCAGGCCCCAACAACACGGGAGAAATCTTTCTGATCTAGGCAGCTGAATGCACAGATAGATTCCTTAACTTCAAAAAGTTCTGATTAATACAGTTCAACATCCAGAGACCAAAAATTGTCTTGCTTGATAGAATTAGAAGGCTTACCCGTAGTAATATAAGAAAAAGCAGGGTTTCGGATTTTTCCACTGTTGCTGCTTAATCTAGAGAGCCAGAAATTTGTTCATGAGCCATGAACTAGGTTGGGGGGGGCAGGGGGGTTGCTTTGTTATTGTTTATAAAAACTGAAACCGGTATGCCTGAGCGTAGAGCCAGGAAGGAAGTCAAAGGTTCTATTGATATTGTGTGACACAGATTCTCTGCATAAATCTAACTTAGCCATGTGATGCACGGGGCTCACTGTCAAAACAGAGAACTTAGTAAAAGAAAGGGCCTGGGGAAATGGGTTAAGAGAGGCACAGTATGGATCACAGAGCAAGAATGTGCCCTACGCATGTTTCTCTGCTGCCCTACATAGCAAAGAATATGGCGGTGTGGTGGAGTGGCCCCTTTAAGAGAACCAGAATATACAGCTAGGGGGCCTGAGGGAACTGGCTGCAGCCAGTTGAGGCCTGGTGCTGAGGTTTTTAGTTATCCTAATAACGACTGTTAAACTGGAGTCTGCCGTCTCTGATTTGGAGCCACTACATGGTGTCAGAGTATGGAAAGAGAACCTGTGCTTCCTCAGACAACAGAGGCACTAGTTTGCAGGAAGAGAGGAAGACAGAAACTGAGTGCTCATGCAAATGGACCAGCCTCCAGAGCCACTTGCCCTGCATGAAACCATGGCAGACAACTGGAGGCACTGGGAACAACGCTTCAACCTGTACCTGACAGCCTCTGGAGCAAAGGAAGAGGCCAAAGAAAGGCAAGCAGCCATTTTGTTACACTGTATTGGGGAAGACGCCCTTGAGGTATTCAGTACCTTCACTTTTCCTGAAGCTGAGGGCCCAAAGGACATAGGGGAGATCTTTGCAAAATTCAGGGCTTCCTGCAACCCATGCAGAAATGTGGTATTTGAGAGGGACACATTCTGGACTAACAAACAGACCCTGGGAGACAGCACAGAGCAGTTCATCACTGAACGTAAAGTAAAAGCAAATAATTGTGAGTTTGGCCCCACCATGAGTGAGATGATTCGGGATAAAATTGTTTTTAGCACAAAAGAGGAAAGACCGAAGGAGAGGCTCCTGCGAGATGCTGACCTCACATTTGAAAAAGCAGTGGATCTATGTCACGCAGCTGAGGCTACAAAGGCCCAGCTCCAAGCCACGGCGAAGCAGAGCAGCACTGTGGAGAGGGAATTGAATGCAGTAACTGCATGTGAATGTGTCCAAGAGCAGACTCCCACTAGAAATGTTGAAGTGGTCAAGGTGCTGCCAAAGCAACAGGAAAAACTGAGCCAATGCAGGATTTGCCCACGCTGTGAAGAGGTGCATGCCCCACGATGTTGCCCAGCATATGGGAAGGCCTGATATAAGTGTGGGACCCAGAATCATTTTGCCAGGGCAGGCAAAGCAGAGCTTAAGCAGCCCCAGAAGGGGCAATCAAAATGTCAGGTGCATGAACTGGACATGGGCAGTTTATTTGTAGGTGTTGTGACCCAGGCAAACCCCGAGCAGGCTACAAGCCATGGGGGATGGATGGTAGGCTGAACTCAACCTGAATGGACTCCCAGTAACGTTCAAACTGGACACAGGAGCAGAGGCCAATGTCCTGCCACTTCGGATATTCAGAGAAGTACCCGGAAAAAAGAAACTCTCCAAATGCCAGGTGACACTTGTAGCCTTTGGAGGAACCAGGATATGGCCCCTAGGAACAGCTGACGTGGAGTGTCAAGTTCAAGGAAAAGATACCAACTTATCATTCTTCATGACTGATATTTCTTCACTCCCAATATTGGGCAGAACAGCATGCGAGACCCTGAACCTAATCCACTTGGTTGACTCCGTAGATACAAATGAGCCTCTCACAAAGGAAATCCTATTTACAGCCTACTCGGATATAGTTGAGGGCCTCGGAGAGTTTGAGGGAGAGCATCACATCCACACAGATCCTCAAGTAGTACCTGTTATACATGGATGTAGAAAGATTCCCCTCACAGTACTTGACAGATTGACGGATGCCTTACACCAGATCGAACAGGCAGGAGTACTATCCAGAGTAACAAGACCGACAGAGTGGGTCAACAGCCTAGTGATAACAGAGAAAAAGAATGGAAAGCTCCCGGTATGCCTAGTTCCCCGGGATCTGAACAAAGCAGTCCACAGGCAACACCACAACATACCGACAACAGAGGAAATTCTGAGCCACCTGGCAGGCAAGACAATTTTCACCATCCTTGATGAAAAGGGTGGTTATTGGCAAATAAAACTAGATGAAGAGTCATCATGTCTGTGCACATTCAGTATCCCTTGGGGGAGATATCAGTTTCATCACATGCCGTTCGCAATCAAATCTGCCAGTGAAGTCTTCCAACAAAAGAACGATGAAACCTTTGGTCAGATACCCGGAGTGAGTACAATAGCAGATGATATGATCATAGCCTCAGAGCAGCATGACCAAATCCTCCGTCAAGTCATGGAAACTGCACATGCAAAAAACATTAAGTTCAACAAAGAGAAGATTCAGTTCAAAGTAACTTCTGTAAAATATATGGGTCATGTAGTGACTGCCCAAGGAGTCAGGCCTCATGAGGACAAAGTCAGAGCCATTCAAGACATGGCTCCCCCACAAGATAAGCAAGGTATACTCAGATATCGTACTGAGCTGAAGAATCTATCACAGTACAACCAAATGAAGCAAATCTCACGGCCCCTTTGAGGAACCTGCTAAAGAACAATGTTCTGTTTCCGTGGATGCCAGAACACCAGAATGCCTTTGATGCGTGAAACGTCAGCTGTGCCAGGCCCCCGTGCTTCAGTATTTTGATGTGACCAAGTCAATCATAGTTCAAGCTGATGCTGCAAAGGATGACTTAGGAGCATGCTTGATGCAAGATGACAGGCCCATGTCTTATGCTTCAAGAGCACTCAGTACTACGGAGCAAAATTATGCACAAATTGAGAAAGAACTTCTTGCAGTTTTATATGCCATGCGTAAGCTTAACCAATATGTGTTTGGCCGAAAGGTCTTAGTTCAAACTGATCATAAGCCCCTGGAAGCAATCTTTAAGAAGCCAATAGGCAGTGCACCAGCTCGCTTGCAAAGAATGCTGCTACAACTCCAACAGTATGACCTCACTGTGAAATACACACCTGGAAACCAGATGTACATTGCAGATACACTCTCCAGAGCTACTATAGATCTCCCCTCAGAGGACTGTGACTCACTGGATGAGGAGAGAGTAATACATGCACTGACCATTCTGGCTATGGAATCTAATGAAACAGCTTCCATTAAGAAAGCCACTAAAAGAGATTCCAAGCTCCAAGAAGTGAAGGCCCTTACACAGAAGGGATGGCCAAAATACTTGAGACATGTTTCCCCTGCAGCAAAACTTTACTGGCCCTTAAGGGATCAGCTGCATTGTCAGGATGACATCCCTTTCAGGTATTGCTCCCCGAGTCCCAAAGAAAGACAGTATTATCTCGACTGCATGAAGCTCATCGGGGTGTTCACAGGACCAGGTTCAGGGCAAAGGCTATCATGTACTGGCCAGGTATGTCCAGAGACATTGAAACGCTTGTTGAAAGATGTTCTGTGTATATGCAGCATAGTTGCAGCAATCAAGAGCCACTGCTGCCCCATGAGGTACCTGACCTGCCACGGGAAAAGCTGGGCATTGACTTGTTTGAATACCGGTCTTGTCCATTCCTCCTTGGGGTTGACTACTTCTCAAAGTATCCAGAAGTATTAAGGCTCCCAGACAAAACAGCCAGAACAGTGATTGCCAATTTAAAAAGTGTTTGCGCTCAGCACAGCATCCCTCAGATAGTTGTAAGTAACCATGTCCCATTGGTGAGCCTCGAGTTCTAAAGGTTTGCCCAGGAGTGGGTTTTTGGGCAACGCCTCAGCACCCTGGGATATCCTCAGTCCAATGGAATGGCTGAAAGGGCAATACACTCCATGAAGGCCCTGCTAAAGAAAGCAGAAGCTTCTGGAACAAACTTAGCATTGATGGAATGCCGCAATACACCAGTAACTGGCATGTCATACTTGCCAGCACAGATGCTGATAGGGAGGATGCTTAGAGGGAAACTCCCAGTGACAGAAGCCTTGCTGAGACCAAAGACCCCCTATGAAGTAAAGGCAGGTCTGCAGAAGGCTCAGAACACACAAAAGAGGTTCTATGACCATACTGCAAAACCACCCAGGGTGTTTTTAGACATAACGCTGTTCAGTGTTCTGTAACACAGTGTCCTACCGTTACCGTGTTTAGACATACCGTCAACACCGTGTTCACCCCAAACATTAAACTGTCAAGACTTGGCAGTTGTTCACTTTCAGCGTTTGGGGTGAACACTGTGTTGACGATACATCTAAAGTCTGTAACGGTAGGACACGGTTTCAGAACACTGAACAGCGTTACGTCTAAAGACACCCCTAAGGAGTTAAAGGGTGGAGACCTGGTCAGGATGGAGAGGAGTGCTGGTTGGATGCCTGCCACTGTGGAGAAAAGATGCGTACACCCTCGATCATATCAAGCGGTGACTCCTGAAGAACTCCGATACCGCCAAAACAGGAGGCATTTGAAAGCAAGGGATGAGATACCAGAGCAAGATGAAAGGGAGCAGCCCAAGCAGGATGAGTCCAGCATCAGGAAAGAACAAGGGCAGCTGAGTGAACCTTAAGAGGCGGAGATCACTGAACAGGACAAAACAGGAACTGAAAGCGGTGATTCAGCTGAGGTAGAGGCTCCAGGGACCCCGATGTCATCCCGCGGAAGAGTGATTCATTTGCCAGCACAATTGCGAGACCACATGCTGTAAGAGAGTGGTGGTAAAGATCATTCCCAACAGTGGGTCAAGTACTTGTGACCTCTGACCCCATCCTGCAGTTGCCCATACAATGTCATCAAGTTACAGTATTCAACAGTCGTTTTGTTATGGTTTCTGTTAGTTGTTTTGTTCTTTTATGTATGTTCCTGATTTACATGGGGGAGATGTGGTGGAGTGGCCCCTTTAAGTGAACCAGAAATTACAACTGGGGGGGGGGCTGAGGGAACTGGCTGCAGCCAGTTGGGACATGATGCTGAGGTTTTTAGTTATCCTAATAAAGACTATTAAACTGGAGCCTCTGCAGTATGAAGTCTCTGATTTGGGGCCACTACAGGCGGGTTAACCGGTTTACCGCATACAATTACCAGTTAGTTACCATACTACCGATTCTTGCGGTTTACTATGTTGCTGCTCTGCTGTTTTCCTCTTCATTATCCACTTACACCTAGTCTCCCTCTTCTCAGACTCCTCAAACCTCCAAAACCAAAATAGAGGACAGTATTTTTATATAACCAAGCAGGGTGGGAGTGGGGAGAAAGGGCGAGGTGTGTCGATACCAAAAAAAATAATTGGATGAAAGAGTATACAAGAATGGACGCAAACCCAGAAGCGAACTGGAAATACAGTAAAATGGTCCGCTGGTTAACTGATAATGGTAGCGTGGGTATTATTTGGTATGTCAGAATGTCAGATAAAGAATAAGAGTATTTGGGCTCCAATCGGATAACCTTTTGACTATCCGGAATATCGGTTATTAACTAGTGTTACCCAATTAGACATTTGTTTCAGCTTGAACCAGCCGCAAGCAAGGGCTGACAAAATAGGGGCACGAAAAGCAGCCAGAGGAGATTTGAGCAGAGATTAAACAGGTAACATAGTTGCTCTCTGTGGGTAAGACACCCATTTTCAGGTAGCCTCTCTTATACCCGGGAACCTGATGACCCCAAAATACTAGGTATTACCATTACCGGAGTTACCATTTTACTGATCAAGGCAGGACCATTTTACCAATCAGGGAGGCTCCACCGAGCCCCTCTGCATACCCTCCATGATCCTGGAGCTGGATTTCCATGGCAGGCTTCAGCCTGAACATGTTTTTTCCCCTTCAAATTAAGCACGGACGTTCAGAAATCAGGTTGGTCCCCATCTCAAACCTAGCCACGTGTCCCACATAACCCTACAGAGGCATAGCTAGGTGGGAAGGGACCCTGGCACAGAAGATGGAATGGGCCCCCCTCTCTGGGGCACTCCTCTCCAGTGTGCATATGTATTCTACATCCGCGTGGGGCCTCCAAGTTCATGGGCCTCGGTGGGTCTGCACCTACGATAGCTACACCTCTGAAACCCCACAACAAACTGAGCCCGGATTCTGAGGCAAGGCACCTCCTAGATTCCGTGTCAGGCTAAAATTTCTGAGGACTTCTCGTTTTCACAATCAGAAGCGGTTGCTGAGTCCAGTCTGTGAGCAAGCAGCCAGTAGAGCAGCTCTGTTGGTATTTGGCTTTTGAGTGAATGAAAAGGGACAACCAAAGAGTAGATTGGGGAGGGGGGGGGAGAGAAGTCACAAGCATCTAACAGCATCCCTGTCAGCTCCAACCTCCCCAGCTGAGAGAGAGCTGAAGAGGCAATTGCTTCCAATCCATGAACCTCCTGGAAGCAGGTCTCCCCGCCTCTGGTGTCGCTCAGCCACACCAGCTGCCTGTCATATCTCATTGGCTCTGCACTGAGGTACTTTCCAATTACTTGTGAAATCTCCTCTCTCACACACATACACTAAGCTCAGATCCTGGCACCAGGGAAAGGAGTAGTTTGGCGAGTTCTCCTGTTGGAAAGGGCCAAAAGGAGGCACCTACTGGAGAGAGGAAGGTAGCAGATTATGCAGATGGCAAATGACATTTCAGCTTCATTGACCAGAGCCATTTCTAGACCTGTGTAATCTTGCTGTTTCACTGGGGAGGCAACAAAGCAGAACGCTCCTCTTCATCCTTAGCCTCTCCAGCAAATCTCCTTCCTCTTTGAGCATAACCTGGATGTTCCAATTGCCTTTCTTTTGGGTCTCTTCTAGTATCTTAACCTTGCAACACTATTACCACAAATACCACTCCAGATTTTTGCTCCCAAGGATGCCCCAACTCTCAGAGTGTGCAAGTCCCTTTCTTCCCCATCAGAACCTGTTCACCTGCCCAATCTCAGGCATGCCACCATTTTATAATCCTCTGCTGCATTCCGGAGCATCAGTTATATATTAAACCAAGATGAAACACAGACAGGCCTCTTTTACACGAGTGGTGGGATGCAGCGTGCTGAAGCACATGCTTCCTAAAAAGCCCCGCGGGATGCGTTTAGATGCACCAGAAGTAGTCGCCGCAATAGGAATGCTCATGCGGTCTTTTTAAAGCCGGATTTGGGAAGACTTGATATCGGGGTTTCTCAAATGTTGACCCTTTTTAAACGAACCACAGTGGGTGGAGGGATGGGTGTGTGGCCGCGGTGGGTTCCCACTGGCGCACCCCCACTTCCACCCACAGAATATCGGGCATTGGAACCCATTGCTCCCTGGGTGGGTGATGGGTGGAGATGGGTGTAGCGCAGGAGCGTGCACCCCCACCCATCCCCCATGACATTCACATGGGCGCCTCCACCCATCTCCATGTGGGGACGTCTTGTGTGAAAGGGGACACAGCTTCAAAAAGACTGCACGAGCTGCGATTCCTAGGACGGCCAGCTACATCTAAACGCACCCCGCGGAACGTGTTTTCAGGAAGCACGTTTTCAACAATCTGCATCCTGCCAGTCATGTAAAAACGGCCTCAGAGACAGAAAAAAAGAGGGGGGGGGGATGTGTAGGACTCAGCCACAAATCTTAGTACCATGGGTGCTGGGAGGGGAGTGCAAGGGGATGTGTTTGCACCCCCCCGTTGCTTCCCCCCGGCCACACCCCAACAAAGCCTTTCAGATAGGGCCTGGTGGACGTGGGTATTACCAGATGTAATTATAGCCACTTCTTGTCAGAGTTAAACACTGGGCATTACTAATGATAATTGTATTTACCCCCATCACCAAACAGGGCCAGCCTTAGGATTTGCGGGGCCCAACGCAAAAATAGAATGCGGGGCCCTGGTGGCCCCTCCCCCCCTTGGGGGCAACCTCTACCCTGAAGGTGGTCATGCCTGGGGCCCCACTGCGACAGCGGGGTGCTTCCTACAACCTGTCCTTGTGAAAATAGAGGCCACTGTGGGGCCCTCAGAAAAAGCGGGCCCCGGGGTGGCCGCCCGAGGTTGCCCTTTGTTAAGACTGGCCCTGCCACCAAATTGCACTGGGAGCTCTTCACAAAAATCAATACAATGAAATACAATAAAACCAATGTAAAATCTATTGAAAATCCATTAAAAACAATTTAAGAGAGGAGGGTGAAGAGAGAGGACCAAATACATGAAGTTGAACCAGCAGTGGATCCTCTAGAAGCACCTGAAGAATAATGATTGTATATTTATGCATTCTATTTTTATTATTATTATATGCATTTATATAGCGCCAGCAACGTACCTGGCGCTTTACCAAAAAAAACAAGATAGACACGGTCCCTGCCCGAGAGCTCACAATCTAAAGACAGGGGGAGGGGAGACAGGGAAGGGAGAACAGAGGAAGAGACGAGGGATGCGACATTCACGAGGATGCGAGAGCTCGGGTGCATGTTCTTGGCCTGTCTCTTATACACATCTAGATGTGTATAAGAGACAGGTTCAGGGCAAAGACTTGAAGGTGTGGAGGGTGGGGGCAAGGCAGACAGGGCAGCGAGGGAAAAGGGACAAAGGTGGTTGGGGGAGCAGGGGAGCCGTGTGAGGATGAGGGAGGGGATAGAAAAAGAGAGGAGTGCTCGAACAGGGGTTTGGAGGGAGATCAGGGCAGAGAGGTGGGGGGGGGAGCAAGGTTGTGAAGGGCTTTGTAAGTGAAGACAAGGAGCTTGTACAGAATACGCTCAGGAAGAGGGAGCCAGCGGAGAGAGGAGAGGCTGCACATGGTCAAAGCGACGGGCTAGGTGGATGATCCTGGCAGCAGAGTCTTGAACAGAGATGAGGGAAGAAAGGTGAGCGCAGGGAAGGCCAGCGAGGAGGAGGTTACAATAGTCGAGACGTGAGATGACTAGGGCATGAATGAGAGTTTTGGCAGAGGAGACAGACAGAAAAGGGCGGATCTTAGCAATGTTGTGGAGGAATAAATGGCAGGATTTGGCAACGGAGTCAATGTAGGGTTTGAAGGTAAGGTGCGAGTCGAAGATGAAGCCCAAGCTACTGGTTTGGGGGACAGGGAGGATGGAGACCCCGTCAATGGCAATAGACAGGGAAGAGGGAGAGGAAGGACTGGGAGGGAAGATCAGGAGTTCAGTTTTCGCCATGTTCAGTTTGAGTTGGCGTTGAGACATCCAGGCGGAGATATCGGTAAGACAGTTGGTGAGATGAGCTAGGACGGAGGGGGAGAGGGAAGGAGTGGAGAGATAGAGTTGAGTGTTGTCAGCATATAGGTGGCATTGGAAACCGTGGGAGGCAATGAGTTTGCCTAGGGATAGGGTGTAGATAGGGAAGAGGAGAGGGCCAAGGACAGAGCCCTGACTGAGAGAGGTAGGGAGGATGAGGTGGAGGAGTTAGGAAGAGATACATTGAAGGAGCTGTCAGAAAGGTAGGAGGAGAACCAGTCGAGGACAAAGTCCCGGAATCCAAGGGAGTGAAGTGATTCAAGCACGAGCGAGTGGTCAACAGTGTCAAAGGCAGCAGAGAGATCAAGGAGGACAAGAATAGAGTAAAGGCTGTTGGATTTAGTCACAAGATCGTTGGTGATCTTAGCAAGAGCGGTTTCAGTGGAGTGAAGGGGGTGGAAGCCAGATTGGACCGGGTCAAGGCAGGAGTTGGCGGAGAGGAGGTCGAGGCAACGGGAGTAGACAACCTGTTCAAGGAGCCTGGATGCAAAAGGGAGGAGCGAGACAGGACTGTAATTAGAGGGTTCAGAGGGATCCAGAGTGGACTTTTTGAGGATGGGGGCGACAGTGGCGTGTTTAAAGGCAGAGGGGATTATTTAAGTCTTCTGATTATTGGCTTATTATAACTGCTGGTCAATTGTGTATTAATTTTATGGCTAATCGCTGAATAAACTTGAACTTGATAACGCTGATCTGCAGAATAAAAAAATCTGCCAGTGTTTTCTGAAGGTGAGGGGGTAGGAACAGAGACGAACACTGGAAAAAAGCAAGTTCCACACTGAGGGTCTCACCACAACAAACCATCATTACATCGGATTGTGCAAAACATGGACCCTGCTGTGTGTTCACCATGGGTTGGTTCTAGAAACCATGCAGGTGGACAGCCCATAGATGGTGCTTACACATAGCGTGTAGTTAAGCACAATGCCCCATTTCCAGTCTGTGGCAATCCAAACCCCCATAGAATATATTATCACCCAGACACCAGCAGGTGGGATGAGGAGACTATCTGGTGGTTGATGATTGCTAAAGGAGGTCTGTAGGACAGGGGCGGGCAGTAGGTAGATCATGACCCATTGTTGGATCACAAGCTAGTCTCCAGCAGATCATGGCATGGGGGTGCAACCCCTCAGAGATCACCTGTGGGCATAAGAGCACGGTCAGCACCCCAGGGAATGTCTCCTCCAGGAGAGCTCCTCTAATGTGGCAGGGAAGGCTCTTTCTAGAGAGGATTGCTCCTCTCCACTGCTGAGACCATTTGCAGTGATGCTCTAGACCGGGGAACCAGCAGGACAGGTCGTAGTAGATCACCTGAGATTGACACCTGGGATCCAGTGGACCATGGGCACCATATGTCTGACTATTCCTGCTGTAGGAGAAGCTAATGCTTCAGGATATTTCAATGCATGATGGATTGCCAAAGATTTAACATTACATCAGGGAGCACCCAGTATGGTCAAGACAACTACCATGAATCCTGTAGACTCAAAGTAACTGGTTGCTCACACTTTCCAAAAGGCTTGGCTTGAAGGATAGATGGACGTTTGAGCCAGTTTCTTATTGAATGGTGGTATCTCAAGACCCCATTGTAGTTCGTTATAGAAACATGTTAGATGCTGATGAACTCACTCAACTAATGGTGATTTGCATTTTCTTCACTCAGGTCCACCAAGGCCTTTAGTATAAATCAGACTCTTCCACAGAGCTTCAGAGTTGGCATAACTAGCAGGATTTTAAAAAAATAAAAATAATAAGTGATGGGAGAAACATAGGAAGATGTATTTGGGAGCAATAAGCCATAAGTTAAATAAATACTAGTAAAGCTTATAACAAAATTACAGACAAGCAATTCAAGTTCTCTCAAGGGCCTTACATACTTCAAGGAAAACATCTTCCAATTATCATAAAAAGCTCTCTCCAATTTTCACAGTTCATCTATAATATGCTGATTGAGAACGTAAAATGTATGGCTCAGGTATTTCGGTATAATCCTCTGTAACCATATCCTCATGTGTAATGACAAGCAATTGCAGTAGGAAGGCTAATACTTTAGCTATTTAAATTCAGATTGCCTGGTGTGTATACGAGCATTCCCAGTGGAGAAAAGAAACCAAATATTTGAAACAAACAAGTATCTTCTTCTCCTTATTGATATTATTCTGCTCTCATAAAGGAGTCTTAGCAGAGAAAAAAGATTAATCAATAGCAAACGTAGATCCTGCGCAGTGGAACAGCGGTACTTTTAGCACTAGAGTCTCAATAATAATCAGCTGTTCACTGTGTTCAGGAAATGAATATTTTATCATCAGTATGCAAAATATAAAACTTTCAACCCTAAGGTCACAATAAACAAAGAAATATTTGCTGTGTATTCATGCAAACACCAGAGATTCAGTCAGCTGCCATTTTAGAGTCCAGATTTATATGGAAGTGCGAGATAGTCGTGAGAAAATGCCAGCTTAATCATGCAAGGGAATTTTCCATGCTTCAGAACAACTATATAATATTCTAAGGAGCAGACCTTCAGACAGACATAAATGAACATAGCTTCGCTGAGGTCAATAGATCAAGGTTGACTTACAACAACAACTGTAGATCTGCCCATTTAGACTATACAATGTAAACACCACTGAAACTAGTGCTTAACAAGGGATCCAACGGGGCGGACACTGCTTTAAGCTAATAACCAGTAGCAAATTCAAGAACAACAGTCCTAATGATGCATCTGTTGTAAATCCTAGGGCTGGTGTGGATAAGCCATTCTGATTTCACCAGACTCTTCCGCAAAATCAGAACGATTTATCAAAATTCCAACCGGATCATTTTACGCATGCGCAAATGGTCACCGCGGTTCTGCGCATGCACAGAGATGGCAGCCACTAGAGCAGTGGCCAAAAAAATAATAAT
This sequence comes from Sphenodon punctatus, assembly GCA_003113815.1. Classification (NCBI taxonomy): domain Eukaryota; kingdom Metazoa; phylum Chordata; class Lepidosauria; order Sphenodontia; family Sphenodontidae; genus Sphenodon; species Sphenodon punctatus. The sequence continues at coordinate 9,761,644 of QEPC01011901.1, read as the reverse complement.
GGTGGCAGCCATTCTGCGTTCGCACAAAACGGCCACTGCCATACAAAAAGATGTACATGGCAGCTGTCGTATAAATCCGAATTCAGTCCTAGTACAGCCATCCCATGTTAAATTTTCTGAGACCATCATGATGATGTAACCATTATAGGAACGTTGCTACAGCTATTGGACCAGTTGCCAAATTGTTTCTTTCCACCAGTCATGTGACCATTCCCCAATTCTCCCCCACACCCAACTTATACCCCGCCCGCACTGCTGTACGTTGCTGTCCCCTGCCTTCCTGAAGAATGTTGATTTAGCTGTTGCTGCAGGATTTATAAGTACTTTCCCCCTCCTTCCTCGGGATTATCAGTCCCAAGTAACATAACACGACTAACTTTAGCTCCCCACCCCTCAACTTCCTCTGTAATAGTAGCAACGCCAAGGAATAAGTCTGTTTTTAACTGTAATATTATATGGCAAGCCCTTATCCACAAATGTCTACACACAGGTTACTTGGCTACTGTCTCTCAGATGACCGTGGACCAGAAGTGGGATGGTATGCATAGCTAGACATAAAAGCGGCTACATTGTTGGTAGGAAATTTGTATTGTCCTCGTCCATTATTGTTCAAGAGCCAACTCATGTTGAATGTGTGACCTGCCACGTAGCCAGCAGTTGCAAATGTAACCGGGTGTCACGGCCCTGCCTTGAACCCCTAGCCTTGGGTCCTGGTTGGGAGGCTCCTTACGGCCTGTGCTATTGACAGGCTGTTCCAGGGAACGGCTCTTCCCCCCTCCTGGGCTTTTCCTCATCTTGCCTACTCAGGTTCTGCTGTACACCTGGGGAGGGGCGTGGCTGCACCTGACACAGCCTGATTGGCTCCCAGAAGTATTTAGGGCTACTGGGAGCTGTGGCAGGTGTGGAGCTTCAGGTCATTCCTCCTTGGCTTATGTTTGGCTCTTGCTCTCTTCTCCTTTCGCTGTTTGTCCTCTGCTTGGGCTTCTGTCTGTATTGGTGTTGTGCCCCCTTGTGTTTGTTGTGAGTGATGCCCTTCCCCCTCCTCTTGTGTGGATACCTGTCCTGCTTCTCCTTCTTGTATGTTGGGGGGTTTCTTACCTAAGCTCCTTTCCTCTGTTGATTGTCTGCACATGGTGGATGTTGGTGGGTTCCTATTCACCCCCTGTCTGGTTTTGTATTGAATGGCCCCCTTCCTCCCTTGAGACCCCCATAGTCTGTCTGTCTGTTCACTAGCCTGAGGGACCTTGCCCGCTGGCCACCTTTTGTTTCTCTGGGAAACCCTTGTTGCCTCTGCGTCTGGCTCCCCTGGCTCCCCTCGTTGCCTCTGCCTCTGGCTCCCCTCGCCTCTGGTTCCCCTCATTGCCTCTGCCTCTGGCTCCCCACGTTGCCTCTGCCTCTGGCTCCCCTCGTTGCCTCTGCCTCTGGCTCCCCTCGCCCCTGGCTCCCCTCGTTGTCTCTGCCTCGGGCTCCCCTCGTTGCCCCTGGCTCCCCTTGTTGCCCCTGCCTCTGGCTCCCCTCGTTGCCTCTGGCTCCCCCTGGTGCCTCAGCGTGCCTCCCGCTTCCCGTGTTGATCCCTTGGTCCCTGTTTCCAGTTCCCGGTCCTGTGTCTCTCTTCCCTGTCCCTCCACCTCGATGATGAGTCCTATGCCTTTCCAGACCAGCTTGGCTGGTACTTATTTATTTATTTATTTAATAGATTTTTATACCGCCCCATCCTGCAATGCAGCTCGGGGCGGTTTACAACAATAAAAACAATTTAAAATCAATAAATTGCGGAGTGCTTTACCTCCTGGATATCAGAGAGCAGCGGAGAGATTCCCTTGCTAATCCCGTGTTTCCCCTTTTGCCTTCCCTTCTTATCCTTCCCTCTGTCCTTTCCCTAGGCTCCGACCCCGGAGCCTGACACAGGGAAATTTGTGGTTAGAGCCAAAATGAGTAGTTAGCATTATGTCTGGTAGATAGAGGCAAAGGAATATTGGACATGAATATGGTATCCATCAGATTCATGTGCTCTGGAGGCAAAGGAATATTGGACATGAATATGGTATCTATCAGATTCATGTGGTCTGATCCAAATCCACTGGATCGAGTATGTGGCCTAATCCGCTGTTGGATGTTGTTCGGTTTCGTCCCACCATCATTTGGTTCAGTTCGGTCATTCCTTTGTTCTGGTTCTCTGATCCAGTTCGATACTTCTGGTTCAGTCAACAATTGGTTCGGTCCAGTGGTTTAGTTTGGTTCAGTCATCCCTTTGGTCCAGTTCAGTCATCATCCTTCCCTTGTATAACTACGTATTTGTGATACGGGGAAGAAACTCTGAAACCAACCCAAAACAAACCAGACCAGCCCTGAATCAAGCATCACAAATTAGACCAACCCCCAAACCAAACACCTGCAAACCAACCCCCAAACTAAATGGAATCCGAACCGAACTGGACGTTCAGTTATTGATTCATTCAAGAAAATAACAACCTCAGATTAGAGAGTCACTATTCATTTAATCTCTGCTGATAGAATTGAGAGACACAACAGCGGATTGGGACACAGTTAAGGTCCATCACAAGCCAAAGACACTCGTTGAGGAAGTGGGTGCTGCTATTTGTAAGTCTAGGGCTGTGTCCATTTAAAGTAGTGGAAAATTTCATTTAATATGTCACCCCTTCTAGGAAGAAAATTACCTGGAATGGGCCAAATATTGCTCGTTAAGAGACCAGATTTAAAACTGTTCTCCCTTTCACCCATCTACTCTCTGGAAGCTGACAGGGTGAATGGCCATAAATGAGAGGAGATTGTTGAGCTGAAGAAAAGGAAGGATTTGCAAAGATTCAGGATCCCAGCAGTTGTTCAGTTCAACCATATCTATACCCCCTTATTCTTGACAAAATGGGATTTCGGTTGCACAAATGCTCTGGGAATTACCGGCTTTTGTACAAATAGCCATATTCACATCCGAACAATGGCGCTCACAGAAGGAGGAGAGTATTTGCTGTTCATTATTTGCCTCTTGTCATCTGCACAATGCAATGAAGCCAACCCACGTGCCATGCTGCAAACAGGTAACATGTACAAATGAAAATACGTCCGTGTAAATTAAATATTGATGCAAAGGGGCTTTGCACTCCAGTAAACTCACAGATGTTCCCATGTGCACACATCTGCCTTTAATATGTAAATATGTCAGAAAGCAAAAACGTTTCTCCTGCGCACAGATTTTAAGGAGGAAAATACCAAAGAAGGATAACTTTCCGAAGCAGCGTGAGACTTACACTGGGCAAAGAGATGGGGAAAGAAGAAAAGAACAAAGGGCTTGATAGGGTACAAGCGGCTAAGCATCCTCAAGCTAAGCCAAGCCATTTTGAGTTACCCCAACAACGGGGTCAATCCTAAAGTCGCACACAGATTGCACAAGTTGAACACACTTTGCATGCATGTCATGTCCCCCACACAGGAGATGCATGCAGATTGCACACAGATTGCGTACGGGTTGCCCACGTGCAGTGTGCACATCACAGGGTTTGGGATCAGGCACTCTGAGTCTGTCCCAGTAACTTCAAAGGGAGTGGGAAAGAGCCAATGCAGTCCAATGGATGCGGTGCTGGACTGGGAATTCAAATCCCATCTGAATTATGAACTCACTGGGTGGCCTTGGGCAAATCACTGTGTCTCAGCCTTGGTTTCCCATGTAAAATGGGCTAATAATGAGCCACCTCAATAATGCGACGGTGAACTAGGAGGAGGAGAATAAAGCACTTTGAACATCAAGGTGCTATATAAGTTAAGAATAAGAATAAGAATAATTATGCTCAAAGCTTGTTTTCAAAGCACATTTTTGAGATAGTAAGTCCCTCACTTGTGGTCACTCATGCAGAGAAAGGCCACAATCAAAAGCGGGATCCGTGCGGGTCTCACATAGCACAATGTTCTCTCAATGGAAATGTGCGATATTTGCATGCACGTGCACGCGGGCAAGTTGTGCGCGGGGCATGGGATTATCCCCAAAGAGCGAGGTTTACCTCAGCAAAGAAGCAGACAAACAAGGAGAGGGTCCTGCTCCTCTAAACCGTTCTTGGGAAATCTCTTCTGCTTATTATGCTCCCCACGAACCAGCTCTTTCTCAGCATCCCTCAGCACTTCCTCATTTCTGCTCTTCACATCTCATTTACACTTAGGTACGGTTATTTCTCTCCCCTTCTGCAATTTCAAAGAGAAATGAAAGCGAAACATGGCATATTCTCCCGGAGTTCAAAGCAAGAGCGGAGACCAAACAGGGAGGGCTTGCCTGGGCTGGACAGAGCGAACTAGCCCCTGCTTGGCCTTGCTCGTAGGAAGCACTCCAGACAGAGGTGACACGAATATGTGGTGCAAATACATTAGCCATCAAATTCAGTCGCTTCAAACAGAATCTGGCAAAGAGGATTTTCATCCTGCTTTGCACAAATTCCCATTTTAGTTTGGTTTGTTTTTCCGATTGTTCAGAGCCTAAATTCGGGAGGAAGTCAGGCCTTTGCTGTGGCGGGCCCCTCGGTGGGTGTTTTTAGATGGAAGAGCAGCTGGGCAACCTTACTTCAACCCCAGGGGGCCCATCTGTCTAAAGTTTTTTAAGTGATGAATTTAAATTGCTGGGGGTTGATTTATTGTTGTTTTTTATATTGGGTTTTATAATATCGTACGCCGCCCTGAAATGCTGTAGGCATGAGGGGGCGGCTAACAAATGGAATGGAAAAAAAAAAAAAAAAATGGTCCACCAGTTGTTGAATCGGAGCAAGCTGCCCCTTTTCTGGGGCAGCCCTACCGGCAGCACTCCGGAATATCCCGAGGCACCATCAGCAGAGCGGGACAGCCAAACCCCTGGCACCGTCCCAAAGCTGATCCTGACCCAGGCAGGCCTGGGAGCAGGCAGATGCAGGGGCGCACCCCCGGAGCAGCTCCGGGGGCAGGCAGCCCTGCGTCGCTCCGAAATCACCCAATGTGGAACCCACTTCCTCCAGGTGTTCATCTCAGTTCCTCTCACCTCACCTTCAAAAAGCATCTGAAGACTTGTATTTTCCAAGCGCTTTTAGAGGACCCATGGCTGATTCCCCTGTATTCTAACCTCCCTCTGTACCCTTCCCTTTTAAACAGTTTAAAAATGGATTTAACATTTTATCGTACTGGGTTTTTGATGCGCTCTGAACACCACTGAGTAGTGGGGGAGCTATATACAAAAAATATTGATTATTTTTATCAAATTGCACTGGAAAACCAAAATTATTATTATTATTATTATTATTAACAAACATTTATATAGCACCAGCAGTGTACCTGGCACTTTACAAAGTAATAAAATATAATAATAATAAAAAACCTGAAACAAAAGTAACTGAATGAACAAATACCTGTTTCAGGGTGCAGATCCTACTCAGACGGCTATCCAAATTCGTGAACAACATCCGCAAAGACGTAATATGCTGTTTGTTTCAGCACTACAGCCCAGAGGATACGCCTCTAGATCAAGAACACCGGAGTTAGCATCAGTTGGCTCGTGTCCCAATTATGCCCCCCCCCCCAAGAGCAACGGAGCAGGGTCTACACATGAAGGCAGCTCCACTCCAGACCCCAGCACCCGCCAACAGTGAATCACAGAAGCAACAACCCTGCCCAGAAGGAAGTGTTAAAGGTAGGGTCAGCACTCCACCCACTCTGAAAACTTCCTTCTTGGCGGGGCCCTTTGCAAGCAGCGCCACTAGAAAATTTCAGAGTGGATGAGGGCGATGTGCTGGCCCTGCTACCTCCCCATTTGAAAATTTCCTAGCGTGACTCAGATCACTTGCAAAAGGTCCCCCTCAGAGTCTGGGGTAGAGCTTCAACCAGAATCAATTTGGTTTTCTCTGAAATCTCGCAAGAATCGAGAATTGCTACTGAGCTCGCGGAATAATCTCGGTAATGGTTCGAGATCTCGGCAAGCATCTCATCAGAATTTACCATTTGCCATCATTGACCATGGACCATATACCAATTTACCATATACTGCTTACCGTTTTCGTCCTCATAATACGCACGTGCAAAAAGGCCACTGCAGTGCTGCACACGTGCAACCCTCTTCCAAGATGGTGCGGGCAGCATCACCGCCATTTTGGAAAAGAACAGTCATTTTGCATGTGACCAGGATGACTGCAGTAAGCGGTACACAGTAAATTTGGTATGTGGTCAATCATGGTAAAACGGTCAATCAAGAAAGTGTCGAGAACCAGGGATTTTCTCGATTATTGACTCCTGCTAAAAATGAGTCTAGCATCACGATTCTTGGTTACAACTGAAAGAAAAATCAAGATTAAGTTTCAGCTAGGGCTGAAACGCTGTCCTCTATTTTACTCGGAATTTACTGAGGATCGCCACACTCGACTCAATTTGACCAAGTACCAAAGAACTGAGTAATGGCCACAGTACTCAGTTCCTTGGTAACTCCTCAATCAAGGGCAGGAAGGGGAGGCGGACAGGCACCGGGGGCAGATAACAGGACAATCAGGGGGGTAGGGAAGGGGGCAGCAAACTCACCTAGAAGTCGCAGGAGCTGGGCATGCTGCTTTGGACTCTGCCATTGTGTGTTTCAATGCAGTTTGTCTGAGCATGCTCAGTCTAAATCTCTCTGGGAGCATGCTGGGAAATGTAGTTCAGCTTGAGAAGGTGGTTGAGTTTGAAATGGCAATTGTCTGATTTTTGACTTTAACCAAATAAGCCCCCCCACCCCTAATAACTCTTTCATGAAGATAGGGGTTCTTTAAAAAAAAAAAAAAAAGCAGCAAGGTAATGCAGGGAGGCATGGCCGCTGATTGGCACTGCCACGAAGCTTGAGCTGGACTACATTTCCCAGCATGCTACTGCGGAGCTTCAGACTGAGCATGCTCAGACAACACAATGGCAGAGGCCAAAGCAGCACACCCAGCTCCCATGGGTTTTCAGCAAGTTTGCTGTCTCCCCTTCTCCGCTCTCTGTCCCCACTGGCCCCCCTTTCCTGCCCCCTGCTTGCTCTGTTACCCAACCTCGGTGCCCGTCTGCCACTCCCTTTCTGCTCCCAACTTCCCGGAACATTCACCGAGTTCCTGAGGAGGGGCCCGAATATTGAGGCCTGGTCCTCTGAAACACGGAAATGCCCTCAAATGGTTTTGGGACTACTCAGAACACCCTTATTTTCAGCCCTAGCTGGGTCCAACTAAGTTTCCTTCCACCATGGTAACTATGCTCTTGGCTGGCATGCTCAATTGCACACTTCCTCGCCTACAGTGGTGCAACCCAACAACTTTGGAGGTAGAAGAAAGTGGGGGGGCTCTACAAGGCCAGGAGTTATTTTTTTTCAAAGTAAAACAAGATTTGAAGTGAAGCAGCAAGATGGCTTGCTAGGTATTAATGCAACTACTTGGATGTTTTATTTATTTATTTATTTATAAATTTGTACCCTGCCCCTCCTGCGAACAGCCCGGGGCGACTTCCAATGATAAAATACAATACTCTTCATTTTCTACTCTGGGAGGATTTTGTGATTTCATTCATGGTGTATTTTTCGGCTCCTGTGTGTTTCTGCGACTCCCTGGTATCTTGAGTGGAGTCATTTCATTGTAGCAGCATGAGGATAAAAATTGCAAATTTGCAAGCTTAACTCCCAAATATAATCCTCAACTGAGATTTTCTCAGGAGCAAATATCCTTGGTTACAAGTTGCCATTTATTAAGTTCCGCATTACCATTTAGAGTAAAAAATTATCTCACATCTCTTACTCCTTTTGTTTTCTTTTCATCCACACCCCCATCATCATCAACAGGGGATAAGTCCCTGCAGTAAAGATCCCAATTTTACGTCCTGAATATTCACATTATTTCCTCACGCTCTCAGACTGTATTCGGGGGGATGGGGTGGGATCTCATTTCTGGAAAAAAAAATACAATACTTGTTAAGATTCTACCACTGACCCCAAATCCAAATTTATATCAAAATTAGGATGGGTCTCCTCTGCGAAGGTGGTTGTGTTTGAAATGGCAATTGTCTGGTTTTGGCATTAACCAAATAAGAACCACTCAACAATAACTCTTTCATGAAGATAGGGTGTTTTTAAACAAGTACGGCGATGGGGGTAAGGGAGTCCATGGCTGCTGATTGGCACTGCCGCAAAAGTACCCATTTCAAGTGAAGTGCATAAGGCCCCACATACCTGCGGGACCACCTCATGCCCTGGACCATGGTACGGTCCCTGCAGACGCCCGACTCGAAGTCCCCTGGGTTTTTCAGGTGGCGATGATGGGGAGGGCATTCTTGGTGGCCCTAGGCTGTGGAATTCCCTCCTGACTGAGGCCTGCCTAGCCCCAGACCTCCCTTCGTTCCGAAGACAATGTAAGACCTGGCTGTTCCCACCAGGCCTTTGGGGAGGGAGACAGGGAGGGGGGTTGGGTTGGAGGGGTTGGGGTTAAATGCATTTTATTGCGTTCATGAGTTTTAATAAGTTTTAATTTTTATAATTGTTTTCATCTATTGATGTTGTGAGCCACCCCAAGCTGCCATTGCGAGCAGGAGGGTGCGGAAATAAAAATAAATAAATAAATAAAGGAGCAATTCAAATTGGTGTCTCCCAGCATGGCTACCCCAGCCACAGAGACAAGCCACCACGCACTCCCCTTCCCATGAACCATGGAGGAGGGGGAAGTACGTTGGGCTGGCTTTTGCAATTGACATGTCCCCGGCATAAAAACCCTGGGGAACCCGGGCTCCCCAGCACTCCCCGCCAGTTCTTGTGACTCACAAAGACCATGTACCTCGCCTACATTGTCTAGGAGTGGCAAACCACTCTGCCAGCACAGCTGACTGCCCCCAGTTCATATGGACAGGGGCTCCGTGACCACCCGTTGCAACAGAACGATTTGGCTTGCCCAACATGGATTTCCCGGCAGTGCTCCATGCATAGCTACGAGTGGATGTTCCGTGGCCTATGGAAGCACACACCACCACACCACTCCACCTTCAGTTGGGCAGTGGGCTCTGTGGCTCACAGGTGGCCATGCAGGGTAGCATCTCGTCTAGAAACACTCATAGAATTTCTCACTGGGGATAAGGATTTCCGTCTAGTTTTAACTGTGTCAACCAACATGAAGAGCATATATTTGGAAGATACTATTATCATCATTCCTATATCACTTCCGATGTTCAAAGTGCTTCACGATCTTTATCTAGTTCATCCTCACAACAACTCTGTGAGGTACGTCATTATTATTTCCATTTTACAGATGGGGAACTGAGGGTGAGAGAGCAACTTGCCCATGGGCAATTTTTGGTGATTTTGGTTTGGTTCTTTTACTTTGTTTAATATGTTTATTTTGTCCATTTCTGGTCTTTTATTTGTTTTCACCAGGAACAATGAAAAAGAGTGGTGGAAAATGATTGGTAAAAACTGGAAATGGGTCAACTGAATGAACCAAATGAAATGAATGAGCTGAAAATATGAAATCGGTCGAAGATCAAACAGGCAGTGTCCGTTACTCAGTTTTTCGTCTGAGGTCGGATCGTTTGGATTGAACAGGTTTGCTTATTTGGACGAGTCCTTTTGTTTCAGCTCTAGTCAAGGCAGGATTTGTACCCAGGTCTCCCAGATTCAAGTTAGACACCTTGGGTATTTTCAGACATGACAAGATCACGCTCAACCACAGTCAATTCCCCGTGGTGGGGAATGCCCTCGTAACATCTGTTGGGGAACCGGAAGTTCCCCCCCAGATGTTAACCACGCTCAATCCCCGCCGGGAATCCCATTCACCACGTGATCAGCTGAACCCGCGGTGTTGGTGTCGATACCATGGTGAATGAGACTCCTGGCAGGGATGAAGGGGTCCGTCACGTCTGGATGGTGGGATTCTGCCGGGATTCCAGGCCGTGGCCATTTTGGGCGGGCGCTGCGGCCGCATTGGCCGTGGCACCCGCCCGTCTCCCCAGAGGGAGGAACGGTGGGGGGGTGGGGGCGTGCGCCCGCATGTTGCACCGCGCGGCCCCGCCCCCCTCCCTGGTTCCCCGCCGGGATCCCCCGGCACATCTGTTGGCCGTGCCGGAGTGATCCCGGCGGGGAATCTAAGGGTTGTTTCCATGACGGGGCGAATGCCGCCCCGTCACGTCTGAAAATACCCCTTATCTACTAGGCTACACTGGCAGAAGCTGTACACATAATTATCCAAAGGGAAAGTGTCATCTATTGTTAGAAGCTGAAAAGGAGATTGATAAGGGATTGAGGGGGATGGGGTGTTTCCTCTATGACGAAGGGGGGTGAAGGGACTGGGTTAGGGAGTGGGCTACCCCCCTCAGTGGGGTGGGGAGGGGAAGTCCATGGAGGGAGGTTGACTACCCTCCGGTGGCAGAGGAGGATAGGGGGTAAGGGAGGTGGGGGGGTTGGGGGCGGGTTTGGCCTCCCGGTAAGATGGGGGGGGTTCAGTTTTAAATAAATAAAAAATAAATAAATAAAAATCTTAAACAACAGGGAGGGGGGACTCCCTGTGAGAGAGGGAGACCCATGGAGAGGAGATGGGGGGGATTTCCCTCGCCACCTGGACGGGACAGCCGAGGAGGGGGCTGGGGGGGGTCAGCCAGGGGTGGGGGTGGCTATTGGGGTCGTGACAGGTCAGGGGAGATATGGTCTCAGGGGGAGGGAAATGAGATCGGTGAGGCGGGATAGATGCCTACTGCATGTCCCGCTCACCTCTCCCCTAGAGGTAGAGCAGGTAGGACTCGGTCAGTGGGTCCTATGGTGCTGTTAAATGTGAGGTCGGTGGCTAAAAAAGCAACAACAGTCCAGGAGGTAATCCTGGACTGTGCCACCAATCTCGCGTGTATCACGGAAACCTGGTTGGACAATGAAATCGGGACCTATTTTGTCTGATGGTATACCGTTCACCTACCAGTATGGCAGCCTCCCTGCATGTTCTGGTGGAGGCTGTGTCAGAGGTGGTGTTGGAGTCCCCCAAGATAATAGTCTTGGGGGACCTGAATATTAACGCTGACGCAGTTCTCGGGGGAGCCGAAATGAGTTCATGGTCGCCATGGCAATCATGGGCCTGTCCCAGAGGATCAATGGCCCAACACATCTTGGAGGACATACCTTGGACCTTATGTTTTGCACTGCCCTTGAGGCAGGTGCTCCATTAATGGGGGAGATATCAGCTGTGCTCTTGTCACGGATGGATCATTATCTCCTTCAGGCCTCCTTTCTAGCACACGTCTGCCCCCGAAAGGGTGTGGAACCTATTCGGATGGTTCGCCCCCGGAGGCTGTTGGATCCATTGCGGTTTCTAGGTGCTCTGGGGGAGTTACCCTCTGACCTTGGCAACCTTCTCATCAATTACCTCATTAAGCTATGGAACACCTTGCTGATGGAGGCTATCGATCGGACGGCTCCCAGACGTCCATTACCTAGGCGGAGGCTCCCCAGACCTCCATGGTTTTCCGAGGAGCTGCGGAGGTTGAAGCAAGCTGGGCAATGGTTAGAACGCCAGTGGCATTGTTCTCGTGCTGAAGCTGACAGATTGCAGCATAGAGCTCGTTTATGAGCCTATGCCATGTCTATGCAGGTAGCAAAGAGGGAGTTCTTTGCTAACCTGATAGCATCCGCAAAATCCCGTCCAGCGGAGCTGTTCCAGGTTGTGTGGGGGCTGGTCAGTCCGGCCTCCCTCAACCCTGGAGTTGAGTCATCATCTGCCTACTGTGATATGTTTGTGGATTATTTTGTAGATAAAATCACTCATATTCACCACGACTTCAATGCCGCACTTAATACAGTAGAGGAGGTAGAGGTTGCAGAAGTCCCGTCATGTCCAATTTTGTGGGAACAATTTCAGTTGGTGACACCCGCTGACATGGTGGAGGTTCTGGGGGCAGTTCGGGCCACCTCTTGTGAATTAGATCCGTGCCCGTCCTGGCTAGTTAAGACCTGCCGGGAGACAATGGGGCCGTTGCTGGCCAGAGTGGTCAATGCCTCCCTTCGGGAGGGCAGAGTGCCAAGCTGCCTCAAGGAGGCGGTGGTGCAATCTCTGCTCAAGAAACCATCGCTTGACGCTGACTCCCCTGCCAGCTATTGGCCTGTCTCTAACCTTCCCTTTCTCTAACCTTAACCATTTTAAGGAAGGTTATTGGACGGGTAGTAACCCGACAGCTCCAGGAGCATCTTGACCGTGTCGGTTATCTTGATTCCTTTCAGTCTGGCTTCCGTCCGAGTTATGGCACTTGTGGCTTTGGTAGATGATCTCTGCCGTGAGAAGGATCGGGGGTCAAACAACCCTATTGATCCTGTTAGATCTTTCGGCAGCATTTGATACCGTTGACCATGAGATGTTGGTGATGCGCCTGCAGGACAGTGCGAGGGTGGGCGGGACTGTTCTCAAATGGTTCCACTCATTCCTGACCAGAAGAACCCAGCAGGTGGTGCTCGGTGATTGTTTTTCATCTTACCAAGACCTCTCATGTGGGGTTCCGCAGGGTTCTGTTTTGTCCCCTCTCCTGTTCAACGTGTATATATGCAGCTGCTCGGCAAGGTGATTAGAGGGTTCAGGGTGAGGTGTCATCAGTATGTGGATGACACCCAACTGTCTCTCTCATTTTCAACAGTGTCTCAGCGCTTACCCGGTGTTTGGCAGCTGTTGGGGATTGGATGAGGGCTAACGGACTGCGACTGAATCCTGACAAGACGGAGGTGATGGTAGTGAGTAAGTCAGTGGAAGTAACAGCTTCCATGGTTGATGGGATCTGTCCTCCGCTGACTTCCCAGGTATGGGACCAGGGGTGCTCCTCAACACGCAGCTCCACCTGGATCTCCAGGGGGAGGCTGTGGCAAGGAGTGCCTTCCGCCAGTTACATCTGGTTCGGTGGCTTCGGTCGTTGGTTTCGGTTCCTGACCTGACCATGATCATCCATGCTTTTATCACCTCTCGACGAGACTACTGTAACGCGCTCTACGTGAGGCTACCTATGGTGACAGCTCGGAAGCTGCAGCTGGTGCAGAATGCGGCGGCCCAGCTCTTAGTGGGACTGGGCCGCCAGGAGCACATTACACCAGTGCTCTGGTCTCTGAATCGAGCCCGGAAGACTATTGGCAACCAGTGCAAAGTGTTGGTTTTGACCTATAAAGCCTTACATGGTCTGGACCCTGTCTACTTGCGAGATCACCTCACTCCCCATGTCCTAGACCGGCCCCTGCGACCGGGGGCACCACACTGGAGGTCCCCTGGGTTTTCCGAGGGGCCACACAGAATAGGGCATTCTCGGTGGCTGCGCCGTGCCTTTGGAACTCTCTCCTGGTGGGGGCCTGTCTGGCCCCGGACCTCCCAGCTTTCCAAAGGAATTGTAAGACCTGACTGTTCCGTCAGGCATTTGGCGAGGGAGAGGGGTGGGGGTTAGTGAGGGAGAAGGTTGGTTTTTATTCTTTCTTTTTTATTGATGTTTTATTATGTTTTATTATATTTTATTGTGTTTATCATTGATGTTGTTAGCCACCCCGGGTTGCCTGGGCAAAAGGGGCGGGGTATGAATTTTAAAAATAAAATAAATAAATATGTTGCAAAATGGCCAGTAGATAAATGAAACAATAAAACTAAATACTAGATCATAATCAGGATTTTCCTTTATTGCCGCCTCCAGTTTGACATGGATGTGTCTGTTGTCATCGTGACCACTCCTCCCCTTGTTGGGATTTGAGATTAACTACTTAGCTGACTCAGGACCTAAAGGATTGATCAGTTTTTCTTCACCAAGATCTTTTGATTTTTTTTCCCTAGGCTACCGTGACTTTTAAAAGTCGCTCACATGAAACTAGTTAAAAGGAAAAAAAATGTGGTTTTTTATATCTCATGGAAAATTTAAAAAAACCACATTTGTTTTCTTTCAACTTAAAATACTAGTACCAAAATACTCAAAATACAAAAATACTCAGTTTGGTAGGGAAGGGCTTTACTACCAGCTGTGATGTTAAACTATGCAGTCGCTGCCTATTAGGAGTAGAGTGTTTGACATGATAAGAGGGGTAGTGCTAGATAGTAGTGGTGCCTCACTACACTGGGTTAATGAGGGGGTAGCTATTATGTAGCTGAAGAATAGTATGTAGTAGCAATCACATCAGAATATGTGGGGGAAATGAGGGCTGAAATAAATATTCTATGCAAAGTGAGTTAAATATGGAAATTTTGGTTCCCATAAGCCCTCATTCTGATGGAGGACAGCAATTTGCTTGGGGTCACCATAACAGTACTATGTCCCACTATTTGTAGGGTTTGGGCTTTAGCTAAAACAAAACTCGAGCAGATGGAGAGGTTTATTTCATTTCTTCTACTTTTCAGGTAGGAATCTCTTCTCTTAAAAAGGAAAAAAAAGTAAATTTTACTTGGGTAGATCGACTGAACTAGAAATAGCTCCACATCTAATTTCAGACAAGTAATGGTAACATTTGGTTATGTGGTAACATGGTAATGCGATAATGGTAATATGATAAACCAGTTAACTGTTGCAATATTATTTGGTTATCTGGGTATCCATCCCAGTAACTGGTTGACAGTCAAACAACTACCAAACCATCCACAATGGCAGATATTAACCATGCATAATAATTTTACTATTGGGCTCAGCCCTAAGCCAGGTCCACAGTGGGACTAAATCACTGCAACTACTGAAGCCAGTGGAGCAATGTTGGTTTACCCCCGTTCTAAAGATCAAGCCATGGAAGGAAATCTCACAACTGGGAGAAAGTTTACATGTTTTTCTGACATTGATTTTCAACATAATGAAGTGCGGTTAGTTGGAGATCGCTTGAGATGTATAATCAAGGCATTTCTTTATTTGCTTGTGAAGAATGTAGGACTCTGGGGAGCCTGTAGTTTTGCTATATAGGGCAGCAGGGAAACACTCATAGGGCAAATTTTTGCTCCATGATCCGTACGGCACCATTTTAACCTTATTTACCCAGGCTTCTTCTTTCCCCAAGCTCTTTCCATTTAAGCTAACCGTTCAGAGCATCACTGCCATGTAACCCTTTCCTATTGTTGCACGAACTGAGTGAATTGTAGGCATGGCCAATGCAAACGTGGTGATGTCTGAAGCTGAAAGAAGGGTCCAACAGGTGTTTGAAACAGGGTAACTGGAAACTATTGACAGGCCTTTCTCCAGGATTTATCTTTTGCCGAGATGAAAATTTTAGATCAGGAAACTCTCTTTGCACTAATTGGGCCTAGAGCTCTTCTAAAAATGGAATTCTTGTCCTGTGGGCAGCTGTGACATTTCAAAATTAGCTTACATTCCGAATTGGAATGAAAAAATCCAAATATCTAGCGTGACAAAAGGTTCTGGGATGTCTCCGTTTAGAAATGTTTATTTATTTATTTTTTACTGGTATTTTTGACTGAAATGAAATGAAAATTATTTTGGATAGACATTTAAGTATCTATATAGGGCCAGAAATGTACCTGGCACTAAACCATCTTAGACATGGAGGGGGTCCACCTGGTGATTGATTTGGCAGGAGACATTAGGGCTGCTTTTGGTATACCGCACACCTACCTGTACCGTGGCATTCCTACACGCTCTAGCGGAATTGGTATCGAAGGTGGTCTTGCCATCCCCAAAGTCTTTGGTCCTGGGGGACTTCAATATTCACACCGATGCCAATTTAGGGAGAGCAGAGCTTGAGTTCATGGACACCATGACAACCGTAGGACTGTCTCAAGAGGGTTAAAGGCCCAACACTTGAGGGGGGACATACCCTTGACCTGATGTTCTGCACCAGCCTTGAGACGGGGGATCCAGTGGTGGGGGATGTAGTAGCTTTACCCCTGTCATGAATGGATCATTACCTTCTTGGGACCAGTCTCCTGGCACATGTCTGCCCCCGGAAAGGTGCAAGACTGGTTCGTTGGGTCCACCCCCAGAGACTTACGGAATCAGAGAGGTTCTGGAATGCTTTAGGGGAAATGCCTTCCAACCTTGACGATCGTTCACTCGATGACCTCACTGCCTTCTGGAACAGCTTGCTGGCTGAGGCTATCGACTGAACAGCTCCCAAGCGTCCGCTTCCAGAAAGCCGATGGTGGGCATCACCGTGGTTCACGGAGGACCTGCACCGGATGAAGCAAGATGGACAGCGGTTGGAGCAACAGTGGCGCCGAACTCGTACTGAAGCTGACCGATTGCAGCACTCCTCACGTGTAGAGTCCCACAGGGTACTATTCTGTCCCCCCTCTTGTTTAACATCTATATGCAGCCGTTTGGGGAGATCGTGAGGGGGTTTCAGGGCATGCAGTGTCATCAG
>QEPC01011901.1:9718969-9744317 GCA_003113815.1 Sphenodon punctatus | reverse complement strand
CCCCCTCGCCTCTCCCCACGGCCACTCAGGTTTGTAGTCTGGGGTGCTCCTCGACCCGCAGCTCCATCAGAATTGTCAGGTGTAAGCTGTGGCGAGTGGAACATTTCACCAATCACATCCGGTGCGACGGCTGCAGCCGTATGTCTCAGGCTCAGATCTTGCCACCATCATCCATGCTTTTGCTACCTCTTGACTGGATTACTGTAACACACTCTACGTGGGGCTACCCTTGACGATGGTCCAGAGGTTGCCGCTGGTGCAGAATGCGGTGGCTCGTATCCTAACAGGGACGGGCCGCCGCGAGCACATCACACCTGTGCTCCGTACTCTGCACTGGCTGCTTATCGTCTTCCGGGCCCAATTCAAGGTGTTGGTTATGACCTATAAAGCCCTAAACGGCTTGGGTCCTGCATACCTGTGAGACCGCCTCAGGGCCCAGGTCATTTTCCGACCCTTGCAGTCGGCCGGGGGCACCCAAATCAAAGTCCCCTGGGTACGCCGGGTGGTGACGGCGGAGAGGGCGTTCTCAGTGGCCGCACCTCGGCTGTGGAACTCCCTCCCATTGGAGGCCCATCTGTCCCGGGACCTCCCCTCTTTCCATATATGTTGTAAGACCTGGTTGTTCCGCTGGCCCTTCGGGGAGGGAGGAGGGGTTTTATCTAGCCTTAGCTGCTGCAAAAAATAATAATTTTATGATGTATATTTTATGTATTGTTATTTTAGATGGTTTTATTGTTGTTTTATGTTGTGCGCCGCTCCGAGCTGCCAATGGGCAGGGGGATGCGGGATACAAATTTTTGTATAAACAAAATAAAAATAAATAAACAATCATTTATTAGAAACAAGTTTCTCTCCCAGAGGACTTACAACCTAGGATGTACAAGGGAGAGGATGCAAATGAGAATGGAACGTAGGGAGAGACTGGGATACATCCATGCAGTTGAGAAGTCACAGGTGGACATGCAGGGAAGAAAGGGACCTTGAATGACTGGACATGTAGGCACAATTTGGCTACACATTATGCATTTTTAGACACACGTTAAAGTTCCGGATGTTTGAATCTTCTGGGTTTACAAGGCCTCAAGTAAGTTCTGGATGCATTTCTCTCGCACGCGCACGCGCACACACCCCTGAGGCAGTTCCTGGATGCAGTTTCCACACAAACAATGCCCTGAGGCAGCCTAAAGTAGCTGCTGCTGTAGACGTGAGGAGCTGCCATGGAAACCAAGTGACCACAGCTGCCTGGAGCAAAGCAGTTTCCCAGGAGAACCTTTTACACACAAATGTTCTGGGAGAAGTTTCACACAGAAGTTCAAAGAGCCGGATGCTTAAGATCTGGATGAGTGATTTAGACACACAAAGTTCTGGATGTTACAGCAAACATCCAGGAGAAATTTGTGTCTAACAGTTTCAAAAATATAAAGTTATTTAATTTTCACCTCTCTTGATAGATACACAGTTACTTCCCCAGGGGTGGGGAAATCTCAGGCCCAAGGCGCAACCGTGACCTGCAGCTGGTTTTTATGTAACCCCTTTCCAGTTTCTGGATCTGGCCTCTGGATCCAGTTTCTAACCCCAAGCACCGAAAGACGGAATTCAGAGGAAGGAAGCAGAGATGAGGGCATGTACACAATGACTGGGATACAAGATCTGGACCTTCCCCTTCCTGACTCACCACCTAAGCATTCCCCTTCCTCTCCCCCTCCCCCCAACTTCTATGCAGCCCTTGGAACTTGTACTAATTTTCAAGTCGCCCCTGGGAGGGAAAAGATTCCCCATTCTTGTTCTACACTAAAACTCTATCCAAAGAAGGTAATAAATTGTCAGCTCAATTCATACATACATCTATATTAATGCATTGAGCATGCAAAGCTATGCTAGGAGGCTGAAGGCAGAGACGGTTCTATGGAAATTATTTCTTTTTGTCCCATGCATGCCATGTGAGCATTAATTCAATAACTCTTTAAAAATGGAACATAGCTTGCATAATCAAATAAATTATTAGAAGGCATATAAATCATTACCACCTAATATGACTGCAACAAGATTCAATGCAATTTACAGTTAAATATGAGAAATGACTACTGCTTTTTACTGAATTAAAACTGGCAAAAATTCTAAGAAGACAAATGATTTAAGAAGAGCTTACATTCATTTGCAAACTTAAAAGGGGGAAAGCAAGGCAGCAGATGGAGATAAATCTTACTTTTTCAATCTTCTTGCAATTTGCCCCCAAAACAAATATTAATCATAAAATGAAAATTCTTCCTATTAATTAAAGAAAAGGTGGGGAAAAAACTAGGGGGGAAACCTCTCTGATGTTAAGCAAAATACTAATGTTTCAGGATGAATGAAATTATCTGAAATGCACACAACAAGAAGGAAGAACCCTAGGATATAGAGGTTAAATGAATATTATTTTTTTTAAAAAATGAACAAGCCTGCCAAATTTAACCCTAGCTGAACCAAAAAAAAATGGTAGAGCAGAGTTGGGCAAAGCTCCCAACCCCAAAAGCCATGTAGCAAAGTCTTCATCTGGCAAAAAGTCACAAGACACACACAGTGGGTGTTTCCACACGGATCCAGGGGTGCACCCTCACATCTGTCTGCTTGCAGCCCCACCTGGATGGAGTTTAAATGCTTCAGCAGCTGCCACCGGCCACAATCCACTCACACAGTGCCCTTCCCCCCACACCATAGAGTTGCGGACTAGAGCGTCCGCAACACGAGAGTGTGGCCCGACGCAACCCCCAACTAAGAACGGAGCTGCAGTAGCCATCCGACGAGCAGATGGACAGAAACCCCACCTCCAGCAGGTGCCTCAGGTTTAGCGGTGCTTGGAGTACCACCAGCAGGCCATTCTGCACATGTGGAGTCTTTTCCCAAAATGGCACCAGCAGCATGGGAAAAGGGCAGCCAGTTTGCACATGTGAAAACAGCACCGCGCATGCGCAGAACAGATGCCCTTTTGCAAAATGGTGCTGATGCTGCTGGTGCCATTTTGGAAAACGGATGTGCATGTGCAGAACAGCCCCGGCAGCGATTTTGCGCATGAACAGTGCAAAGATATCTTATTGCGAGATATCTTGTGAAGACCTTGCACAAGAGATCAGCAAGATCTTGGTCCTAGCCAAAATCTCACGAAAATCAAATCTCATTCTCATTTCCACACTAGGCTCACCATCTAGTACATGCTTCAAGTTCCAACTCAGTGTCCAGTTGACATTCTGAACGGAAGGCCTGCAGGACCAACCTACAACCAACCCATAGTAGGCAACTGCTTAAGAGAGCAAATTTATGAGGGCGGCAAAATGAACCAAAAGAACACCAAGGGCTGATTGAGAACTTAGAACGGCCCTCAAAAATATTCTGAAAGCAGCCCATGTTGCCCATTCGATAGTAGTCTGACTACCTCATTTTCTAAAATGAAATATATACTATATTTATAATATTATATATATTAGGGGTGGCACTATCGGTATCAGATTGATCCGATAATAATGGCCGGTATCGGATTAATCCGATAATACCAATACTTACTGGTATCAGAATACCGGATTTTTTACATTGCTGCCATTGAATGACGGCCGCAATGTAAAAAAAACAACGGTAAAATCGGCAATGTTAATAATCTAGTCTTCAGATGGTAATCCCCCTGGAGTCCAAAGTGCGTGTGCATATACATGTATAATGCATTATTTAAGTTAAGCATGGACAAGCCTGGATGGAATGTACACTACTAAACTACCTGTAAATGGTCTTCCTTCTAAGAATACTAGCTTCATTAACGCTTTAGTGGAGAATTAACAGATCTGGTTGCATGCTTAGAACTTCCTCTCCTGCTCACTGCACAAGCTCCCAACTCAAGAAAGGGAATGCTCCTGGACCATCCTGCTGCCTCACCAAGCATGGACAGTAAGGGCATGGATAGAGGTATTCGCAGCAGCTTCGCCTCAATTTTGCAACTCCAACCCCCTCTGGGGTACGCCAAAGCACGAGCCTGTCCTTGCTCCAGAGACAATGTAAAGCATTTGTGTTCAGGTGAGGTTTTGGTGTCTGAGGATAGGTAAATTTTCATTGTTTTTATTTTATTTATTGCTTATATTTAGTTTTATTGTAATCCACCCTGAGGGGATTGGGGGTTATAGAATAAAAGAACCATCTAAGTTTGCATAGCAAGGGCACGCAGCAGAGAGGCATTCTTGGGGTCTGCCCTACAATTATGAAACTCCATCCCCTTGGAGGCTCATCTGAGCCTGCTCATCGTCTGGAGGCAATGTAAGACCTTTTTATTTGGCCAGGTATTTGTCAGGCAGGGATAGAGTTTGGGAGGATTGAAATACCAGGATTTTGTCAAGATCCTGGATGGGGCAAGGTGATGGGCAGAGCCAAGGGACAGTAGAGGACATCAGGAAATTCCAGCATTGGGTCCATGAGGGGGTAGGCAAAAGGTGTAGTCCGATATTCAGGCAGAGGTCAGTGTCCAGGGAGTACCGTTCAACCAGGGTTTAGAAGGAAACAGGAGGAGCAGGAGTGCAGGAGGAGAGACAAGGAAACTGGTGGAACCAGGTCTCTGTCTGTCTGTTTTAAACAGGGATTTGCTGTGACCTGGGAAGCTATATAGGAGTCCCTGGCCAATCAGGGTGCGGCTCACCAGTGGCCAATCAAGAGCCTGACAGGATGGAACCGGGAGTATAAAAGCGGTGATTGCGCTGCTTCACCACAGCAGCCTTGTGGAAGTATGGATCCCATTTCTACCCAAGCTTGAAGATCCGTGTTCCCCTTGCGTCCTGACAGATTTTAACTGGTTTTACTTACGTAGTTTTTATGATTTTATGTCTTGCCCCTTGGAACGGGTGGGGAAATAAGTTTCCCAGCGGTCTAAGATGTATTCCTCACTGTCCTTGCTCAGAGCCCTTCAGACTTTCTTCCCCTTTTTCATCCCAAACACTTCATGAGTAGCTATTACACTATTGGAGAGCTGTCTTCCACACAGCTGGAAAAACTTCGCAGGACGGTTTGGCTTCTGCCTTTCCCCCAGCTCTGCCCAATTAGAAAAAAGACTGAGAAGGACTAAGGATGAGCCGGGCGAGTAGCAGGCAACCGTTGGGGTGGCAGGTGGTGGTGGGGTTAGGGTTAGCGATAATTGTTCTAGTCCCCTGCCCATCCCCCTAACTGTAACATTCCATTTCAAAAGCCTGTCACTTTCAAAGGCAGGATGGAGTCTTTTAAGTCACCGCCGCTCCGCCAGCCTCCGTCAACAACTTGTGAAGCTGCCAGGATTTTAATGGAGCCCAAGCTCTCAATTTGAAAGTTACAAACTTGATTTTGTGTCTGGATTTTATTTATTATTTATTTTTTAAAACTGGCATGAGCCCGGCGAGGGTCCTTTGTTTTAAAGACAAGCAAGAAAAGACAAACAGTGTTCGTTGCTGACAAAATAGGTGTGATGAGGGCCAGCCGTACTACAGGGCGACCATTCTGGGCCCCACTATTTTCTCTATTTCCTGGACACCACAGAGCTTTCTGTTTTCACTGTAGCAGAGGGCAGGGGTCCCACTCCCTCCCAGAAGGGCCCCCAAATACGACTGCCTCTAGGACCCTGCAGAGGGTGCCCTTGAGGGTAGAGCGGCCACCGCCGCATCAGCATCCCCAGGATACAGGACATCACTGGACTCCACAGCAGTCCTGGCTGGGACAACACTCCCCAACCCACCATACAGGGCCTCTCAGCTGAGAGGTGCTGGGGGGCGGGGGGGAGGCTGCCTTTGAATCTTACAAGCCCCAACTGAGTCTCGTAAGGAGTTGGGTTGTAGAGTGGACACAGCTGGGGTGGCACTTCGGGGGTAAGAGGCCTTTGAAACTTACAAGCCCGAGCCTGGATTGCAGCCAACAACGGCGCAGCAGCTGCAGCCAACAACGGCGCAGCAGCTGCAGCCAACAACGGCGCAGCAGCTGCAGCTCCAGAGTCTCTTCCCAACCCTCGTGCTGGTCTCCATGCTGCCAATGCCACTATTCCCACGCAGGAGTCATGAGATCTTGATTTCTGGGGAGTGTGGTGAGAGAGAAAGTGGCCAGCGCTGGCAGCATCTACTCTCAAAAATACCTGACAAAGATGTGTGCGGAACGGGCAAGGGACAAACCCATTAGAAAACAGGACTGTCCAGTATAAAGCCGGACCGACAGGCACCGGCAGATAGAGCCCCACATTTTATCTTCGCCCTGGGTCCCACAAATTCTATGGCTGGCTCTGCTTTTAGTTGCGACATAGGGCCTAAACGGTGTATTCCAGGGCTTCTCGAGAGCAGCCATGAATTAAATTCAAACCAGCAGGAAACAAAGAGACCACAGGCTGCTCTCTCGGCCAATATTTTAGTGGTATGCCCCTCCCGGAGCTCGTTCTCACAAGTGGGTAGAATCCCCATTTCAGAGTGGGTAGAATCACATTCTCAGGGTTGTGCGAAACCCTTGGATATTCTCCACAGCACCACATTTGCCCCACAACTCTGACTTTTGTTTGCCCTGCCAACCCTCTTTCTGGGTGTTTCTACATGAGACGTGGACCCACAAGACTGCAGCTTAATATGCAAATTAGCTGCTTGTTTACATGCTTCTCTTGTGAGCTGTCGGAAAAAATGGCCAGGTTAGAAAACCTCCATGTGCAGATACTAATCTGCATTTTAAATGTCACGCAAGTCTCCCCAGCTGCCCTGACAAACAGCTGATTGGGGGGCAGATCATTACGGACTCTCCCCAGCTGCCCCGACAAACAGCTGATCGGGGTAGGGGTCCCAGAGCAACACGTCCTCTCCGCACTTGTCCTGACAAACATATCAGGGCAACCAGGGGGAGGATGTGATGTTCTAGGGCCCCCTCCCATCAAGCCCTGCTCCCCTCCACCAAGCCTGTTCTGGCCCCTTACCCAATCCACTTCTGTCCTGAACCTGCCATGCTCACATGTGCTTCTACCCTGCTTTCCTGTCCTGATCCTACTCTTGGTCCCAATCTTCACACCCTGCTTGGCTCCAATCCCAACACCACTGCTAGCCCCAAAATTGAGTCTGCTCACATCCCAGACCCTGATGACACTTGCCAAAAAGCTTAAAAGACCTGCTTGTACTAGGGCCTTTCGTCCTGGGTTTACTGTAACAACTGTTTTGTTCAGTTCTGTGATTTAAATGGGCCTTGAGAGAAGGGATCCCAGAAACCTGGACTATATTTCTGTCTTCCTTTTTTTGCCTTCAGGGGCTGGTGCAGACTGCCCACCAGCCTAGAGAGATGTTCTGACTTTCTTGCCCAGGCACATAACTCGGGTTACCATCTGTCCTTCAGAGATTTGGTTTGGTTTTTAGGAAAACATAAGGTGTTAATAAACAGGATGATAGCCCTGTCTTTGAGCTGTGTTTTATATGAGCCATTCACTCACATGCCATGGGTGACAGCACCCAAAGGACGGTCGTGTGGATGAGTGTCAAGAGACACAGTTCACATGCCAACATGTGGGCATGTCGTAACCCGCACATAAGCTCTTGAGCAGGGACCTTCTCTAACTTATTCTCTGTAAAGCACCAGGTACATCACTGGCTCTATATAAAAGCTAATAATAATAACAAACAACAACAACATTCTTCCCATGCCATGTGGAGGAACCAGACCAGAAACACGTCTTCCCGATTCGGGATGAGTTACTAAACGGCCTGGTTGCCACCAGCTCATGGATGGTTATCGTACCATTTATTTTCATCCAGAGAGAGACGTGAACTCAGACTCAGGAGCCCACTCCATGCCTGAATTATTGTTGTTTTCTTATAGAATTGAATTTTTATTTATGGCCAAAGCCAAAAACATTTAAATTTACTCAACTTAAAAACATTTCTTAATTTCACTATGTTTCATACACTTTTAGTTAATAATTAAACAATTTACTTCTATGGCAAAAACATGTACAAAATACCACTTTCTGTTTACATTTCACCACATATGAATGATATAACCATCTCAATTCCAATTTCAATTTCCAATACAAGACCCTCTTATATCCTTCTCTAATATTTTCTTCCTTTTCACCTGTGCTGCGTGAATATATCTGGTCATATCACTTAAAGACTTTACATTCTGCTCTTTCATCATATAAGCTGTTTTCTCTTGGGCCAACCAACCTTCCTTCCCCTTTCTCAGTGGCAAAAGCCACTTTTTCCTCTCCTCAGCATAACAGAGGCACTCCCATAAAAGATGTGCTATATCCTCCAATTTCCTTTGCTTACAAAAACAGTACCTTTGACACATCGGGATCTTGCCCTTCTTGTTTTCTTCAGAATTATATGTTAGGGCTCATTCAGACGTGCGTTTAAATCGCACAGCTGCCGCAGCGGCATCGTGCAATTTAAAGCACCGCGTACTTCCGGGTTGGTGTGAATGCACCAATTCAGCCTAACGCGAACTGTTGGAGTGCGGAGCTGCTCGGAGCAGCTTTCAAAACCGCACTCCAACAGTTCGCGTTAGGCTGAAATGTGCGCGGTCGGTGCATTCACACCAATCCGGAAGTGCGCGGTGCTTTAAATTGCACGATGCCGCCACGGCGGCTGTGCGATTTAACCGCACGGCTGAATGAGCCCTTCGTTTTACAAGTACTTCCCTTTAGTTGTCAGGCATCAAGACTGATCAATTGTTTCCTAATCCCCTTCTGTTGCAATGGACAATTCCCGCAGGGCCTTGAATTAAGTCTGTCCTAGGTTTCTTCACCCTGGAGAAAGTTTTATTTGGGGGAGAGCATGGATGTGTGGCTTCTGTTTTCCAGGCCGGTTTTAATTCCCAGTCTCTCTTTGGCGCTCCTTTAGGGAATGGGCCATATGGTCAGTGCTTCCCAGCAGAACTGGCGATCTAGGAGAAGAGGTATTTAATTTTAATGCAGGTCTACCCGCTGCCTCATTGTCTGCATGGGGGCCACCGTTGGAAGGTGTGTGATCCCATTCTCTCTGCATGATGGCTGTAAGTATGCCGACTAAAAGAGCTGAGTGGGATCGAAGGGTTATGTGGCAGCCAGGTTTAGTTCCGTTTGCCAATTTAACAGAAGGTCAGCAGTTGTTCTCAAGTTCCCTCCCCTTCTTCCCTTCAAAGACTTCACATTCAAACGTTGTCTCCAACTCAGTAGAGGACCTAGCTCTGCTCTGTTCAGCACTGGTCAGACCTCACCCGGAGTATTGTGCCCAGTCTGGGGCACCCCACTTCAAGGAGGACATTGACAAACCGAAGCAAGTTCAGAGGAGGACAGCGGGGGCTGGAAAGCAGGTCTTCTGGAGACGGACTGACGGAACTGGGTATGATTAGCCTAGCAAAGAGAAGATGACAGCACTCTTCAACTGTCTAAAGGGCTGCCCCCAAGAAGATGGTAAGACTCTGTTCTGCATTGACACAGAGGGCAGGACCAGAAACAATGAGCTCAAGTTACAGGAGGGTCGGAGACAGGATGCTGGGCTCGATGGACCACTGACCCAGTACGGCACTACTTATGATGTTCTGTAAGAGGTGGGGTTATACCAGGAAGAGGCATGGCAGGCCATTGGCTCCACCCCGTAATTATGTGGACCCAGCTCCCTCCAAGTCAAAGCT
The DNA here is from genome assembly GCA_003113815.1 of Sphenodon punctatus. Classification (NCBI taxonomy): domain Eukaryota; kingdom Metazoa; phylum Chordata; class Lepidosauria; order Sphenodontia; family Sphenodontidae; genus Sphenodon; species Sphenodon punctatus. The sequence goes on along the minus strand of QEPC01011901.1, from coordinate 9,734,708 downwards.
CAGAAAGAGGGGATAAACTAGAATGGCTGCCATTCTGGGTAGGGGCCAGGAAGAGAGGATCTGCCGCTTCCCCTCAGGCTATTATTCCTCTGCCAGCCCTAACATGGTCCTATGCTGCACTGGTGCAGCGCTGGCCTAGAAAATCCTCCTATTATCAGCCTCAAGGACCAAGAGGAGGGCACATGGCAGTCGGACACTGTCTGTACCACTACACTGAACACACCTCTCAGAATTAGTTTCTGGTGCTGCTGTTGTATCTGTTGAATAACAGCTCTCTCTCTCCCCATGCAGAGATTAATACCAAGCGCACTATAATGTATGTGCGATAGGAGTGTTTTTGTTGCTGCTGCAAAAGCACTTTAGCTTCTTAAGAGGGAAGATAAATAACTTTTATGGATGCTTCTGTGGGGCTGCCATCGTGTAACATTCACCGTAGGAGACAGGCCCTCTAGTCCTTCCTCTCATTCACTTGCTATTTGTTGTGGATACGCACCAGCTTCCACGTATCAGAAGGGAGGATGAATGGCTACCCTGTTCTCTGGCTTCCTAGGCAGGAACCGATGATGAATTGAAGCACACGTGACACTAAGATCACCACTCCATCATCGGACAGATTGGGGACCGCGGATCCAACGGGGATACCCATTTTGGGGAGTACCCTTTTCAGCTCTCATCTCGAGACTCCTTCATGAGCCCACCCAAGATCCCAGCCCCATCCAGAGGCATGCCTAGAAAAGAAACTCACCCACAATTTCAGACTCTCAAGGAACCTCCAGCTGCCACCGGGTGCACATGCAGACATGGGGCCAGAAAACATCAGGGAGTAGCTTCCAGTTTAATAGTTTCTTCTTTTCCTCCCTGGCTAAACTCTGGAGCGGAGCCAGCAGACAAGGCAATTACCTTGTACTCACTTGGCTAAATTCACTGCAATCTTTTCAGTGTATGTTGGATGGAGACTCAGACTAGAGCAAATTGACACAATCCAAAGCCCGTTTATTCATTCAGCCGGTTTTAATAATACCCGTTAAGACGGTGAGGGATCTTTAATTATGACTACTATTAATAATAATAATAATAATAATAATAAATAATATGAGGGGCCTTTACCTGGGACTACTACTATTATTATTAATTCTACATTACCCCTGTAAGCCAAACGGTGCATGGAATGCTTCACAACATATGATAAAACAAGATAAAATCCATTTAAAATAGAAATCCATTTAAAAAAAATTTACAAGGGGAAGGTGAAGAGAGAACACATGGAGGGGAACCACCAGTAGATCCTAAATGCAGCTGGAGAATAAGACGTCGGGTGCTTTTTAAAAGGGGAGGAGAGAGGAACAGAGGTCGTTTTTACAGGGCGCCGTCAGGTGGGGGTGGGCGCACCGGTGCGTGCATGCATGGGCGGGGCATGCACACGGCTGCACACACATCCCCACTCATCCTCACGCATGGAGCAACCTCCGTTTTTGCCAGTTGCTCCATGCGTGGGGTGTGAGTGGGGATACGTGTTAGGTGGGAGCGCGCATGCACCCCTACTCCCCACGCACATGCACACCGTGTCCTTCACACGGGCCTCATGAACATGCAGATTTCTGCATGCTCATGAGTGGGAGAGGCCAGTGTAAAAAGGGTCTGCGATGGACATATGGAGGGAGCGAGTTCCACACTGTGGGGCCTCTGTGAAGGCCCAATCACCTGCCAATTTAAGGCGTGATGGCAGGATCCCCAAACAGCAGGAAGTTTCTGAGCGCAGAGATAACCATCAGCGTGAGGCTCCAGGTGCACCTCTCAAATATAGCCAGGGCCTACCCTGTTCAGGCCCCTAAAAACCAGCAGCACAATCTTAAATGTACATGACCGGCGCTATATAAATGTTTATAATAATAATAATAATACTCTATCGGCAACCAATGCAGAGAACGCAGGGCGGGCATAATATAACCACAGCTGCCCAAACCAGTAAGCAGCCGTGCTGCCACATTCTGAACAAGCTGCAAGCAATGGAGAAACACTGCTGGAAGCCCATAGAAGAGGATATTACAATAACTGAGCCGTTACACTGCCATTACATCAGGGATGAGTGTTCCTGAACCAGCTGGGGGCTAGTTTAGGAAAAGGGGTAAATGAATATTCAGTTGAACAGCCACAAGAATTTATAGCTGGGTAAGTGGAAGGCAGTACTGGTAAGTGGAAGGAAAGCTGGAATTTGACCAGAATGCTGTTGATAAAGTCAAAAAAGATCTTTGATGAGCATGGCACTGGCTTTAAATCTCATAAAAAAATTCCATCTCCAAAAGCACACTTCTCTNCCCCCCCCCCCCCCCCCCCCGGACATCTCCCATTTGGCTAACAGTCAAAGGCAACCCTTAGCCAACAAGATCTGAAACGACCAAGCTGAAAGGAGCACAACGTCCTTCTCTTGAGGCAGCTGGCCAATAGTGGCGTTGGGGTTAATTATAACTGGAATGAATAGTGGGATTTTTATTTACAGATATTAGTCACATTTTTGGATAGGCCTCTGAACAACAACAGGGTGCGAATGGTTTTCATGGGATTTCATTTGGTTTTTTTAACTGCATTTTATTTTTTTGTATTGTGAACTGCCCTGAGCCCAAAAGAAAGGGCAGCATGTAAATCAAAATGAATTTTGATTTATAAATAAATTTGGTACATAAATTTAATAGAACACAATGAATTTATAATATAACTTTTAATCTAAAGCAAGTATTCATATATCCTGTCCTGTTATTTTGCTCTTTTGGTAATTAGTTTCAGTTATTTTTATTGCTCAACATTTATGCTTACTTCATTTCAACACCAGCATATTCACAAGAGCATTAATAGTGCCAAAATGATGTAACCAAAATGCCTAAAATCCCCACCAAACAACTGAATTGAAAAATCACCAAAACTATCAAAATAACCAAACCAAAATAGATATTCAACAAAACAGAAATGGGTTGCAGTTATTATTCATTTCATCGTGTTCCATTCAAATAAGTAAATTCAACTGATTGATTAGTGTTCATGGATCATACTTTCAGCTGGACTGGAGGGGAGCGGCTTGTTCGATCCGCCAATTTGTGAGACCATCTGGCGAAGTCCCCCCACTACTACGTGTTTCAACATTGCCCTTGGAGCTCCCTGATTTGCGGTGAGACCCAGATGTCAGCTGTTTCCTGATTACCACCCCGAGAGACTGTGCCTACGCTGATACCACCCCTGGGTCTTTAAAGTGCTGCCGAGGCTACGGCGCCACCGTAAGCGCGTTCCGGTGCATCGCACCTAAGGGCGTCGCGCACAAGGATGTGCCCTTGGGCGTCAGCCGGGCCAGGGTCATCTTCTCCTTGGGCCTCAGAGTCTCCTTACCTGAGACCGTGCAAACGGACCTGGTTATGGGTAAGAGGAGAAGGAAGGAGGGGATGCTTACTTGTGCTCAATCTAGAGCCCAGCAATCATCATTAAAAGACTGCTTGCGGTCCGCCGAGGTGGGACCATCTCAGAACGGCTCTGAGTTTCAGGCCAGTTCTAGTAAAACACTAGCCCTGGAGGAAATCCCGGGGGACCGGTCAGGACCTGTTGACACTCCATCTATACCAACAGACTCAACAGAGGTGACTACGGGGTTTTCTCCTTTTGCTTATAATAACAATGGGGACTGTACTATGGAACAGCTAGGTAATCAATGTCTTGCTGTGGGTGATTTAGTCTCTAAGCTATATGCCCAACTGGAGAATATTAGCATGCAGCTCGAACTCTATAGACTCCAGTTGGGGATTATCATCAATACACTCAAACTAACTAGGGCTGATATTCCTTATACTGGGGATCCTCTTCGAGCTAGGATCTCGATAGGAACCCAAGTTCATCACAATGGTATTCGTGAACAGGAACCATCCCCATGGCATATAGATACCAGGTTATCTGAGACTAATAAGCAATCCCCTTTACAGCGGGATTCCCAGGCAATCCCCTTTACAGCGGGATTCCCAGGCGTTTTCAAAGTTCTTCCCTTACCCATGGGGTATTTGCCTCCTTGGACATCCAAGTATTGTATACAACGTCATTTGTCCTATGTTTTGGGTACATCAATTAGCTTGGATTCTATACTTAGCTACCAGTCATTGTCATCAGCTCCACACACTTATCGGTTATTGATACAGTTTTCCTCGTCATTGATAGTGGATGAACTCTGGCATCATGTCCAACAGTTTGCCACATGGGGAATTTATCTATCGAGGTCTTTTGTCAATCCTGTAATTTCTGCTTTGTTACCATCCGCCCCTAAGGGCGCATCTGTTTTAACTATTGACAATCAAGATAGTTCTGGCCTTGCCTCATTACCTGGAAGAAAGTCTAGCCAGGCACTTTCACAGTTGGCTATAATCCCTTCGGAACCCCAGTTGGTACTTAGCTGTCAGGAGGCATACCGCCAGGCCTATGTTTCTAACAAGGCAGTTGGGGATAGTGCAGTATGCCAGGTTTCGCCGCAGCTCTTGGCTGTGGCTAAGCCAGCTATTGCTCCTTTAAATAGGGGTAATCTAAATCAGCCAGAACTTCAATCTAGATCAAGTAGATCGGTGCCTAAATCCTCTATAATATCTCGCCTAAAGGGCACTTGTTCATTCGGATGACATTAGTAATTTTCCTACTCAAGGAGGGAATGACTTAGAGTCGTTATCCTCCTCTATCATGGGTGCAACAGATGGCGATGCTGGTAATTGATTTAATCCCTCCATTGATACGGCCCCTTTGGCACAGGTGCAGGAGTTGGCTTTTCAACCAGTACCAGGGGGTCTCTCAATTCCTCAAGCCCTGGCCCCCCTGTTCCATTGGTTTGACTAGCTCCAGGATCCCTAGAAGGGAACCTGAATTTATGTTCCTGGAACCTGGCAGGGTGGGATAGGCACAAAATGGATCCAGACTTTCTTGCTTATGTGGGGAAGTTCCATATTATTTGTAACCAGGAAACCTGGTCTAAATCTTTGTTGGCCCTGGAGGGTTTTAAGGCTTATGATCTTCCAGCTACTATCCGCAGCACTAGAGGTCGCCCTTGTGGTGGACTGGGTTGCTTTATCTTCAGTAGAACAACATACCAGGAAATTGAGGTTATCAAAATACCCACTTTAGCCATAGCCCTTGTCCTCTCTATTGGAGAATTGACTTGGGTTATAATTTCTGTATATATTCCACCGTGTAATGCAGGCTCCTTTAGGCAAACCTGCTGGACCAATTTGGAGGATCTCATAGATTTCCTCATAAATAAATATCCTGAGGGTTTAACACTTTTAGCAGGAGATTTTAATGCAAGGTTAAGCGCAAGTGACCAGGATCTTTTGCAACATTGTGACCCTCTGCCGCAGGATCCATTTGGCAGACTTTCATTTAGGGTATCAAAAGACCCCAGGACCAACTCATCAGGTTAGCCAAATTTGTTACATCTAATAGACTTTATATCCTTAATGGGTCGGGTTTCGGTGATGCCAGGGGGGAGCTTACTTAGTTGGGACATTTAGGGTCCAGCACAGTTGATTTCTATGTGGGGTCAGTGTTGGTCAGTGATCATGTTCCATTGGCCCTTTACCTGGACATAACCACTCCTTTGCCCCAGGGTACTATGGCCTGGACAAACTGGAACTTCATAGTTCTGTCCAATGGGACAGGATACCTGCAAGTTTTCTGGCTGCCATTATCTCGGATCCCGGTTGTCTGCACCTCTGCGAAGCACTCCTTGCTTCTGATGGAGATACCCGTACCGTGGATCTATATAACCAACTGATTGAAAATTGTGGTCAGTTTCTCAAAATCTTAGGAGCAGGAGCACCCGAACAATATAGACAACCCCCAGTAAACATCAGTAAGTGTTGGTATGATAGGGAATGCAAGGCCGCCAAGGCTAAACTGTCCAGATTGTACAGAGAATATAGGAAGTCATCTGCTACTAAACTGCCCTCTTCTTATCGTGTACTCAAGATGGAGTACAGGAATCTTATAAGAACTAAGTAAAGGCAGTTTGCCCAAAATCAGTGGGCTAGATTGCAAGCAGCAGCAGAGCAAAAGAATACCAAGGAGTTTTGGAGGCTATGGAAGTATCTCCTATAAACCTGTTATAGTAGTTTCATCAATTTCACCTAGCATCTGGATGGAGCACTTCCGTCAACTATTCAATCCCAGTTCAGATAATATCAGCTGGGAGGAGTCCTTGGACAACAGTGACCTGGGGCCCCATTGGGTACCGGTCACCGTGGGCAAAGTAGAACTCCTGGTTGACTCCTTTAAAAATGGCAAAGCCACAGGTTGCGATCTAATTCATGTTGAGTTCCTCAAGACACATAGGGATTGGTGGTTCCCTGTATTGGCTGCACTTTTTATGGCTATTAATAACATAGGGGCCATACCAATATGATGGGGAAAAGCAATTGTAGTCCCCATCTTTAAAAAAGGCTCCAATAGCAATCCGGCCAATTACAGGCCCATCAGCCTCTTGTGTGTCATGGCAAAGATATATGCCAAGTTTCTGCTACATAGGTTTACCGACTGGCTGGTTGGAGAAAAGATAATTGCTATTGAACAGGTTGGTTTCCAGCAGAGGCGCTCTACCATTGAATTATGCCCGGCCCTTTACCATATAATTTCCAAATATAAGTCTCGTAATGGGTCTTTTTTTGCTACCTTCTTGGATTTGAAGGCAGCATTCGACTCAATTGACAGGATACTCCTTTGGAAGAAGTTGACAGATTCCACCGTAGATAGGCGCCTGCTATATTTTATCCGTTCGTTATACACTAAGTCCTCCTTCTCTGTGAAGGTTAACTGACAAGGGCATTTGACAACGCCCATTAATATCACTAAGGGTGTCCGGCAGGGCTGTGTGTTGGCACCACCCGTTTAATTACTATATAAATGACGTGGCATCCTTGATGGTGGCCCAAAAAATTTTTCCACCAAAACTAGCAGAGAGATCGATAGGATGCCTACTATTCGCAGATGATGTACTGCTCCTGTCCCAAACGAAAGTCGAGTTAAAGAGGCAGTTGGCATTCTTTGTGTCCTTCTGCAAGGAGATGAAACTTACATTAGTACCCAGAAATCAAAGGTTGTGGTATTTACGAGCAAGAGACCCCCCTACAATTGGGACATTATGGGGCAAAAGTTCCAGCAGGTCTCTAGCTTTTGATATTTAGGCCTTTTGTTCCATCAGTCAGCAACTTGGAAGCATCATGTCCAGCGAGCCATTCTAGCTTCCAAGGGCCCCTCTCAAGCAATACTGGGGCTTTTTGTGCAGGCGGGCAGGTCGGCTGTTTCATCTGCAATTCAGACACATAATGCTAAAGTCCGTGCACAAGTGCTGTACGGGGCTGAAATTTGGGCTCCTTTTTTTGCCCACATTTTAACCCCAGTACATGCAAGGTTCCTACAGGGTCTCTTGCACGCACCGAGGGGCACGCCATATGCCACATTCACTTAGGGTAGAATGTGGCCAATTAAGTTGGGAGCAAGTTGCTATTGAGCAGGCCCTTAAGTTGTGGTGTAAGATGGCAAACCCCCAGTGCTCCGAGTTATTGAATGTTATTGGAATAGACGCCTTTCAGAACCCTTGGTTGGGTAGAATTCAGGCATCACTTGTACGAATGGGTTTGTCAGTAGAATATCTTGCGCATAAACCTCTGGTCTCTCTTAGTAAGGAAGTGATAACCAGGTCACGCTATATAGATAGGCAACTGGAAATGGGCAGAAGTGCTGCTTCCCCGCATATGTCACTGTATTTGGTTCTTGTACCAGATCCAGGGAAGATGGCTTACGATCTACAGACATAAATTTCTGCCTGGAGTAAAAATTTAATTTTGTCTGTCCGCTTCAATGCACTACCATCCCAGGTTAGGGAGGGACGTTTAGCTGGTACTCCCTTTGGAAGTAGGTTGTGTCCATTTGATAGGGAATCTGTGGAAACTCTGGGGCATATGCTGCTCCACTGCCATCTGTATGACCACCTGAGGCAGCAGTTCCTCAGGGAATACCTGGCTAAACTCCCAGGCAGGTCGGAACTAGCGATTCTTTCCTTTTTACTGGACAGCTCTGATATGGGCGTTATTGAGAATATGGCTCGTTTTTTGGTTTATATGTTTTACAGTAGAAAAAACTTTAGGCATTTTAAACCAGTCCAAGCTAGTCCTTAACTTATATGGACTAGGAGGAACTGAAGTGTAAATTATTTCATCAGAGTTTCCAGTGTGTATTCAAGTATGTTACATGTTCAATTTGTGAGGTATTTCAAACGTAATTATCCCATGGGTGGGTTGCTGTATTTGCTTTGGGTTAAATAACTCGTTGGAGTTTATATAATTGAAGGATTTATTTTATCTTACTGTATTTTTGTAATTTTGACATGCAATGGCCACGCATAAATAAAATATTCATTCATTCATTCATACTTTCAGTTCTAGTTTGGATGAAGTCTGAAATTTGCAGTGAGCCCAGTTGTTTTTTTAGTCTAGTTGCCTATAAAAAGAAGGTTTATGTAACCATCACTCTGTGTGCATCATTAATAACCTTCGATTCTACAGGCAAATTTCAACCCAATTTATCAGAAGGATAGAAAGCCAAAAGGCTAGTAAGGACACCAAATTTCATAACAATAGGTGCACCAGAACGGGAGACATGGCCCCTCTTGTAGCTGATACAAGGCCGTAAGAGCCCATGGAGGTTGAGTGGTCAACAGTTTCTACTGCATTTCCTGTTGCTGGGCTGGGGGGGTGGGGAGATTTAATCTTTTGCACTAGGGCTGGTCCAAAACAGCCTTTTTTATTTTTGTGGAACAGTTCCACAAAAGCAGAATGGTTGTCAGAATTTTGATCGGAAATCCGCTCAAAATTCCACACTGCAGTACAGTGGCTGCCATTTTGCACACAAAGGCCATAAACATTCCACCAGGGACCATTCCAACCTAGCTACACCCCCCCCAAGGTGAAAAATCCCAGTTGGCTCCCATTGAGAAATTAGGAAACCAGACTGAATTGGTTCTGGTGCTTGCTACACAGAACAACTAGCTACAGCAGTTTTTGTCTATTTTATATATCCTTCCAAATTTTACAAAAATGTCCATAGAAGTAAAATTTCAACATTTACATTTTTGTAACAAAAGTAGCACAACCACTCCCTACTATCGAAATTTTAAAAACCTGAAATAACTGAGACTCTCTTAAGTGACTTCAGTTCCTCTGTAACCAAAATTTAAAATTCGATAACTAAATGGAATGATCCACCATCCCTAGATATCGGCTTGATTCTCTACCATTTGTGATTGGATGATGAACACAATTTCTCATTGCTAGTCATTTAGTGTGCCCACGCGCTCACATTCATTAGAAAATTACCCACCGAAGACTGTCTTTCCTCATTGAGTTTCTCTCCCTGATAAATGGCTAGCTCCACGGACTCGACTTCATGACAGTCCCTGGTCATGACAGCTTGACTTAATTAATCTATTTAATTTATTGATTCAGTCCCATAGCAAAAGAGCATTCTCCATTAAATGAGTATTTTATCATCCTGAGTTATAGGACTAAATTCCTTTTTAAAATATGAAATTTACTTCGCGGCTGACATGCTGTCCAGCCAAGGAACTGCAAGCAGAGTATTCAACACAATCCCATCTACGCTCAACATTTATTTATTCACTTGAATTTACAGCTTGCCCTATCCCTAGGGCTTAAGGCAAGTTACAACGCATTTAAACACACATCAAATCAACAGAATATAATGAAAACAGAAAATGTCAAATAAATTTCAGAATAAATACAAACCTCCCATAAGCCCTTCCCGCTTTGACCACCTATACTGAGAAAATAGACTGGTATTTTGATCATGTCAAAGAATAATGTTATTATTATTATTATTATTGTTTTTATATTAACATTATTATTAACGTGCAGTACTTGGACCGGGAGGTAGGGGGGAAACTGGCTCAAGTCTTGCCTTACAGAACAGCAAAGGCGGCTTTATCGGTGTAGATACAATAGTATTAACTTAAGACAGACAACAACTGCACCCTTAATATTAATGAATTCCAAAACAGAGACCAATAATGAAAACTTAGTGCAACAAACGGAGAAGGTCAAGAGCAGCCTGCATAAAGCACTATTAAAGTCCAATGTTCATCGAGACCAGATGATTCCAAAAGATGTAAAACATCTATAAGTTCAAAATGGGGATGAATAATCCAGGCTTTCTTTGGTGTATAATAATACACTTGTCTCTTCTATGGGCTCAACCTTTTGCTACCCAAGTAGCTTCTTCAGGAGCATGTTGTGTAAAGAGACACAGTGTCTCTCATAAATCTTCTGAAAAAGGAAGGTCCAGTAAGGTACTATATAAAATAGACAGTTTAAAACACAATATAAAAAATTATTCAAGACAATCAGACAACCTTACCCAAGTGCAGAAAATGCAGATTTTTCAAAAGTATATAATACCAGCAAAGCAATATAGAACAAAAAGCCACACAGTTCAACCCAATTAAATAAAGGGTAAAAATATCCTAACAAACATTTAAATCAGGCCTCTCAAGAGCGGGTAGTGAAATGCTGATCAATGAGTCAGTCACATTATTCCCTCAGCCTAACCTACCTCACAGGGTTGTTGTGAGGATTAAAAAGTTGTTAATAAGTTCTTTCTGAAGTTCTCCGAGTGCCGTGGCAGGGGGGCGCTATATAAAAATAAAGGTGGTTATTATTATTATTGTTTATATAGCACCAGCACTGTACCTGGCACTTTGCAATCACTAGAGAGGCAGGTCCTGCCCTAACAGTCTAGAAAAGACAAAGGAGGGGAACATAGGGAGAGACAGGGAGACATTCATGAAGTTATGTAGAGGGAAGAGGGGGACCCTGAGTGAAGTGTGGAAGAGGAGACATCAGTGACGAGTCTATGGGAATGAGGAGCTAGGGAAGACCTGACAAATGGGATAGGTTTTCAGGAGGAAGGGAGGGAGCAGAGCAAATTTATTCAGGGAAAGAGTTTCAGGCATGGGGACAGCAAGGGAGAAGAGGCGAATATGTTTTGAGCAGCAAGGTAAGGGTGGTGTGAAATATCCAAAGGAATCTTCAATTTGGATATTTCATTCCAGGTAATTTTGAGTTCTGTGGGGTAATTTCAGGTTACTAGACATTTATTTTCTAGTAGTTTAGTCAATTCAGTAATGTTGTTACACCAAAAACACTCCTGTAGTGACCCAAAATATCGGAACATAAATACTGAATAACCCAAAATTATCTAATGGAACCCAACCCCAACCATACCTGCCTGAAATTTAAAATATCCAACGTTTGTTTCCGGGAACAAAGTAATAGCACTTCAAATCGGCTTCATTCGAAACAAAATGAATAGCCAAGATTTCTTGAATTTGATATCTGGCATGGATATAAGCATCTTTTTATTCAGCCAAGAATTTGGCAGGAGGGGATAAGGTATGTGGAAGCTGGGAGGGAGGGGATTTTTAATTGATTTTATGTAAATATATTTGATACGCTTTTCGATGGCATGACCTGCCCTCAGTCTCCAGAAAAGGGCTGGATATACATTTAAACAGATAAATAGACAAACTGAAATTAAATACTGGACAAACCTGAAATTAACTCAGGTAAGAGGAAATGAAATTACAGCTGTACAAATTTCAGTGTGGTGCACAAACGGAATCCAAATATTTGGAGGTTCTATCCAAAAATGTTAGTTATATCCACAAATACGGAACTGCCTGTCCGTTTCGGTTCTAATCTACTTGGTCACTTGTAAGGACATGGAATGGCTTATTTCCCTCCTCGAGACTGAGGCTGCGGGTTCACCAACAGAATTTTGAACACCAGCCTCATTTTAGTACCATGGCCAACCAGTACTCTGCGCCTGATTGACTGAGTCCACCCTATGTGATCAGAAATTGTTTTACTGGGGGTTCGTAGAGAGGTTTCAATTCAGCAGAGCAATCTAGTCCAGATGGAAAAATCAGGAAAACATTTTATTTTTAATCCCCAACTTCTGAAACTGGCAGAAAGCAGCCAAGACTAAGGGTGGAAACAGACATGACGCTAACCACCCTTTGTGGTCATTTATGCATGTTTCAGGGCTGCATAGGGCATCAATACACCCCTGCAACATGCATAAATAACCACCAAGGGTGGTTAAAGGGTGGTTAGCGTCATGTCTGTTTTCACCCTAAGGGTAATTTCAGATGTGACAGGCCCGGAGGCTGGCCACACTGAATCACGCGTTTTCGATCCCGGTCAGGAATCAGGCCGGCCGGCCATCCTTTAGAAATGCTGGCCTGATTCTCACTGGGGATTGGGGAAGGGTAGGGGCTGCCCAGCGTAATGTGTGGCCACACAGCCCTGCCCCCCCTCCCGCCCTCCGGGAGATGATCCTGTCCCGTGTCTGGGGCCGGATTCCCAGACAGGGCTGGTGGCCAGTCGTTCAGCATGACCATTGCAATGCCAGCCCGTCCCGGATCGTGGCCAATCAAACCCCGATTCCCGCCAGGTATTCACCATGGTGAACATCTGGCGGGAATCGTGGCCAATCAAACCCCGATTCCCGCCAAGTATTCACTGTGGTGAACATCTGGCGGGAATCTTTTAGACGTTACGGGACAAACAGCGACCACAGGGGATTCACTGAGGTTGACCGTGGTCTTGTGACGTCTGAAATTACCCTAACACATTAGAATGATTAATTCCGTCAGTAAATGGTACTATTTAGCCTCGTCCTGTATTGTTAAATTTTTACAAGGGAAAATCCCATGACTCAGAACCCCAATCTCCAATAGGCCCCAAACTCACCTAGAACTGGCTGCTAACAAACCTTCACAGCTCTTGCAAACATATAAATGCACTTCATGACCGAGGCATTGTTGTAGCAATTGATGCATCTATTGATGCATGCACATAGATGCATCAATGTGATGCATTCCTTTCCACTCTCAAAGGAGCTAAAGATTGCTGAGGTCCAAGGTAGGCTGGCACAAGATACCAAGATTACTCGATAGTTCATTGAAATCCCAGTGCTCAGTTCATCCTAGGATGAACCAAGCTTTGGGATATCTTTGCTGAGTTCTCACCAAGAGGAGGGAAAAAACCTCACTGCACATATGAAAAATGGCCATTGCCCTTAACAAAAATGGCGGTGACAGTCGCCGCCATTTTAGTTAAGTGTGGTGGCCATTTTGCGCATACACAATGATGTTTTTCCTTTTAAAAAACGGTTTCTTGCCAAGAGCTTTACTGGTACCACAATCTTGAGATCTCAGTCTTGCTACTCAACATAGTGAGAAATGCTCGCAAGCAGCAGTTTAGCTGCTCGTTCCATCCTGGTCCAAGGTTCATCTACATTCACCAGATGATACTCCATTGACCAGTAGAATGTACCACCAAGCGGTCTCAGACAAAAAGGTGCTGACGACGTAGATGGTGTACCGGACTCCCCTCGGTGAGAAAGGGGTGAAGTTGGGAAATTATCCCCTGGTGGCAGCAGGGGATAGACGGTTTAGTTGTGGGGCCAACTGCCTGAGTGTAGGAGTTGGCAGACGGAGGTCATTAGTTGTGGGGGGGAGGTGGGTAATTATTGTATGATGATGTTGTAATAATTTGTTAATTGTATTATTTTTCCCTTGCTTGCTGGGTCCCCTGTGTGGGATAGAAACCCGGAAATGTATTTTGTGATGCTGTGAGCCGCCTCGAGTCGTTCTGAGAGAGTGCGGGGTATAAATAAAAATGTTATGTTATGTTATAACAGGAAGGGTCATCACTTCCATATATCACTACATCTGGAGCTTGGGTATCCTCACCATTTTTAAACTGCTTTTCACCAGAAGCACCCCCTTTATTCATGGCAATCAACAAAACGGCCAATCTGTGAAGCCACAGTCCATGTTGCAAGGATAAGGGTAAACAAACCATAGGTATAGGGAATAGTGGCTCAGCAGGATAAAGAGTCAGACAGAGCAGAGCGAAAGAGGTGAGTTTTAAGGAGAGATTTGAAGGTATGAAGGGAGGGTGCAAGGCGGATGTGGACAAGGAGGGAGTTCACTTGTATATCACCTTACAAGGAGATGCCAACATGGAAGACTAGGGCTGATTGTACCTCAAGCTTTATATTACAGGCTTCAGAGTCAGTGAACTAGGTTCAACAACAACATACTGAAAAACCAACTTAGAAAATGTATCCTGGTTCAGCTTAACAGCAACTTTGGCCTAGAAAAGTAGTTCATCAGTTGCAATCTACAGACCATAGAAAGGCATCTGTGGCTTGTCCGAGGAACCAGCAGTGACTCCAGCATAGCAGACTTCCAATCTCTACTGCAGTGATGCCCTGTCTCCCTCCAAAACAAAGAGGGCTGAAAGAGAACCTTATTGCACATGTGTTCATTGTCTCTTTCCCATGGCTAGCATATTTTTCTCTGACAATACCCAGGTTACAGCTGAAACGAATATCAGCAACTATCCAGTATCCATATGGATTTTGTGGTACCTGCAGGTGCCTGTCCAGATACTGAATAGTATCTAGTAGCAGTCAGCATTTAATCTGATGAGTCAGATTACCAATTTACCATTACCAAATAACCATTTACCACCTGTAATTTTAAAAGTATTATTACTATTACAATTATTATTCCTTCCCTCCGGACCTGGTTTAAAGTAACAGCAGCAACATTTGGTTATGTGGTAATACGGATGCAAATCCATTTCAGTTTATTTTGGTTTCGTTTCCCTACGTGATCAGATTTAAATACAGATTTGAATTACGGATCCATATTTAAATCAAATTAAAGTCTAAAAAAATCTAAAAAATAATTTTAAAAATTACCACATATGCGCAAAATGTCCACTAGACCATACATCGCATGAGCAACCTTTTCCAAAACGGCAGTGACAGAGTTGCTGCTATTTTGGAAAAGGGCAGCCGGCCTGCACATGTGCAAAATGTCCACTGCACATGTACAGACCAGCTGCCTTTTCCCAAAATTACAGCAACGCTGCTGACGCCACCATTTTTGAAAAGGGCGTGCACCTTTCTCCCCTTATCTCTGTCCAAAACTCTGCTGCCAGGGTCATCCACCTCGCCCGTCGCTTCAACCACATGCAGCCCTTCCTCTCCTCTCTTCACTGCCCCCCCCTTCCTGATCGAATCCTGCACAAGCTCCTAGTCTTCACCTATAAAGCTCTTCACAACCTCGCTCTCCCCTATCTCTCTGCGCTAATTTTCCTCCGTACTCCAGTCCGTGAACTCCGCTCCTCCTCTGTCCGCTCTCTCACCCTCCCTCGCTCCCCTAACCGCCTTCGTCCCTTCTCCCTAGCTGTCCCCCACGCCTGGAACTCCCTCCGTGCCCACATCTGCCTCGCCCCCTCCCTTCGTACCTTCAAATCCCTCCTCAAGACCCACCTCTTCTGCTCTGCCCTCCCCGACTCCTCGCTCCCCTCACCTAACTCCTGCAGATACCCTCCATTCAGTACAATCTGTTACCTGAGGTCTGTGTACTCATAGCCTCTAGGGGCGGCTGGTGGGTTTTGATGTTGGAGGGGCACTGGGGCAGTAAGGCCGGGCCAGCGGGCCTAGGGGGAGGGTAGGCGGAGCCAGGAGGGACGGTAGGCCAGTGGCATGGCATAACCCAGCAGCAAGGAGTTCCCAGGGTTAACATCGGATGGAAGAAAACACAGTCTACATGCACATCAAGCTTAAAATAAATAAT
>QEPC01011901.1:9704564-9718367 GCA_003113815.1 Sphenodon punctatus | reverse complement strand
CCATGTGCCCCCCGCTGCCCCTTCCCCCCCATCCCCACAATTTACTCACCGGTAGCGGCTTGGCTCCTCAGGCTCCGTCTCGTCTGTCGGTCCTGCTCCTGATGGCTGCGCGGGAGCTCCCAGGCTCCAACTGTTCAGTCGGGCCTGGGAGCTACCGCACAGCCGGGCTTCCCCAAGTTCCCCTTCTCCCTCCCAGAGTCGAGTTAGTTTGACTCGACAGGGAGGGAGGGAGGGAGGGGCTGGGAGCTGCATGCGTCTCCCTTTTGTCCCTGAAAGGCTTCCTTAGGAAGCCTTTCCCGGGGGTGGGGGTGAGAGTCACCGGTTGTGTGCGCATGCGCGCACACAGCCGGTGGGAATGTTCGGAGCCACCTCAAAAAACCTGGTTTAGAGCAGCAACCTTCTTGAAGGTTTAGAGCAGCAACCTTCAGAGAAGGTTGCTGCTCTAAACCAGGTTCTTCGGGGTGGCTCTGAACATTTACCGAGGTGCGCGTAGTCGCTTTTTTTTTTTTTTTGGTCAGACTCGGGGCCGGCCGGCTGGGGGAGTCCTGGAGCCCGGAGAGGCATTGCCCCTCCTATCCTAGGCGGCCCACCGACACTGATATCCTCACCACATGGACCAGCCAGCCATCATTTTTGATGTAACCAAGTCAAGCATGTGCACCTGAGACCTCGCATTTTCATGAACGTTACACTCCTTTTCTCTCCCTCTGTTCCTCTTCCTTTGTCTCCCCCTCCCCCCCGTCTCTCAGATTGTAAACCCTAGGGCAGGAACTGTGGGTGATTTCAGACGTGACGGCCGGCTGCTTTCACCACGGGCCGTGGGGTGGTTCGGACCACGGTCAAAGGTGAAGGGGCACGCCAACAAACGTGCGCCCCATTGCCCCCGGCTGTGGTCCGAACCACCCCATGGCCCGTGGTGAAAGCGGCACACACCGCCAGAGGGGGCGGGGCCGCATGGCGCAGCATGCTGCCGCATGGCCCCGCCCCCTGCGTTCCCTGGTGGCCTTCCCCCCCTCCCGATGGGCAGCGGCCGCGGCCAATATGTCCGCTGCCGCAACCACAGGCAGGGGTGACTCCCATTGACCATGGTGAACGGTAAGTAACCAGACGTTACTTTCCATTCACCACGGCCGTGGTGGTCTTTCACCACACTTCTCGACCTCCTCGCGTCCGGAGGTCCAGAAGTGTGGTGAATGCAAACACGGGCCGCATTTGACTGTGGTGCACATCTGGCGGCGAACCAACAGATGTTCACCACAGTCAAATGCGGCCCGTGTTTGACTGTGGTTCAGTCGGGGTGAATATCAGACGCGTAACGTCTGAAATCACCCTGTGTCTATTCACTTAATTTGTAAAGCACTAGGTACATTGCTGGCGCTAAATAAATGCTTGCTGATAATAAAAATAATAAAAATGTGTAGAATGGTCCAGGAGCCATTTGTGCATGCACAGTAATTTTAAAATAAAACATAATTTTAAAAAAATTAAAATTATGGTACATTACTAAAATTACTGAAAAAAAAGCAGCCAGTCTGCACATGCACGGTAATTTTTTAAATTTTAGAACCAAACCGAAACAGGCTTCTTGTCGTGCTGTTCCAGTTCAGTTCAGATTAATCCATAATGGCCTGTTCTGTGCAGTTATAGATTTAATCCAAATCCACACCCCTTATACCATAATGTGGTAAATGGTAATTCTCTAAACAGTAATGTGCTAATATCTGGTAATCTGGTTTGGTGGTTAACTTCCGCAGTACCTGGTCAGCTACCAGATATATGCCAAACTAACCATTTTACAAGTGGGCAGGATTCCAACCCAAGCTTCCAGGATTCCAAACCAAACGCAAGAAGCTTTCAAACATGCCCCCCCGCCCATATTTCGGCTGGGGGGGGGGAAATACGCAGCCCCAATACACATGGGGATTGGCCGGTCTGCAGACCAGCCAATCCCTGTGCATATTCGGGCTGCACATTCCCCCCCACTCCAGCCCAAATATGCGCGGGAGGGGGGGGGGGCATATCTGAAAGTGGCCTCACTTCTTGGTTGAGTCCTTTGAAAGCAGCCTGAGTGCCCCTAGAGAATTTTCAGAGCAGGTGGGGGCACTGTTCCCTCTTCCCCTCTGAAAATTTCCTAGCAGCACTCAGGTTGCTTTGAAAGGGTCCCCTCAGAGTCCAGAACCCAGGCTCAACAGTGCCCCTTCCCTGCATGGTAGCTATGCCCCTGACTCCACCCCCTAATTCCCATGCGGCACAGCAGCTCTGGTGTCTCAACCACCAGGCTGTCCCATTAATCTAGGACCACCTCCAGATTGCCACCAACTGCTGCCCATGATAGTGGCGGTGTCTGCCTGAGAAACAGTCTATCAAGTACTTCTTCCTCGGCACCCTTGTTTTTAAATGAAGGAAGAGCTTCATCAAGACTTTTGGAATACATCTGTGCTAATTGGCAAGAGGACATAAGCTGCAAAAGTATCTATTTTAAAAGGTAATTAGACATAAAGGATAAATGCAGTAAGGACTGCTGTGAGAGAAATAAAAAAAAACTTGAAGAGAAAAATTGAATCTAATCACGTCAGAATCAATGGGATGTTGTTGCTTTCAAAAAGGCAGGATTAACTTCAATTGCAGGATCATGTCCCAGCAATGCCTGACTTTTTGCCAGTTCAGTGGCTTTGCGCTGGAGATAAGCGACGCATTGGTAAATCCATCCACATTGGAAATGTGCCGCCAATTTGCAATCAATACTTACAACCTCTAAAATGGAATAGCATGCATCATTGCCACCTTCTCCTGAAAGTGAGCAAGAGGGATAGCCCTCTTGCTGTTTGTGAACAATTTTCTCCAGGGCTGATGTATTTGTGCAAATATTACCCATTATTTATATAGACCCAACAATCTGCCTGGCACGGAACAGTTGTGATAGGAGACAGGTCCCTGCAATGAGAGGCTTACAATTTAAAATGGACAAGGGGAGAGGTGACAAAGGAGTGGATCACATAGGGAGAGACAGGAACACATTCATGAAGTTGACACTTTTCAAGTTGAATGTCCCTGAATTTGCATGAACTGGAAACTTCAACTCATCCAGTTTGGTTCCAGGATGCAGAAAGTAAGAGAATTTGGACTTTGATTTGAGAACGCAATAAGTTCCCAACATGCTTTGCTCTCAATTGCTCTGGAGATCCGAAGACTGCACATACTTTATTTTAATTATTTAAAGGCACGCAACTAAGTATAGGGACAAGTTTACGACCAACTTTTCAGATCTGAATTCACAGAACTGTATTCCGCGCTGCGTATTGTTATTAATGAAGATGATAAAATACGCTAAGGCAGGGGGAAATTCCAATTTCTCTGAGCAATGCAGAATAAATTGCCTAAATGTTTCTGTGACTAAATTTTCACAATGGTTATGTCGTTTCAAATTACAGAGCTCAAAAACTAGGTTGCGCTTCTTAGGAGACGCTTTAATAATGCAAGACCTTTCAAGGTCACACTGAAAGCAGCTACCAATAGACTCATTTGTTTCTGAAATGTAAGAGCTCTCCTCCATTTATGTGCGAGTGTTTTGAATGCTACCATGGATCTCATCAGGGACTGACATGTCCTTCTGAGCAATACAACATACTATTGTGTACCAGCATTCCACTGTCAAAACACCGCATATTTTACTACCAATTAGTTATTCATTTTATTTATTTAGATTTTTATCCCACCCTCTCTCTTAGGCTCAGGGTGGCTTACAATTCTTTAATTTATTAACTGTAACATTAACTGATTAACTCAACTCTTAATTCTCACAACAACCCTGTAGGATAGGTTAGGCTGAAAAACCTATGACTGGCCTAAGGTCATCCAGTGAGTTCATGGCTAACATGAGTCTTGAACCCAGGTCTACTCCTACCTCCTGGTCCAAGTACTTCATTCTTAACCACTATACCATGCTGGCTCTCCAAATAAACTATACCCTTAACATTGATCCCAGTGATAACTTTTCTTTCTGAAGAAACAGTTGGATTTTTTCCCCACCCGTATTCAAACGTCATTTATAATTAGGGCTGAAATGAAATTTCACCCGTCTCGATAATCTTGATGAGAATAGGCTTCTCGATGAGATTTTCTCGTCTCGAGTTTCTCGCGAGACTCTCACGAGAAGTTTGAGATTCTTGCAAGAAACTCGAGATTCTTGAGAACCTCAAACTAGCAACAAAATGGTCTGCACAAATGCAAAAATGGCTACCAGTTACTCTTGATTCATCCTATCATGCCCTTTACTACTTCTGCAACTACAGTGTTTTAATGCCAGGGCTGCACAGATTGCAAATACTTTAGACTGCCATCATTATTTTTAATATACAAAACAGAGGATAGAAGTTCTCAAATTTGTGTATGCACAGATAATTTGGGGGTATTTTTGAGTTTCTCGTGCAAATCTAGATTTTTCTCGTGAGAATCTCGAGTTTCTCGCAAGATCTCACCACACCTGCGAGATTCTGATGAGAATTATCTTCATTTTCATTTCAGCCCTATTTCATTATCCCTAAACTATTATCATTCAGCCCTAAATTATTATTTTGAAAAAGTTGAGAGACTAATAATTTTCCTCTCACTGTCGCTAGTCTCCTACTACCTGAATGTTTGCAGCTTGTGGGTTCTCTTAGCTTTAAGCATCATACTTTCGCTGTAAGCTACTTAAACCACAATCCAGCAAAGACTTAAATATGTGCTTATCTTTATTTACCGTAATTTGTATTTTGAATTCAATGAGCACATTCATGGCACACAATGATGAACATGTGCTTAAATCTTTTGCAAATTCAGGGACGTATGCCCTTTTTGTACAGATACACCCCCCTCGCCGATGTGTATCCGTGCAACCGCCGCTGCGGGGGTTGGGAGTGCTTGCTTCCAACCGTCGCATGGACGCCCACCCACCTCCAACCATCTCCAACGCACAGAGGCATTGGAGACAACAGAGGTGCCTCCGTGCGTGGAGGTGGTTGGGCGTCCATGCGATGGGCTGCCCACACACCGCCCATCCGCTGCAGCCTCCACTCACCCCCCCCACACACACACACCCCTCCGCTGTGTTTGAAAAGGGCCTTAGACTGAAACTCCTTTGGTGCGGGGACCATCTTTATGATGCATCATGTTGTACGTTTTCTACCAGGGTAGAATTAAACATTACTCCAACTCTGCTGCAGTATGGGAGCCTCCAGCCTAGAGGGAGCCTCATGGTCCCTCATCTTAGCCTAAATCTCCATCTTAGCCATGAACTCACTGGGTGGTCTTAGACAAGTCACTTTCTTGGCCTTAATTTCCCAATTGTAAAATGGGAATAATAATGACCTAGCTCACGGGGTTGTTGCATGGGTGAAAGAGATGAGGGTTGTAACACACTAGAAAGCACTCTATAAATGATAAACAGTAATAGTATTATCAATGCTTTTGTGATCGGACAGAAGAGACAGGATAGCACCTTCAAGATTAACTTGTGAAGCGAGATGTGAGCTTTCATAGTCGACAGCCTACTTCAGCAGAGGCTAATGCTATGAGATCTTAGAAACAACACTGTGGGTGCTAACAAATAAGGCATTAACTCTCATTAACCCATGCCAGGAAGGGCAGGGCCGGCCGTAATGCGGAGCAGAGAAGAGCAGCTGCCCCAGGCCCTGCTCCTGAGGGGGGCCACGCACTCAGGGTCCCCAGCTCCCAGCCTGACAGTGGCTGGGAGCTGGGGACCCCGAGCGCAGGGCCCAGGGCCAACTCTGACTGACAGGCAGCAGAGGGGGCCAGCAGGAGTGAGGGAGAGGCCTCTCCCACACGCCGTACCCCCCCCCCTTCGCTGCCTGTCAGTCTCGGCCAGGGGAAATGAGGGAGAGGCTGGGCCTCTGCTTCTCCCTCATGTCCCCTGGCCGAAACAGCCAGGCAGTGGAGGGGGCCAGCGATGTAAGGGAGAGGCGGGGCCTCTGCTTCTCCCTCTCTTCTGACAGAGGCGAGGGAGAAGCAGAGGCCCCACCACTCCCTCACTCCGTGCATGCCCCCGCCTGTCAATCTCTCGGCCAAGGGAAATGAGGGAGAGGCAGAGCCTCTCCCTCATTTCCCCTGGCCAAGACAGCCAGGCAGTGGAGGGGAGCGGGGGGGGGGGGCAGCAAACCTTTCGGTGGTGGCGGGCAGCACGGCAGCTTAATCTGCCACTGCGTTGCCCACCCCACCTGAGGCTCCGAGCCCAGTGCGGGGCCCAGGCTGGCGGTGGCAGTGGATCAGGTAAGTGACCTGATGGCTCAGGCTTGGGGATAGGCAGAGGGGAGTGCCCTTCCACCCATCCTCAAGCCCAGGCCCAGGTAGCGCGCCGCCCCCAGACTGAGCTGGAGAGCGCCCCCTGAGCCAGGGAGCGCCCCTAGGCGTGCCGGCCGTCTGCAGTTTCACCACCAGCAGAATAGGGCCCCACCTTTGTTCCCCGCATATGGTAAGGCCGGCCCTGAGGAAGGGGTCCGCCTGTTATTAAGCATTCATACCTATCGGCCACGTGGCCTCCAGCCACCGGACCTGCAGCTCGCACTCACGGCGGGGTCTCTGAGAATGTGGAGGTGGCCGTGCGAGCTAATCTGCGTTCATGTGTCCACGTCCTGTCAGTTAGGTTGCATGCAGTGCCTCCGCATGTACAGGTCGGTCCGCTAGCACCGGAGAGTCATGGGTGGAAAACCTAGATCGTCCATGGAGCAACCACTTCCTGCTCCTCTCTCCATTCTCACTGGCCCCACAAGTGAGGGCTGCCACAAGCACATGAAATACATGCAGGGAGCTTCCCACTGATTCGACTGGACATGCTAAACATGTGACCAATCCCAGACTGTAGCAGGCTATGAGCTCATTTGTCAGTCCCCAGAGACCAGTCAACTCACACGGAGAGGGCCTTACAAAATGAACGCTTGTGCTCGCCTCTGGCGAGTATATTTTGGAGCTGGTGAGTGGATTTTTACAGCGCAGAGTCCCTTCCCTCGTTCCAAGTCCCAGCATGGCGTATCGTTCTTCATACCTAGCTAGTGAATTATGTATATAGTTTTACACTGCTGCCCATGAACCGTGTCGCACCAAGCCAACACAGCCCAGATTTTGAATGCGTTGAATCCAAGACTCCTAAACTCTTTAACCCATGAATGACCATCCATCCAGAGAGGATCATTTAAAGAAGAGCAATTTAGAACAATGGAAAGAACTTGAATTCTTCACTTTGCAATTTCCTCAACAATGCCTGACTGCAGGGAGAAGCTTATTGTGCTTGAGAAAAAACACAGATCTCAAGCATCTGTCCCGCAAATATGAGCCCGGCATAAGCTATATTGGCTGGTTATAATTGAGACTTAATGCTTTCTCATTGAATTCTCATGGAGTATTTGCTTGCACTCAAGTAGCAGCCCAGGATATTATGGTCAAATCCTTCCTTGGCTTCCTTAATTACTCTTAGAAAGAGGGAGGGGACAAAGATTTTATTTTATTTTTTCCAAAAGAAATCCTTGCTGTATTTTTAAAGTGTCTTTTTTTAAAAAACAGAAGCTGGAAATCCTTCAGTCTTTGCCGTTGATATTGTTTGGTTCGCTTTGTTCCAAGGACAAAAGGACATGTTAAAAAAAAAATAATGGTTCATTTATGAAACAAAAAATAAAAATTTACACTCTGGCTTTTTAAGCAGCTTTTTAATACGCAGTCGGAAGACATAAGTGCAATCCTGGGTCATACCAATGGTCCAGCCATGCCAGTATCCTATCTCCAACAGTGGTCACCTTCAGTTACTTCAGAGAAGTCCACAAAAAGGTCAGAATGGAGCAATCATTCCTTGCTATTTACCTGCAGCTTCCTAAAGCCGGAGGTCACCTCCTCCAGCCAACTTGAACTATTTATGGACCTGCCCTCTAAGAATTTATCCAATCCTTTTTTTTAAACCCAGTTAATGTTATGGGCGTTATCATGATCCTCTGGCAACAAGTTCCACAAATTAACACTGCGAGGTTCTGTCGGTAATACTAGGATTTTTCTTAATATAAATGTGTCTTTGGGTGCTTTCACACAAGACAGGGCCCACCACGGCCATGGACTGCTCCGGGCCGTGGCGGGAGCAGTCACTTTGGCCGGGACTCAGCCCGGCTGCTGAACAAGAATTATGGTGGGCCAGAGAAGGAGCGGGGAAGATGCACGGACATGCATCCTCATGTCCCTGCCCTCATGCTACATGGAGCAGCCCTCCCCTGACGAAAAGCCATGCAACCTATGACAGCCGCCATGGCCATGACGGCTTGCTTTACCCCCCGGTCGGGCAGTCCTCATGCAGCTGGACGCGGTGCTTAGCACAGGCTGTGAGCTGACTCACAATTCAGGCTAACACCACACCAACTGAGGAACAGCCCAGGGTAACATCTGGCGGGCACATTTAAGCATGATGGTGGCACCCGCGCTAAAGCAGATTAAACCGTGCCACCGTCCCATCTGAAAACACCCATTCTCTTGTGTTTCATTGTATGAAAATTTATTCAGTTCAATGGACCTAACGTAAGAACTGCCGCATTGGGTCAGATCAATGGTCCATCCAACCCAGCAGCCTGTCTCTGACAGTGGTCAGCTCCCATTGCTTTAGAGACATTCACAACAGGTTGTTATTTAGTTATTTAAATTTATATCCCACCCTTCCCTAAAGGCTCAGGGCAGGTAACAGTATAAAAAACTTAAATAATGATAATACATTAAAACATAAAAATCACCAGCAAAACTCAACCCCTATCCCTCTCTGCCAAATGCTTGGCCAAACAAAAGTGTCTTATATTGAAGACAGAGGCATCCATTTCCTACCGTTTGCTTCCAGTCCCCAATTTAGCAGGATCATTCTGGTGAATAATGAAGTGTAGGCGCTTGGAAAGACATAGCAGTAAATTGTGAACCAATCACACTTGTGGCCCAACAGCAGAACTATTGCATTCTTTCCTTCTGTTTTAGACCAGTTGCTTTGGTAAATGAAATCAGGTCAAAAGGTGTAGGGAGGCGAATTTTCATTTCTGATCCTCAGCAGAGGGTCCTCCAACTGAAACAAAATCTCATTTTCCATGAGCGTGCTACATGACACTTCATCACTAATTCAGGTACAATGTCAGACCAATTGAAAGCAGACTATGAAAAAAAGAAAGAAAAAGCCAGGCATGCTATTTTCTATTAGACTGAGCTGGCCAGGATAATAAAAGGTCACATAGTGTTTGCTGTGTTCACTTTCCTCATAACATTTAGAAATCGTACATTTTCCTACGTTTGATTAAAAAAAAAAAAATGTTCATCAAAATTATCTTTAGGACTTTTGCCCTTTTTTTTGTTTGTTTTTGCTATGCACACATTATTATTTCTATTTTTAAGTTGGTCATTTCTCATTTTGCTCTGGTATCTGTGTCCTTTTGAATTTCAGATGGTATCTTTTATTGAACCAACTCCTGTTGGCAAGATAAAGCAAGTTCTCACACTGCACAGGGCCCTTCCTTGGGCATGCAAGAAGTCAGAACTCTAGCTTTCAGACTATAATGATAGCTGTAGACCAGGGGTGGGGAACCTCTGGCCTGCAGGGCAATTTCATCCGGCCCGCCACCCTATCACCGTGCTTCATTGTTGTGCGGCCTGAGCCCGCCTCTCTGTGGTCCAGGCAGACATTTGCGGGCTGCACAAACTTACTCAAGCTTACCTCGCCCCCTCAGCAAATGTCCCTCCATTCCAGGCTCAGCCATTTCCTGAATCTGGCATGCTGAGAGATGTAGATTCAGGAAACGGCTGAGGGACATTTATAACAGCAACATCTGTGGCAGCAGCAATAGCGTGTCCGTAAGTTTGTTTTATTTAAATACTTGTCTCTGTCTCTGTCTCTGTCTCTGTCTCTGTCTCTGTCTCTGTCTCTGTCTCTGTCTCTGTCTCTGTCTCTGTCTCTGTCTCTGTCTCTGTCTGAAGATTCTCTGAGTGTGTGTTTAGGTGGGTGTGTGTGTGTGTTTTGAATATTGTGTGCGTGTACTGTCTGTGCACACTCATTGTTTTAATGAATTTAAATTGTTTTAAATTGATTTTTAATTGCTTTTTAAATCGATTT
Organism: Sphenodon punctatus; assembly: GCA_003113815.1. Taxonomy (NCBI): domain Eukaryota; kingdom Metazoa; phylum Chordata; class Lepidosauria; order Sphenodontia; family Sphenodontidae; genus Sphenodon; species Sphenodon punctatus. The sequence goes on along the minus strand of QEPC01011901.1, from coordinate 9,708,256 downwards.
TGGCGTGCAGCCCCCCCGGCACATTTGGGGGACCGGCAATACAGCCTCCGGCCTTGAAAAGGTTTCCCATCCCTGCTGTAGACTACAGACGCATAGTTATAGACGTATTGTCCTGACTCTTTACGTGCCTAAAGAAAGGCCCTGTGTGGTCTGAAAGTTTGTATAGTTGCCCTGACCAAGAGAAGTTGCTTCAGTAAAAAGGACCATCTGAATTACTTTGTCTCCATTGCTTACATTTGGGACCAACACAGAAAACCCACTGGCTCTAGACTTTTAAAACTTTACTAACTGGCCTAGAGAACTTATCAACAGGTATGGTGTCCAATTTTCATATCTCCCAACATTTCCAGTGGCCAAGGAGGTGCAAGTTCCCCCTCACCCCTCCGTCAATTAGCTCCGTCTCCTCATACACCTACACACGCACACCTTTCCCAACATTCCAAGGGCACAAAGAGGGACAGAAACTTTCCTGCTTCTCATTCCACTTAGTTTCTTGTCATTCCATCATCTCCCCGTTGGCCTCTCAAGTGCTTTTTCTCGGAGGCAACCAGGAAGGCTAGAAATACCAGTCTTCTTGACTCGATCCCCTGAAAGAGGAATGAAGGGATTCAGCACCCAAAAGAGGGACTGTCCCTCCCAAAGAGGGACTGTCCCTCCCAAAGAGGGACTGTCCCTCCCAAAGAGGGACTGCTAGGGGGTATGAATTTTGGTCACCACTATTTAAGAAGGGTATGGACAAACTGAAGAGGGTTCAAAAGAGACCCACCAAAATGATAAAGGGCTGGAAGGAATGTAAGATGTATAAGGAATGGTTGAAGGCAGAGGCATAGCTATAACAGGTGCAGCTTGGGCCCACGAGTCTGGGGGCCCCCCACACACACGTAGAACGCATATCCACTGGGGAGTGGAGGGCTCCAGCAGGGGGGCCATTCCATCTTCTACACCAGGGCCCATTACCACCTTGCTACACCTCTGGGTGAAGGAAAGGTCTAGAGAAAAAGACAACCAAAGAGGACCACGATAACCGTTTCCAAATATTTAAAAGGCTTCCGTAAAGATGATGGAGAATGATTCTCCGTTGCCGCCGAGGGCAGGAAAAGGAGGTCTGAGTTGCAGAAAAGTAGGCTTAGCTTAAATACTGGGGAGAACTTTCTGACCGGGCTATGGAACAAGTTGCAAGGAAGGCTTTGGAACCGTTTTCACTTGAGGCTTTTAAAAGGGAGCTGGGTAAACATCTGTCAGAGATGATTTAGCTCTAGCGAATCCTGACTTAGTGGAACGGGTTGGACTTGGCAATCCTTGAATTCTTTTTCAGCCCAATTTTATGACAACTTTTTGCAGAGGTGCAGAAACACTCTAATTTTTTTCTTAATGAATTAAATGTAACCCCCCCCCATTTAATCTCAAAAATAGATCCTTATCCCTATCATTTGCTTGACTTTCTAAGATTCCCTACATGGGTTAAAAAACATTTCCCGCTAAGCTGTCTATCCAATACAGCAGCACGCTGCCTCTCAAGCGTGCAAGCATTACTGAGACGCAGGCATGAGCCTGCTTGCCTTAGGGCAACGATGGCTCAGGGCATCTCAGAGCAGATATAATGTGCTGGGACACAGGGCCAGTTGCATGAGTGCCTCAGCCGAAAACCCATCAGTAGGACGGCCTGGGCATGTATCCTACAAGAAGCTGCTGACAAGCCAGGCAAACAATGGAGAAGCTACTAAAATAGCCACAGGAACCGCAGAGACTGTTCTATACCATGAGTATGTCCAGTATCCAAGGTTCATTCGTAGAGCAAGGAAGAGCCCAGGGCAGAGGAGAACATATTTAAGTGCCAGTTCATGCTGGTGTCATGGGTTAGCTAACAATGAACGAGTTTCTTGAGAGAACACTTGGAGAAGCAAAGAAGTCTGATTTAGAAGCTGGTTTGATCATTTGTGTTGGAAAGGGGAAGGGAGAGCAAAGCTGGCCATTTGTCAATGCAATGCATATGCTTATACCCAACAACATGGGCTAAACAGTCACATAAAGCAGAGTTCTGGCAGCAAACCTTTTGATGGAAAGCATGCACTGACGCACCCCAGTGTCACCTGAATGTTACTGGCAAGTCTGTTAGCAATCTGTCGGAATTTAGACCCCATGGAAAGGAAGCGACCGTGATGCAGTGCACCCAAGGCAACCCTGCGGGGATGCTGCAGGGTATTCCTGTGAGGTAAGCAGCCTTGCTAATATATTTGCATACCATGCAATGATTACAACATTCGCTCAGTGCATACTTTCATAACTTGTTTAAGTTTCGAGTGAGATTAATTGTCCCCTTCCTGACAAAGAATGGAGATGACTTTGCAATTCAAACTGCTGTCCAGCATCACTGGGCCAAAGTCAGCCAGGGTGTAGATGGACTAATTGACACTAGAGGGGAACTTTGGGGCCATTGTTTTGCACAGAACCAGCCATCCAGCTCCTAGTAATTACACAAACAGGCATGGCCAGGGCAGTGCAGACTGTACCCGCAGGGCACCCCAATACATGGGGTCTGTTATGACAACAGCGGGTGTAAGAAACGCTGATGTAAACTACAGACCCACAGAGCCTCAAACGTGGAGAGCCCTGGCAATTCCGGAGCAGCCTTCCACCCCCCACGCCCGGCATTAGAATTTGCAGGGCCCAGGGTGAAGACAAAATACAGGAGCCCTTGTGGCTCCAGGCCCCTTGGAGGCACCCTCTGTGGAGCCCAAAAGGTGGTCATGTTTGGGGCCCTATACCCTGCCCTGGTGAAAAACAGGAGGCACTGTGAGGGCCTCAGAAAGGCTGCCCTGTGGTAAGGGCCAACCTTGCCCCCCTGCCGCAACACATGAACGAACTGGGGACAACAGCATATGCCTAACAGAGGGGACAACACGGGCTGCAACACAGGGAACCCCAACCTCTAAAGATGGTGTTATCTTCAATTACAGTAACATTTTCCTTTTTCTAATGGGTGAGTCAGAGCGTGTCCATCCAGCATTCCTATGTTAAGCGGGGGCCCCATGCCGCCATTTTGTACAGGGCTGCATTTACCAACTCCTCAGACCTGAGGATCCCCATCCCTGCAGCATATAATAAAATATACATTCACGTGAATAGAGCTTGTTTTGTGTGTCCAACAATTTGAGGACTGAGCTGTGCAAATTGTTATAGTGGAAAACAAGCCACAGGTGAATTCCTCCCTCGCAGGCTCAGTTTGCAAACTACGGGTGATTTCAGAAGTGATGCATTCCAGTTCACCACAGTGAATCCCGCCCCGGTGTGAACAGATTCACCGTGGGCTGTGGTGACACATGCGGCCCCAACAGAAGACACAGGATCGTGACCGGGGGCAATCAGAGAGAACATGGGCCGGGGGAACACAACAGACATGCAGTGGAGACGTGGACTGTGGTTCGAGCCCCAGAATGCACCACAGCTGGGGTCAATTCCTTCCACCGCGGCTGCGGGTTTCCATTCAGAAGTTACTTTTCATTCATCCCTGCCGTGGTGACCATTCACCACACTTCTGGACCTCCTCCCGCTCCGACCTCACAAAGCGTGGTTAGCTTCACCCCGGGCCGCATTTGACTGTGGTGAACATATGGATGCGAGCAAACAGACATGGGGTGTTTTCAGATGTTATGGGGCCAATTGGCCCCGTACCGAAAACAACCAATTCATCC
>QEPC01011901.1:9685271-9704175 GCA_003113815.1 Sphenodon punctatus | reverse complement strand
GTTCGAGGCACAGTGACCACAGGTGGGTATTCACCGTGGTTCACTGTGATCTCGTAATGTCTGAAATCACCCATGCACAGCGTTTTCACCCCCCCCCCGCGTTTGACTGAACATTCACCATGTCCCTTCTGAAATCACCCTACGTGTGCAAACAGTTTGCAGCTATGCGTGCAGCTGTGTGGCAAGGCCACTTATGAAAAATACATATTGCAGGGCCTGTATTGCCACCTATGGCACCAATGCAGGCCCTGCAACACTTCTCATAAGTGTACTTCTCAAAAGTGGCTTGGACAAATTGACACAGATGGCAAGCAAACATTGCAACCCTACCTCCCAAAAACGGAAGGCCTACGGGCAGTATCAGGCTGCAGCGGTGACTTATTTTTCAAGTTGCTTCCACGCTATGCCTTTGGTATTTGTTTGTTTGTTTCTTTATACATGCTGCTGCCTCACTCAAGTGTCGTAAATGTCACTAAAACGGCTGTAACTTCTGCAAAATTCCGTGAACTGTCGTAAATGCCGTAAACTGCCGTGAACTTTTGTAAAGTACCATCATTTTTTGAAAACTGCCGTAAATTTTCGTGAAGTACCGTAAATTGCCGTTTGTTGCCGTCAGCCCGACAGGAGGCAAGCCGAAAAAGCAGCAGCCCAAAGCAGAACAGCAAACAATGCTGCCGCTTCACCCCTACCTGCGGTATCCCACAGAGTTCCGTCTTGTCTCCCCTCTTGTTCAAGGTGTATCGGAGGTCACTGGGCTAGATCATTCAGGGGTTTGGAGCGAGATGCCATCAGTGTGCTGACGACACTGGTCTTTTTCATTCGACCCAGGTCCTGCAGCCTCGATGTTTACCCGGTGCCAGGCTGCTGTTGGGGACTGGATGAGAGTGAATCCAGATAAGAATGAAGTGATGCTGACTGGCTGATCCTGTCACTTGGGGTGGGAAGTGTGGGTTGGGACCCCTGTTACTGAAGGGGTCCAGCCCCCTCTGGTTATGCAGGTTCACAGCCTTGGGGGACCCATTGCAGAGCTTGGAACATCAGGTTGCGGAGACGTCTAGGAGCTCAGGCTGCAGCTCTTTCCGATTCCGTTTGGGCCACCATCGTCCATGCTTTCATCACCTTACCCTCTATGTGGGGCTGCCCTTGGCGACCATCTGGAAGCTGCAGCTGGTGCAGAACACAGCGGCCCAGCTCCTTTGAGGGTTGGGTCACCATGAGCACATTACACCTGTGCTCTATAGTCTGCACTGGCTTCCTATAGCTTTCCAGGCACAATTTAAGGTGCTTGTTTTGACCTTTAAAGCCTTAAATGGCCAGGGCCCTACATATCAGAAAGACTCTCTTTCCTACCATGCTCCACTGAGACCCCTGAGGTTGGCCAGGAGTGCCCTCCTACAGGTGCAACCAGACAATCCTCTTCATATGACAAGGGCCCTCAGAAAAGCATTCTCGGCAGTTGCTGCCCCTACATTACAGAATTCCCTTCCCCCAGAGGTCTGTCAGAGCCTGAGGGTGAGCATATTCCAGAAGCAGGGTAAAACATTTCTTTTTGGCAAGGCATTTGGCAGGCAGGGTTGCGGTGGGAGGATTTCGGGGTGGAGGTGGGTGTTTTAATGAGGTTTTGTTGTATTTAAAAATACATGATTGTATTTTTATGTTGTGTGTTTTCATTATGTAAGGTGCCCTGAGCCTTGGGGAAGGGCACAGAAGAAGTTTGAATAACAAACCAACAAGCCAGGCTTCAAGGTTTCTTTACTCTAGTGCTCAATTATTTGCAGTTCCTTACCCCCAAAACTCACAGTTCCACACACAAGCACAATATGTTTACAAAGCAAATATAAAATACCACCGACCTCTTATTTCCTTGGTGGACCCCTTCACCAGCCCCTCTGTACATGCTTCCCTAGAGTGAGCTTCGCATTAGCCTTCCAACCCACATTCCTCACATCTGACCATCATCTTCCTTTTGGCCCTCTGCTCTTCCTGGCCTTCACCAGAGAGCTCTTTCCAGTCCTGGGCTAGCCCCCTACCAACAAGGAGCACAAAGGCTCCTGCCACTTTTTCTATGGGTTTTGGAGACCCAGGATTGGAGTCACGATTTTCTTGCATGTTCAAAACCATCAAAAACATACATGAATGCGGATTTACTGGAGTGTTTGGCTCATTGGACATAAGCCCAAACTCACATATGCCAAGAGAGTCCTACTAACTCCTTTGTCTGTGCATTAGACTCTCGGCGCATAAACCTAGAGAGAAAAATGTAATTTCCGAGTGAGAAGACAATTTCTAAACTCACGGAATTAAAAAGCTGAGGAGAATCAAGAAGAAGCTGAAGAAAAACACAGGTTACTGCTGGAGTGAGTATTCCCACTGCTTGGCACCCCAAACTACACTGTACTTGAGTTTTTGTAATAACTAAAAACAGGTGGAATATATATATACATATACCCATTTTATGCTGAACTATATGAGGAGAGAGAGAGAGAGAGAGAGATACACACACACATATATAAAATGACTTACAATCGGTTCAAATTTTCAATGAACCAGCTTACATGCCTTTAAATAAGTATCCCACATGGTATAGATTTTGGCAGAAAAACCAGAGTCCGCCAAAGATGCTTAACCTTCTGAAAATTAAAAAGTCTCTCAATGGAAATTGGTTTTACTAGTTACATAGAGACAAAAGAGGCAGATGATGAAAATGTCAAGGGAGTCAAATTAACCTTTCTTGATTGATGACTGGCCCGCAAAGATAGACCGAGTTTTTGAAGTCGCAAAATCTATGATGCTACATAAGTCACCAAGGCTGAAATCAATAAAATGTGAAAATGAAGTGTTTGTGTATGCTGAGGTTTGACAGCCAACCCATGTATTATTCATGCAGTTTTGTAAACGATGTCTGCCTATAATGACTGGGGGGCAGATTGAAAAGTCTGACACTTTGGACCCAGCTAAAAACTCAAGACAAATCACATTATTAAAATGAATTTTGATTTAGTTCAGCATAAAATGGGAATCCCACGCATCTATGTCTAAATATCTAAAATACCCATTGTCGCATCATCTCAACATTTATACAGAATATCGGGAGTTATCTAAAGAAGGGACCTCTGAGGAATAATTCAAAGTGTAAACGTTTACAGTACATGCTTCCTGAAATGCATCTCCTTATACCCTCATGAATAAACAAGTAATTTGCTTAGGCAGTTTCAGAGTTATTTAAATATTTAAAATACTGTAGGCAATTAGTCCCACCCCACCCCCGGTGCGTAAATCAAAGCTTTGAAATCGCCATTATTTTAAAAAGAAAAATATCCAAGGCAAAAGTTTTCTACATATGAAAAATGGGATTTTTGTCGATCCTCCTCCCTGTCGATCCTTATCGATGGGGTCATCATTCTTCCCATCCCCCCAAGCCCGTAGCTTAGGCTTCATCTTCGACTCACCCCTTTCTTTTAAACCCAACATCAACTCTGTTGCCAAATCCTGTCGCTTTTCCCTTCATAACATTTCTAAGATTCGCCCTTTTCTCTCTGTCTCCTCTGCCAAAACCCTTGTTCATGCCCTGGTCATCTCTCACCTCGATTACTGTAACCTCCTTCTCACTGGCCTCCCCCGCTCTTACCTTTCTCCCCTTATCTGTGTCCAAAACTCTGCTGCCATGGTCATCCACCTCACCCGCTGCTTCGACCACATGCAGCCACTCCTCTCCTCTCTTCACTGGCTCTGCCTTCCTGAACGAATCCTGCACAAGCTCCTAGACTTAACAAATAAAGCTCTTCACAACCTTGCTCTTACCCTCTGCATTAATTTCCCTCCATACACCAGTCCATGAATTCCGCTCCTCCTCTGTCCCTCTCTCGCCCTCCCACGCCTCCCCTGCTTCCATAACTGCCTTCATCCCTTCTCCCTAGCTGGCCCCCACACCTGGAACTCCCTACCTGCCCACATCTGCCTCACTCCCTCCCTTCGTACCTTCAAATCCCTCCTCAAGACCCACCTCTTCCGCTCTGCCCTCCCCGACTCCTTGCTCCCCTTACCTAACTCCTGCTGAGACCTTCCATCCAGTACAATCTGTTACCTGAGGTCTGCGTACTCATACCCTCATCACATGGACCAGCCAGTCATAATTCTCGATGTAGCCAAGCCAAGTGCGTGCACCTGAGACCTCGCATCTTCGTGAATGTTATACTCCTTGTCTCTCCCTCTGTTCCCCTTTCTTTGACTCCCACTCCCTCCCCGTCTCTCAGATTGTAAGCTCTAGGGCAGGGACCGTGTCTATTCCATTACTTTGCAGGTACATTGCTTGCGCTATATAAATGCTTGATGATAATAACAACAACAACAATAATTCACAATAATAATGTTCAGACATGGTCGGTTTCCCATGGACTTTACCAGGACCAGAATTTAGCCAAGGCCAAGAGCTTTTGGAATTCCAAATCCTCCCAGATGTAGCAAGATTTAACAAGATGTTAGCAGATGTAGCAAGACTGGGATTGCTGTTTTATTTAATTAGTTTAATACCACAGATTGCTCCACTTTAAAGGGTTCTGATGTATCTGGACAAATGTTCCGGGGTTGGGGAGGGTCAGCCCTTGAAGTCTTTGCAAACTTCATGAAGCTTCTTTTTGCCCTGACAGACACATGGAACTTCACAGATTCACTAGTTTCAACAAGATTCGTTCCTTGCTGTGATGAGTAAATGGCTCCTGAGTTATACCAGCTTAGAGCTAAAATGAGTATCCACAAAAACAAGTATGCCCATCGGAACTGAGGTACTGGACGTGAACTAGTAATATCGGGCACTCGTTCGTACCCAATTAGGGCCCAACAGGCTACCCAAGTTACAGCTTTTCATCCCAATCTTCTGACTTCCGGTACCAATTGTTTCAGCTTCCGAAGCCATTTTTCCTGGCTTTCCATCCTAATTCTTCTGAGTTCTGGTACCAACCTACCATTAACCACATGGTAAAACAGTAACTCAGTAGTGGTAGCAGCTGGTATTTGGGGGTGATTGTTCGCCTGACTCAGTGCTCAAGTACCAGGTGGGCACCCAATAGATTGGGTACAACCAGTGGGTTGCAAATGGGTTACCACCCTATACCGGGTGCTGAGAGGACTCTGCCCTCTACGTCCAGCTGAATGTGGATAAAGCACTTTACATTGCAGACGAGATTGACGTTATGATTAAATAATTACCACACCCGTCATGATTCTGAGCGGCCCAAGCAGGACATAAGCCCCACCCCCTCATGCAAACCCACACTCACATGGATGCATAGTGCAGTGGGGTCTTGGTGCTCTGACAGTGCTTGCACATCGGTGCCCTGACACTGGCAACACACACTCGGGTGCCCTGGCAGCATGGCATTTGCCATCTCCAAGGTCTGCAAAGCATTGCTCGCTTGAGACAGAAAGGCAGAATTTTCCTGTAAAAGTGAGAATAGTGTACGGCAGGATTGATGGGAGATGTGTTACCGGACTACATGGCAAGACCTTTTTTGGTGGGAATGAAGTGGGCAGTTGCTCCAGACAATCCTATCTAGAGTCCCATGTCATGGTATCTAGATCCCTCCATCACCTCCTTTAAGACTCTGCCCTGGTGAAAACACCCCAGAAATATTTTTAAAAACACAGGCCCTGGGGTGGTCACCCAAGTGATCCTGTGTTAAGGATGGCCCTTGTTGGAAACTCCATCAAGGGGGCCATTTGGTCAAACCCTCTGCTCCAACACAGAACGCCCTATGCCTACAGCATCACAGTCAGATGCTTATCCAGTCGGTTTCTTAAAAAACAAAACAACAAAAAATCAAAGAAAGAATAATAAAACATTTAAATTTAAAATGTTTAACAATTTTTAAAAAAATTAATATACAGTTACGGATGGCATGGAAGTTGGCTGAGCAAATAGAGGTGCTTTCAATTAATCATTATCTTACCACTGATACGTAAAAACATCCCAAACTTGGGTGATAATATTTGCAATTTTAGTAATCACAAAAACTAAGTTTAAAAAGCTGTCTTTGAGCTAAGCTTCACTTAAAACAAACAAGAGCAGTAACTTGTTCTTAGTACTTATTTTGCTCAACTTTTCACTTTTATTTACCTTGAAAAACATTTAGGCATTGTACTATTAATTATTTTCAAAGGAGGCTTGATGCAATTGGCAGTCAGAACTGATGAGTATATAAAAAACTAATTGGGGATCTAGGGACCTTATTAAAATCCGCTCTCTCTGAAAAGTTCCTCAATGCTTTGCTGAAAAACTTCTCTCCACGAAAAAGCGCTGTGTTACCCTTTTGTGCGAGAGGGGGACATTAGGGGGGGGAGTAAAAGTCAATCGACCACAGTAAATGCATTCATAGTAAAGCTGGCAATATTTCAAGGAAAAAGATTAATATGTTTGAAGATATCTACATCGACTATCGAAACAGGTCTCTTCTTTTTTTCCCCTTCTTATATTCCTTGGAGGCAGACGTCTTACTCAAATGCCACTGCTGAAAATGAAGTCTCAAGTGGGAGGAAAGTATGAACCACTTCCAGGGGGATTAACCCCTTCCAGAAGTGTAAAATCTAATAGGATAATAAGAGTGTGCATCCTTACAATGTAATCTACCAGCCCTTATTTAGATTCCCAGTTTGCAGGAAGAGCAGAATTTAAGGTAGATTGTAGGGTATCGCAAAGAGAGGAAATATGTTGTAGTGATCCACACAGCTATTTCTGCAAGGACACACACACACACACACACACACACACAAGAGACTCTCAGACAAAATGCACAGCCTCTGGGAAAAACCTGGAGGTGACAACTAGAGCTGAAACAAAAAATCCCTGAGAACGCGGTTTCCGACAGAAACAGCTCTTTTACCTTCATTCATGCAAGGAGGAAATCAGGATTCAGTCACAGTCAGTTAGCCCTCACCCAGTCCCCCACAGCTGCCAAATACCAGGTAAGCACCCAGACAGCCGGGCTTGGGTCAGTTGAAAATGAGAGGTACAGCTGGGTGTCATCAGCGTACTGATGACACCTCACCTCGAACCCTCTGATCACCTTGCCGAGTGGTTGAACAAAAGAGGGGACAAAACCGAACCCTGCGGGACCCCACACAGGAGGTCTCGGTGAGATGAAAAACAATCACTGAGTACCACCCGCTGAGTTCTTCCGGTCAGGAATGAGTGGAACCGTTCGAGAACAGTCCCGCCCACCCCCACACTGTCCCGCAGGCGCGTCACCAACATCTCATGGTCAACGGTATCAAATGCTGCCAAAACGTCTAACAGGACCAATAGGGTCGATCGACCTCGGTCCTTATCTCTTCCTTGTTCACTACAAGTGGAAGGCTGCGAAATTGCATGTGGGCAACTTACAGTGTTTCACAGACAAAATTTCTGGCTGTTTTTACTTTATCCCAAATTCATAAGAAAAGGGAGGAAAACTAATCACTTGTAAAAAATATATCACCTTTGCTTCTCACTGCTGAGAGTAACGTTTGTATTACATCCGTGAAATACTTCTTTCCTAGGGGGGAAAAAAAATAGTTGGAAGGCTACATTTTCTCTCGTGTTATCAATAATCATGCAAAAAAATTAACTAGATTTTCCAATGCACGTAGTTTCCTAACACCCACCAAAAGCTCATAAAAAGCAGGAAGGAGAGTGTCATTTGTATATTTGAAAAATCTACCCCAAACGTTTCACAAAAATGTCGGCCTTTAGTTTCATTTTTCTCCATCAAAATTGGATATGATGTTGAAAATTTTTCAATCAGATCCATTCATGCCTAAGATTCAATCCTTGTTATTAGCCATCTTATACGGGGAAGTGAAAAGCACCTCGGGAATAAATGTGCATGATTAAAGTGGAAAGAGCAGATGAAGAGTTTCCTTTGGTAAAAATTTCCCCCCACTCTTTTAAACAGAGGAACAATGGGGGGGAAGCAATCAGAGCCTTAAATCCAGCCTGGTTAGAAAGCAAATCGGACTCATCATTACTACCCAGTAGCAGCTTGATGCTCCATGAGGAGCTATTCACATTAGTGCTGTAAGGACTGCAAAAGGTTGGGGGGAGGGGGGAGATTTGGCTTCACCTCTGGCTCCCCTAAACTTCCATACCCTGGTTACATCCAGTTCCTTAAAAACCTGCCTCCACAGAATAAATTGCATCCTTAAAGTTAGCTCATACTTGCACTTTCCACAGAACAGGATTAACATTATTAAACAGGTACTGAAGGCAAATAGAGCTCATGGCCTAAGTTCCCATTGCCCAATGAAAGCCAATAGTAACTGGGTTCCTAATGCTTTCTCTATGGCAGCAGAATAAGCTTCTTTGTATCCATTTTACAAATTGCCATTTTTGCTTCGGTGAACAGATACCTGAATTCATTTCTGCTCCTAAAAAACAAACTTTGCCTATTTGTTTCTGCTTTTAGCTAATCTCCCCACAACCTGTAATTGTGGTTTAGCTACTTTTTAACACCAGAGAGAAAGGCCAAAGAGTTTTCTCTCCAAGGTCAAAAAGCCTCACCTAGGGAGTTCACCACCAGTGGAGAACTCAAGCCCTTTTATGGTGACCTAAAGTATACTGCTTTCAAACAGAGTGAGAGTTGATCAGAAGTAAGATTTAAATATTAAGTTAAATAATAAGTACCTTTTGTTTCCCACAGACATATTGCTGGAGAGTAATATTGCTGGAGAGCATCTTGCTTGCAATCAAACAGCAGAGTGAAGACTCATAACAAACAAGATTTGCATATTAAAGCAAACATGCAAATTTTACTTCCTATAACCCTTCAATCTGCTGGAGACTCAAAAGGCTTTCCCTTGGGAGGGAAATAGTTCTCAGTTAGCAAATATTCATGCCTCATTGGCTATGATACTACCACTGTGTAGATGGACCAGAAGATAGGCTAAAAGGCTGCTTGAATTTTGCCTTATCTGAAGAGTAAGCCTCACCAATAGAGAACTCAAGTGCACTTATGGTAGCTGAAGCCATGCCATTTAACCTCTTTTGCAAGCATTACATTGCCAACAGTGCGAGGAGTCAGGAATCCTCGGCCTCCCAGCCACATATAAAGAACCATGGAAAAGCAAACAAGACAGAAGGAGATCACCAGGAATAAGTTAAAGAAGGACTGAAAAGAAAGGAGGAAGAAGCCATCACCCTGTAACATCTGAATGGTACATGCAGCAAATAATTCCTTTAAGTAGAAGGTTAGCAAGGACAACCCAGGGAGGCAGCTGCAGGAGATAACCATAGGTTTTGGATGCAGCCGTGTCCAAAAAACACAGTTTAGAAGATAAGCCACAGCTGCAGGAGTCTCTGCCCCTCAGGGTCTAAGCAAACCCCAGCGACAACAGTGTTCCTGGAGCATCTGCCGCAGAGCTCAGTGGAAGGGGAGTATAGTGGCCAAGTGGCTGCTTCAGACAGTGCCACACTAGCTGAGGGAGAGGGCGCAGAGAACTCATAAGTTAGCAGGATAAATTTAAACTTTGGGCCACCGCCAAGAGCAACAGCAACAGCAACAGCTGGGGCCTCCTCTCAAAGAACAAAATAGGCTCCATGGACACGCTCCTGCTGAAGTCCAGGCCTGTTGTCTTAGAGAAACTGCACCTGAGCCCAAGGAAATAACTAAGAGAGAAGAGACAGCAGAAGGGACTGGCCAGTCTAAAATGGGAGATGCTGCCAAACAACGGCAGCTTTTCTCCTAGCTAGACCTACTTCAGAACAGCAGAAGCAAAAGTCACTTGGGGATTGAGCCTTTGCCAGAATTTCAAGTGGTTTTATTTTGGCAGGCAGGGAGCAAACTCAGCTTAGACCTCAAACGCCCACATCAACAGAGACAACTTGAGAACCAAAGAGACTAGGGGTTTCTGGTTCCCAAATCCATTGGGGGTGAGCATTAGCCCCCGTAAACATTTGGTACCACACTTGTTTTACTATGAGGGCCGGCAGGAGAAGCCTGCAACCCAATGCAACCCCTTCAATTTTGGGCCACACCAGGCTCTCCAGTTCCAAGAGGCCCTGCCCTTCATGGGACACCATGATGTAATAGTGCTCCCTGGGGCTTGACTACATTGGAAAGGGGCAGGAGAGTACCTTTGCCAAATGGTGTGATATCAGGCTCCAGTTGGGCCCAAATCTTTGGCGTGTGGAATGATGTTGGCTGCGACGAGTCCTGGAAGGATTAGTTCCTGACCCAGCCAGCACAAAGATGTGCCTGAAGAGGCAACAGTCTAATTAGGGCTGTATAAAGTTGATGAAACCCCAAGAAAGGAGGCATGGGAAGAAAAGTGCTAGCACTCCTAGAGCCGGAGTCTCATGGAGGGCTGGTGAAAGCCCCGCCCCCCCCAGAAAGCAGGCAATTCTAGAATGGGAACAGGCGTGAAGAGCCACTCCTGGCAGCAGCACTTCTGGAACCACAACCGTGAAGGCCAAGCTTCCTTCTAGAGGTGCTGCCAGGATATTTATTGGGGGATATTGGAGGGGGGAGAGGGAGGATAGCACATGAGAAAAGGACAGAATAAAGAGGCTTTCCCACTTCCTTTCCGATGTGGCTCTGCTCCTTGGGGAAAGGTTGTGATGATGCTCCAAAAGGAAAGTGGCCATGTCAGAAAGTGGAGGGAAGAGACCTTTGCTCTGCCGCTTTCTGACATAGTGCTGTCCCATACAGAGTGTCCTCCTGACATTATGATACTCCAAAGGAGCGAGGGCAAGTGACAGCATCAGTGGTTGAATTTGAAAAGAGACCTCTTTGCCCTCCCCACAATCGGTGCTCATACTTCCCTCCCCTAGGACAGGGATTCTCAAGCTTTTATCACTCACACACACACACACACACACACACACACACACACTTCTGCTCGTCTCTGGTGAATGAGACCTGCAACCCCACTACACAAACCCCCTTTGCTCCCTCTCTTCCTCTTCTCATTCCCATATTACTTTGCTTTTCCTTTCTTTTCCCTTTTCTTCTCTGGCTCTCCCCCTACTTTGCCACCCCATTATTTTTGAGATTCCACCTAACTCAGTCAGAGAGGAGCTAGGTGTTTGCCAGCTGTGGTCTCTCTCATGTCCACCCCTTTTAAGGATCTAGCCTTGAGGTCCTGTAAGTACCTCAGCACCCCTGAGGTTCCACGTGCAGTGGTGAACACCTCCAGTCCACACCACTTACGTGCCATGGCCAGGGCTGGTGCGGTCAGCCTTTTACCATGCCAGTCAGGCCATACACCCCTTCAGACTTTCTCCATACCCCTAGATTTCTGCTTGGCTGTATACAAGGCCAGGCAGCGGCCACAGGAAGCTGGGAGAATCAGTCCGTCACTTCCTGGTGTGATTCCCTGTGTTTCCTTCTGTATTGTATCCATGCACCTTGGGAATGGCTCTTCAACCACCTCTTCCTTCCCCCCCACCCCTCAACCTTGTGTGCACCTGACCCTTCCCTTGGAACCTGGTCCTTCATATCCTGCTTGAGAGTGCAGCTGTCCCTGTGTCTCTGTCCTGGTTCCTGGAAGTGTGGCTGCTGTCTGCCACCTGCGGGATGCACCCCCTAACAACTGCCTAAGCACCCCTTTATGTGACAGCCCCCCATCCAAGTCCATCTAAATCCTGTCCATTGGTTCTGACCAGGTGGCTCCCTGCATCTATCTGTCTTGCCTGTCTCCTCCAGTCCGTGTGCCCACCTCGTCCATGTGTCCATCTTGTCCATTCACCCCTTTGATTCATGTGCTGATTCCCATCAGGTTCCTCGACCCCTTGATCCTGCTATGACGCTCCTGTAAGACTCTCTACACCCTGATCCTGCACTAACTTACCTAGACCAGAGACCCCAGCATCAATTCTGTACCTGCTCTCTGGTGCCCCAGGTCCTGTGCACCTGACACCCTTCACCCACTGAATACTTTCCACGCCTCCTCAGTTTGAAAACGGATGCCCTAGAAGCAAGTCCTCCACGGTGACCCTACCCAATGCACAAAAGGAGAAACAATGAATCTGATCAAAGCAGGTTCCTACAAGCTTTAAAACAATAGATTCTTGCTTAAACTTAAGAAAATTCAATTAGATTTTACCCAGAAGCAGTTTAGCTGCCATAGTTGGCAATCAATGGTCCCTAAATGCTGAGAAACTGGCAAGTGTTCAACATGTTTGGCAGAGAAGCTTTCTTAATTAAAGATGTCACTCTTCTGGCTAATTTAAATCTGCCATCTCTCAAACTATTATTATTATTATTTATTAAATTTATATGCCGCCCCCTCTTGCTATAAAGCATCTCGGGGCGGCTAACAACATTTTAAAACACATATAACAAAATACATTAAACACATTAATAACCCCAAAGTTAAAATAACCCAATACCCAAACCCCTCCTTAGCCCTTTGCCACAACTGAATACAAAATGAAATTGACTTCCTGCACATATGTTTTTGCAAAATATTTCCTCTTTCAATCATATGTTTTAGCTCAATGGGCTAAGGTCACCCACATAGAGCAGAAACTCCCTCTTGCTTTTACCATGTAAACAAGTTGTAAAATTAAGAAGATAATGGTGGATGCAAAAAAAGTTTTGAAAAAAAAAATTTCTGCCTTAGAAGGTTGATCAAGAACTACTGATCTCATAGCACAAGAATCTGGATCCAGGCAATGAAACTGAAGGGGGTAAACTCTAAACCGATGTAAGGAAATACTTTTTTCACAAACGGAGAAATTAGTTGGTGGAACTCACTGCCACCAGAAGTGGTCAAGGACAAGAAATGAACAAAAGTTTTGAACATCTATACAGATTTCAAAACTATTCTGAGTGTCAGCGGTTAATACTACAAAATTTGCAAAATTCTAAGAAAATACGCTTCAGGTCCTAAAATCAATCTCTAGTTGTATCGCAATGAGAACTTCTTGGGAAAACTAACCCCACACCTGCCTATTGCAGGATCCTTTTATCTTCATCTAAGGCGTGGGGTAGTGGCCAGTAGTAGTGATGGAATGCAAAGCTAGAAGAGCCAGAGGTTCAAGCTATCCTGGCTTTTCAGTGTTCCTATAGCCAAAAAAAGGTGGAGTCACTATGGTTCAGGGATGAATTAGGGATACATCGCTTAGACCAAAGTGTAGACCTGAAGCTTTCCAGGACTAACCGTCCAGTTGGTGGATTTCTGTTCATTTTGAAAAAAGAAGCGCATGTGAATCTCTCCTCTTGAATAAGGCTGGAATTACTATGACATGTTTACTTTAATGAAAATAAAATTGCATATTCATTCCCATGAATGAATGCCTGAATTTGTTACAATTGCAAAATTTGTTGCAAAATTTGTTTCTTCGTTTCCTTTACCTCAGTATTTTGGTCGGTTTACTACTTGGATGACTTTGGTGGTATTATCTGGTGAGTTTTTTTAATTTTTGAATGCGAATGTTGCTGCTACACTTGGACCAATCACATTAAAAAATACAAACACCCCATCCGAGAGTACCACCAAAATGAAACAAGGACTGTATGCTGAAGTGACTGAAATATCAAACATGAAAATAATTAATAAACCACAGTCAACTGTGGAAGCAAAAACTGCTTCATATCTGTTTCACAGTAACAGATTCTAACGTTCCAAATTTGCTATTTGCTTTGGATATTCATTTCAGCTCTGCACTTTAACAGCTGGGCCACTACGTAGGAACATGATTTCTTTTCAGTCGTTGGTACTGTATGCTCTGATGCATGGGAAGAAAAAATGAAGATCGCTTTAAGAAAAGAAAGTACTTTTTCACTCAACATATAATTAACTTATAGAACTTGTTACCAGAAAGACGTTGTGAAGGCCAGTAAGTAGGACTGAAGTAAGATCTCATAGATTTTTAAAAAATCGCATCAAGAATGGGGCTCTCAATGAGATTTTCCCGATTGAGAATCTCACAAGAATCCATTGTTCTTGCCGCAATTCTGACGAGATTCTCAGGGGGGGAAAGTCCCAAACCACTGTGCATGCCCCCAAATGGCCACCGGACCCAGGCCACATCAGCACCATTTCGGAAAAGGGCAACTGGTTCTGCGCTTGTGCAATCCATATG
The DNA here is from genome assembly GCA_003113815.1 of Sphenodon punctatus. NCBI lineage: Eukaryota > Metazoa > Chordata > Lepidosauria > Sphenodontia > Sphenodontidae > Sphenodon > Sphenodon punctatus. The sequence continues at coordinate 9,690,119 of QEPC01011901.1, read as the reverse complement.
CCCTTTTACAATATAGGGCTGACAGAGTCTGCATCATCTTGAAAAAGAGCTGCACATGCAAAGAACAGGCCCGGTGGCCATTTGGGGCATGCGCAATGGCTTTAAAATATTTTTGATGAATCTCATTTTTTTGATCTATGAGATCTTCAGCCCGACTACACTGGCCTTCACAACATCTTCTGGCAACAAGTTCCATAAATTAATTACATGTTGAGTGAAAAGGTACTTTCTTTTCTTCAAGCCATCTTTGTTTCTTCGTCCCATGCATCAGAGCATCGTTTTTGTTTATTTTTTTCAAAAATCTCATGAGATTCTCGAACTGTCTGTGAGATCTTCTCGAGATCTTGCTGGTGGTTCCTAAATCTCATGAGAATCAAAATGGTTCTTGATTCAGTCCTTGCCAGTAGCATAGCTGGGCTTAATCAAGGACTGGGGAATAGGTCGATATCCTCAAGTTCTCAGAGGATAGGTCTATAATGGCTACTAGCTAATTAGGTTGGGGGACACAACCTCTAACTGTTGGGAGCTAGGAGTAACCAGCAGGGAACAGATCCCTCCATTATGCCCTGTTGGGCACTTATCCATAGTGACCAAGAGCGTCAAAAACAGGATGCTGGTAATTTTTGCTCCTGCATGGGAAACAGAAATGAGGATCGCCTCAAGAACTATACTCTCTATACATTGCCAAGTTCAAATCGCATTCATCTTAATTCCTGACTAGCCACCAACACCTTAGGAGACTGTAGAACTGACCCAAGATCAGGACAACTGGAGAAGATGCAACTTCTAACCTTTGCTCTATTCATAGTTATAACATGGATAAATGATGGATGGGTGATGGACATGAGATTTGTTCACCGAGTTGCTTTAGGTGCCCTGAATTATATCTACTCCATTGAAAAAAAAAAAAAAAGTGAAGTCACCTATCAGTGAAGGAGGAAGGGCCCCGCATTTAATTTAAACCCAACATGAATAGCACTGCTGAGGTCCCAGCTAGGATATTAGCCTGGCATGCCGTAGTTATCTCCATCCCTAATAGGACTTGACTACACTAATTTTAGCCCTTTAAAAATGACAGCTCCAATTTACACTGCACTGTGTTCAGCAACATTTTAATAAAGTCTGAGCAGGGAGAGCAGGAGAGTGGAATCCCAGTTTTAATAAGAGCAACTCTTACCTTCACTTGCACTTCCCAATCTGTTCCTATTTCATGGTCCATTTGTGAAACTATGTGGAAAGCTCCACAAATTAGGACAAAGCAAGAGTGCACACTACATATCCAAATTTGTTTCCTTTACTCTACAACCAACCAACCCTCAATGGGATTTCAGTTGCAGCTGCTCAGATCATATTTGCTGAAGAATTTCAGCTCTTTCAACTTTGATGAGCAGTTGTGGACTCGTCCTTTTATGGCAAAATCTATGCAGCGTTCAAAAAGATTAAGAAAGTATCACAGGCAAGCCAATGTCAATCCGTGGATTATCCACTAAGAAAATAATATTAGTATAACTGAGTTCCAAAACTGATCAGACAAGTTTTTCCCCCACTGAAGAATCCATATTCCCTTGCAAGCTCTTCAGCTTCTTTGACTCTGGAGGAGGTTCTAGAGCAAATTGACAAGCTAATTACTAACAAATCAACAGGACCAGATTATATTCGCCCCAGATTTCTGAAGGAATTCAGATATGAAATTGCAGACCTCTTGTTAGTAATTTGTAACATATCGCTAAAATCTGCCACTGTACCGGAGGACTGGAGGGTGGCAAATGTAACCCTGATATTTAAAAAAGGATCCAGAGGTGATCCTGGAAACTACAGACCAATAAGCTTGAAGTCTGTGCTGGGCAAAATGGCAGAAACTATAATTAAGAACAGAATCGCTGGGCATGTTGATAAACATGACTTAATGAAGAAGAGTCAACATGGATTTAGCAAAAGTAAGTCATGCCTCACTAATCTGTTGGAATTATTTGAGGATGTAAATAAGCAAGTGAACAAGGGAGACCTGGTAGATATAATGTACCTGGATTTCCAGAAAGCATTTGAAAAGGTCTTACTATGGATAGGAGGTACTGTCTTACTATGGATCGGTAACTAGTTAAAGGATAGGAAGCAAAGAGTAGGACTAAATGGTCAGTTTTCACAATGGAGAGATGTAAAAATTGATGCGCCCCAGGGATCTGTATTGGGACCGGTGCTGTTTAATGTATTCATTAATGAATGTAACCTCAGGGGGATTACTATGCTGGTGAGCTGTTTTGTTTAGGTTTTAATGGGAGAGGGGGGTTGGGAGAGGCAGTCTGGGATGGGGAGAGGGGGAGGTTTCCCCGCTGTCGAACCCTGGTGGCAGCAGGGGAGTATGCTGGGGGGAGGAACCGCCTGGTGGCAGCAGGTGGGTGTTGTTGTCCAACTCCCAGTGGCAGAGGGACAGGGGACAAGGGGGAAGATGATTCCTCCAATGCCGAGCCCTGGTAGCAGCAGTGGGATCGGCTGGAGGTGGGGGCTGGGGGGGAGAGAGGGGAGGAAAAGTAGGGGGTGGGATATGAGGAGTGGAAAGGGGGAGGGGATGTGGGGGAGAGGTAACCTCTGGAGGAAGGGCAAACGGCCGAGGGGTAGGGGTCAGGATGGAGCAGATGGAGGGGGGGGTGGAGTGGCCATAGGGGTGCTTGTGCGGTGGGGACGGTATGGTCCGAGGGGACAGGTGACTCGTACTCCTAGGGGACCAAGGGGCCTGGTGGAGGTCGAGAGGGTCACACACAGACACACACACTGAGGGTGAGAGAGGGTCGGGGTCTAGGGTCTGCCTGTAAAGAGCTGTTGCTGTTGAATGCAAGGTCTGTGGTTAATAAAGCCCCAGTTATCCGGGATTTGATCGTGGATGGGGCAGTGGACCTTGCATGCATTACAGAAACCTGGCTGGACAACGGGACCTGTTTTGGTGGACCTCGTTCCAGCCGGGTATGCTGTGCAGCACCAGCCCCGCACGGAGGGCCAGGAGGAGGGGGGGAGGTGTAGCTATTGTTTTTAGAGAGGAATGGCCAGTTACGAGCTATCCGGAGATTCCAGGCATTGAGGCCCTCCATGTGGTGTTTGATTTGGCAGGGGGCAAGCTTGGGGTGCTGCTGGTATACCGGGCCCCTTCCTGTCCGGCAGCTTCCCTTGCCGTTCTAGCAGAGCTGGCCTCAGAGGTGGCGCTGAACTCCTCCAGGACTTTGGTCCTGGGGGACCTCAAACGCCCATGCCGGCGCTGGCCTTGTAGGAGCGGAGCATGAGTTCATGGCCACCATGGACTTGTCCCAGGTGGTCAACTGCCCGACCCATGTGGGGGGGGCATATCTTCGACCTGGTTTTCTGTTCAGGCCTTGAGACGGGTGGTCCGTTAGTGGGGGACATAAGAGTTATGCCCTTGTCATGGACGGACCATTATCTCCTACAGGCCAACCTCTCAGCACACCCCCTCCAGAAGGGGAATGGACCAGTTAGGTTGGTCCACCCTCGGAGGCATATGGAACCGCAGTGGTTCCAGGAAACTCTGAGGGAGTTAACCCTAGACCCTGATGGCCACTCTGCTGATGTGCTGGTCCAGCATTGGAACACCTTGCTGGGGGAGGCCATTGACAGGGTGGCTCTGAGACGTCCTCTGCCTCCATCTCATCACTGCAAGGCCCCTTGGTTCACTGAGGGGCTGCGGTGTATGAAACACGTAGGCAGGAAACTGGAGCAACGCTGGCGTCGGACTCGCTCCAAATCGACTTCTCCAAAGGACCCGTTTGCGGTCCTATGTTGAGGCTGTGAGGACAGCAAAGAAAGAGTTCTTTGCTGCCCTCACAGCATCTGCAAAGTTGCGTCCAGCTGAGCTCTTTCGGGTGGTGCGGGGGCTGGTAAGTCCGGCCTCCCTCCGCCTGGAAGGGAACTTGTCCCAGGCCCATTGTGAGGAGTTTGCCATCTACTTCGCAGACAAGATCGCTCAGATTTGGAATAACATTGACACCGGGTTGGAAGCAGGAGGTGAGGAGCACAAGGTTATGGAAGCACTGTCTGTTTGATCTTTCTGGGAGGAGTTTCAGAAAGTGACGCCAGCCGATGCGGTGGATGTCCTGGGGTCTGTTAGAGCCATTAGTTGTGAACTAGACCCATGCCTGTCCTGGTTGGTGAAAGCCTCCAGGGAGACGTTGGGGATGGTGCTGGCGAGGGTGGTCAACGCGTCCCTCCAGCAGGAGAGGTTGTCACCCAGTCTCAAGGAGGCTGTGGTGCGCCCCCTTCTGAAGAAGCCATCCTTGGATGTGGGCGCACTCGCCAGCTACTGCCCCATCTCTAATCTTCCCTTTTTACGGAAGGTTATTGAACGGGCAGTGGCACTGCAGCTCCAGGCACATCTGGATAGTATCGGTTTCCTTGACCCTTTTCAGTCTGGGTTCTGTCCCAGCTATGGTACTGAGACGGTGTTGGTGGCCTTGGTGGACGATCTCCGCCAGGAGATGGATGCAGGATGTTCAGCATTTCTGATCCTGCTAGATCTCTTGGCCACTTTTGATACCGTGGACCATGGGCTGCTGTTGAGACGGCTGCGAGTCCTGGGGGGTCTGGACAGGACTGTCCTTGGGTGGTTCCACTCATTCCTCTCGGGGAGATGCCAGCTGGTGGTGTTGGGGGCTGAAAAATCAAGCCCCCGGGCCTTGACCTGCAGCATTCCGCAGGGTTTGAGCCTGTCTCCATTATTATTGTTAACAAACATTTATATAGCACCAGCAGTGTACCTGGCACTTTACAAAGTAATAAAATAGACATGGTCCCTGCCCCTAGGGCTTACAATCTGAGAGACAGGAGCTGGGGGAGAGACTTAGGAAG
>QEPC01011901.1:9663157-9683923 GCA_003113815.1 Sphenodon punctatus | reverse complement strand
TGGGGTAGGTAGAGGGGGGGTTGGATTTCAAGGATGTTAAAGTAATGGGGGGTTGTTTTAAAATTGAGAATGTTTATGATTATTGTTTGTTTTTTGTTGTAAGCCACCCCAAGAAGCTGTAGGCATGAGGGGGCAGCTAATAAATATGACTTAATAAATAAATAAATAAATAAAATTAAATAATATGATCTGGAAAAGGGCTTTAACAGTGAAGTGATCAAATCTGCAGATGACACCAAGTTATTCAGGTTAGTTAAAACACAAGCAGACTGTGAAGAACTGCAACAGGATCTCACGAGACTGTGTGCCTGAGAATCTACATGGCAGATGAGATTTAATGTGGACAAGTGCAAAGTGATGCACGTGTAAGGAAAATTAATCCAAACTATGAGTACACAATGCTGGGTACTAAGCTAGGAGTTACCACTCAGGAAAAGGATCTGGGGGTGGTTGTGGACAATACACTGAAATCCTCAGTCCAGTGCGCAGCCGCAGTCAAAAAAGCAAATAGAACGTTAGGAGCTATTCACAAAGGGATCAAGAATAAAACCGAGGATATCATAATGCCTCTATGCAAATCGATAGTGCGACGTCACCTGGAATAGCGTGTGCAGTTCTGGTCGCCCCATCTCAAAAAAGACATAGCGGAACTAGAAACGGTACAGAGAAGGGCAACAAGAATGTACGGAAACTGTTCCATACCCTTAACCAAAGAGAGGCTTGACAAGCTGGGTCTCTTCAGCTTAGAGAAGAGGAGAATGAGAGGGGACATGATAGGTTTATAAAATTTTGAGCGGTATGAAACGAGTAAATAGCTAATGGTTATTTACCTGGGGAAACCACTGCAGCCTGCCCCGGGCACCGCACAGCTCTGGCCCCCTCAGCACTGGGACCCACTGGTGCAGTGAATGATAAGCTCATGGCTGCTGCTGCCCTTTACACGACTGTCAACTGTCCTAGTTGTGCTCCCACCAGTGATGGTCAAGTGCAGCCTGCAGTTCTCAGAGAACCCAGGAGTCCTGGTTCCCCACCCTCCCCTTATTCTAACCCATTAGCCCCCACTGTGCTTTCACAGAACCCAGGAGTCCTGACTCCCACCCCCTCATACATAATATTTATTTATTTTATTTTTATTTATAAAAGATTTCTATCCCGCCCCTCCTTCCAACAGGGCAGTCTGGGGCGGTGAACAACAAGATAAAAAACAATGCAATAAAAACCATTTTAAAAGTTAAAAATATAATGTTAGACATCTATGAAACGTTTTGTCATAATGGATGTGTGGCTTCTGCTACCATAAAAATATGGATATTTAATCGATGTCTCCCTCTAACTTCTTATAGAGAAAAGAAAAGATGGGGAACTGGTCATAGCATCTATGTATAATAAAATAACCCCTCTCTATATATCCTATGTATGGATACCCATTCTCTTCTAAACAATATAGAGGAAAATGTACATAAAACCTAAGTACTTTTGCTCTACATTTCAATCAACGTCCATCCCACTACACAACAGACTTTAAAAATTCAAACTCAGGCAATGACTAGAATGCACACTTAAATTTTCTGACACTTCTCCGCTTCCAGTCGAATAACTTTAAACACAGTTATGCCCATCAAGAGAAAAAGTCATGACAGAAAAACAGTTCTGCCTCCAAATGTCCAACATCTGTAATTTTCTTTTCATCGGATTTGCCTGACATTTGGAAAGCTTTTAGCCCTTACCAAAGCGATCCACCTTACAAAGTTTCGCACTGATAGGATAAATCATCTTGATGTCACAAAAAATAAAATGTCTGTGCTTTTAATGGAGAGTGCCAACTGCCTTAACTATAGAGCCACTCACGCAGTTCTGTAACTATAAACAACTAATTTGTGAACTCCGCCCCAGTGTCTGTTTGTCTAAATGAAGTATTTTCCAAGTCAGTTGTTATAATCGCATTCGCTGCTATTTTTTCCTATTGCTGCCAATGAGGAGATGCAGCGAACATGGGTTCCTGGTTAGAACATCCTTTATCATCCGTGAGCATTGCAGGAGCTAGAGTGGCCACTGAAGGAAACACTAGAGTCATGTCTCTCCTTGAAAGAACAGCTGTACTTCAAGAATCTCACAACATATTCATAACTGATAACACCTATGTGTACATCTAGATACACACACACACACACACACACACACACACACACACAAGCTGGTCAAGTAGCATTCATGGTTTTAAATTGTAGCAAATAGGGGGAAACAAATACAGCACAGGAACAAACACTCGCACATCAGGATATAACAAACTCATTGATTCCTGACAGTCCTTCAGCACTAAGCTTCAACAACAAAGCAGCATGACACCCAGCAAAGAGCAGGACATTGATTTAAGGTAATTCACGTGTAATTTACAAGAGTCAGCATAGCCTAAGGCAGGAATGGGGAACCTCAGGTCCTGGTGCCAAATGCAGCCTGTGGCAAGTTTTTATGCTGCCCCTTTCCAGTTCCTGGGTCTGCACCTCTGGATCTAGTTCCTACCTCCAACCACTGAAAACCTGAACTCGGGTTATGGGAGCAGAGATGAGGGCATGCTCACAAAGATAGGGGCCAGATCCAGGATCTGGACCCTCCTTTTCTTGAGTGCACCAATTAAGCATCCCCACCCTCAACTTGTATGTGGCCCTTGGAGCTTGTACTAATTGTCAAGGTAGCTCCCATGACAGAAAGGTTTCCCCACCTTGACCTAAGGGACAAGGCGTTTGGCTTGTACCTGGCAGACTAGGGTTCAAATCCTATCTTAGCTGAAAAATCACTGGGGCAGAGAGGGGACCTTGGGCAAGTTGCCATCTCCCAGCCTTGGCTCCGTATATGTAAAATTAGAATAATCACCACCCACCTCACAGGATTTTTGTGAAGGTGAATTAGATAAGGATAATAAAGCACTCTGAATACTGAAAGTGCTCTATAAATAACAACTAAAAATACCAGTAATTCAACCCACTGCAACATGAGGTGACAGTGATCTATAGAAGGGTCATGGCTACAAATCTCAGGTTCTGTTCTTTCCCTGTTCCCTCTCAATCAGGCTGCAATATGGAAGACACAGCAAACATGGGTCCCTGTTCATAATATCCCGCCTAACGCTCTTCTTTTTGGGGTAGTTCATCTGGGCAGCTCCTTGTTGTTCTCATCCCAGACATATACATGGGGGATGAGGGCTGCCTGGTTCTCTAGTGATCATGTTGTCTTGGCTATGCTGTTTCCACAGAATCAAAGGCATGGAAGCCCGATCAGATTATTAAAGCCAAGCCGTTAGCAAGGAACAGCCAGTAGAGTTCAAGGGATAACTTGAGGCACAGTGGTCCAAGTGGTTAACGCACTTAACGATATTCCTGAAAGCTGTGGGTTCAAATCCCGCTGGATCTCACACTGGATGGCTGCATCCAGAATACCCAACTGTGAAGAGGTAACTGAACCAAATCAAAGGCTGACAGATGTGGTGCTGGCCACATCACTCCCTCATGTGTACTGTAGACTAGGGAAACCGGTGTGCTAACCACGTCACCCCTTCCAGTCACCAGGTCAATGGGTTGCCTGGCTCATGATGGACTTTGGCAGTGTGCTGGACTTAGCATTGATAGTCCACAGTTCAAATCCTGGCAGCACTAGGTGACAGGGAGCAAGCTGATGTTGCAGTTTCATTTTCCTGCCTGTAGAATGAGTTGATGACAAGACTCGCTATCTTGATCGTTATTATTCCTGTAATACTTTCAGTGTTCAGAGTGAACATAAGAACAGCCATACAGATCAGACTAATGGTCCATCAAGCCCTGCACCCCATCTCCAACAGTGGCCACACTCAGTTGCTTCGGAGAAGTACCCAACAGGTCATAAGGGAATGATCCATACCTGCCTGCTGTTCACTCCCACCCGTGACCATCAGGAGGTTGCATTCTCTGACCTCAACTAATGGTCATTACTTGACTAATAACCATTTATGGACCTATCCCCCGCGCTTTGCAATTCTTATCTAGCTTACCCTCGCATCAGCCCTGGGAGAGAGGTCGTTATTGTTCTCATTTTACAGACCGGGAACTGAGGCTGAGAGGTGCCCAAGGCCACCCAGTGAATTAATGGCTAAGATGGGATTTGAACTCTTGTCTTCCAGGTCCAAGTCCAGCAACACCTTATCCCCTAGTCTATACTGGCACTTGTTGACAGGGATGGAGGGGGGTACGCACGCACGCCAAGCATCTCTGGCCACTTGCTACTGATGACAAAGCGTGTTTTTAGATGGACATCTGCCCCACTGCTGCTCTCTCTCACCCCCGGGTGGGCTGTTTAAAAGGTAGCCCACCTGGGTGACAGACAGAGTAGGCTGTCTGTGCTCCAGGGCAGCTCCGCCGCTGGTGCTCTGGAATGTCCCGGAGCACCACAAGCAGAGCGGCCCACCCGAACCCGGAGCACCCTCCAGCTGCAGCTCTGCTTCAGGCTGAGGTTACCCCGGCAACACCATAGATGTGTGGGTGGCAGCCTAGAGCAGTAGCCAATCTACCCACAGCTCAATGGTGTTGGGGAGGGGGTCACTACATAGGCTGACTACAGGCCATGGCAGCACCAGGTCCTTTTAAACCGGGGCTGCACGTGGGGGTGGTCTGTCTAAGGACACCCAAAGTATGGGAGATGTACACGCATTAGAGGGATTAAAGAAAAGAAACCAAAATGGCTAGGCTTCTTGTCCGGCAAGTCAAGCCCTCTGGACTATAACTAGAGCTGAAACAGATAGCTCTTTGCTATAGGCCGGCAATACATGCAAACTGGGTACCAATTTTGGGTACAAAAATTGAGTGCCGGAACAGTGGGCTACACAAGTACCAATTTGGCACCCAATTACCCCCAAAATAATTACCATTACCAAGTTATCACTTAAGTCAGTACAGTAATTGGGACAGTAAGTCATCAAAATGGTATTGGTAGTCGGAAAATCAGCACTAGAAGTCAAAAGGCAGTACCAGAAGTTCAAAAATCAAAAGATCAGTACAGCAGATAACCTGTCAAGCACTAATCGGGTACCAGTTAGTATTCAATGTTACCAGGTTGGGTCAAGAAACACAGTTTCAATGTGCTTTTATGGGTATTTGTTTAATCTCTAGTTATGACTGTATTTTCCTGTCCCTTCCCTCCTCCCTGCTAGATATGAAGATAGTATGGAAACAAGACAGTCAGAGATGGTTCTGTTCCAATGGCCCTTTCAGCATGATGGATTCAACAAGAGGAACCATGGTATTCAACGCCCTTCAGAAAGATTTGCAAAAGAAAGGCCCATGCCATGCTGAGCATTCCAGCAAAAGCAGAAAATCTTAGCTGTATCATCTCATGCCACAAATGCAGCATGAGAAGCATTATTAACCGCCAGGAAGCAATTATTTTGCAAAAACTCAAAAAACTTTCAGATGCTGGTGGCTACCCTTTCATTCAAGTGCAATCATATCAATACCAAATACTTATTTGATATCTTAAACTCGGTGCACAGTCCTGCATAATCAGCTCTCACTGGGGGGAACCTGCAGAGCTATCATTGCTTCTATCTACCTAATCCCTAATGGAAAAATTACTTGCATACATACACAAATTGAAAAGGCGGCAAAAATTGGCTTCCTCTAGAAAGCAAGAGAGCTGCATATATCAGTCCTTCTATCAATATGTAGCAGTGCCTTTGTACTGGGGAAAAGGGAGGGGGAAAGAGTCTCTTGTTCCTAAAGACTTTTTTCTCCACAGAGAGGTGTTCAATTACTTGAGTTCGACAGGCTTCCTATAACTTTCTTAGACTGCTAGCCGCCTATGCCCCATGCACAGGGTAACACTGCGCCAGCAAACAGCACTGGGCCACAGCGCCTAATCCAGCTCCTGCCCCTGTACCTGGGGCACCACAGGAAGCAGGTGGAAGGGAGCAGGCGGGGGTGCCCTGACCCTCAGGAGCCGCTACATGCCTGCCCGGCCAGCTCCCGAACTCCACAGGGCAAGAGCCCTGGGCAGTCCCCTGCAAGACCCTGGCCCTCCTACCGTACCTCATTGGTGCCGCAGTGCTGAGATGGGAGCCAGGATGCATAAGGAGCCATGCAGGGGGCTAGCTGGTGGTGGGGTACCCTGGTGGGATGTCCACAGCCCTGGTGGGGCACTCCCAGTGGGCTTCCCTACAGCCAGCACAGGAAGTGTGGCCATCTCCCCAACAGAGGGGGTGTGGCCATCTGGCCGGCGGACCACCGCTTCTGTAGGTGCCGACGCCCCCCGCTTGCTTATTCTTGGCCCTCCGCCAGCGCAAGGCTCTTGCACTGGCAGAGGAGCTGAGCAGGATTGCGATCTTAGTCTTTATTGGAAAGATGGCGCCTAGTCAATAACTGGATGGGGCACATGGAAGCAGAGCAGGAAGTGATGTCAGTGGCAATCTTCCCCTCTTTCCGCTCCCAAAGCAGCACTGCAGTGTGGTAGTTAGCGGTATTGCAATACCACTACAATAACAGATGCTACCCAAGATGCCCAACATCAAATTGTGCAAGTCTTACTTTAATTTTTGTAGGAAAGGTGAGTTCCGATAGATAGCATATATTTTCTTAGCATCACTCCTCCCAGAATTAAGTGCCACCTCAAATGGCCCTTGCCAAATGGATATCAAAGCTGTCTTTGGAAAAGACACTGAAAAATCATTTCTTGTGATTTTGTGCATTTATGATCCATAAGTCAGCATATGATCAGACTTTGCTGAGCTCAGCACCTCAATGTGGAGCTCGCTCCCTATGGATGTTTGTCTTAGTTCCTCCCTCCTCACCTTTAAAAAAATCAAACAAAGAATTGTTATTTTTAAAAATAAATCTTCAGATGTTTCATGGGGATCCACGGCTGGATTTTATTTCCTCCCCTTTAAAAGTCATTTTAAGCAAACTGTCTTTCATTGTTTGTGTTTTTAAAAATGTTTGTGTAGCCCCCCGAGTGTCATTTGACCAAATGAAGGGGGGCTGGGGGCGGGGGTGTATATATATTATCATTGATCTACTGTATGCCACCTATATATTTTCTGCCTTAAATTCTAACTCTCCCTCTATATAAGTAAGCTCGTTCTACTTCCTTTCAGCTTCCTTGTCAAATAAATAAATAAATAAATAAATAAAGGATACATTTTCCACAAATTCACAATAAGGCTTGACAGCATTTATCGGTTTCAGAAAGCTTCCAACTTTACCTCGATGCCCATAATCGAACGTATTTTTCTCAAGTCAACGATGTGGCACTTAAGAAAGAGAACGGACTTGCCGAGATATTTAGTAACTAAGGTGCACACAATGTAAAACACCTGGATTCCTCTCAAGGTGGCATGAAACAGATCAATGATGAAATTGCAAGGACTAAAAACCAGAACAGGGAAAGGCAATCTGTTCCACTATCAAGACAGCAGCTGCAATGGATCTGACCTGACGCAAAGAAGCCAGCGTATTGCAGGGAAGAACTCATTCATTCCCTCTTTTTGCTGTTAAAAGGAGTGTTCCGTGAAAGCAGCCTGCATGGCATAAGCAGACAAGAGAAAAGTAGAGGGGGTGTACAGGTGGGGTTAAGGAGAACTATAGGTGGGGCCATTGCTCCCAGGCTTTCACAGGGCCCCATAGGACCAGCCCCATTGAGACAAGCTAATACCCTGCTTGATCTCTGCCAAAGCTGGCTGTACCTTCCCCAGTGAGTGAGGAACCGGTGCCATGTCAGCAACGGATACTCTACTCGCAGCACCTTGTCTTCCCCCACCCTCCATGCCCTCATGCCTCACCTCCTCTATGCCAACACCCTGAGGCCCGTTTGCCCTGGTGCCTTGCATTCCCCCACTTACTCCATGCCTCACTGCCCACATCCCAGGCCTGCCCCAGCACCCCCTGTGCCTTGCCCCCCTCGTGCACCCCATCTCAGTTAGTAATGGGACAAGTAACCTGACTTGCCCCAAGGCCCTATTAAACCTAGATATGCCACTGAAAGGAGATGGAGATCAAGAATACTCAGCAGTGCTAATGGCTAGTATAAGCCCCCCCCCTGTCTGGAACCCAGCCATGGGGGTAGAATCTTGGCTGAAGCATGAACCAGAGTCAGGGTCAAGGTCTCGAGGTCCAGGAGGTCAACCCACAGAAAAGTAAAGGCAGGGCAGCACATGCAAGGGTGAAATCAGGAACAAAGACAGGTCAGGAGACATGGAGATGCCTCAAGGCGACTCTAAACCATTGGGCAGGCAGAGATTGTAATTAAGGGAAGGCTGTCATCTCTCTGGGTTTTGAGACTTCAAGTTTTGTCCCGGGTCTCTGGGATTCACAAGAAGCCCAGTTTTTCTGCATCAACCAGAGGCACCCCCATTAACCCAGAAAAATAGCGGTTAACATCCATATGGCACAGGAGTGGCCAAGAGGTGGATCACGATCTACTGGTAGATCACAAGCTAGGCTCTAGTAAATCACAATGTGGGATCAGCCTCTCAGGGACATCCATGTCAGAAAGGAGGTGGGGACCATATGGGCTTTCCAATGCTCTTTTGGATGCACTGCCGCTCCCGTGGGGCATCATGATGAAATGGCACTCCATAACAGGAGGGATTATGTCGGGAAGAAGTAGGTCAGACCCCTTTGCCCCACCCCTGCTGACATGGCCCCTCCCACTTCAGGCAAAACTCATGGGGAGCCTCATGTCCAGAGGCCAAATGTGGGTCACTGCTAGTTCTTATGTGACCCTTTTTCAGTTCTTGGATTTGACCCCTGGTTTCAGTTCCTAACCCCAAGCGCTGAAAAACTGAGCTCACGTTAAATGAGCAGAAATGAGGGCATGCACACAAGGCTCTTCCTGAGCATGCCCCTTAAGCACCCCCACTCCCAACTTCTATGTGGTCCTTCGAGCCTGAACTCATTTTCAAAGTGATCCCTGGGAAGGAAAAGATTCCCTGGCCTGGAGCGAGATGAGGTCTGGGTGCCTGTCAGAGGCAGTGGTGGACTGACCATTTGGCAGCTCTGGTACTGTTGGGAGCTGTTTATTTTTCTCCACATTTAAATGTGAACGTTTATTTATTTATTTATTTATATTTATTAGCTGCCCCCTCATGCCTATGGCATCTCAGGGCGGTTTACAAGACCAAAAACATAACAGTAAAATTCAATAAAAATATTTAAAACCCCAACAATTTTTTTAATCCCCCAATTTAACGCCAACTAACCCACCCTCCCACCCCCATCTCCAAAGGCCTGGGCAAACAGCCAGGTCTTGCAGTCCCGGTGAAAGGCCAGCAGACCTGGGGTCAGGCAGGCTTCCTCTGGGAGGGAGTTCCAAAGTCGCGGCCCGGCCACCGAGAACGCCTTCTCCATTGTGGCCCCCCGTTTTACATGAGGGACATCCAAAAAGGCGCCCCCAGCGGACCGAAGGAATCGCTCTGAGGTGCGGAAGGCAAGGCGGTCCCTGAGGTATGAGGGGCCAAGACCGTGCAGGGCTTTATAAGTCAACACTAACACCTTGAATCTGGCTCGATATGCTATAGGCAGCCAGTGCAGAGTGCGGAGCACAGGTGTTATATGCTCCCGCCGACCCGTCCCTGTAAGGAGACGGGCCCCGGCATTCCGCACTAGCTGCAGCCTCTGAACCAGTATCAAGGGAAGCTGCACGTAGAGCGCATTGCAGTAATCTAGCCTCGAGGTGATGAAGGCGTAGGTGAGAGTGGCAAAGTCAGGCCCGGAAATGTATGGACGCAGCCTCCACACCAGATACAGCTGGCGAAAGGCGGCTTTAGCCACTGCTTCCACCTGCCGATCCAGACGGAGGTCCACATCCAAAAGCACCCCCAGACTCCGAACCTGCTGGGCTACGGGAGGACAGACACCACCCCCCACCCCCCGCTATAAGGGGAGCCAGAACCTCCTTCGCCCTGCCCACCACCATCACCTCCATCTTGTCAGGATTGAGCTTCAGTCTGTTCTGCCTCATCCAATCCACCACGACCTCCAAACATTGGGAAAGTAACAAGACAGCAGGACCTGGGACAGTTGAAAACGAGAGATACAGCTGAGTATCATAAGCATATTGGTGACAACGCACCCCAAACCCGCTCACGATCTCCCGCAAGGGCTGCATATACACATTAAATAATAGCAGAGACAGGATCAAACCCTGCAGAACGCCACAGGTCAGGGCCCGGGGGCTTAAT
This sequence comes from Sphenodon punctatus, assembly GCA_003113815.1. NCBI lineage: Eukaryota > Metazoa > Chordata > Lepidosauria > Sphenodontia > Sphenodontidae > Sphenodon > Sphenodon punctatus. The sequence continues at coordinate 9,673,728 of QEPC01011901.1, read as the reverse complement.
GTTTCAGCTTCCAGCATCACCCGCTGGCTTCTCCCAGAGAGGAATCAGCGGAACCATCCAAGGACAGTCCCGTCCAGACCCCCCAGGTCTCGCAGCCGTCTCAGCAGCAGCCCATGGTCCACTATCAAAAGCGGTCAAGAGATCTAGCAGGATCAGAAATGTTGAACATCCTCCGTCCATCTCCCAGCGGAGATCGTCCACCAAGGTCACCAACGCCGTCTCAGTACCCTAGCTGGGATGGAACGCAGACTGAAAAGGGTCAAGGAAGCCAATGTTGTCCAGAGGCGCCTGGAGCTGTATCACCACTGCCCGTTCAATAATCATCCCTAAAAAGGGACGATTAGAGATGGGTCAGTAGCTGGCGAGCGCGTCCACATCCAAAGATGACTTTTTCAGCAGGGGACGCACCACAGCCTGCTTCAGACTGGGTGACAACCTCCCCTGCCGAAGGGACGCGTTAACCACCCTCGCCAGCACCATCCCCAAAATCTCCCTGGAGGCTTTCACCAACCAGGACGGGCATGGATCTAGTTTGCAACTGGTGGCTCTAACAGACCCCAGGACATCCACCGCATCGGCTGGCGTTACTTCCTGAAACTCATCGCAAGAAAGTAAGCCAGATGGTGCCTCCATAACCTCGCACTCCTCACCCACTGCCTCCAACCCGGCGTCGATGTTTTTGTTTTTGTCAATATTATATTTTCTAATGATGGGGGCCAGGTTACTGAAAATGCCAGAACTGATTTTAGGTCCCAGTCCAAAATGCCAAAACTGATTTGAGGTCCTTGTCTGCCACTGGTCAAAGGGATAGAAACTACAAACCAAGGAGCCAAGAACAGGAAATCAGGAAATTCAGAAATCAGGTTCTTTAGAAACAGCAGGCCAGGTAACTGATGACACCATGGTGTCACTCAAATTCTGCCAATCTGTGTGTAGAGCAAGCTGAGCCAATCAGAGTCCATTATGGGAGAGCAGTGCTGGAAAAGCTGAAGGCCTAGAATTCCTGCTAGAGTACCACAGCAAATCTGTGGCCATATGGTGAAGGCATCCACCAGGAGCACAGTAGACCCCTGTTCAAATCCCATGGGACCTGACACAGCCATAAGACCTGTTGTGGCTTGTGTAGTGATCTGTGTCTGGAGTAACCGTCTTTCCCAAGGTATTTGTGGAACGAGGAACACAAAAATGCTAGAGGAGGGGTGGACCTAATTAAATGACACACAGACCACACCCACTCGCTCGCTGCTGACTACACTAGCTCACTGCGTGGCTGCCTGCTGTGATGAATGGTTGCCACTCCGGGAGGCCAGCAGCAAAGCAGTCAGGGAGGAGAGAAGCTCACTTTGAACATGTGCTGGCGGACTGAGGGAGGAAATACAAGCAAGCGTCTTTCTAGCAGCCGCCAACTTGCATTCTCAAAACGCTCGGCTGGTGGTGCAACTATGCTGGTGGTGAAGCATTTCGGAGACAAATGGTTTGCCTAGGGTAGAACCCTGGTTGGCCAGACATTTGGGTCCAAGCCCAAATTCTTTGGAACCAATGAAAGCGTGAGCCCAGGATCACTGCGTCTGGATGGCCCTACCCCTTCCACGTAGCACCATGGTGAAATGGCACTCCAGAAGGGGCAGATTACATCATCTCCCACCCGTTGTCAACATGGCCACAAGTGTGGCCAAGAGGCAGACTGCCATCTGCTGGTAGATTACAAGCTAGTCCCTAGTTGATCACAGTGTGGGGAGGGTGATCAACCTCTCAAGGATCATCTCTGGATTGGAGAGTGGGCCCAGTGCCCCAAGGAGCGTCTCCAATGAGGAGATGCTCTAGGAGAGCACCTCCTGTGCAGTGGCGAAGACGCCATCTAACAGGGGAGTGCTCCTCTACATAGTCTAGTTGCTGAGGTGTCCTAGAGCTGGAAGCCAGAACAGGGGTCCTGGCCTGGAACCCCAGAGCCAGTGGGAGTGGTCCTGGTAGATCACCTGAGACTGATGCCTGGATGAAGTGGACTGCATGCACCATAAGTCTGACCAACCTTCCCTACCGAGTGTCATGTCATTGTAGCACTCCATAAGGGGCGAGACTTCTAGGAGCTGGCGAGAGCCAGCAGTAGGGCCAAATCAGGTGAATCGAGAGTCCTCACTTACAGAAGTGGGAAATATTTCCCTCCTGTGAAGAGGTTTGGATAGGCACAAGTATCCAAGCTGGAGGCGGGGTGTGGGGGCTGGGGGGAGAGATCAGAGCAGTCCCTCTCACCCCTATGCTTCAGGACAGGGCTGGCTCGCTCTTCACCCATCAGCAGACCAAGTCCACATGCCTTGAAGCACTATGGGCAGTCTCACTTTCTCCCCATTGATAGGCTCTGTTCAGCAGGGAGCAAGTCAGTCCTACCCCACTGCATTGTGGGATTGCAGTATAGAAGCAAGGTGCAGACAGGGACAGGACACAGTGTTGTTTTAAAATGGTAGAAGTGGGAGAGCACAGGAGCTGGGCCTATGGAGGGCAAATATGGCCAAGAGGCTTTTTTGCCTCCCATGAAAAGCTCTGGCAGGAAATAGTCAGCATTGCCTACAGGACATGGACCTAGGGGACCAGGGTTCAAATCCTATCTTAGCCATAAACTCGTTGAGCGGCTTCGAGCAAGTTACTATCTCTCAATAACCATCAGATTTCGTTTTGCAATTGGCTTTCCTCATCTTCTTTTCTTTCTTTTTTTTGTTTTTCCATCTTGGCCCTATTGGTAGAAACCTTGCTTGAAATATTGCAAAGGAAGAGGATGCAATTCTGAATCCACTGAAGTCAACGGTAGACCTTCCCCTGGATTGTTAACCAGAGCAGCCCTACTAAAGAGAGTCAACTACATTTACTATTTACTGCCAATTATCTTATATGATCTCAAGATTAATTGCTATGTGCTCTCATTTCTGATCACCTACAATTAATTCATGCCAGTCCATTTCTAGCAAGAGGCAAACAGCAGAGCTCACTTGATTCTCTCACACTTCTGGCTATCTTCTGTACATAAATGTGAATATGTTGCCAACACCTTTTGTACTAAACAAACAGGAGCTAAAATAATCAGCTCAGCAGAAGTTTTCCTAGCCTGCTGGGTGTGCAGTATATGTCCAAAAAAAACCCTGCTGCATCTTTTCCGCTTTCCCCAGTAGTTATTTGCCATATTTTATAATCTCTTTAAAAAACAGATACTAGAGTCAAAGTTCCAATATGAAAAAAAGAGTGCTTAAAAATCAGGGTGAAGACCTAGGATAAACAAAACACAGATGTGACAGCGACCCGCTGTGGCCTGCTTTGTCACACTGTGGCCCCCTGAACCTCACCTGCACATCTGTACAGGTGCTGCCAGCTGGGATTGCCCTCAGGAAACCACTGAGATCACAGCCCAGCCTAAGGCCCACCTAACTAAGCCAAAGCAGACCACAGCAGGCTATCACGTCTATTTAGGCCAGCAGACACCGCCCAGGTAGTGTCCGCCATGGTTGACTGTTTGATCATGGCGGGGGAGCGGGGCACTGGTACAATGCCTGGGTGGCTGGCTACACATTCAGTGTGCTCCCCGCCCTCCCTCGCCACCAGCTTGTCTGCTCGGCAACCTGACCCAGTCCAGACTGTGTCCGCCAAGGCTTCCCGACCCAGCCTGGCTCAGATCGCCACCATGTCAGCTAAACATCTGATTTTATCTAAAGTCATTCAGCAGACATCTTTCATTGGGCTGACTTCCTTTGGCGAGAAGCTTTTGGGTCATTCCTCAGGCAAAGAAAATGTCTGGCCCACAGCTGGGGGTTTTTTGGCCCCTTTCCCATTCTAGGATCTGGTCAGTGGATCCAGTCTCTACCCTCAAGCATTAGAAGAATGAGTTCCGAGAAAGGGAGAAGAGATGATGGAACCACAGCACCGATCCATGATCTGGACTCTCCCCTGCTTTTCCCTATCCTTAGCACACCCTTTAAGCCCATCCACCCCCAGCTCCAAACCAGCCTAAAGAGCTTGTACTAAGCCCACAGGAGGAAAAGTTTCTTAATGGTCTAAAGCATTTATTCTGGTGACCCAAGTTACCTCACAAAAAACATATCAGAACAAGATTGCGACCATGTCAAAAGAGAGTTGTCATTTCTATTATCGTTCCCAGGTACCCACAATTATCAAAGGAGCGATCCCAGTTCTCCAATGTCAACTTTAAGAGAGCGAAGAGTCACGTGACAGGATGGCAACTGTGTGACAGGGTGCAGCTGAGGAGCGGGGGCAAGTTCTTAATGACAGGTTCACAAACAAATACTCCTTTTTCAACTGTGCAATGGGTCAATGTGTGGCTGGCTACACAGCAGGCCTATATAAAGTAACAGTTATTGCAATAATGCTTCAAGAGGTGAATATGCTAGGCATTTAGAAGACAGAGGTATTCTTGAGCTCCGTCCTACTGAGCACTGATCCCAGTGTTTACCAGATAGAATGCAGCTTAATTAAGCAATTTTTTTAAATCTCAGGAACTTTGATTTGCAAGTTTCAACTGGTTCTTCCCTGATTCAATCATTTTCAATTATCAGTAACAATAGAACGAGTGTCATTGCAATAGTAATTTCTCAAGTAAGTATAAAGGACTTTTAAATAGATACCCAGAATATCACAGTTTCCTGGATCTGATTCTCATCTTGAATATATGATGTGCATCCGAAACAGTGCTCTTGAAATGGATGCTGGCAATTCTTTACAGATGCCGCTGGTGGCGGAGGTGGTTTTATATAGCTCTTCCCTTATTGAACTCGCAATGCTACCTGTATTAGGATTGCTAGAAGCATTATGATGCCAAACTAGTAACACACTTAAACCTAGGTCTGTCTCAAAAAGACTGCATTACATTTAAATTGTGGTCACAGTGTCCCCAAGTTAGTTAAGAAATACAAAAAACAAAACACAGCCACAGGGAATGCGTTGAAAACAAACTTTGCAATATGATTGCAACTTCAAGCTTATTTAACTATTAGAACTTTATATAAAAAGGCTTAAACTGTTAGCACATTCCATCATATGGATTCGGTGTTTACCATTTTGAGAAAACGACGTGTTTTAAAGAAACTAACAGACGTTTGCACATTGAAACATGAAGGGATCTGCCCATTGGAATCTGACTGACCCCCAATATATTTTTAGTTATTTTTTCAATTTGGTACCTGCAAATAACACTCACAAATTTTGGTACCGCATGTGGTACTCAATGGGCTACCTGGGTACCTGAAATATCAGTCATTTTCAGTAATGATTTCTATTTTTACAATTACTGGTCCATATATTGGGAAAGAAAACTGAAAAATCAGGACTGGAAGTCAACGTTCTGGGACCAGAAGTCCGTTTTCCAGGACAGAAAACCAAAAAATAGGTGTCAGAAGTTAAAAAAATAAATAAATCAGTACTGGAAGTTGACATTCCAGAGCATGGGGTACCTGAATCAGGTTGAAATCAGGTACCAGTCAGTGGGTCAATTCAGGTACCAGAAATTCATCAGGTGTTGTTTCAGCTGTACTCCAAACACCTCTAAATTGTGGTTGGCACTAATTGTGGTTCAGCTCAAGCCCATCTCTCCAGAAATTGGCAACTAGCAGGATTAAGGATTCCCCTTCTCTAGCTTTACTAAAAGTCAAGAATTGGAGGCAACTGATTCAGGCGATACCTTTTATTGAACCAACTGTAGTTGGCGAGATTCTACCGATGTTTGCAAAATCTCACACCTACACAAACTGGTAGTTATATTGGGCTAAGCTGGTCCAATAAGAGAGATCACCTGAATTACTTTGTCTCCATCTCTTACTTTGGGGACCAACACGACAACCAACCAACCTCTCTCTCGAGACTAAAAGATAGTTGCTCTTATAACTTGTGGAAAGGGGGCAATCATGTTTGCCAACATTTAAAGGAAACATTCCTCTCACAGAGCCACACAGAGGACCATGGTTCCTCTGCCATGGGGCTTTCGAAAGAGAAGTGAAGAGCTATGAAAAGAAAAGCTATTTTGCCTGTCAAATACATACATAAAATGTGTACATATCCACACATGGCCTTTCTCCATGCATTAAATAAATCAGAGATCACCATGTTGTATTTAAATACATCAGAAGGGATTGTAAGTTTCAGAAAGGACTCTTAACCCCCCTAAAGTGATGCTAAGCAGGCTTACTTTCCAGCAATGTGGGGATACAAAATGTAAGCTGATTATACATTTTCATGACCTACATCTGTACACACAGAAGCAGCACTACATTCTCCCCACCCCCACCCCTCTTTACGCCTCCCCGGCAAATAGAACAAAATCGATTTGTATACTTCCTGATGATGGATTCCAAGCTTATGCTGTTCCTTCTTTTTTTTAATAGGAGATAAGAGGCAAAGCTACAACAGCTGCAACAAGGTGGAACGGCTGAGCAGTAAGTATAGCCACAGTGTAAAGTCAATGGCATTCAAAGCACTAACAGCAGGGATCAACTGAAAAAAAGAGGTGGTAAGAAGTGTGAATCTTGAGGCAGATGCCAGGTCAAAGCAGCTGGCAGGAAAAATCTGGGTAAGCGAGCCAAAAAGAACACCATTCACAGTATTCTTACAACTGTTGATATATGGCTGTCCCTCCAAACAGCCACAAACTATCCTAATTATAATGAGGTGCCACACATGACAATAGCACCGGTGTACTTCCTTAGAGGCCATTGTATTGTCCTGAAGGGAGATGAGTTCTCCGGAGGCCAGATGAGTCAGTGGCTGTGCTACTTCGGCCGTCAAATTATAAAAGCAAAGCAAATGTTATTTTTGTTCCCTCTGAATGCACAGAGTAGAGTAGTCGCATCACCTTATGACACATGTATAACCCAAAATGAGTCAAGAAAACACGGATATCAAACAAAGCTACCAAAACAATGGGTGGTAAGACAACTCCCTGACTCGTATTCACTCTGCATTTTTTAAAATGGTGTGGAAGAATACATATAACCTACTAACAGAAAATGGCAGAGAGTAAAATGTGGCACTGAAGCAACATAAAAGGCCTTTATCATTCAGGCCTCCCCGCACACCACCCATTCTGGCAAGGGAAGACCCACCTCCCCTCGACCCATTAACATGTTCTTCCCCCCCCTCCCCCAACCATCTCACTGAACTCCTTAGACACCACAGAAGCATTAGCAGGGGGATTCCTACCACCACTACTCCAGGTCCAGCACGTCCTGCTGCCTTTATTGGGGGTTTTGCCCCTGGCATCACTGGAAGGGTGCTCCCAAGCCCTAGCTCCCACTTGGCAAATGCTTGGCTGAATAAAAAGGTCTTAACATTGCCTCCAAAAAAATGCTCAGACTTTGGCAAGCCACTAGAGGAAGGATATTCCATAACTGTGGAGTAGCCCCCACGAACACTTCTCTGTAACACAGTTCTTGTTACAGCAAAGTATAGCGTGGGTATTATGCACCTAGCCTGGAGTGGACAGAGTGGAGACGAGTCTAATTCCCTAACAATCCAAAGCCTGACATTCATGGATTTCCAAAGCTCCCCACCTCGTCTATCCTCTATATTTGGCAAGGATATGGCAGAGCGATCCTCACACCCATCAGAGTACATCATTTTATCTTTCCCACCCCCACCCCACACAGCTATGAAGACCTTCATTTGTTTAGTTGCTATTTTAAAATACAAACCCCAATATCTTTCCAAGATCAGGCTGGGGTAAGATGCAAAGATTCTGCCGTTTTCAGCATTTGTAGGGTTACATTTTCAAGCATCCTAACCTGGCTCGATCTTGGAATATTTCTAACGCAGTTGTCCAACCTTGCCAAAACGGTCCCGGCACTGAAGGCGAGAAGGGATAAAATGTGCTGCTTGTAGCATGTTTTCCTCTGACCAGATTAAGAGCTGTTCAATAGAAGTATAATAGAATCTGTAAATCTACTATGACTTGAGTGCCGTGTACCTGACATTGAAGATACAGAACTGTCATATAGGAGATAGCCTATACATTGAACAGCGGGCACCACACTATAGATAATATATCACCTGACAACATGAAAGTAATAAAACACAGATCTAAACAAAAAAATAGGCTGTACCTTAAAAGCAACCGCCCAGTTTCATATTAAATAGAGATCCACAGCTATTAAAGGCTCATTTCTGAAAAGCAAAAGAATAAGGGAGGCTGCCATTTATTTTCAGATTTTGTGCTTCCAATAAATACCGCCACTCTGAGCTTGATTTCACATTGATTTTACATCGGCACCATTAATGCCATTGGCTTCATAAGCACTTACCCTGAGGCACAGGAGCACAAGGGATGAAAACGAATACACCATTTGTGGAGATCATTCACATATTTGGTTAAATTAACAAATCTCTGAATTAGAAATGAAGATACATCTGCCGAATGTCCGGTACTTGAAAATCGACGCAAAAATTTTGGTTACTAACCAGCAGCCGATCTGGGCACCTGATGTCCTGATTTTTGTCCCAGAAAACCGACTTCCAGTTTTGAAATATTGACTCCCAATCCTGTGTGCCCAAGTTTCCATCCTATTTTTCAGAGTTTCTATCCCGATTTACCGATTTTTAATGGTAAAGCGGTAATGAGAACTACCAATTTTTGAAGTAATTGGGTACCCAACTGGTACTCAGCTAGGCCCCCAGGCACCCGATACAGTACCCAAAATAGTGGATATTACCCACAGGTACTAAGATCAGGCACCCATTTCAGCTGGACTCTGAACAAACCTTCATCACATCTTTGGGCGCTTTTATACGAGCGGGTCACCATGGCGCAACCCACTCACACAATATTTCAAAATCCCGCAAGATGGGATTACACAAGACGGAAGTCCGGGATCACGCACTTTGAAGGCAGTTGCGCATTGTTTGCTGACCGTGAATTAAATACCTCACCATTGAGGTAAATAATTATGTGGTGTCGTGATGAGTCAGCAATGTGGCGTGGCTGCAAAAAAGGCGGCTTTCACACCTGCAGGAATGTGTCTATAGAAGGTCGGAAAAGGGGAAGCGTATGCAAATCAGGCACATCTTTGATTATGAAGGAATGCCCAGAGGTGCATGACTGAAGTCTTTATTCATGTTTACAAGAGCAATTGACCGAGCTGTAAAATCCAGTTCAGTCAATCGCCCTTGTAAATGCACATAAAAGCTTCAATCACGCGCCTCTAGGCATTCCCATGTAACAAAGACAAACCCAATTTGCATGGCATCCCTCTCCTGACCATCTAAGGACATGTTCCCGCAGGTGTGAAAGTGCCCAAAGGCTAATGCAATTTTAGACCGTATTAGGAGAAGCATTGTTTCCAAGTCATCGGAAGTAATAATTGCTCATTGTTCTACAATGGAGAGACCTCAAATGCATACTGTGTGTGGTTTTAGGCACTTCAATTTAATAATGGCCATGAAGATGATACGGGTCTGGAAAGCGAGTCTTATGAGGAAAGGCTGAAAGTACCGGGTATGTTCAACCTACAGAAAAGAAGATTTAAGGGGAGACATGTCAGCAGTCCTTCAAATATCTCAAGGGTTGCTGCCACAAAGACGACGGCAAGGAACCATTCTTCATGGCTACAGAGGGCAAGACGAGAAATAATGGACTTAAATTACAAGGAGGTAGATTCTGGTTAAATATCGGGGGGGGGGGGAAATTCTTAACAATAAGAGCTGTTCAGCAATAGACCAAGTTGGCTAAGGAGGTTACGGACTCTCTGTTGCTGGAGATTTTCATATTGCTGGGGGTTGGGAATGCTGTAGGAAATCCACAGCTACATCAAAATAGAGAGCTGGACTAGATGACCCTTGAAGTCCCTTCCAAATCTATGATCCTACGGCCATCCTGTCACAAGACACAGCTCATGTCAGAAGTATTGTAGAGTTAGCTTTCTGTTGAATAACACACAGAAGACTTTTCTGCAAAACAGAACTTTACTAAGAGCTCAGAAAACATGCTTCCATACTGTACAGACTGCACGGGACAAGATGGAGGACAGAGAGAGGAGAAGAGAGGCGACAAGGAGGAAAAAAAAAACCTGTTTCATCCCGACCCTCCCCCTACTGGACACGCCCCATATTAAGCTTGCAGGGCTTGCAATGGGCTTTTACTTGTGACTGTTGCACAATCCAACACCCCTTCTCAACATTCACTAGTCAAATCCACTAGGTTCATTCTTCTTAAGAGCTTGTGAGAGCATTCCCCTGCTAGTGGCTTCATGAACACATCCACTGTCATATCCTCTGTAGGACAATATTGTAGATCTATGAGTCCTTGTTCCTGTGAGTCTTTCAGGAAATGGTATTTTACATCAACGTGCTTGGTTCTGGGGTTGATTTGTTCTGTTTGCGCCACCGCTATACATCCTTGGTTGTCTTCCAGGATCGGCGTGGGTCTGTCCAATTTTTGCCCCAGATCATTCAGTAGCTGTCGCAACCAGATAACTTCTTGGCTGGTGTGTGCCGCTGCCATGTACTCTGCCTCCATCAAGGAAAGTGTCACAGAGGCTTGTTTCCTACTGCACCAGCTGATGGGTCCTCCACCAAGCAAAAATAGGTAC
>QEPC01011901.1:9612101-9643425 GCA_003113815.1 Sphenodon punctatus | reverse complement strand
CCCGCGCTCCTCCCCTACTGCCATCAACCCAGCGTCAAAGTCGGTCTGAATCCGAGCAATTTTGTCTGCGAAGTAGGTGACAAACTCCTCACAGCGGGCCCGGGACAAATCCCCATCCAGGCGGAGGGAGGCCAGACTAACCAGCCCCCGCACCACCCGAAACAGCTCCGCCAGACGCGACTTCGCAGACGCTATGAGGGTCGTGAGGAAATCTTTCCTCGTCGCCCTCACAGCCTCAACATAGGACCGCAAATGGGCCCTATGGAGAAGACGATAGTGGAGGAAGTCAGGGTGGGAGCGGGATTTGCGCCAGAGGCGTTCAGCAGCCCAGGCACAGGAGCGGAGGTAGTGGACAGTAGGGGTGAGCCAAGGATGGGGGTTTGGGGGTCGAACGGGGTGGGAGGAGAGGGGGGCAAGAGAGTCAAGGGACGTGGCGAGAGAGGCGTTGAGAGAAGAGATGGCAATGTATGGGGAAGAGGAGGAGAAGACGGGAGGGAGGAGAGGGAGGAAGCCAAGTCTAAAGGGTTGATAGCCTGCAAATCACGGAAGGGGCGTGGAGCAGGGGAAGAAGATGGGGGTTGGTGGGAGAGGCTGAAGGAAGTGAGGTGATGGTCTGACATGGGACAAAGGTCAAAAGGAGAGGTCAGCAACAGGACAGTTTCTGGAGAAGCACCGGCTCTTCTTCTGCTCCCCGGCTCCTCCCCGCTGCCGCGTCTTCCCTCGTGGCTCTCTCTGCCGCAGATGGCAATGCAGCCTAACTCACAACTATTTTCAATAGAACCAGAGATGTAGAACTGGGTCATGGAGAGCAGGACCATCCTAAGACTTCTATAGAACCAGCGGCAAATGGTTTTGTGAATTCCCATCCCCAGGAAAGAAGCCACTTGCCTCCCTACTGCTCTCCTGCATTCTGGACAGCTCCTCTCTGCTCCAGCAGCTTGTTACCTCAGGTCAGCGCGGGGGAAGAAGGAGGAAGCATGGAGCAGGATTTGGTGGCCAGATCCCTCAATCATTTCCTTCAAGATTGGGAAGGAAATGCTAAGTCACCTAGTAACCAGTCACCACTAGCTGAGGCCCAGAGGAGCCAGTGGTGACAGATGACTAGGGTTTGGGGGGAGCTCTAGAGCCCTGCATACTAGTCCAAGCCCAGCAGAACCTGGGGGGTGGGGGATGGTCCCACAGTGCTTGGTTTGGTTCAGCAGCCCTCCCAGCCCAAGTCTACAGTCTCGGGTCTGGTCAGGCTTCTCTTTGGGCAAGTGACCCCACTACCACGAAGCACCATAATGTCCCAGTGCTTCATGGAGCTCCTGTCTCCACACTGTGATGTCACAGCGTTCTATGGGGGCAGGGCTTTGTCAGAAAAGCAGGATAAAGCATGTCCCCTTGCCTTTCCTGGCATCCCCCCAACCTCTCCAGATAGTGCCATGACATCATTAAGCACGTTCAAGTTATCTGGATTCCACAATAACTTTAGAATTCTACAAGAAAGGGCATTGTTATTTTGTTGTGAAAGATTCATTAAAAAGGAAACCTACTTCCCTAGACCACAGTAGGGAGCATCTGGTCCGGGAGACAAATGTAGCCTACGTCAAGCTTTTATTTGGTCAGTTCCTGGATAAGGCCCCTGAATCCATTTCCTATCCCCAACTTAAGTTCGGAAAGACTGAGCTCGGGGTAAGGGAGCAGAAGCAGAGGAACCCACACAACGATAGGGGACGGATTTGTAGCACAGATCCATGATCTTGACCCTCCTCTTCCTGAGGGCACACCGTAAGCATCCCTACAGCCCCAACTTCAATGCAGCCCTCAGTGGTTGTACTCATTTTCCAAGTGGCTACTGGGAGAGAAAAGGTTTCTCTCACCCATCTTAGGCCGCTGTTAAACGAGTGGGTCGCGATCCTTTTGAAAATCCCGCGGGCCGGGATGACACAAGACGTTTTTTTGCATTAAAGCCGGTCATGCGTTCTTTTAAAACTGCAAACTGAATACCCCAACATCAGGGTATTTAGTTCAGAGGTTTAAAAGAATGCGCGACCGGTTTTAACGCGCAAAATGTCTCGTGTAATCCCAGCCCGCGGGATTTTCAAAAGTTGCGCAAATGGATTGCACGATCGCAACCTGCTCATCTAAAAGCGAACTTTGACTCTAGGGGGCTTGTACCTCTCAGGAGGATGGCTCCTGCCACAACTCCTCACATTGCAAGTAGACCTGTTGTGCCTATTCCAACACGGGCACCGCAAAATCCTGAACATCTGATGTAATTGGTGATGACTGCTTTCCCACACGTTTAAGCTCAGTAACAAGTCATAGACAAGCTACTTAGAGAACTTCCTCTAAAAAAATTAAAACGGAGACATCTTAAATGCTTCAGCTGGACAGAACGTAATATACTTTGTTGAGCTTATATATTCAAACTTCCCTACTCTCATTTCTTCAGAAATCACTTCATTCTTCTCCTTTCAGAGTTGTATGGGGAAGTCTTAGCATCAGACAGCTAGATTGCAGTGTAGGCTGACGAGTAAAGGCACAGTAAACGGGCAATTATTGGTAAACTGCACTTTGCAGTTTAAGCTGCTTTCTCCCCCCATCCCAGAAGACTACTACATTTTAAGCAAATTCAGATAATTTAAGAAAATTAGCATGTGGAATGTCCCCCCTCAAACCACTCCCAACATTTTAATTTTCCTAAGGAAAGAGATAAAAAATTAGCAGCTCAATTCTATCTTCTGATGCCCAGCTTCCATACTGACATAACCTCTTTAACGTGCACTTCAGTGGGAACTGTCCTTGTTTACTTGGGGAAAGGATGGAATCCAAATGAGGCGACCATAGAGGAAAATAAGTTCTTCTGATGACAAGGATGCTTCAAATGAAAAAGCCAAATCCTAATCATTTTTTTTTTTTCAAACCTTATGCAACTCTACGTGGCCCCTAAAATAATTGCATTTTTCAGAATTTAGAAAAGAAACTAGGTAGGGATGTTAATTGAGTTTGCTGTCCTCAAAGAGCAAAGAGGAAACCAATTATCACATACGGTTTATAGACCACAACATAAGATACCCAATAGATCAGAAGGTACCTCCAGCAGCGCATCAGCCAAATGTCCCTGTTCTTTTGTCACACAGTCAGCGGTTGAAATCTGCTCGTCCAAAGAAGTAATGTAGGAGTTAAAACAAAGTTGAATGCAACTGGAGTTGTAAGAAAAAGTTAATTTTACAGAGAGTTGCCAAATTCCACTGGGGACAAGAAAGAAACATTTTTTCTAAAACGCATCAAACAAGAGGAGAGAAATGAGTTTGTATCATCAGGGATTAGGCCTTGATGCAGTCAATTTTAAATACTTCATTGAATTGGGGGGATGGGAAGGAGACTGAGCACGTATTTTAAAGAGGGAAGGTGGCAGAGGCAACAAAACCAAAGTAGAACAGCCTAACCTCTAGGAGATAGGCATCAAAGGACTCTCCCACTTTAAAATCTGCACTTTTTGAGGGGAGAGGGTCATATGTAGTACTAAAACAATAGACTTTTTGTATTTGCAAATATTATTTGCATTTTTGGGTAGCCAAAGGAATAATTGTCAGCAACTACAACAATATTCGCATATCCATTTGCCTCGACATTTCAGTATTGTGGTTTCTTCAGCTCAGCACTATTCGGGCGATTGCTCACCGCTCGGCATCACTGGAATTGTTGTGTGCCACTGGCGCAATGTCAACGATAACGCCAAAATGAAGTAACCAAATAACTGAACCAAGAGAACCAAACCAAAATGGATATTTATTTCAGGAAACCACGCAAGAACCACCTATTATTATTCTTATATGCATTTATATAGTGCCAGCGACGTACCTGGTACTTTACAAAGAACAAGATAGACACTGTCCCTGTCCGAGAGCTTACAATCTAAAGACAGGGGGAGGGGAAACAGGGAAGGGGGAACAGAGGGAGAGACAAGGGATGCAATGATCATGAGGCTGCGAGAATTCAGGTACACGTTCTTGGCTTGGTTACAGTACATTGGGAGTTTACAGATAACAGGTGGGGGATAATCCTGGGTGAGGATGCTTAGCAGGAGTGCGGAAGGGCGGAGTGGAAGAGGTGGGTTTTGAGGAGGGACTTGAAGGTGTGGAGGGTGGGGACAAGGCGGACGAGGGCAAGGAGGGAGTTCCAGGCGTGCGGGGCAACGAGGGAAAAGGGACTAAGGCGGTTGGGGGAGCAGGGGAGGGTGAGGGAGGAGATGGAAGAGGAGCAGAGTGCACGACTAGGGGTTTGGAGGGAGATCAGGGCAAAGAGGTAGGGGGGAGCGAGGTTGTGAAGGGCTTTGTAGGTGAAGACAAGGAGCTTGTGCAGAATACACTCGGGAAGAGGGAGCCAGTGGAGAGAGGAGAGGAGAGGCTGCACGTGGTCAAAGTGACAGGCTAGGTGGATGATCCTGGCACCAGAGTTTTGAACAGAGATGAGGGAAGAGAGGTGGGAGTGGGGAAGGCCAGCGAGGAGGAGGTTACAATAGTCGAGGTGTGAGATGACTAGGGCGTGGATGAGAGTTTTGGCAGAGACAGATGGACAGACGGACAGTGTATCTTGGCAATGTTGTGGAGGGAGAAGCGACAGGATTTGGCAATGGAGTCAATGTAGGGTTTGAAGGTAAGGTGCGAGTCAAAGATGAACCCCAAGCTGCAAGCTTGGAGGACAGGGAGGATGGAGACCCTGTCAATGGCAATTGACAGGGAAGAGGGAGAGAAAGGATTGGGAGGGAAGCTCAGGGGTTCAGTTTTCGCCATGTTCAGTTTGAGTTGGCGTTGAGACATCCAAGCGGAGCTATCAGAGAGACAATTGGTGAGATGAGCTTGAACAGAGGGGGAGAGATAGAGTTGAGTGTCGTCAGTGTATAGGTGGTATTGGAAACCATGGGAGGCAATGAGTTTGCCTAGGGATTGGGTTTAGATAGAGAAGAGGAGAGGGCCAAGGACGGAGCCTTAGGGAACCCCGACCGAAAGGGGAGGGAGGAGGAGGGGGAGAAGTTAGGAAGAGATACATTGAAGGAGCGGTCAGAAAGGTAGGAGGAGAACCAGTCGAGGACAAAGTGCCGGAATCCAAGGGAGTGGAGCGATTCAAGCAGGAGCGAGTGGTCAACAGTGTCAAAGGCAGCAGAGAGATCAAGGAGGACAAGAATAGAGTATAGGCGGTTGGATTTAACCACAAGAAGATCATTCGTGATCTTAGCAAGAGCGGTTTCAGTGGAGTGAAGGGGCAGAAGCCAAATTGGAGGGGGTCAAGGGAGGAATTGGCGGAGAGGAGGTCAAGGCAATGGGAGTAGACAACCCATTCAAGGAGCTTGGAAGCAAAAGGGAGAAGCGAGACAGGACGGTAATTAGAAGGTTCAGAGGGATCCAGGGTGGACTTTTTGAGGATGGGGGAAACAGTGGTGTGTTTAAAGGCAGAGAGGATGGAGCCGGTAGAGAGGGAGAGGTTGATGATGTGCAGGAGGGGAGGGGCGACGGTGGAGGCAATGGAGGCGGGAAGGAATGGGGTCCAGGGGGCAAGTGGAGGGGTTGGAGAAGGAGAGCAGGGAGGAGACTTCCTCAAGAGAGGTGGGAGGGAAGGATGACAGGAGAGAGGTGGGGGGAGGAGGGAGAGAGGGGGGAGTAGTAGGGAGAGAGAACTTGGTTGGAAGCGATATCCAGGTGGATCTTGTCGATCTTAGAGGTGAAAAAGAGAGCAAGATCCTGAGTGGAGAGAGAAGAGGGGGGAGGAGGACAGGGGGGGTTGAGAAGGGAGTAAAAGGTGGAAAAGAGGTGGTGAGGGTCCCAGGAGCAGGACTCAATGTGGGAGGCATAGTACTGCTGTCTAGCGAGGGAGAAAGCAGAGTTGAGTGATGAGAGGCAGAATCTGAAGTGGAGGAAGTCAGCGTGGAAGTGGGATTTATGCCAGAGGCATTCAGCAGCCCGGGTGCAGGAACAGAGATGGCAAATGGTGGGCGTGAGCCAAGGGCAAGGGTTATGGGAGTGAGCCGGGCGGGAGGAGAGGGGGGCAAGGGAGGGTGCATCAACACGGATATTGAAGTCACCAAGGATGAGTGCGGGGATGTAGTCAAGAGAGGACTAGGGTGAGCCAGGCCTCGAACTCGGAGAGAAAGGACAAGAGGGAGCCAGGGGGGCAATAGATAACAGCACACGGACGTGGAGAGGGGAGTAGAGGCAGATGGAGTGAGCCTCATAGGAGGGGAAGGAGAGAGAGCGGGGAGGGATTGAAACTGGCAGGAAGAGGCAGGGAGGAGGCCTACGCCACCACCCTAGCCTTTGGAGCAGGGCTGGTGGGAGAAGGAGAGACCTCCGTAAGAGAGGGTGGCAGGGGTGACTGAGTCAGTGGGGGAGATCCAGGTTTCAGTGAGGGCGAGAAGGTGAAGGGAGCAAGAGAAAAATCTAGCTTTTTTATCCGCTTCATCAGATCCAATTCAAAATGGGAGACATCATTGTATAGGATAGGATACCCGCTGAAGATATTTGATTAACTCTAGTCATGGGTCAAGATTACTGCTCAGGTGGAGCTATAGGCAGTAATTCCCAGAAGGCTCCATGTGGCACATTCAGTCCTTTACAATTGCCTACAGCTTAACTGGCTACTCTACAAAAGATCAGTTTAGTCCTTGGAGACAAGAGGGGAAAGTTAAATCTACGTGAGAACTTTAGTATAGTCAATGGATAGCCAGAGACTGATGCTCCAAGACTGATTTCACCTATAGCACTGACCCCCTCAAATCCATTCTTACAATCAATGCTCCATTTCCTAACACATGGGCCAATACCAGGGATCCATGTTCACCTCATTTTCCGCAGAGGCATGGCTTGGAATGGGCCCTGGTGCAAGATGGAATGGGTGCCCTCGTCCTGCGCCCACACATGAGATGCAAATAAATTCGGCATGGATTGTGGGGGGGCCACAGGCTTGGGAACCCTGGGGCAGCACCTACACCTCAAGTTTTCCACATGGGAAACCACAGTGAACATGGGTCCTTGGCCAATACCTACGTTTCTATGTGGACATTGTGGCAATGTTTGTAAGGCACCATATGGATGCTGACTGAGGACACGGACTGAGAATTTGTTCAGATACGACACTGTGCACTGGATCATTCAAATGCGACAAGGGGCAGAGAGGACTAAAACTCCAAAAGGTACTAAAATTAGTATCTGTGGGTAACGCCGACATTTTGGGGCATTCCATTGGGCCCCCGGCAGGGTACCTGAGGACCAATCAGATGCCTGATGCCAGAAAATGCAAACATTACCCAGAGAAACTGACACGCCCCAGCCAGGAACGCTGCAGAACCCAGCTCCACAGCACTCCAGCCGGCGTTTGTCAGTTTCAAAGACAGGCTGGGGCTTTCCCCACACAGTGCTCTAATAGGCGCTGTGGCCAGGAAGCCACTTTTGAAACTGACAAAAGCACTGGCTGAGAGCGCTGTAGAGCCTGACTCAGCAGCAGTTCCAGCCGGGGCCTGTCACTTTCAAAAGCAGCCAGCGCTTCCACACCCACACCCAAGTCTCAGGCGAGAGGCACTGTGTGGAAGGGAAGCAACCTTTAAAACTAACAAGCCCCTAACTAACTGGGACTTCTGCAGAGCACAGCCGCACTGTGGAGTCCCAGCCATGGCCTGTCACTTTCAAAGGCCGTCCAGCCCATCCGAGCATTCTGTTAGGTCCTGTTGGGACATCGATGGTGCCTGAATGGGGCCAGATCAATTCGGGCACCTCAGATTTGTCAGGGGTGCCCAAATCTTTGGGGACCCGGTTGCACCTCTAGAGAGGACGTTTGAGGAGTTGTGCTACATAGTAACTGCCCCTTGCCATACCAGGTGGCAGTAGGGGGTGGATACTACCTATTAGACGGCGATTCAATAGTGGTTTTCATATATGACCACTATGTGGGGAAAATTCCATCCATCCATTCTCCTCCAAAAACATCCCACAGATTCTTGCCGAGACGTTCCTCTTGCTTGAGGGGATGCACCATGGGATAGCCTATAGCACATTCCTTCTGCAGCAATGCCTGCTGCAGCAATGCATAATCTTCAAATCACCCCAAAAAGGGCTGCATCACATCTGAATGCTGTGAATGAAAGGCAAGCTCCTACGCCGTAGAGGCTACACCGTAGCTTACCTCTCGGTGGTAGTGTTACTTTGGGGCGCGGGCCACGTCTTGCTGGTTGGGGGCAGAATACTGCAGACAATGTCCAACTATCCTACAAGCCAGAGCTGTTTCACAGTAGCTCTTAAATATTCCAAGTGAATACAATAACCAATGAATCCTCGTGTTTTGATTCCCATTTTTCAGAGAGAGAATTGAGGCCAAGGAGGTAATGACTTTCCCAAAGTCACCTACTCCTGCTTCACACATTATATCCTTTTTGATTTTTCCGGGTCAGTTATTTTGGGGAGGTTCGGCATTTCCGTTATTCAGGTCAGTCATTTCAGTTACTTTGTTTTGGCATTTTTTGCGCTATTGCTCATGCAAGATCGTTTTTAAAAAAGTTATTGAAACAACCAACCCAAGTAACTGAAATGAACTCTAACTGAAACAGAATATGGGCCCAACCATAAGCTTACACATGCAGTAATTGAACATGTTGCACATCCCTTGCATGCAGGCAGCATTTTTCCCACATAGGTTGCACACAGGCTGCATGCAGGTTGCACACACACACCATTTCTGCACAAGTGCACAGGGTTTAGGATTTGGTTGTATGTGAATAAGTGGATATACAAATATCCATTTCGGCCGTGAATATTGTTTGGAGAAATGTATCCAAAAAATGTGAATAGTATTCACAAATATAAAATCCGTTATTCATTTCAGCTCTGTTTCACAGACCTATGAAAAATTGCTACGGCCTGTTCTCCAGTCCAATAAACACGACGACTTGTGCACGCTCACAGGTGCAAAAGCAGAACAGTTCCCAACATTCTTGGAACACTTTTCTCCAACTGCTAAAGCTAGGCAGACACTTTGCCATCCTTACCTACTGCACAGCATGCTGATTCAAGAGAGTGCGGTAATTTTGTCAGCATCAATAAGCCTGTGCGTAAATGGTGACAGATACAGAGATAACTCCGTGCATTTACAAGATTCTCCTTATAAACAAGGCATTGTTTCTAGCATCTCTCATCACAACGTGTCACTTCTAAAGTAGAGATTATTAGAAAACATCAGTGCATGGTGCAATATTTAGCTACCAGAGTGTTGATTTTCAACAGAGATTAAATATGTAATTTATGCATCAGGCTAGTTTCAGCTCTTCCTGGAGCTATTTAATCTACCTGCGCTTTGTAGCAGAATTTTGATTTTAAGCTGTCTCGAGTCACTGGTATCAATGATTTGCTGTTCAGGTCACTTGGGGTATTCAGAAGTGACGGTACCATGCTTAGCCACACTTTACCACACTTAACCCCACCCCAGAGTCACAACCACCATCACTTCTGTTTGGTAGCCACCAAATGTTCACCACACTTTGCCACGAATCTTGGTAGCAGTTACCACCGGTTGTTATCTCGGAAAATCGCACGGAACAGCTGGTGTTAAGTGCTACCACGGTTCGGGGCAAAGTGTGGCAAGGCGCACCATCCTGTCTGTTCTGGGTACCGGCCTACCCCAGGGCGGAGTGGCGGCCGTAACCCTGGATTGGGTCTAAGCGTGGTAGAGTCACTTCTGAAAATACCCTTGGAAGGCAACCTGAATCTTGCAGAAGCAGATATGAATCCAAGTAGGGGTCACGACTTGAATCTTCTTGAAATAGGGGGCTTGAGAAAAAAATAAGATACCGGGTGAAATTTGCACCCATTAAAGTCCCTGGGAGCTCAGTCATTGCCTTCACCAGATTGCATCAAATTCAAATCTAGGTCAGAGGAGGTTTTTCCATTGATTAAAATGGATTTTTGGATTTTGGATCAGGCCCTCAGGTAAGTGCTTCTGGTCTCAAAGGAACCAGGACCCACAGGTAATACCCACATTTTTTAGTACCATTTCATGTATTCAATGGGCTACCAGATCAGCGATTACCGGTCATTAACACTTCATTAATCCAGCTGTAGAAAGAGCCGTCTGACTCAGTGACGGACTCCCTCCCCCGGCTGCTGTTATTGTTTATTCATTGCTGAGGGGGCAGGAGCAAGGCACCTTTTCTCTAGGCATGTGCAGAAGGCACCTCCAACATTTCCGCTTTTGTTTACAGAAAAACCCTGAGTTTTCAGGATGTGTTTTTAAAAAAATTAAATAAATAATTCTTTTTTAAAATGACTATGCGCAAAATGTCCACTTGCCCATTCTGTGTACGTGAGCCCTTTTCCAAAATGGTGCTGGGAGCATCAGCGCCATTTTGGAAAAGGGTAGCCAATCTGTGCATGTGCAGACTGGCTGCTCTTTTCCAAAATGGCACCAATACTGCCGGCACCATTTTGGAAAAAGCCATGCATGTTTCACTGGTCTGGTGGCTATCTTGCACCGCACCCTGATTTTTTTTTTGATTTTTTTTTTAAAAAACTTAAACTAAATCACAGCACATGTGCAAATGGCCACCGGGGCCATTCTCTACGTATGTACCCCTTTCGAAAATGGCCCCAGCAGCACTGCGATTTTGGAAAAGGGCAGCCGGTCTGTGCATGCAAAGACTGACAGCCCTTTTCCAAAATGGCACCAACACTGCCAGCGCCATTTTGGAAAGGTTGTGCATGCACAGAATGGTTCGGTGGCCATTTTGTACATGCACAGTGATTTGGTTAAAAAAACAACATTTAAACAGCAGTGAAATTTGACATTTGGAGAATTTCAAATTACCAATTTTCCAATCAGAAAATATTAAAAATTCCAAAAGGTTCTTGCAAAAAGGTTGATTCTGAAAACACTTTTTTTGTTTGCTTGTTTCACATGTTTGGTCTAAATTCTCCCAACCTGCCCTAATAAAGAGTCCTTTATAGTCAGGGCCCCGATTCTCCCACGGATTTTTTTTTTTTAATTCTTCGGAGCCGTGGGCCCGATTCTGCACCTCACCATGCTGATTTACCATGCTGGGGTGGGGGTGTCGGGCAGCCAGGGCTTGCCTCCCCCCCCACACACACACACTGGTAAATCCTTCCCCCAGACTGTGAAGGGTAGGGGTTTCCCCTCCCCAGCCTCCTCTGGCTGCCAGGGACTGCCTCCCAGTTTAGAAATTAAAATTAACTTAGCAGTGACGGCCAGCCGCTCTCCTCAGCGCGCTCATCCCCACCCGGCTCCAGGGCTTCTCCAAGCAGCGCAGCCAGATAATGTCATCCAGCTGCGTTGCCCCGAGAGGCCCCGCTGGGAGGGGCCAGGAGCCGGGTGGGGACGATCACGCTGAGCGGAGCGGCTGGCCATCATTGCTAAGTTAATTTTAATTTCTAAACTGGGAGGCAGACCCTGGCAGCCAGCGGAGGCTGGGGAGGGGAAGCCCCGAGGATTTGTTCATCCCCCTCCCCCCATGGAATCTCCTGCCCCGCGTCTCCCCAGTGCAGGCTAGACATTCTGTGCTGGGGTAAGTGGGGCAGGAGATTTCGCAGGGAGAAGGAGATTCTGCGGGAAATCTGCAAATCGCAGACCCGCGGGAGAGTCGGGGCCCTGCTTATAGTTTCTCTGCTACATATTATGGGCTCTTTTTATCTTTTTCAGAGTCTTATTTATTTATTTCAGTTTTCTTTTATCCCTCAACCTTTCTGCTTGCAGAGCAGCTCGGGGAAAGGTAACCTGAAGGTGTTAAGGACACTCAAATAGGGAGCAGATGCTTAGCATTTTGCGGGACAGGAAAATAATACTTAACGGAATCATGCCATGTTCACCCCAATCCGGTTAAGAAAATTGCGATGGCATTCCCACTACAAATTGCATTTTAGAGACAGACAAATTCCAGTTAAGAAGAGGGCTTTTAAAACAAGACAATTGCATCAGGTCTTAAATTATATGGCTGAAAAATGAATTACCCATCTGATTAGCGACAGTTTGCAGCAGTTCAATCTCAAAATCTCTTTACTAACCTAAGCTGTATTGAGCTGTTAGTTAAGTAGTTCAGATTGTGAAAGAGTTTTCGTAGCATGGTTTGGATGCATTCTGTGCTTCAAGGAAGCAGTCCAAGTGGGTTATGCTTGGAAAGGCAGAGAAGAGCAACAAAAATGATCAAAAATATGGAATGACTTCCATAGGAGGAAAGGCACAATAGGCTAGGGCTCTGCAGTTTGGAGAAGAGATGACTGAGAAGGGATAGGTTTGAAATTTACAAAATCCCGAGTGGTGTAGACCTTTGGCAGAGTGCTGGGGGGGTAAGTCCTTGTGGGGATCAGGCCCACAGCTAGTCAACACTCTGCCACTTGCTATTCATAACCCATTTCGGGTTAATGAGCCCAGGTGTGGGTAATTAAGAGTCAGTAATACAAGCTTGGTATACGAGAGTATGAGATGCCAGTTCAAGAGGAAAATACCAGGGAGAGGCAAGGGTTGGAGCTGCCTCAGAAGGCTAAAGCTTGTCTCAGGGGTTTCCCTGGCAGGAGGGAAAGAGTCTGGGAAATTGTCCAGAAGACCCTGCATCATGCGTGGATCATTCTGGAGCTGGCTGGCAAGTGGATCAAGGTCAGGGGGCTTGGTACGAAGCCCAGCCTTGAAAGGGGGCTGCTAGTCTAGAAAAAAAAGCTTTATGTTTAAGACAGTGGTGATGGAATACAAAGTAATGTGAACAGATGAGCAATGGGAGGCAATAAACTGTGGTTTGGGGGCCTGCTCCTGCTACTCCTCACCCCAGTGAATGGGAGGTTTACTACTGGAGCAAGTAAATAGGGATCCGTTGTTTATCCTTGCAAACAGTACTAGAACTAAAGGACATTCTATTAAAGTAACTGGTGGTAGATGGTTTTTAAAAAAACAAAACAACCGGACGTGCTTTTTCACTCAACAACATACAATTAAGCTTGTGGAATCTGTTGCCAGAGAATGTTATTAAGGCCAAAAGCATAGCTGGGTTTACACAGGAATTGGATACGTTCTTGGAGGATAGGTCCATAAACGACTCTTAGTCAAGTGGGCGGGAAATGTAACCTCTGACTGTTGAGAGCTAAGATCCAATAGCAGGAAATGAATCACTCCATTATGACCGGTTGTGTACTTCTAAGAAGTGGCCAAAGGTGGTCGCTTCCTGAGACAGGGTGCTGGGCTTGAGGGATCATCAGTCTGACCCAGTACGTCACTTCTTATGGTCTTATATTCTTAATGACCCCTTCTTTCTTTCTTTGAGCAATGCCATAGCATTAAAATTAGGGTGCTTTTAAATGGGAGACGTTTCTCCACAGCTTTAAAATCCGCCTTGGGGAAAACCACTGNGGGGAGGGGGGGGGGGGGGGATTTAGATGCTCCTTGCCGAATCAGAAGTCACCCGGGTGCTGTTGGAAACAGTGGTGCCGGGAGACTCCCAAACGTTTTGCGATGCGGAGTGGTAAGACCCCAGCTAGTGGGAACTTACCTAGTCCACGTCTCAAAACTTCTAGGAGTCACCCAGTGTCGCTGTTTCCAATGGCACCTGGGCGACTTCCGGTCCAGTGAGGTGCGTCTAAATCCACCCCCCAACACAGGGGTTTCCCCAAGCTGGATTTTAAAGCTACAGGAGAAATGTCTCCCTTCTAAAAATGGCCTCGAACTGCAGATTTTCTGCAGAATAATGAAAATGCATAAGATACAAACACTTTGGATGCACAGAATAGACACAGCATATGAATAAAGGTATTAACCCAGCAGATTCTTACCAGTTTTTATTGACTTGGCTTCATTCTGGCACAATAGTGGGTGTCTTTAGACATAACGGCAACGGGTCTCTGAATGTGTGTTTTGACCTTGATATGATCGGTTTGGCCCTGTGTTCACCATGTGGCGCTGCTTAAACACACAGCCCATCTTGGGGCAAATCAGTGTTTTGCTCGCCGCCCGATCTCAGCACGCAAGTACTGTTGCCTCGTTCCCCGTGTTGTACCTGCTAACGTGCCACACAATATCATTAGACACAACGTTGGCCAACCTGAACACGCAAATTGTTCCTGTGATGGAATAGTGTTCACATCGTGTGTTCAACAGGTGGCCAAATTGGTGTTGGGATTGTTATGGTGCTTACACACAACGGCCAAGCATATGCTTAGGGGTTTTGACACCCGATCTTTGTTAGGTCTAAAGATGCCCATAGTGTAAATAAAAAGTACCCAAACTGTGAGTTTGCACTACTGCCGAATCAAGCAACTGCAGTAAAAGCTATTTCCGTTGGAAACAGACCATTCACCTGTGCTCGTGCAATGAGGAAATTTACTGGCTTTTTCACTATTTTCACTAGTTCCCATTCGGTAATTGCCATTGTTCGGTACTTCTGGTAATTCCTCCATCCCAGGCAGGAGCAGCCACGCACCACATAACTTTCCTCACGTGCTGCTTATGTTTGCTTGTGTACGATTTCTAGTTCACTACATAACTTTCATCATTTCCCATATTGGTCCTTGTTTTGGCTCCCTGTATACAGCGTTTTGATTGGTTCGCAAAAGTTAGCCCTTATTTTCTGCATTCTGAAACGGTTGTAAAATGCTGGAAGCTGATGAATATATCAGAAACTAACTGGCAGTAAATACTAAAAAAATACCCAAAATTACAAAAAAAGCAGGCAATCACAGGTGTCTATCTCAACAACAATGGAAGCATCTATTCAATGAATAGTGAGGAAATACTGATAAACAGTTGCAAGCACTCCCAAAAGGTAAAATTGTGAGTGTTTCCAAGGTTCTGAGTGCCGAGATCAAGTTTTGGCTGCTACTCGGAATTTTTTCCAAGGACACAGAAATCGGAACTCTGGACCTCGGAAAGCCTCGGAATCATGGAAACTCTGAGACACTCAGTGACTGGGGTGGCACTGGGGTGAGCAAGGGAACACATGGTCAGGCACAGCCACACAGTGCCCCCCACCCCCCAAACATAGAATATAATTAAAAACACAGCATATCAAGTTTGGGCCCATGGCCCCATGTGTGCCATCAGCAGGCAAAGCCACAAGAAACCAGATGCAACCCCCCGCCAAAAACAAACAAAATATATGCCTCCCTTGCTCTATGCCCCTATGTATTTATATGGAGAAGTCTATCCACAACCATTCATTTCTTCCATCAATAGTCAGAAATGGTCTATAGTCAGAGCTGTGCATGGGAGACGACCCATAGAGTTCTTATCTAGACAGCTCTATTCTCTAGAGTTTGTATCTAGAGAAATCCTCTTATCTAGAAGAATGTAGAGTTCTTATCTTATAAACCATAGAGTTCCTATCTAGAAGAACCATAGAGTTGAAAAGGACCTCAATGATCAGCTAATCCAACTCCTTGCTTAGATGAAGAAGTGTACAGCTAGCTACATCTCATCAACAGATTGCTGTCCAGCCTCGGCTGAAAACTTCCAGTGACAGAGAGCCTACAACCTCCCTCGGTAATATGGGATTTGAATCGTGGTCTCCCAGGTCCAACACCTTATCCACTAGACCACACTGGCCTTCGAGTAGCTTCTCAGCTACGCCCCCATCCTTCACAGCCATATCCCCTTACTAACCTGGGCAACCTCACTCAACCAACACCCTACCGGATTTCCTTGCCTCGTTCTGGACATGACAGATCTAGGGCATTAAAATCACGGAGGCCATATGTAAAGCTCAGATCCAGATCTCAGTCAATGTTGTGAAGGTGTTTGGACTGTGTCCATTTCTAGGGCTTAAAACAGTCACCACTTGTTAAGCCACTAGAGTTCATAGTCTGCTGTGCCTAGGAGAGTGAATCTAGAGAGGGGGGTGGTTGTTTGTTGGCCCCAAATGCAAGAAATGGAGCCAAAGTAGTTCAGATGATCTCTTATTGGGTCTGAGGAAGGGTCCCAAAACTTGCATAATCTCACCAACAGAAGTCAGTCCAATAAAAGAGATAATTTGAATAGATTTGTCTCCATCTAAGATAGTGAATCTATCCTTCCTTCTATTAACCCCCATGCTGAATTCTGACCATTTAGTTGCTCTGGCTGGTCAAATGCAGGTTGCCTGCTCATCTTTATGTATTTAGACTCAGAGTCCACTCCATGGAGACTCTTTCCCCCTTTTTTGTCTTGCCCCTTTTTGGCTGCATAAAGGTGGCAAAAACAAGACCATTTCTAAGGCTCTGTACTTCTGCTAAATGGCATTATACCCAGTTAAGTTGGTTTTTTCACTCAGGTGGAATTGGGTATTTTAAATGTTGCCAACAACAACAAAAAATCAGGTTGTAACCAAAATGGAAAAAAAAGCAAAGCAGAGTTTTTCCTCCCTCCACTCCAAGTGCGTACAAATCTCAAGATGAGTGTGCGTAAAGAAAGGTAAAAACGCGGAAGCCAGTCATCCCTTTGATCAACACTTTGATCAACCAGAGTAATTCTTGCTTTTCACTTCTCTCTGGAACTTAATGAGGATTGATACAACTGATAAGCGTAGAGTAGTGCATCCAGACCAACAACGTTGCTTGGAGCGTCCCTTCTGCTCCTCGAGGATGAAACCATTTGGCATCCTGGGTTTAGCGAGCAAAAGACAAGTTGTTTACCAGGATATTCAAGTGTCCCATTGTTTTCTAAGACAGTCATAACTGGCATAACGTTGAAAGTTCGCTTTGCTTAGAGGAATCTACATCCAGTGGCATTTCCACTTCCTCAAGGGCTCCACGTTTAAAACAGGGGGTCAGCCAAAACTCCTGCCCTTTTGTTTTCTCTGCATCAGATGAAAACCAAGCTACACGTGTGGGGATCCTTTCGTCGACATTGAATTGACATGGCACAGGCCTGGCCCTTAGTGCTGGTGAGAAAGGTGTAGGTACACCTGTTAGTAGAGAACCACACCCTAAGTGGGTGCTAAAGAGGAGTGCAGGTGTTGAAGCTGCTTAGGATAGCACCATCATTGGAGGCAGGTGCTCAAGCCCTAGAAGCTAGCTGAGTCAACGGCTGAGTGAGGCAAGCTGGGCTAGGTGGAGCTGGCCCAGCCCAGAGGCTTGTAAAGGCTAAACTGGCCAGAGTGATGGGACTATGAGAGTGGTAAGAGGCAGTGAGAGCTCTGCTTCTGGTGCTGGAGTCAAGAGGGATTGTGCCGGGCCAACAGGAGTCTAGAATGCTGGTGTCGGAAGGGTGTGTGCCTGGCCAGCAGAGCCCTGAGAGTAGATGCCCCATTGTGAAGAGGTCTGAAAATTGTGACTGGGTTCAGGGACTGTACCTGGTCAGAAGGGCTTGGAGAGACTATTGGTGAAGCATCACACATGTAATCTAATGAACAGCCCTGCCATGTGGGAGTGGGTTCTAGAGGGACTGATCCTGCAAACACTCACCCATCAGGACACTGCTCTGCTACAGTCCTCTAGTCCAAGCTCCTAATTCAAGGCAGGATAGCCTCGGCTTACAGCCTTGCAGATAGATGCTTATCTAGACAGTTTTTGAAAACCCCCACAGCAACCTACTCCTTGAGCAACCGACTCCATTGCCCAAAATAAATGTTCATATTCATTCCCATGAACAAATACCTGAATTTGTCTTTGTTGCTGGTGGGAAATTCACAACTTTGTTTACTTCCGTTTGATATTTTGGTTACTCCTGTTTTTCAGTACTTGGTTCACTCCGTGGTACAATTTGTAGCTAAACAGTATCACAGGAGAAGGGAAGGAGTATTGAATACTGAAGTGAATGAATGTAAGGACCCAGGTCTTGAGCCAACAGCCCTGGGGATTCTGAAGTGGTCGTTGATTCCACAGCAACACTGCTGCTCTGTGGCTTGGCTTATAAGCAATCAAGGGCCAAGCTGGAAGCTGGGAGGTTGGAGCAGAGGTGAGTTTATAAGGCCACAGAAGTTGCTGGGTGGTGCAACGTTGGATTCCAAGTTTCCTGTGGCCTGGATTGTCATGTGCAGGGTTCTTGGTTTTCTGTTTAGAGCGGAAAATCAGAGTAAAACATTGAATTCCCATTTTTCAGAGAGAAACATGGAACTTCCATTTTCCTCAGAGACAAGCAAGGAATTCCAGGTTTTTCTGGGAAATTTCCACCTGCAAAAACTCACTGGCAGCAGAAATTTGAGAGAGGTGGAAGCTCTGTGGAGGCTCTGGTGTGCATCCAAGAGAAAAGCTTTAGCGTGAGAAGAACACAGCCGCATCTGGCTTTTGGCAAGGCAGAGGTATGTTGGGGTCCATGCCGGGACTAACAGAGAGGAGGGGGTTGGAGAAGCACACACCCCGTTTGCGGCGGGAGAGACTTCAGCTCCCTGCCAGGGGCTGCCTGGTATGGGATATTATTTTATTTTGTTATTTGAGTGGCAGTGGCAAGTTGGCAACCAGTTCAGCAAATTGTCACCAAAAAATGAATGATTTGCAATACACACGTTCTAATTTTAATAGCAGGGGGAAATGCAGAATGTGGTGTTTTTAAATCAGGTAATTGTTTTACAGAGAATTTCCAATTTTTCGGCAGAGAAAACTAGGAACCCTGGTCATGTGTCCTCTTTCTGAACGTGCTCACCCTTTGTCCCAAGCTGGTTTCCCTTTACCTGGAACTTGCTCAGAACCTGTCCTGTATGCCTGGCTCCTTTACTGCAGCTCATGCCAGAAGTGGCTTCGTGGAGGAGGGCATCCAGCTCCCTCAGGACCGAGAGAACCTGAGCCACCATTTCTACTGCTGCTGCTGGAGTCTCCTGGAGGCTATAGGAACAGGGGCGGTATTCCCTGGGCCCTCTACTGCCTAAACCCACTGGAGTGCCTGGAAGATCCAGAACTTTGGTGTGAGGGGGTGACTTGGGGAAGCCATGTTGCCTTGCCATGGCATCAAGGGAAATTGTCTTATGGCTTTCTGCAACACAGAAAATTTAGGCATGCGGCTCTTGGGCTTGGGAAACCAGACCAGTTTTGAAGTTGTGCATTACCCAGGCTGAATTTAATCTTGCCTTCATCCTGCAAACTCTTAAAAATTAGGGTTGATACGAGATCTTGCAGAAGCAAGAAATCTCAAAATTCCGGTTCTTGGTTCATCGTGAACAAACCAAAAACTGGGACTGTCTCGCCGAGTTCTTGCCGAGAAAATAAAATTAAAGATCATTTTTAAAAAATCATTGCACATACGAAAATTGGCTGCCACACTTTTACACATGCAGAAAATGCCCCCTGCCCTTAATCAAAATGGCAGCAATAGCGTGGTCACCATTTTAGTTAAGGGCAGCGGCCATTTGTCACATGCACAAAGTCTGGTGGCCATTTTGTGCATGTCCAGTCTGCTGCCCTTAATCAAAATGGTGGCCATGCTATTTGCTGCCATTTTGTTTAAGGGCAGTGACCATTTTGTGCATGCACAATAGAGCTCTGCGCCCATTTTCACATGCGCAATGATAATTATTATTATTATTATTATTTTATTTTCTCGCCTGAAAACTCGCTCCAGGAAAGATCTCAGGAGATCTCAGCCCCGGTTCTTGTAATTGCGAGTTTTCTCGTGAGAAACATTTTTGTTTCTCCTTCAGCCCTACGTACAATTATGGATCCTCTCACAATAGTATATATGTTTTGACTAGTTTTGAGTGATTTGTTCACAACAAATAATACATTGGATGCATATTTCAGTTTGGTAATTGCATGCAAACAGATCATGACATCCTCTAATGTGTTCATTATTTGAAATTATGCTAACATTTTGTCAGCAAATAACTCAGGGGTGCATAGGTTTTACTAAATTGCAAATTGTGACTATTACAATCAAATAGAAAGAGATTGCAATTTGTTCTGCAACAACTGTAACTTACTTAGCTAATCTCTAGCATTTGCATAACAAACTTAACTTAATCAGCAGAGAGTGAATTTTAAATTGTACGGTTGATTTTAATTTTCTTAGTTGCACACACCATCCAGTCTGGGAGCTAACACAACAACATGCGACTTGTGCAATTAGCCAGAGTAGCATTAATCATGAATTTTACAGTACAAGACAGCACAGAAGGTAACAGAACATGAATGGAAAGATGTGTAGGTATCACGTACGTGCAAAATCTTGACCAATTAAAGTCAAGAGAAGCAGTCTTACTTACTCCAATCCTACAAATCTTTAAGGTCTCCTTCATGTATTAACTTTTCAAGTGGCTAAGAGCCCCCATACACCTTTTTTATATCATATTAAAATACTAACATGGATTGGTGCCCAACCAATGTCTATCAACCCACTTTAAACTTCAGGCATAGGCTACCTGATTCGCTAACATGCGTCACAAACAGAAGTAACAGCCACATGGTGACGGCCCAACCCACCTCGGGTCAGGAAGCGACAATGGACACACTTCATACCAGGTTGGGTCACACAACAAATGTGCCTGCGGCGGGGCCGGCGGGCGCCTCTGCACTGCACCCAGCGCACCCAGCATGACAGGCATCCATACTGGCCAATGACAGCCAGCCATAACTGCTGGTCATGGCAGACCCAATCCAATCTGGGACACAGAAGACGTAATAGCCCACTGTGGGCCTACTTTAGCCTGATCAGGCAAACCTTAGCCCAGGCTGTGACATGAAGATATTCTGAGGGTGAGAGCCCGGACTAGCTGCCAACACAGCCCAGGGCCAACATCTGGTACATTTGCAGAGACATACAGGCAAGGTTGGGTGCAAAGTGGATCAAGTGGGCCACAGCAGTCCACTGTCACATCTGTTTTTACCCATGATGCTAACATAGCATGCAAGCAATCCGTACCCACCTTCAAGTTCCTTCGAGACATGGTGAAAAACATGTGAGGGAAAGACTCCAGTGAAGATGTAGTTCCTTACTGCCCTCCAGTCAGAAGCAACGCACCTTCGATTTCTTTTGGGGATGTAAGTGTGGGCGAGTGGCGAAACAAATAGTAAAATTTATTATCCACAGTTAATATCTGCCATTCTGGATAGTTTGATGGTTATCTGCCTACTAGTCAATTGCCACAACAGCTGACAAACCAAATAGATGGATAATACCACAACAGTTAACTACCTTATTACCATGTTACCGAACGTTACCGTTACTAGTTTTAAACCAGATGCAGAGGGGGAGTGAACAGTAAAAGAAATTATGGACAATACGATAAATTGCACACCATGTTATTATGCAGTAAATTGGGAAAATTAACCAGTTATGCACTGGAGAGTAAATGGGTACCGCTCAGTTCCCAGTCCTTGCTAGATCAGATATCGTGGATCCGATTACTGAATAGCAGTGGATAACCGTTTCAGCTCTGCACAAGAGTAGCTGCTCACCATACATAGTCAGAACCATAAGAAATGTACCCATGAATCCCCAGATACTTGGTTATATGCTGCTTGATGTGTTACCACTTAAAAAATAGGATGTGTGACTGGATCCCAAGCAAAGATGCATCTTTCTGAAAGAAATTTAGCTCAAGCAAGGATGATGGTTATTGGTTAGAGTCTCTGGGTGATATTCCATGATGTGCTGAAGGTTAGACCATAGTGGTACCTTAAACCGAGTATTCGTAACTCTAAATAGAGCTAAAGCAAAGTTCAGGAGCAACTCAGGCTGAAAACAGACATGACGCTAACTACCCTTTAACCACCCTTGGTGGTCATTTATGCATGTTTCAGGTCTGCATAGGGCACTAATATAGCCCTGCAACATGCATAAATAACCACCAAGGGTGGTTAAAGGGTGGTTAACATCATGTCATGTGGTTAAAGGGTGGTTAGCGTCATGTCATGTTTCACCCTCAGATATTCAGAATTTCATAAATTCATATCACGTTGTTGGTGAATTTCACAACGAAGTTCACAAGGGGAGTTTATATGTACACTTGACCAACACTCACGTCTCTGTCAGTTACAGCCTAGACAGAAGCCAGTTAAGTTTAACTAAAGGCTTACTCTCATGAACACTTTTCTGGAGAAAACAACCTCCTAACTCACTTTAGCCTTCCCTGTGTTTACAGGAATACAGACATTAAAGGAAACCAGCAGAAGGAGTTGGAATTACAAGCAGACACTGCGGCAGAAAAGTGAAAGTGGAAAGGGGTAGTAGTGAGACAGCAAGGGACTACACAGAGAGGTAATTCCTCCAAAGACTACACATGAATATGCTTCCTGAAGTAGGAATCTCCTTCCTCATTTCTTTAGAGAGTTGGGCATTCCCCCCACACACGTCCACCATAAGCTTACTCAAATTGTGAGCAAGGGTAAAAATTGAAAACTGAATATTCTTTAAAGGAACCTAATCATAGAATTTGAAGCATGAATGAAAACAGCTGTATTCGATTTAGCCCAAAGTATAAACTTGCTTTCAAAATCAAGAGATTCACAGGAACTTTTCTCCTTCCATCATTCTCTCTGACCTAATTTATTTTTAGCCAGAACAATGTCAGCAACAAACATCATCATGAGGCCATTATCCACTCTCACACCATACATTAATAAAATGTATTAAATAGCAGTGGTCACCATTAACTTCTCTCCCACTTAGAAATCTCCAAAATTATCTGGCCACCATAAGTAACAAAAGATTTGCAGGAACCCACAATTGCAATTAGAGTTTACCTGAATTGATCAAAAGTGGTTTGACGCATCTTGAGTTACTTAAGGCTTTTGATTTTGTGGTCGGACCCAAGATAAAATTGTAATGAGAGCTGACTCAATGAGAGAGAGCCTCCTTGGGGATTCAAGGATCGAAGGAAGGAGGCAGAAATTAAGTGTTTATCCAGCAAGTTCTTGTTTGTTCATACGTTAATGTATATATCCCTTCCACATTTTACACAGTAATTGGGAGGATGGCCTGAATCCCTCAGATGTTAATCATAAGCACAGCTCTCTCTTGGAGGGAGAAGGGAAGGAGCTGATAGTAAATTTTTTATGCCAACATGACTTAGTGAAAGAGACCTTGACAGAGGCTCAACAATGTCCTAATTACAAAGTACACAGGATTCCTCCACTAATCAAATACAATGCATGGAGTAAACAGACACCCACACACACGAGTAATTCAATATCAGCTTAGTACCGCTTCCTGTGCATCAATAGTGTATGTGCACCATTTACAGAAATAAGCCAAGTCCCATTGTTTTATTTATTTATTTATTTATTTATTTCCTTACGTTTATATGCCACCCCCATGCCTACGGCATCTCAGGGCGGCTTCCAACACAATATAAAACAATTTTTTAACATAAAAAGTCTAAAACATCTTAATTAAAACAAATTTAAAACACCCCCCACAGAAATATCAGCTGAACCCCACCCTCCCCTCCAAAGGCCTGGGCAAACAGCCAAGTCTTACAAATACGTTGAAAGGCCAACAGGTCCGGGGCCAGGCGAGCCTCCTCCGGGAGGGAGTTCCACAACTGCGGCCCGGCCACCGAGAACGCCCTCTCCATTGTGGCCCCCCGTCTTACACGGGGGACCTCCAGAAAGGCGCCCCAGGTGGACCGAAGGAATCGCTGTGAGGCGCAGAGGGCGAGGCGGTACCTGAGATATGAGGGGCCCAGACCGTGGAGGGCTTTGTAAATCAATACTAACACATGTTAGTATTGGAAAACATCATCACATTTCTGCAGCAGGATGTTATTTTTATTTTTTTTAATAATAATAGTTTAACAAAACCATAACAAAAAACATCATTATATACACAACAAAACCATAAACTTAAACTTAATATCCAATGATACCATTACAATTATTCCTTCCCTTGATGCCCCCAACCCTACCCCCCTAATCCCACAAATTCTATAAAACTGAAAAGATTTTCAAAAAACAACCGTCTCACATAAAACAGGACTAATAATATTTCTCAAGACTTATTGGCCAAATAGCCTACTAAATAAGCAGTTAATTTGCCCGAGACCACCTATAACCAACTATAAGGTGCCAGCATCAAGAAGACCCATCTCATTTCCTTATCCATAATCTGTGATTTATAACCCAAAGGCTACACCACTGACTTATAATTAAAATTTAATGCATATTCCAAATGCTTTATCCAAAACCAAACCACTACTCTAAACCCATCAACTGGGTATTCCGCCCCGAATTATAAACCACATTTGCTATAGAGGCTTTGGACATTTCGCTCAACCAAGGTGCCAAACATTGGTCTTTAGTTTTATCATACCAATGGCAAAAGGATATAAAGCACCGGGATCTAAACCCATTGCATTTACTTATCCATGATCTGTGACTTATAAATCAAGGGGATAATCCACCGCCTTATAATTTAAGAATTTGGTGCGCATTTCAAAAGTTTGTACCAAAAGCCGAGCCACCGCAATAGACTTGTCTGCAGGCAGTTATTAAGAAGAGGCAATGGCTGTTGGTCCCTATGTCTGGATTCAGAGATGGGAATCACACCTTAAAGGGAAGGGGGCTGTAACAAACAAAGGATTTGCTATTCATCAATATTATTTGTATTTTTGGATAGCCCTCTGGTTAGCCAAATAATATCTGCAACCCAAGCAATTATTCTCATATTCAGATTTTTCCATTTATTTTAGTGTTTTGTTTTGGTCATTTCGATTGCCTTCTTTCTCCAATATCCATATGACTGCGCGTACACAACCACCAAAATGACATGACCAAAATGCTCAAAAAGGATATCTGACCAGTGGTGCAGCAAGGCTATGGTAGGCCAAAGCACTTGTCCTAATAATAGGCCTCTCTAAGAGCAACGGGGTGGAATCTCCAGGGTGGGGGCAGGGCTTATTAAGGGCTTAAGATGGAAATTTTGCCCAGTTCTGATTTTGACGGAACTGCCCATTTAATTCAGTCCAGTTGGAACTCCGACTGAACAACAGTTTGGTCAGAGTTTTGATTGGCCCAAATGAAAGAAAGCAGAACACCATTTTGCACATGAGTTCTAAATTTCAATTTGAATTTACCTTCGGACTTAAAGAAAATTGCACTCGCCAGGTCTTGGGGTACATATGACCCCTATGGGAAAACCCCATTATAGGTGGGGTCTATTTTATCCCCAAAATATAGTCTGTGTCCCACACCTTCAAACTAAGCCCTGGGAGCACGAGCACGAGCACGAGCACGAGCACGAGCACGAGCACGAGCACGAGCACGAGCACACAAAAGAGTCTGTTTTATGGGGATTGTTTTCACTCCCCAAATTCGCCCCAAATGCAAATTCTCTCCTGCAAATTACTGGCTCTGCCTTATAGTCAAGCTTTTCTAAGGACAGTGGAGTACACTCAGCACCTTTATAGCCTGCTATTTGCATTTCTTTTGTTGTTGCCTAGGTTGCTTCAGGGCTTGTTTGCATTTCTTTGTTTGCCTAGGATTCTTGTCTCCACAAACTGACCCCAGAAGGGAAACTTAAACCTAGGCTGAAGAAATGAAACCTAACATTACCTGAACAGCTGAGAAATGACACAGAAAAGGTTTGTGTAAAACCAAATAGGAAAACTCCATTGACACCTTGTGTGCGTTTGCACCCTGGCACTTTTTTGGTCATTGGAGACAAACGATAAGAGATATCTGGCTGAAATTTGAGTATGTTATGGCCAGAGGTACCAGTGACAATGTGCTGCAAGCTCAAAGTTGTAGACCCAATACTTAGCATATTTTCATGGGTTTTTTCAACCACGATACAAAGGCACAAAATAATAGCAGTGAAGGGGTTAATTTTCATTGCTGCTGCCAGTCTGAAGTGGCCTTGAGTTCCATGTCCCCTTGCTATCTGAATGGTCCTTGAAAACTGTTTATTTTGGTTTATTTTAAGCGGGGGTCAATTTGACCCCTGTTGAAATGCAGTGGCTTGGGGTCCATCGGACCCCAATAGGAAAACTCTATGGAAACCTGGGGTCCGTTTGAAAAATGCCACTTTTTTGTTTATAGGAGACAAACGGGAAGAGGTATTAGGCTGAAATTTTAGTATGTTATGTTCAGAGGTGCCGGTGACAATGTCCTAAAAGCTCAAACTTGAAGAGCTACTAATTAACATATTTTAATGTTTTTTGTGCTCGGTGGGGTTGGTTTGACCCCAAGATCACAGGTCAAGGTTTTAACCATGCACAAAATGGTCCAGCTAGAATTCTGACCAGAATATTAATAAGTCATTCCAACTTTGTGGAAAAGTCCACAAAAACAGAATATCTTATTTGAACCAGCCCTAGGCGTACCCATAAAGAAAGCAGTGCTCCAGCTTCCAGCGACCCCCACCTCCATAGTGGAAGCAATCCTACCAGGAGGAAAGTTTTAAGAGTTGGATGGGGTCAGCGTTTTTTTGAAAATCATCATCATCATCATCTAGTTCTCGCAGCTGTAAAGAAAATGCGACTTACAACACACTATAAAGTCAGAGTGGGGAATCTGTGGCCCCTGGCTAGTTTTTCTTTGGCCCCTTTCTAGTTCCTGGATTTGCCCTAGAATTCAATTCCTATGCACAAGCACTGGAAGACTGAGCTCAGATTAAGGGAGCATAAATGAGAGCATACAAAAAAGGATAGGGGAGCAGATCTAAAGTCTGGACCCTCCTCTTCCTTAAGTATGCCACCCTTGACTTTTAGGTGGTTCTTGGAGCTTGTACTAATTTTCATAGTGGTCCCTGCATGGGAAAGGTTTCCCCCATCCCTGCTCTAAATTTTCAAGAGAGAGAAAGAAACTCAAATTTATTCCTTTAAATGTAATCATTTTCTTAAGCCAATTGCACGACCTTTAAGCCTAATTTCCTATGGGACAAAAAGCGCATGCAGTCACCCTAGTGTGTCAGTCTGCTTAAGAAGTTTTGATTCTGCAAGTCAACTTCAAACAAATTTGGTAAAAAGTCAAAGTGGTAAGTAAGGAGTCAAAATTTCCACAAATGGATCCTGGAGGACAAATAGGTCTAGGACTGAAACGAGATCTTGCAAAACCGAGAAATCTTGTCAAAATCCTGGTGCTCGGTTCATCCCAGGACAAACCGAGTACTGGGATATCTTCACCGAGTTCTTGGTGAGGAGGGGAAAAAATAAATCAATCACTGCACATATGCAAAACGACCACCACACTGAACCAAAACG
Organism: Sphenodon punctatus; assembly: GCA_003113815.1. Taxonomy (NCBI): domain Eukaryota; kingdom Metazoa; phylum Chordata; class Lepidosauria; order Sphenodontia; family Sphenodontidae; genus Sphenodon; species Sphenodon punctatus. The sequence goes on along the minus strand of QEPC01011901.1, from coordinate 9,616,364 downwards.
GTGACAATAGCATCACATCTGCACCATCCTTAACCAGAATGGTGACGATGTCATCATTGCCATTTTGGTTAAGGGCAGCGACCATTTGCACATGCACAATCAAGTTTTTAAAACTTTTCTCACCAAGAACTTGCACCGCAAGATCTCGATGAGATCTCAATCCTGGTGCTCAACATAGCTAGAAATACTTGCGAGCTCTTTTTGACAGTTTAACTGTAAATAAACTCAAACAAACTGCTCATTTCACCCCTAGATATAACCCTTGCTGTTGCTGGAAAATCCCACTGACTTATGTCTAGCCTTAGTAACCAGGTGTCATTAGCTCAGCACAGGCTACTTGCTAAGCATTTGGAGTGGCAATCTTAAAGTCCTCTTTGGCAAGCAGTACCATACATGCATGGAGGATATGCATTTTCTTTAATTAGTAAGGCATGGGCGAACGCAGTTCAGAGTTCGGACCGAACTCGACCAATTCGGTCGACCGAACCGAGCTTCCGAACCAAACTCGATTTTCGAACCGAACCGAATTTCCGAACTCGGTTCTGTTCGCCCATTCCTATTAATTAGGTGGTGCAGTTTTTAAGAAGAGGCCCCTGATGTGACCCAGGCGAAGAACACAAAGTGCTGCGCCACATTTTTATTTCAAAATGTGCTTTTCCTTTATGTTGGAATCCTCTTCCATTCTGCCAGAGAAAAATCTGCAATTCTCACTAACTGCAGTGACACACTGGATTGTTATTAATGAGCTAATTATAATTGTGGAACATAATTTCCCTTCCATAAGTATCTTACTTATTGTGAGTTACAATAGGATATCATCATAAAGATCTTCGATGCCCACTGACCTACCTAGCCCCATGCAACGGAAGCAATCATCTCCAATGTTGCCCTTTTCGAATTCTCCAGCTGTCTTGATTCATTAACACACTGTCAAGTGTTCCTGGGACTGGCAGCAAAAATGTCCTAATCTCTCATTCTCATAAGTAGTCTCCCTGCATTCACCTCATCATTTAATCAATGCTAATTTCATAGTGCAATGAACTCCTCATGAAACAGACACAAATGCTAACACGTCTTTTGATTGCCAATGTTTTCATAAATGTTAGTTCAGTGCCATCTTCCTTAACACGACAGCAGGGATGAGGTTTAATTTTTTTATTTTGAAAAACTTATACCCCACTCCCTCCTCGCACAGCGGCTTGAGGCAGCTTACAACATTCAATAAAAACAAACAATCAAATATTATACATACTTAAAAACAAAAAACAAAGCAGTCCAAGGACTCCAAACACCTGCCAAAACAGGCAGGTCTTACACCTCTTCCGAAAGGAGGGAAGATTCAGGGACAGACAGACATCCACCAGGAGAGACTTCCAAAGCCTCAATGTGGTCACCAAGAATGCCCTCCCCATGCTAGAACCATGTGGGCCACTGCAAAACCTCAATGATAAACATAGGTATTTATTTTATTTTATTTTATTTTATTTATTTATTTAAAAAATTTATATGCCACCCCCTCCTGATAAAAGCATCTTGGGGTGGCTAACAACATTTTAAAATACATATTAAAATAGAAAACAAACCAAAATACAATTAAAACCATCTAAAAACCTCAAATTAAAACAATCTATACCCAAACCCTCCCTAACCCAACCCACCCACCCCATCTCCCTCGGTAAAAGCCTAGCGGAACAGCCAGGTCTTGCATTGCCTATGGAAAGAGGAGATGAGCAGTCAAGTGGACCTCCAATGGGAGGGAGTTCCACGGCCACGGCACAGCCACAGAAAATGCCCTCCTCGCAGTCGACACCCGGGAACCTCGAGGAGGGCACCCCCAGCCAACCGCAGGGGCCAATTCAGGTCCCAGAGGATGAGGCAGTCCTGCAGGTAGGTGGGGCCCAGGCTGTTTAGGGCTTTAAAAGGTCAGCACCAACACCTTGAATTGGGCCCGGAAGACCATCGGCAGCCAGTGCAGAGAGCGAAGTACTGGTGTAATGTGCTCGCACCGTCCCGTCCCCATTAGGAGATGGGCCGCCACATTCTGCACCAGCTGCAGTCTCCGAACCAGCACCAAGGGTAGCCCCACGTAGAGTGCGTTACAGTAGTCCAGTCTCGAGGTAATTAAAGCATGGACAATTGTGGCCAGATCCGAGACCGAGATGTACGGCCTAAGGTAGGGTGAGAATTCACTGTCCCCTCGGTCAATGTGATTAAATAGTATGGGAGAGAAATCGCCCGTGCTGCTTTGGAGTAACATCACCGAATAAGTTAGAAATTAGGCATAAAATTATTTTGGCCCAAAAATTTAAGTCAACAAGCTCTGTACAATATCATTGGCCTGCCTGAGTCCCCAATGCTGCAAGGTGCTGGATTCATTTGCAGAAGTGCAAATGCAATGTCAATATGGGATCGCGTCTCCTCCTGGAGGAGGTAGAGGATATACCTCGAAGGAGTCAAACCATAAAAGGGAAATGAGAAAAACAACCTGCTGATGATTAACTTGTTAGAGAGGTTTCTAATCACTGACGTAACACCACATCTACCACCCACGCTAGAGCTTTAGATCGAAGAGCGTCACTCACATTGCCGCCTGTATTTATAGAGATGGATGCATTGTGTAACAGGCAAATCCATTTGGCAGGTATTCCCATTCCTATTATCAAGAGCATCCCATTTTGTAGACGGCAAGATGTAAATGAGTTGCCAATGGGCCATAAACATTTTAACACGTTGCCATGTTTGACTTTGCCGTCCAAGAATAATCAAGTCAAGCCAAGTCAGCCCACCCACTAGCCCCGTTTTTCTCCATACCTGAGAGGATCTTCTAGAATAGAGGTTGATCTTGCAGCTGAGAAAATGAATTTGGGCTCACGTAATCTAGCTTCCAATCAGAGCAAAATGAATATTTGTTAGGAAGTTCAAGTTGGACCAGTTCTGCTAATTCACATGCAGAAATTGGAAATCCTGCCTGCCTCTGCAAACTTCAGATGCAACATCTGCATAAACTTTGGTTTTGCTTTTGTAATTCCAGAATTTGTAATTCAGGCAGCCAATCAAAACAAAGGTGCCCCATTTCTCTCACTTTGATTGGTTTACCTCACATTGCAAAACTTGTGACCCAGGCAAGCTTGAATAACTGAACCAGGCAAAGTCGAACTAATTAACCACTATTCTCAAAAGAAACTAATTCAAATAGATATCAGCCTAAATGAATACTTATTATAGAACCACAAACGTGCCTCTATAGTTAAGGTGGTAGCAAACTCTCATTGAACTGAGCCTATGCTGTTCAATGGGAGTCAGTAGAACAAAAACTTTTGGTTGGTGACCATTCTAGCTTTCCTTCAGCAACACGTGTTCTGTGATTACAAACAATGAAGGGGAGTCCAGGGGTGGATCATGGTGGAGGGGGCTGAGGGGGGGGGCATCCCTCACTTGCCTCTGCCTGCTAGTAGTGCTGTAGCAGCAGCGGGACACCAATCAGACGAGATAAAGCTGTTTGTTTACAAACAACTTCTCCCCACATGAGTGATCAGAAGGTTGTTACCTTGTAAAGAAGGTTCTTCAAGTTCGCTCCTAACATTCTCACTATTGGGTTTGTTGTGCATGCTCACCATATTCAAATAATAGACCACGTGACGGTCTCAAGCTCCTTTAGTATAAAAATCACTCCCCCACCCCCTCAGAATGTCAATTCCTTCCAACCCTTTCTAGGAATATAAGGAAAAAATTCCATGCGGGGCTGGAAGGGTGGGTGTTGTGAGAATGTTCGAAGTCATCTTGAAGAATCTTGTTTATAAGGCAGCAACCTTCTGTTCTTCCTTGGGTGACTCCTCACAGGCTGTTTTTAGACGGCTCTGTCGGGTGGGGGGTTCGTGGGTGCACCGGTGCATGGGCGGGGTGTGCACATAGCCACACACCATCCCCACTCACCCCCCACTCATCCGCACCCATGGAGCAACCGCCATTTTCCCCAGTTGCTCCGTGCATGGGGACAAGTGGGGTATGAGTGTGGCTGCATGTTAGGTGGGCATGCGCACGCACCCCCACTCACCACACACATGCCACATCATTCACCCGGGACTCCCCCACCCATGAATACACAGAAAACTGTGTGTTCATGGGTGGGAGAGGCCCGTGTAAATAGGGCTACATTCTCACAACTGTCTTACTTATACTATCTTAGGTAGGAATTTAGGATGTAAAGCAATATCTATTCTATCTTGGAAAATCTGCAAATATGGTTCTGAGATTATTATGGCT
>QEPC01011901.1:9554210-9611372 GCA_003113815.1 Sphenodon punctatus | reverse complement strand
GGGGGGGGGGGGGGGGGGATGGGTGAGCGCCTGTGTGCACCCGTAGGGTTCTTGTGTCTGGGGCCAGCTTATGTATTAACAAAACTAATAAGTTTCAACAGAAGGGCAAATTACCTAGACAAAAAACCTTCGGTTTAAGAAACCTGTTAAGGCGGCATTACAAATTATACTCAAATGTTAACATGACAGTAAAATGTAGGTTAAGGCAATTTTATTAAATATCAGACCAATCTATACGTTTTTCTTTTCTCATTCATTAATAAAAAAAAATTATGACTTAATTGAAATTAAACTGTATACATTCCTCATCACGTATAAGCATTGTTGAGTCACCATACCACACAGATGCAGCTTAATTTCAGTTGTCATTTTTTAAATTAATGAATGCGAAAAGAAAAATGTGTCGATTGGTCTGATATTCAATAAAGCTGCCTTAACATAAAATTTACTGCCATGTTATTCTTTGAGTATAATTTGTAATGCCGCCTTAATGAGCTTCTTAAACCGAAGGTTTTTTATCTAGGTAATCTTTGATTTGCTGTTTGCAAATTCCCTATTTATTTCAGCTCTGTTTCCCATTACAACTCTACCATGACTCTTTGTAGGAGTTTGGACAGGCCAACATTCCCACACCTCAAATCTCTATTTGTAAAATTAAGAAATCAATACTGACTTCTCCTGTTTGTTTTCAACTGCAGTTCTTCAGAACAATAAGGTGCCGATCTTCTCTTGACCATGAAATAATGTATAAAAAATAAACTCCCTCTCCAAAAACACAACAAAAGAAAAAGTAAATTAGACTCATCTTTATACAGGGATTCAAAACGTTTGTATGAAAAATCATTATGCAACTTTCGACCCTTATTATTACTCTCCTTTTTGCCTCAATGTCAGTGTTGCAGGTACCACAGGCAACAAGAGACATTTAAGTACAAAAAGAAAAATAAATCCACAGTAAATTAAAATTGTAGGACACGTGGAAATCATCTTTTGTTCCTTGGATTATCCAACAAAGTGGCCACTTGGCAATTAGGTTTAAGCTATTCCACTAAACTGTTACCTGTGCTGCCATTGTGAAAGCAAGAGGCTCCAGAAATGTCTCCTGCATTGTTCTAATTCTTTTTCAGAGGACATTCCAGGACACAGAGAACTTTGCACACATGCTCAGCCTCCAAACAGTATAAATTGGGTGCCTGCTGATGTCCTGTTGTGGCAGTCGAACGTCAACAAGAGCTTTAGGAGAGAAGTACTGCTGAAATTCTGCACAGATGCCAATCAAATGCCCAGCTCTTCCCTTTTAATTGCTTTCCTATCTTTCTGAATTGAAAGTGTATTTAAAAACAGCAACAACAACAACAAGAAAAGTCAACACAAAAATCTTTTAACTGTAGAGGCGACCAGTTGGCACAAGGCTCCAGAATGGGTCGAGACACAAAGTGCAAGTGAATAATTAGTGTCTACATCTGCTTAAAGATACCTCCAAGCTTGCCAGATCTGAGCCACTAACCTTTTAAAAAAGATTTTCCTCTCAAACAGGTGCAATTCCTCACTCTTTCCTGGTTGCTGAATTTGCTTCGGAGAAAGAGATTGTTTTATTGAAGCCATCTGTTTTTATTCTTCCACCAATGATATCCTGAAATCTCTGGCAACCTCGCAAAAGACATTCAAATTCTGACACACCAAGTACTCAATAGACCAACTGTGAGACTAGTCATTCAGATCAGTGCTATTGCTCTTACAGTAGATTCTCAACAAACGATGGGTCTCGGTCATCGCACATAGATTCAGTATCCGCTTTCTAACTTCGGTCCATTTTGAAACCTAAGCCATGCTGGAGATTTGGTTTAAGGTGTAGATTACCCCTAGTCTTTATGTAAAGAGTGCAAACAGGGGTATTTAAGTCATGCTGCAATAAGGCTGGCCAAATCCTGACTATGAGAGCCAGTGTAATCTACTGGCTAAGGTGTGCAACTTGGACCTTGGGAGACCAGGCTTCAAACCCTGTCTTAGCCACAAACTCAGTAAGTGACATGGCCAAGGTCATGATCGCTCTCAGCCTCAGTTCTCCATCCGTAAAATGGGAATAATAACGGCCTACCTCACAAGGAGGAGGGCAAGTTAGGCTGCTTTTAGACATGCACGCAGCGGCACACCATAAAATCACGCACCAGGTTAGCCACTCGTGCATTCTTTAGCGCCGCGGGCTAAATACCTCTATAGCAAGGTATTTAGTCCATGGCGCTAAAGTCGATATCGAGGTATTTAGTCCATGGCACTAAAGAATGCATGAGCAGCTAACTATGCATGTGACATGCGGGATTTTTTATGCGGTGCATGATGTTACGGTGCGGCGCCACGCGCACGTCAAAAAGCAGTCTTAGACAAGGACTGTAAAGTATATTGAATGCTGAAAGCACTATATAAACAACCACAAGAAACAAATAGTATTTGTATAGCAGACAAAATAGAAACTGCTACTTTTTATTTATTATTTATTTATTTTAAAATTCTACCCCGCCCATCCTGCCAGAGGCAGCTCTGGGCAGCTTACGGTCAACAATAAAAGCAAAACTTAAAAATTTGTAACAGGGAGAATTAAAATATTCCTAACCGTCCACACCCATTCCTGGCCCCCCATCCTCCCCATCAAAAGCCAGGTGGAACAGTCACGTTTTACAACAGCGTCAAAAAGGGGAGATCCGGGGCCAAACGGGCCTCCAGTGGCAGGGAGTTCCACAGCTGTGGGGCAGCCACCAAGAAGGCCCTCCCCATCGGGGCTGCCCCGGTAGACTCGAGGGACCTCAAGGAGAGCACCCCCCGATGACCACAGGGGCTGATAAGGCAGTCCCGCAGATAGGTCAAGCCACGGCCATTTAGGGCTTTATAGGCAAACACCAACACCTTTTCCAACACTATCTCATCGAGGGCTCTTTGGCTTGTCGTGAACATGAAAAATCCCTTGACTAAAAACAGTTTTGCTCATTAAGGCCTTGCTGTGATATGGCCTGAGTGGCAGGAGAGATTACCACACATTGGGTGAAAACAGACATGACGCTAACCACCCTTTAACCACCCTTGGTGGTCATTTATGCATGTTTCAGGGCTGCATAGGGCACCAATACAGCCCTGCAACATGCATAAATAACCACCAAGGGTGGTTAAAGGGTGGTTAGCGTCATGTCTGTTTTCACCCATTATCTCCAATTACTACTTAGTAGCCTGTGTTTTCAGATGCGATGTGTGTAGTAGTAATGGTAAGCCACCACATTCATGGCACTCACTGGGAGCCAGGGTAGCATGTCTTATGGACTTCATGATACTGATTTAACCACATAGTATCGCCACATCTGAATGCTTGTGGTAAATCTGCCCCATCCCCAAGTCTCCAAGAATCACTCCTGACCTTCAGCGATACATCATGAGGAAGCAAGGTCTCCAAGAACTCAGAATTGCAGAGTCATGTCTGAACACTCCAAGTAATGGGTAAGAGAGTACCCAATAGCAGCTATCATGTATCTACCACTTACTTGAAATCATCACCACTGAACGAGATCTGATAATTGCATCCATTAGAGGCCTCAACCCACATGTGCCTTATTTTGAGGATGTTACTTCTCTTCATCAGTGTATAGCCTATATACATTTTTGGTAGTTGCTCAAAGCTAGTACACCGTGCTTGCTGAAATCTCTTGCCAAGCACAAAGTAATCAATAGTTACTATAGTTCTTGATCTGCCTGGCTCGTTGGTATCCTATTGTTCAAACCTCTGTATCACTCTAACCTTTTCTATTAGTGACAATTAAAAGAGAGAAGGACTCAATAAATCTTGGTCCTGTAACATCATCTTCATTTTTCCTCACTAGTAAATCCATCCTGTTTGAACAAAGAAACAGGTGAGCTCACCAGCTCTGCACAAATCTGACACCCGAGACTCATACACACTAATTGATCTACTTTTCTTGAGTCTCCCGGTTTGGCCATTATTGGCTCTTCCAGTGGATTTAGAACAATTTGCCCTTTCCTAGCACCATCATTCACCATGGCAAGAACTCACACAAGTAGCATGCACTGCAGGAAACCCTCAATCGATTCACTGTCTGTTTGAGCAAACTTACCAATCACTTTATCAGGACATTGTTAAAGTCAATTCTTCATTGTACTCTAGGGCATGAACAATGTGAGTTCATGCTCTTCCTAGCTAGCATCATTTTCAATAGCCCCAAAGCAAGAAAAGCTTTCTTCAAACATACAATTAGGCCCAATTCCACATGTGCTTAGGAACTTTGCTAAATCAGAGTCTTAGAATGGTGCCCCTTCTACAGATTTTTGCTTTTCTTTTTATATGAATACAAGCTCTGATATTGTCACTTTTTCTCCTCCCATTTCATTCACCAACTCAAAAAAAGAGAAACATGCTTCTTGTTGCTTTAAAATGCTTGTGTGCATGCCTACATGATTGGATTATTCAAAGAATCAGTGTATAAGAATGTATAAAATACGTATACGAGATTTGTAATTTTGCTTGGATCTTTGGGCTTGTATACCCTCTCTGTGTATCTCTAGATCAGTTTTATCATCTGAGGGATAGTAAATAAAAGATTACTCTGGCCATATTCACAGTGTCATAGCGTGTTAACGCAAACCTCTGTTGTAGTGGGACAGGAAAGAAGGTGTTTCCAACAACAGTATCCATAATCTAAAACCAATTCTAACTTTACAGGAGTTGTTTGGGGCCAGGAGCTCATTTGGCTGGTTGGGTCAATAGGGACCTGCAACGAGACTCAAATCAAGAATCAAATATGGAAAAACGAAGATTATGGTGGTGGGTGCTCGGTATAAGAAGTATTATTGGCATCTACGGGGGCGATGTTTGGAACAGGTCCGATATTATAAGTATCTGGGGGTTAGGATGGCGGAGAACTGCCCTTGGCAGTCCCAGGTTCGGGCTGTCAGAGAAGCGGCAGGACTGGAGGCACTGGCCATGATACGCTTTTTTTATGCTCATGGCCAGAAGGCAGTTAAAATGGCCTGACAGATTTTTGAGGCAAAGGTACTTTCACATCTTTTATATGGGTTCCATGTCTAGGGAATGGATGTTGCTGTAGTACGGCTCCTACAACCTGTTATTACTCAATTTTGGAGAAGAATACTTAGGTGCCCGCAGTCTACAAGTATGTCTACCATACTAATGGAAATAGGATGCCCCTCTTTGACTGTCTTAGTAGATCAAAGGCTTTTGGTATTTCGGGCCAAATTGCGTGATGCGCCAGAGGGCTCACTACTTGATCGAACTTGGACTGAAAAAGTTATGGAGGAAGTGGGGTGTGACCCCCTGGCATAAGGGGGTGCTTAGTCGGTTGGCGAGGCTAGGCTTTTCTGAGACTTATTTTCAGAATGACACTAGTAGGCGAGTTATAAGATCATTAAAATTACGTATCCTGGATATAGATAGGCAACAGCTTAGGGCTGTGTCTTCAATATCTAGGATGGCACCTTTTTATAAATACATCATGCCTCCCCGGACTGGAGTCTCGTATTTATACTCTCACATGGAGCCCAGTTTGAAATATAGGTTTAGTACCCTTAGGCTGCATACGTTAAAAACGGCGGTACTTACAGGGCGTTATCAGGGGACCCCAATGGAGGAGAGGTGGTGTCCTTGTGGGAGAGAGATAGAAGATCTTGACCACTATCTTCTAAGATGTCCCCTGTATGATCATCTCCGGTCTGGGTTATGGTTGAGTATAGGGATAAGGGAAGGTTGGACAATAAATAGACAGCTGATTTGTCTGCTTGGTGATCAGAATCCTTACAGGACTAAACAGGTGGCCGTCTTTGCGGAAAGATGTGCCAATGTTCGGTCAAAATGTACGTAATATGAGGAGATTGGGGGCTGAGATTGTGTATGGTATGTACAACATAAGATATCTATAGGATGTTCTATATATGAACTGGTACAATTTAGGGGATGTATGGGTCAGGTGGCTGCATATAACATTTTATATTATAATATGCCTGGCCAATTATGGCTAGGTGCAGATTATATTCTATGGTTATATGTTTATTTAGGATCTAAATAACTTGTGCAGGGGTCGAGTGTTGCCGTCATAAGCCCCGGGAAGGGCAAGGCAAGTTTTGAAATGATATTTATGAATAGTTTGGTTATACCTTCTGCTGCCTTGCTCTAGTAGTATATATATTAAATTGGAATGTAATTATTTCTCAAGGCTCATATACATATATTTAGTAAAATTGTAGTTTATGGGCTTTATTAAAGTTGTTAAATTTTATGTACTGGTTTTGTTGATGTATTTTTCTATTATATTGTTATTGTAAATGGTTGCATGTTAGATTTTGTTTGTTTTTATGATTTGTTATGGCCTTGATGGCTTAAACAATAAATATATATTATTATTATAAAACAACATTAAGGTTACAACCCAGGCTGACAGTAACTTAATGAATCAGAGGAAGTTTGATATTCTGCTCTTAACTCGTGTCGAGGTGCCATTTGTTTTTCCATGCACTAATGCAAAGGACAGAGTGTCAGCTTAAATTTTGAAATCCCTGGCCGTTGTCAGCTCATGTCACAATGTTAAGTGTTTTTGATTATTTGATGTCAAGTTGTTTTATTTAACAAAGTGTCACTGGTGTTTGCATTTGCTTTCCATTGAGATGTATTGCTAAACTGAGAACAATTCATATGAACGTAGACTAATAGTATCTCAGGGGTATTGACCAATAGCTGAAAACACCAATTGATACTGTAGGGGGAAAAGTCACATGAATTTGGTAGTTTCAGTCCCATTACCGGTAAACAGGCATCCATGGGTTTTTAACGACAAACATCCCTAGAGCTGCTTGTAACATTACTATGAAAACAATTCCCATCAGGAAATATGGGTCCATCAAAATAGAAAATTTCTGAAGAAAAGGTCGGCTTAGGCAACATTTTTTGAGTCTCCAAATAAGGAAGAGCAAAACCAAGAAAGTTGTCTTGAATTAGTGGTTCATTCTGAATTGAAAAACGTTCTTATTTCCACAGGTGAAATGGTGTTGATTGAAAAATGGCAAATTCTTGCTTTGAAATTTCTGGTTTGGATCTTTTTTGTAGAATTCTTCATTCTACAATTGTTTTTCTAAACAACTCCACTTTCTAACTTTCCATTCCAACTCTGAAGAGAAACAAAAGTTCAAGATGCTGGCATTTTCCAATGGACAAAATTTCTATTTCTTCACTATCTAATAATGACAACCATTCTAGCATTTGGTGCCTATATTGGAAACATAAAAAGAAGTCCTGGACTGGGTGCCTTTTAAATGAAATGACCCTATTATAGAATGATAGAACTAAAGAGTTGGGAAAGATCTCATGTGCCATGTAGTCCAACCCCTTGCCCCAAGGAAGGACAACCTACGTCATCCCTGACAGACACCCATCCACTCTTTCCTTAAAAGCCTCCCCTCATTCCTTGACAACTTGTTCCAGTGCCAAACTGTTCTAACAGTTAAGAAGGGCTTCCTAATATTTAACCTAAGCCTACTTTATTGCTTCTTGTCCTGACTTCAATAGCAATGGACAACAAATGTTCTCCATCTTTTTTTATTAAATCTAGGGAAGGTGGCCCAGCTCCTGGCATCGTGGGAGCAGAGGCAAGCTCAAAAACCTAGAGACTCAGGAAAATCTCAGGCAATTCTTGTTCCTTTTTTTACCAAACTGTTACACAGCATTGTCCATATCTTAGTAGGCCCTGCAACCAGACTCTCAACCTTCTACTCAAGTCAGCACCTTGGAGACCTCCCTGTGGCCAGCCAGCACTGCCTGAGGTCTGTTCTCTCCCAGAGCCAAGTACTTACTACTAGAGCCTCCACACTTTCAGGTTTTTATAGTCTGTGGAGGGGCGGAGTCAAAGCACAGGCCACTGCTCCTTAAAGGGGCACGTCCAGCCCATTACAGCATCCTTTTAAATATTTGAAAACTGTCAGCCTGCTCCTTGCTGATCTTCTCTTTTCTAGCTGACCATGCCAAGTGCTGTCAGCCTTTCCTCCATAGGATTTGTCTTCTAGAATCTTCATCATCTTCGCTGCTCTCCTCCGAAACCTGACTGGGTGAAATTGAAAGGCTGAGTTATGTAGAAATGCAGATCGGATTTTGATAAGGGTCCCTTTTGCTGTTAGCGTCCATCACAAATATTTTAGTTGAGTTTGTCAATATCCTTTTTTAAAAAGAGGAGCCCAAGAAGCAACATGGTACTCCAAGCAAGGTCGGCCAGTGTCAAATATAATGGTACTCTGGCTCCTTTGTCAATTTGAAATGGCAAATTCATTTCAACTCTACCATCTACTCCTTTTTTGTGGCTAAGTAGTAGAAATCCTTCCCCCAGGCTGTCATGTCAACACCTTCCATCAGCACTACAGTTAATTTAAAATGTGTTTAAAAGCTTAAAAGCACTTCTGCAAATAAAAAAAAAGAGCACTGGTTAAACAGGGCATTCAATACAACCTTGCAGTTGAAGAAATCCAACTCCAGTTGTACATCACTTTATCTCATATTTGTGCTACCCACGTAAAAATAAACTATTTTTGACTCCTTGGGGCTTTCTAAAACTCTCATTAGTAACTGCTAATTTTGACTAATAGGATTAAAAGTTATTTTTGGACCGTGGGATTTCAGCTGCTTCACTGCTGCTTCACATACCAGTTATGTCAGGTGAAGGGATCAACACACAAGACTTACGGGAAAGTTTGTAGAAAGAAAGTACGTTTATCCTAGAGAAGTGAAGGCTGAGGGGAGACAAGATAAAAGGTGTCAAATATGCCAGAGGCAACAAGGTGGGAGCCAATTATCCTGCATGGCCAGTGAGGAAAGGACAAAAGAAAATTGGGCTTAAGGGAGGAAAGATTTAGGTAGAGTTTTCCAGCTGTAAGAATCATGAGGCAATGGGACATATTACCAAGGGAGCTGAGGAGTCCCCATCACTAGGCAAAAGTAAATTAGAAAAACCATCTATCAGTAATGGTTTGGAGATGGAGATAAAGCCGTTCAAATGATCAGATCCCCACCGACTCGCCACTGATGCCTCCTCTTTCATCCTCCGATCTGAGTCCCCTTCTCCCCTGTAACGAAGCTAAGGCTGTGCACCTGAGACTTCCCAGGGAATGTATCCCTATCTCTCCCTTCATCCCCCTTTCCCTTAACTTCCTTAGACCATAAGTAGAGCTGAAAGAAGTACCTGCAAAAACAGGATATACATGTCAACGTTTCGGTATCCAAATCGACTTGAAAATATCCAGTACTGATTGGTACCCAATTTTGACCCAATTTGAGTACTCAAGTCCAGGAATGTCACAAAATGTTCCAGAAAGTCAACTTCTGGCCCCGATTTCTTTTTAATTCAAGTCCCAATTTTTCAATTTTCTGCCCCAATTTACCGATCGGTTAACAGAAAAATTTAAAAAATGGTACTGGAAATAACCAATTTTGGATATCCGGTCAGTAATCAGGTAGCCTGTTGAGTACCTAACGTGGTATTCAAAATTGTGAGTATTACCCACTGGTCGCAAATGAGCTACCTATTTCAGCTCTAAGTTCTTCGGGCCAGGGATCTCTCTCTAATTAATGACTGTATAGTGCTAGGTACATTGCGGGTGCTAAATAATAAATAATAATAATCATTCGTTGGACCAACTTCTATTGAGGAGCGCATGAAAGTTTGCAGACCACAGAAGTCCCTTCCTCAGACTTGCAAAAACTCAGAACTTTAGTTTGTTCTGCTTAAGGGCAAGGGGACGGACTACATGGCTTGTTAAGTACCTTCCAGTCCTACAATTCTACAAAAAATGCACTTCCACTGCTATCCAGCTGATCATATGCATCAAAACCTTCAAGGCTAAAGATATGCTGTTGCTCACGGGTTGGGAATCCCTGATCTGCAGAACATTTCTGGCCCATTCCCCACTTCGACCAGAGTACATTCCCCCTGTAGTGTGGTCCACCTTCCCTTTTTGCCTGGGCCACACAGTGGATGCAGGCACTTTCCCAGAGCAGAATTCCCTGCCCTCCTCACAGAGCACTGCGGCGAGCACGCAGGGTGTTTTGATAAGCCCGGTCCCCTTGTAGAGTCCTCTGGCGATCCCTGTCCATTCCCCCAGCAAAGTGCGACCATGGACTTGTCCACTCACGGAATGCTCCAGCTCATGGAGCCGGTGATACATTTTCAGGTGGTCCACCCTCCCCCTGGAGGTTCACCTGAGTCTAAGCCTGAGCATCTTTCAGAGACAGTGTAAGACCTTTCTTTTAGTAAAGCATTTGACGGGCGGATATAGGGATTAGGTGGGACTCAGGCTGCTGGGATTGGAGTAGGTCAGGTTTTTTGCTGAATTGTATTTTAAAGTCTTTTAATTGTATTTTGTTCTTGTGAGCTGCCCTGAGCCTTCAGGGAAGGGAAGGGTAAAAATGTGAATGAATGAATTAATGAATGGTGTGTAGAAGGCCCTCCCAACCATCCTCCTCTGCTGTTGCTCAACCACGTATTGCTTTGCTCAACATAGGGACGACTGAGTGAAACTGAAAGCCTGAGTTATGCAGAAATGCAAAATTGGATTGTGATAAGGATCCCTTTTGCTGTTCGCTTACACCACAAATATTTTAACTGAGTGAAACCACTTGAGGTCAGCAATGTACCTTCTGACTAATTCTAGTAAGCATTTTGAGGATTGTGACCAGAGATAACTTTGAGGAGCACTGCCGTTCTCAATCCCAAATAATTACGTTTGGCCTTCAAACACCTGGATCATACTTAACGCCCTCAGGCTCCCTTTGCACCAATTCCATCAAACCTCAGAGAACTGTGCATTTTTGGCAAGTTCCCATTAATATCTGTACCCAATTAAACTTCAATACAGGTGCACATGGGTTAGTAATCATGCTTTTATATTTTGCATGCAGATTAGTCTTATTTGAATCTGCATATATTTGTTCTGCATCGTTTCAAAAGCAACTGCTGAAGCAACTTTTATTTTTATCTAATCAAGTCACCGCTTAATGAAAAACCAAGTGACTGCGTTCAAAAGGTGCACTCAGGTGGACTCGAGGGATCATCGGCTAACGGAAAATTTGACTAGTTAGCAGGTCTCTGGAGAATGCTTTTTATCTTCAGAGCTGAAGGACCTGGCAGAACGGGTCAGTCGCGGGAAGTCAAATAGTTCTTATTTATTGATTGCAGACCCAAGAGATGTTGGATTTCATCCCCCTGCGTATCGATAAGCAAGTGAAATAATGTTTCTCCATAGCTGCCCCAGGCTACGGACGAACAAGGGGGCAGTTTACACAAGACGTGTTCCCCCTCCCACCTCCCTTATATTTTCCCTGCCAAGGGAGGGTCTCTGTGTAAAGACAAAATTAATATAAGCGCTGTAACCAAGTGACCCTGCTCCTACAGCGAGTAGCAGTCAGAGCACGCTCCTTTATTTACACATCATCATGGCACACAGATCATCGGTACCTTGTGGCCTCAGATCAGCATCGTGGAGAGCTCAGTTCTTCCTCCAAACTCTGAGGCTCAGTGGGACTGCCAGGAACCAACTACCAGAGCTCCCAAAGCTCAGATCTCTTCTAGCCCCTGAAGGGGGCGGGATGCAGGTGATGGATAGGCAGCCCTTAAAGGGCTCATGCCTATTTCACCACAGCGGTGAATATCATATCCAGTGAATTTGCCCGCTTCCAGTCATGTCCAACAGAACGGGTGGAAAAACGCTATCCATCCCCACTTCATTCAGATATCCACTTGCCAATTATTTTGGTTATTTGATTTTGATGTTTTGGTATTTAGCTACTTCATTTCAATATGAATAGTCCTGAAAGGATCCAGAAGTCTGTCCATATTCCGGACAGTGGGACCTGACACCTGGAAGAGTTACCCTTGTCCCTGCTAAGGTACTGTTGATAGCTGCAGTCAACTGCTTCATTTTTCACAATATAATCTTCTTAGGATAAGTGTGCACGTTACATAAAGGGGATTACAAAACAGGGGCTAATGAGATCCAATCTACCTAACATTAGAGGATTAATGGGCCTCCATCTGAACTTGAACTTGGGCAAGAGGCATTTCCCAGGCCAAACTGCATTCAGCTTCATTCTACTGCAGTCCAGGAAAGTGTTGTATGCACACGCCTTGGCCTGCACATGCCTGGCTTAATGGCAGTGCTGAATTCTGGAGCGCGGTGCACAAGGGCATTCAACTGGACATTGCTGTTTAATAACCCTGGAGTCGCAAACTGCAGATGTCTACATTAGCACAAGGTTTCAGAGGGTAGCAGATGGTTAGAAAGCCCTTACTGAGAAGGCCATAATGATTTCCAAAGGTAAAACAGCAAGTAGCTTTTATGTATAAATGATGCCGGCCATATGGTAAAGCATGATTGAATATTTGAGGCAAAAATCAAATTATTACAGTTAGATTGAACAGAACCAAAACCAATTAAAAAGTATGAGTAAGCTTTATGATAAATAATGGAATCGGGTCATAGCAATAAAGCTAATGAGTAAGCAAAACGGAGGCTCAAACGAACAAGCGTTCTTAAGCGGTAGATGCAAATCCCATTACAAGTCAGTTTCGGAAATACACCTCATTGCGATGACAGTAACATTTCACAGCATTAAGTGCAAATTAAAAGAGATGCATTAAATAATTTTTTTAAAGCGTATGCTACTGATGCCCATCTGCGGACAGCGATTATGGGTGCGAGTGTTTGACAGACCATAGACGGACAAACACCTATGTGCGCACACACTTCTCCAATTGATCAGAGTGAGCTAAGGGAAGATGTTCTGAATGGAATGAGAACTGCAGCTGCCAACTCGTAGAGCTGACAACTTGCCAGCGAACTCAGCAGCACTGCTTGAAGCCAAGAAAGCCACTGGTACAAGAGCGTTTGCAAAACTCAGCGAGATACTTGCACCCACGTAACCTCCAGGTTTGCAGACTAGCTACAGCCAAGGAGATAGCAACCTCATTTGCAGAAGCAAGGAAAGGAGCTGCCGATAAGCAATACAGAGTGGTTCGGAAAGGAGATTATCGTGGGTGCCTGAAGCACAACACTCGCCATCTGTTTCTACCTGGGGGAGGGGTGGGCTTAGCAGCAAAGTACTTTCTACTGCCTACTCCTTGACGTTTTCCAGTGAAACCAATGAGTCAATGTGGCATGAGTCGTGCTGCATCATGCTAGGTCATGCTGCGTGATTAACTTTCCCCGACAAGCAAAGTGACATGTGCCGCTTTGCCTCACCTGCAGGATTTAAAGGGACACTGCTTTTTACTAACAGGTGCAGCGCAGGGAGTGAAATGAAATAGCCCCCCCGCCAACGTTCTGCACGGCATGTCTTCTGCAACTGTTTATTATGCTGGGAGGCAGCACGCAGTTAATCTCGCCGTTAATAGAATAAGACTTCACGCCAGTGAAATGAAGGTGGTTAGCCAGAGCCCCACCCCCACACTTGTAATCAGTCCGCCATTTTACTTGGCACTTGTCAGACCTCACCCAGAGGTCATGTGTTCAGTTTGGGGTGCCACACTTCCCAGAAGGAGGTTGGCAAATTGGAGAAAGTTCAGAAAAGGGCAACCAATATGATAAAAGGACTGGAAGAAAAGCTATAGGAGAAAAGGTGGAAATAACTATATATGTTTAGCCTACAAAAAACAGGACTCAGGCAGAAGGGGACAAGACAGCAGTTTTCAAATATCGAAGAAGAAGGGAAGTATTTTTTTTCTCTGTTTCCTGCTATCCAGTGTTGAAATTTTGTCATGTTGGTTCCAATATCAATAACGTTAATTTATTTATTTAAAAATCTAAATAGGGGGTTGGAACGTCAAGCCCGGGGGTCAAATGTGGCCCATGGCTAACTTGTTATTGGGCCCCTTTCCACTTCCTGGATCTGGCCCCTGGATCCAGTTCCTACCCTCAAGCACTGAAAAAGTGAGCTCAGGGTAAGGGAGCAGAAATGGGGGCGTTCACACAACAAGGCTAGGGGGACAGATCCATGGGACAGATCCATGATCTGAACCCCTTAAGAGACAATCCCTCCTCCCCCCGCTCTAAAATAATGTCACAAAAGAGATGAACATATTTGTTCTCCACCTTCAAAGGCCCTTTTTCCACAGGCCGTGGTGGGCGTGCGGGGGATGGGTGTGCACCCGTGGTGGGTGGAGAGGTGTGTGTGCCCATTCCCATGGGCACACACCCATCTCCACACACGGAGCAATCAGCATTAGAGCCCGTTGCTTCATGTGTGGTTGATGGGGGGAGGTGGGGGGATCGCGGGAGCATGCATGCACCCACCCCCACCACGGACACCATTCCTACGGGCGCCCACCCATCCCCCCTACACCGCAGGTGCCATTCCTACAGGCAACCATCCATCCCCCTTACACCAGGGGGGGGAGGGGGCGCCCGTGTAAAAGGCCCAAAGACTATGGGTGTTTTCAGACATGACGGGGCCAATTGGCCCCGTCACGAAATCAATGAATTCATCCCCCACCGGGATGACCCGTAACGCCCTAACAGACATGCCAGGGAATCCCGGCGAGGAATTGGGGAGGGGGAGGGGCCGTGCGGCGCAACATGTGGCCACATGGCCCTGCCCCCCACGCTCCCCGCCGCCCGCCCTCTGGGGAGACAGGCGGCCGCCACAGCCAATGCCGCCGCAGCGCTCGCCCGCTATGGCCACGGGCCGGAATCCCTGTGGGGATTCCGAGCCATGGCCACTGTCCAGATGTGACGGCGGGGGTCACCATGGCTGGGAATCGCCTTCACCACGCGACGGCCTCTGGTCCCGCCGCTGCGGCCGCTCGCGTGGTGAATGTGATTCCCCGCCGTGGTAACATCTGGGGGGGAACATTCGTTCCCGCCAACAGACGTTACGTGGTCCAAGCCACCACAGGGAATTGACTGTGGTTGACATTGACCACGTAACTTCTGAAAATACCCTATGAAAGAGGAGCGAGTGGGTTTAAAATCACACCAATTTAAACACTGCTTAATTAGGAAACAATTCCTCAGTGGAAGAACCATTGACTAGTGGAAAAAGTGGTCCAGGGAGGCTGTTGAATCTCCTTCCATGGAGGTTTTCAAAAGCTGCCTGGACAAGCATCTGTCAGCGATGCGTCTACAGCCACAGAGAACAACTGAATTCCATTGTACTTAAAGCAGCATTTTACATATCTTGAAAACTATGGCCCTGACACCTTTGTAGTCTTTTCCCCCAGAATAAATATCCCCAATTCTGTTTGCCTCCCCCGTATAGACCCACAAGTTCCAACCCCTCTACCACCTTCAATTCTCTCTTCTTAACTTTATCCAGTGCTGAAGGGGGAGCTGTGCTAGATAGATTTGCAGAAACAGATATTCATATCTGCCAGCATCAGGCAGACTAGAAACTGTCGCCCTGAGCACCAAGTCCCAACCAGCACCAGGGCCAGGCAACACCCAATACCAGGGCCAGGCACTAGCACGGGACAGCCAGCACCAGGCTCCACCAAAGGAAAACACCAAGAGGTAGATTCGCCTTCAAAGGCGGTAGGGATGACCTGAAAAATAGAGATTAGAGAGTGTCCTTCAAATTACTCAAACTCTTAGTAGCACAGATTCCCTGAAAATTACAGTGCATGAAAAACTGCCCACCTGTGCCATTATCAAGTTGGTCTTTTTCCAATCCCTGGATCTGGTCCGTGCATCCAGTCCCTCTCCTTAAGCACCGAGAAAGCCTGAGCTCAGGGAAAGGGAAAAAAGACAACATGCACTCAAGGGGATGGATCCATAGTATAGGTGCATGACCTGGACCCTTCTTTTCCTTTTCCCCGTCTTAAGCACACCATTTAAGCACCCTTGCCTCCAATCCCTGCCCCACTCCATGGGGTCTGTACCAATTCTTAGCATGGTCCGTGGAAAAGAAACGCTTTCCCACCCTTGCCTTAGGTCACTTTCCAACAGACAGTTAACAAACAGAGTGCTAAACTGATATTATTCATCAGGAGTAGGAAAAGAAGCAGATAGCTCCTGAAGGAAATCAGGAGTACGTACTCCCCTTTGCTTTGTATTTCATAGAAGCTGTTCGTGTGAACACTTATCAGCATTGGAGTGGCAATCATGGTTCTGTGATCATTATCAATGGATTGAGTTTAAGACTGTGCTGCTGGTTTTCAGAGCTCTGAACTGTTTAGGTCCTGGCTACATTCGAGACCTTCTTCTGGAGCCTCACGCTGATCGGCATCTGCGCTCAGGAACCACCTGGAGTTTGGGGATTTTGCCGTCGCATCTGCAGTTCGCGGGTGATTGGGTTTTTGCTCTGGCGGGCCCCTTGGCGTGGAACTCGCTTCCCCCCCAGATGTTCATCTCAGTTCCTCCCTCCTTACCTTTAAAAAGCACCTGAAAACATAACGCTGCATTTAGGCTCCATCTGCTCTGTCCTCCCTTTTTCCTTCCCCCTTTTAAACGATTTTTTTGTTTATATTCTTTTAAATTACTTGTTTTAAATTGTTTATATTGTGTTTACTTTTATGGAAAATGTGAACTGCTCCAAGTGACATGTAGGCAGGGGGGCACTATAAAAATAAAATTATTACTATTATCATCATGATGTCTCGGGGGGGGGGGGGGGGGAGGGATTGTCACAGCACTACTTCAGTATACACTGTTCATCTGAACACCACAGGAGTGGAGTAGTTACTTCAATATAATTAAATCAAATGAGTTAATGGATTTAGCTCTGTGCATGGGAAGGTGGTCTTAGAGTGTAGTACGAGGCAGATAACATTAGTATCAGTAGCCAGCTCCTGCAATATCTGTGACTCATACAGTTGCTACATATGGGGTTTTATACATACACTTGCAAAAATAAAAATAAGAATGGTGCCATTATCCATGACCACAGCCAGCTTTAGAATTGGAGGGGCACAAGGAGAAGGCAAAATGTGTGTGGCCACACGTGGGGCCCCATTGGGAGGGAGCCTATTGGGTGCTTAATTTATAAGAAATGAATTGCCGGGACCCTAACATGTCTTGCAAGCCATGCCCCCTGCCTCGTAAGCCACGCCCCCTGCTGCGCAACTTGACAGAACAGGGAAATGAACCCTAGCCTCCAACCAGTTGATCTAATCACTAATCTGCCTCACTACAGCTGAATGTAAAACAGGAGCTCTTGTGACTGAATCTCTATTATGGCCAGCGCAGAGGATGGGGGCACAGAAGTCATTAATGAAAGCCAAATAAACCCTGCAGGGTTCTTCTGGCTCTCATTTCTAACTCTGAAATGGCCAATATCGGCCTTTCACACTTCAGGGTGCACACTTTTAGTGGGAATTTTTCCCAGGGCTCAGCCCTCCTTTGAATTTAATTGCTGAGCCCTGGCAAGCCCTCCCCCTCCCACATTAAGCCCCAGAGTGAGGACCCCACACCCTTCCCTATTGAAAACTGTGGGGCCCCTGGAAATAGAGAAAATAGCAGGACTCAGGGCAGTCATGCCAGGTTGCCCTGTGGTAAGGTTGGCCCCGGTCGTGGCATGGGTACATTGATATTCCGTTCCAAACGAACTATGAACGTTGTTTCAGCCGGCACACTCTGTAAGGGGGAAAACAGTACAAGCTGCAACTTTGTTTTACATGTGTTTATGGAACTCAAAGCCACCAAGAACTCAGCAAAACAACACAGGCAGCATTCACACCTTACGGTAGTGCAGCGGCGGCACGACACCGAGGAGAAGACATGGCAGGGGAAGGAGACCAATGCCATCACAACTTCCGGTGCAAACGGGGTTCCACCGTTACAATACCATTGAGCCCTGTCACTCACGAGTATTGTTGCGGTAGAACCCCGTTCACACCAGAAGTTGCGATGGCACCGGCTTCTTCCCCCACCACATCTTCTCCTCGCGGGAGTGCCACCGCCGTCCACCGTAAGGTGTGAATGCGGTATAAGCATCATTAATGCCAGCTACGCTGAGATTTGTATTGCACGAGTGTCTTTTGCAGAGAGGAGTAAATAAATAATTCATGGGTAATCAAACCCATCGTGCATGCCATTAAACGTAACGGGATAGCACCTCCACAGAAAAACATCACACACCAGCTTTTCAGGTAGCAATTCAACGGTCGTGTGTACCAAGGGTGCAAGGAGCCGAATGGAAAGATTTAAAGACGCAGAGCTAAATCTCGCATGAGCCCGTTCCCTCAACAGTTCTCAGAGCCCTCTCCTCCCATGTGAGGTTTCAGTCCTTAATCGTGGTGGGGTCAGGCCAGGCCAGTGCTTCTCAAATTGTCTGCCTGCGAGACCTCATGTTGAGGTTTCAATAGAACAATAATCCCACAACTCCAGACAAAACAGAAACATGCAGAGTATAGCAAATATAGCCTTGTAGCCTTCAAATCCCCACCCTCCTACCCCCCTGCCGAAAATCCACCTCTTCCGTCTGGCTTTCCCAAGTTCCTCACTCATAAGGTTGCTCATTTATGCTTCTTCCTAGACTGCCTCATCCTTTGAGATCCTGCTTCTTTTTTGTAACTAAATCAAACACCGGCAACTTCTCGGCTTCCTGCATGTCCCTACATGCCCCTCCCCTTTTATTTATTTATTTATTTTTATTTTATTTAAAACTTGCATCCCACCCCTCCTGCCCAAAGGCAGCTCGGGGCGGTGAACACCACAAAGAAGTTAACAATAAAACATTTAAAAACAAAATCAACAAATTTTAAAACAAATCATACAGCTCACCCTCCCTTCCCAAACCCTACCCCCACCCTCACCAAAAGCCTGGTGGAACAGCCAGGTCTTACACAAACGTCAAAACAACAGGAGGGTGGGGGCCAACTGAGCCTCCTCCAGGAGTGAATTCCACAGCATGGGGGCAGCCACCGAAAAAGATCTCACATCAGTGAGACATATTAAATCTTTCAATTTAATACCCCACCCCTCCTGCCATCAGGCAGCCTGGGGCAGCTTACAAAATAAAAACACAAATAAAATCCAATATAAAACATTTTTTAAAACTGCCAAAAGGAGGGCGACATTTAACACCACCACCCTACCCCCATCCCTCCCCCGCCACCCTTTCCCCCCTTTCCCCCACCAAATGCCTGGTGGAACAGTCAGGCCTTACAACTTTTCCAAAAAGACTGTTTAGGGCTTTATAGGTCAAAACCAACACCTTGAAGCGGGCCCAGAATGCTATCGGCAGCCAGAGCAGAGCACTAGTCTAGTCTAGAGGTGATGAAAGCATGGATGAGGGTGGCCAGGACAAAGTCTGAAACATACGGCCAAAGCCACCGCACCAGATGTAATTGGCAAAAGGCACTCCTCGCCACAGCCTCCACCTGGGCATCCAGGTGGAGCTGTGCATCGAGGAGCAACCCCAGATTCCGCACCTGGGGAACCAACGTGGGACAGACCCTGTCCACAACAGGAGCGGTTACCCCCATCACCTTACCCACCGCCATCACCTCCGTCTTGTCAAGATTCAACCTCAGTCAGTTGGCCCTCATCCAGTCCCCCCACAGCCATCAGACACCGGGTAAGCATCGAGACTGCAGGGCCCGAGTCTGTTGTAAAAGACAGGTACAGCTGGGTGTCATCCGCATATTGATGGCACCGCACGCCAAACCTCCTAATCATCTCACCGAGTGGCTGCATATACACGTTGAACAGGAGAGGGGACAAGACAGAATCCTGTGAGACACCACATGAGAGGTCTCAGTACGATTAAAAACATTCTCCGAGTACCACTCGCTGAGTTTTTCCCACTAGGAATGAACGGAACCATTCAAGAACAGTCCCGCCCACGACTGCACAGTCCCGCAGGTGCGTCACCAACATCTCATGGTCAACGGTAACAAACGCAGTTGAAAGATCTACCACCACCAACAGGGTCGACCAACCCCAGTCTAACTCTCGATGCAGGTCATCCATCAAGGCCACAAGTACAGTCTCTGTGTCATATCCCGGACAAAATCCCGACTGGGAGGGATCAAGAAAACCGATGCGATCCAGATGCCCCTGCAGCCGCTGGGCCACTACCCATTCAATAACCTTCCCTAAAAAGGGAAGGTTAGAGACAGACCAATAGCTGGCAAGGGAGTCAACGTCAAGCAATGGTATCTTGAGCAGAGGCCGCACCACCAACTCCTGAGACAGCCCGGCACTCTGCCCTCCCAGAGGGAGGCACTGACCACCCCTGCCAGCAATGGCCCCATTATCTCCTTGCAAGATTTCACTAGCCAGGACGGGCACGGGTCTAACTCACAAGAAGTGACCCTAACTGCCCCAAGGACCCCAATCACATCGGCGAGCACCACCGACTGGAATTGATCCCACAAAACTGGACAAGATGGGGCTTTCATAACCTCCGGCTCTCCTACTGTAATAAGTGCAGCATCGAAGTTGCGGTGAATACAAGTGCTTTTAACTCACAAAATAGTCCAGAAACATGTCACAGCATGCCGTAGATGACTCCACTCCTAGGTGGAGGGAGGCTGGACTGACCAACCCCCACACCACCCAGAAAAGCTCTACTGGACAGGACTTAGCAGATGCTATGAGGGCAGCAAGAAACTCTTTTTTTGCTGTCCTCATAGCCACAGCATAGTCTCGTAAACAAGCTCTATGCTGCAATCTGTTGACTTCAGTGTGAGAGCGGCGCCACCATCACTCCAACCGCCGCCCATTCCGCTTCAGCACCCACAGGTCCTCCGAATACCAAGGAGGCCTGCGGTGCTGTCGCCTGGGAAGTGGACATCTAGGAGCCGTTGGATCAATGGCCTCAGCTAGCAAGACATTCCAGAAAGCCACATGGTCATCGATGAGACGGCCATCAAAATCAGAGGGTATCTCCCCCAGAGCCCTCCGAAACCACTCCGGTCCCATCAATCTGCACCCCCACTGGAACTACAACTGCCAAAACTGCCTACAGGACCGCCTCACCCCCCGGGTGCTGGATCGACCCATGCAGTCATCTGGGGGGGCCTGCTCGAGGTCCCCACGCAGAAGAGGGCATTCTCCGTGGCCACACCATGGCTGTGGAACTCCCTTCCAGTTGGGGTGCAGTTGGTCCCAGACCTCCCCTCTTTTCGGAAGACTTGTAAGACCTGGCTGTTCCACCAGGCGTTTGGTGGGGGAGAGGGGTGAAAGGGTAGAGGGTGTGGATGGGGTGGTGATGGCGGTGCTAAATGTCGCCCTCCTTTTTATAGTTTTTTTTAATGTTTTATATTGGGTTTTATTTGCGTTTTTAATATTGTAAGCCGCCCCAGGCTGCCTGAAGGCGGGAGGGGCGGGTTATTACATTGATAAATAAATAAATACTACATAAATCTCCACGGGCGAACCATAGAAATTGGTCCCACATCCATCCGGGGACAGACATGCGCCAGAAGAGAGGTCTGCAGGAGGTAATGGTCCGTCGATGACAAGGGCATTGCTAATATCTCCCCCAATAGCAGAACACCTGCCTCAAGGCCGGTGCAAAACATGAGATCCAGAGCATGCCCCCCCCCCATGTGTTGGGGCCACTAACCACCTGGGACAGGCCCATGGTTGCCACGGCGGCCATGAACTCATGCTCCGTGCCCCCAAGGATGGCATCGGTGTGAATGCTGAAGTCGCCCAAGACTAATGTCTTCGGGGACCGCAACACCACCCCGGATACCACCTCCATCAGAGCATGCAGAGAGGCTGTTGTACAGGTAGGTGCACGGTGTACAAGCAGCACCCCTAAACTGTCCCCTGCCAAATCAAACGCAAGGTGAAAGACCTCCATACCAACCATGGTTTGCACCAGATACCTCCTCACAGACCATCCCTCTTTAAAAATCATGGCTACACCGCCCGCACCCCCAGCCCTTCGACCGTGGCTGATGCTGCACAGAATACCCGGCTGGAACAAGGTCAGCCAGGATAGGCCCCGGCTCGAGGTCCAGTCAGGTTTCCGTGATACATACGAAATCGGCGTATGTTGCTTTATTCGTCACCAACCTCACATTCAACAGCAGCAGCACAGGGTCAGAGGCTGTCTCTTATACACATCTAGATGTGTATAAGAGACAGGGCCGGTCACGACCTCAATGGCTGCAGCCCTCCCCCCGGCAGGGCCCCGCAGCCCAGGCCCCCGTCTGGCTGCCCTGCCCTGGTGGCAGGGGAAACCACCACCACCCCACCCTCTCCTCCTCCTGTCTCTTATACACATCTAGATGTGTATAAGAGACAGGGCCGGTCACGACCTCAATGGCTGCAGCCCTCCCCCCGGCAGGGCCCCGCAGCCCAGGCCCCCGTCTGGCTGCCCTGCCCTGGTGGCAGGGGAAATCACCACCCTCACCGTCTTCTCCTCTCTACCTCTTTCAGCAATCCCAAACATCCCTATATATCCAAATATACCCCAATACTCTTGTCCATGCTAGTTTGTTAGCCCCTTGGAACAAGGACCTCTCTCTAATCACCACTGTTTAGCACAATGCACAACGATAAAACTGATAAAAAGTATCAACTGAGATTGTGAATCCAGCCACAGATAGTGGACTCTGACCACACTAAAAATCACAACCCATAATTTGGGACAGTCTCAGTAGGGCTGATCAGGAACCAGAATTGGTAACCCGTACAAAGAAATTCAACATTTCGCACCCCAAGATCAGGATTCAACTGCTGGATTTTTCCTCAAAATGAAACTTCCCAGATTCTCATTATGACTCCACCAGAACTACGTTTCCCAGGATGCACAGTACACTGAAATGGGGGGGGGGGGAGGAGTTACTGTTCCCAATAAATCTCAGAATTGTTTGCATTTCAAATTTTGAATTTTCCAATTAAAAGAAGAATTTGTAATTAAATAAAAAAGAATTACTCTTAAACACATGCAAGGCCAAAGAAGAATAAAATGCAGTTAGACCTGAAAATGACACAACTCATTCTTTAAAAAGCCAGGATATATTATTGGGGGCCCAGGTGTGTGTGGAGGGGGGGGTTGTTCCCCAGCAACCTCTTTGGAATCAATCCAAAATTTCCATTTGAGAGCTTTACTGGGAGCTCCCGCAGCCTCACCCTCAACTCTTTTGCGGCTGGGGCCAGATCAGTACCATCTAGATTAATCCTTGCTATACTGATGTACTGGCGGAAAATTATTTATTCACCTGTGGGATCCTTCCCGAAGCTCTGTTTGTCAGAAAGACTGGCTTTAACAGGCTGGCATACGGATGATTGGTGGTCAGGTATCCTGGACAATATTAGGCACCTGGGATTCTCAGTTGATTTTTTGCTGGCTGTGCTAAGGAGGGAGGCTGCCCGACTGTTGAAACAGAATAAGGGATATTGATATTCAAACAGCTAGAGCCACAGTCTCTGCATCTAGGGTCTCCCCATTCTATAAATCCCTGGTCTTTCGGGGGCCCGGTATGTGCAAGTCATGTCAAGTGCAGTTCCACAGAGGGCTGCGAATGCAGTGGTTTAAATCAGCAGTGGTGACAGGACGGTATATGGAGTGGACTATGCGGAGAAGACTTGTGTTTGTGGCAGTGGTCAGATTGAGGATTGGCTTCACTATTTATTACAGTGTCCTCTTTACACCAAAGAGCAAACATGGAGACGCCCGTTCTTTCAAGGTAGCTTTTGCTTCTCTTACTGAATGATTCCAGAGATGCCACTTCTAGAGCTGTAGCCTCATTTTCTGTTTCATTCTCATCATGGCCAAGCTTCATTCTCATTTTGTTGAGCCTGGTCCTGGTGAAGGGAAGACTGTTTAACTCCTGTTTTGAGGCTTTTAGGAGGACCATAACTACTGTGCATCTATATATATATATGTGTATGTATTGGTTCTGTCTTATGTATTGTGTCTTTATGTGTCTGGTATCTGACGTGGCCTGATGGTTGGCTCAGAAATAAAGTATTTAATTTGATCCATTATTGCTCTCCATTGTTTATGTAGCACTTTCAGCAGTAAAGAGCTGTATTCTTATCCTGCTCACCCTAACATCATCCCTGTGAAGTAGACCATTATTATTCCCATTTTACAGATAGGGAACTGAGTCTGAGAGTGATTTACCCAAGGCCATCCAGAGTGTACATTGCTTAAGATGGGACTTGAACCCAGGACTCCCAAGTTGAAATCCAACACCTTACACACTAAGTCACACAGGTTCACAATATCCGTTCATTAGGGGCAGTACTTCCCCTCCAAATAAGCGGATGGGTAAAACGATTTTGTCACTTATGCAAAACCGAAGCGAAGACTCCCCTATTCAGATTACTTTGTGCTTCTCCGGGACACGACCGATGCAATTTACAGCCTATTCTAATGCTTCAGGCCTACACTCTGATACAAGAGTTGCATTATTTTCCATCTCCTTTAAGCAACGGGCAAATGGTGAGTAATGTTACTATGCTGAGTCATCCTAACTGCAGACAACCCTTGTTGGGTGGCACTTGATACTAATCACACTCTCGCTCTCCATTAAAGCAGTGGGCGACAATAATGTATTCTCTTTTATTGCCACTGCATCTCTAATTTATTTCCATTTGCATTAGCGTAATGCTAGGTGGTGATCTTCCATTTTTCTGGATGGCTATCATCTACATAATCTCTGTACAGCTCAGATACTTGGAACAATTTAGTCATACAGCGGCAAACTTAGGACAAGATATTCAGTTGGTATATTCATCAAAAGGATCGACCACGGGTGGCTTATCATTCCATTAGCCAAGGCTCTACCAGGGTAAGTAACATAGCAATAATTTTAAAGCAAAATCAAGACCACCACAAACCTTCCCTTTTGGAGGCTTACTCCACCCTAGCTTTCCTGTTTCTCATATGCTATCAAGAAGCCAACTCCTACTTCCATTTTGCCAGCGGGGCAGCCTGAAGTATGTTGCAGCCTTGAACAGGACACCTTGAGTGCCCTCCCACCCCCCAGCTCTAGGACGATAATCAAGCTTTCAAAGAGAGCCAAAGATACCTCCTCGTATACCCCTGAGGAATTCTTACCTTAATGATTGCTGCAAGATGACTTTAGCAGGGATGCTTTTAGTGTTGACACATGGAGACTCTGGGTTTTGATCAAGAAACTCCAGGCTTCAAGGGAGAATCTGATTTCTCTGGGTCATCCAGATCATCTCTGGTAACCCAGAAAAATTAAGGCTTCCTGAGACGTCTGAGAGCAGGGGGGTCATGTCAGATGTGGGTGGGCCACAGGGACTTCCCGAGCCCCTAACATGGTCCTGTCACTATGGAGTGTCATGGTGCTCCATTAAGGCTGAGGTTACATCAGAAAGGGGTGTGACCAATGTGGCCCTGCCCCCTCTGGCTGAAAGCCCAGATGGAGGTGGCAACCCTAGACCAGTGACCCATGTTTATTTTTCTCCATTGTTCGAAATGGGGAAAACAGTGAACACAGGTTCTTTCCATCCCAATAGAGATGATGGTAGGGCATGGCTCTTGCACATGCTCCTGCTAAGGGAGCTCAGCCTACATAGACAATGGAGTGAAGGATGACAAATTCCCACTGATCCACTCAATGCTCTTTATTTTTTAGAGGGAGAAGAGTCTGATACTTTAGAACTACAGAAGGTCCCTACCTCGAGGTCCCTTCCAATCCTAAAATTGTATGGGTCTATGAAATGCCCCCTTTAGCAGATTTTTTAAACTGCTACCCACTCCCTTTCAGTGCTTTCCATTTACCAAAATCCCGTAATTAAGTTCAAGGTGTTTAACACACATCACCATCTTGGGGAGATTACATGATGAATAGAGTTGAAAAGAGCAGCTAAATTGCTCCTCATGAGCAATTCTGCCATCTCGGGAAATGGGATAGATTTCCCAACCATTTACCAACACCGATATGCTTTCTCGATTCCCAAAATACCACAAGATGCCATCACAATTTACCAAGTTACCATTTACCGTTACTGTGTACTGTTACCATTTATTTTATGTTTATCACATTATTGAGGGTACCATTTTACTTCCAGGTTTCTGTCTGTTAGTTGTTGACCACATATCTGAGTCAACTGCTGTGTGAAAAGCAGACCCACCCCTTCACCTTCTCCTCCACACACCACCCCCACCTGCTCAAAATTTTGCCCTGGCCACCAATCAGAATTACACCCCTCGGTCCCCGATCTGCAATTGGATTAGAGACTTGTAAAGGAATCTGCGTGCCAACCAATAAGTGACAAGAAAGTTCAAGGAAGAAGAGTGCAGAGAAGACAGAAGAAATACAGGGTTATTTCATTGGTATTAAGTCTCAGGATTTTAAATTGACAGCAAAGCAGTGAACAGCAAAGCGGTAAACAAGATTCCAGTAAACCCATCATCGGTAAATTGGGAAATGATAGGTTGAGAGAGACTTTGGCCACTTTCAGATATTCCCCCCACACCTCCAGCGCGCATATTCTGGCTGTGGGGGGGGAAATGCGCTGCCAGGATATATACAGGAATTGGCTGGTATGAAAGCCCCCCCCCCCCTGCCCCCGGCGGCTTTGCCAGCAGAGACGCGCAGGGATGCAGAGCAGGAAATCGAACTCTGCATCCCTGCACATCTCTGCCGGCAAAGCCGCATGGGGGGGGGGGGGGGGTGTTGAAAGTGGCCCTAGTCAACTACTGATAGTTTCTCAGTTCTACCAAGACGGTATCAGGAACCATGATTTTGACGGGAATTCCCATTTATGCAAAATCTCATTTCAGTCTAGTGATGAACCACAATATTTGAGGTCCTACCACACTGGGACTGTATCTGGCCAAGTAGACCTAGAAAGGTATACGGCAGCACAGTTTATGTAAGGGGCAAAAACTGTTCTCCATTTCCAGAAACTGATCGGGAACATCAGCCTCCCTATGGAGTCACAACACTGTTTCATCTCTCTTCTCCTCCATGGAGATTTACACAGAGCAGAGGTTAATATTAAGGAAACAACACCACAAGGACCTTACAGCTTTAATTACATGATTTTCAGCCATTGCGAATTCCTTTTTGATGTATTACCCAAATGAATAGGGTAACAACCCCAAGTTGCTGACTAATTAAGTTTTCGTATATTCGCCAAAGCTGTTTTTTTGCACACTAATTAAATTTACAAGCAGTTACAAATTTAACAGGTTCTCCAATATCTGCCAACGGCCCTTCATAATCAGCTCAAATTATAGAATATCAAATAGTCTGTCACTCCCTGGGAAAGGGTGAGATGTGGGAGGAGGCGTTTCCCAGAGAGCAGCAGATGGAACAGCTCATGGCCTGAGGAACTGTATGCTAGGGACTCATGCCACACAAGCCTTCTACTGTCCATCAGGGAGGGAGGGGAAATCAACGGTCTCTCCAGTATTGTTGGGCATTCAGAATGTAGACAGATGTCGGGGGAGATAGGTTGAGGCAAGGAGGCCAGATCACAGTTGGGGCTGGACCACAAGCTGGGAAGTTGGGAACAAGAGGGCAGGCTCAGAACAAGCAAAGTTGGGAGGCTATGAGCAGGACTGATACATAAGCAAGGCTGGAGGACTTAGGGAACAGCTGGGTTGAGAATCAAAGGCACAGCTGGGGAGCCAGGAGCAAGAGTAGGGATCGGGACAGGAAGAGGAGCAAGAACATGGCCGTGAGTCAAGGCAAGGAAACTGTAAGACAGCAACAGGAAGTGGAAGTGCTGTTTTGCCTGGTTTCCTGTGTTTATATTTGGACAGGCAGCCAATCAGCGAGCTGGGAGGCCATGGGTAAAGGAGCTGGAACCAGGGCCCAGAGGACAGATTCTGGGCTGCAAAATCAGCCCACCACCCCCAAAACCCCAGAAATATCAGTTCAAGAGTCGGGTCCTGACAAGCATCGACACCTGATTTTTAATTTTCATGGGGAGTCCCTCCAAAGTTTGGGCATAAACATTATGGTGGAAAGATGAGATAAAGGGGATCCATCACACTGAGTTTGAAGCCCAAGACACAATTCCGTCTTTAACTTAGGTCCTCCAAGAGCTCCATGGTGACAACAAAATGGCCGTCATCCCAGGGTGTGGGGGAAAAACTTAAGAAGAGGACTTCCCCCTGCATCACTCTACCCCTCTTCTTGCATTTGAATTTGCCTGGCAACTGGAGGAGTGAGCACAGCAGCTTCCATCCTCTCCGCACCCACTTGGCAAATTCAAAAGCTGGCGGCAAACGGCATTCTTTCCTGCAGTTGCTGTGGTGGCGGCAGCCATGACAGCAGCACAGCTGCTGAATGCCTGGGTGTGCGGTCAGACGGTGTGAGGGGGAGAGGAATCCAAAAGAAGCGCGTGTCAGAGACACTGCGTGTTAGGAGGAGAGGACTGTGGTGATGACATTTCATTTAACTCGGGTGCACAACGGCACGAGTTGGAGAGGCCCAAGGGCTACTGCTGCCCTGTTTGCATTACTCTGGAGGCTTGTAGAATTGCATGCAACCATGACCAGACAGGAGTCAGTGGCAGGAGGCGAAGCAAGGATGAGGTTGCAGGTCATTCCCTCAATAACCGATGAGGAGCTCATGTGAAAACTAGTACAATTGCTGGTTGTAGAACCTTTTCCGTCTCCCTATAGAATTCCCCTTGCAGCTCTGGGACAGACAGACTCTACTGGCAGCTGAGACTTCGGGGGGTCTGAGCTGCCATCGCTGAGCCCCTTCCCCAGCAAGCAAAGCAAAAACAATCTTTGCTTCCTTCCTTCTTTTTTCTTCTTTTCTGCCAGTCACCAGTTTGAGCAAGCGAACCGTGAAATGTGGAACACTGAAATGCACTGAGAGGAACAAACTCAAAACAAGCCTAGGGCAACAGGGAGTTTATTTTATATTTATCTAGAAACTTCCCTCACCCCGACGTCTGACTTCTCTGGATGTCATGCAAAGGAGGAACTACAGAGGGATCTCAGGGGAGACAACGCCATCTCCCCGATCCCCACAAAAACCCCATCCCAGATGCCAAACTCCCTGATCCATCCTTGTTTTAAAAAAAAGCAAAAGTGAAAGTTGCACACTCTCAGGCCCGTCAAGGTGCACATGTACACGCCACATGCATATACTATACGTACACAGTGCATACCCCAAGCACTTAGCAGGCATGCACCATGTGCATTGTGGCTGGAGGCGATCCCCGCGCATATTCCGGCTGCACATGCCCCCCCCAGCCCAAATATGTTGCGGGGGGGGGGCATGTATGAAGTGGCCTCAGTTTCAGGAGGGACAGTGCCTGGCCAAAGGGAGTGCCCATTGGAATGGGGTGAATAAAGGGTTTTTGTGAAAGAATCCGGCAGGTGGCCTCAGTTGGGTGCTAATCCTGACACTACTTATCCCAGGCCCACACACCTTGTCACCATGCTCTTTAATTTGGAGAAGATCTTCTCATGCACATGCACACAGTAGAGCATGCAGTCTGGGATTTCCGCATCAGCACACCTGCACGGAGTGTAGAACAAGCACTTTGAAAGCCGGCATCCCAAATGCATGGGAAGCAACAGATGCCACTGTCCTATTTCAATATCTGCTCTGGCCTTTGCCCTTTTCATTTCTACAAATACCCGCTTTGCCTTGCTGGCTACTTCATCTCTTCCCACCCACCCCTTTATAATTGCGTTAGCATTTCCTTTGTTATCCACCCTCTTGACCTGCTTCCACTCTAGAACTGGCTCTTAGGGCTGATGCGGCAGCAGCTTTTACCGCGCCGCGATTCCGTTCCGCTATTTCGGAATTGCCCCCGCCACACCGTGACATTTCTGCGGATATTCTGCTAATTCCGCCGGAATTCTGCAAATCGCGGAATCGCGGAAAAATCGCGGAAAAATCGCGGAAATTGCGGAAAACCACTATTCCGCGATTTTTTGGCGCTGGCGGAATTGCGGAAATAGCGAAAATGTCATGTTTCCACGATTCCACTAAGTTGCGGAATTAAATAAGCGGAACCGCGGAATGAAACCGCGGAATTAAAGCCTCTGCCATGCCATTCCACTAATTGCGGAAACACTGTTTCCGTCGGAAATAGCTACCGCTGCGAAATTCCGCTACAGCCCTACTGGCTCTTACTTTTCTCCCTCTTGAGCTATGGGGATTGGGACATTTTCCTCTCTTCTCTTTCCAGTTTGAGCTTGTATAAAACTTTAAGAAACAAAAATACAAAAAAAACAACAAAAAAAGCAAACAAACTTGGAACCAGAAGCACTGATGTTGAAGCCAGTGGCAAAGTGTCAAGTGAGCTTAACAAGATTGGATGCTAAGGAATGAATATGCTATAGGTGAGAGGTCACTGGCTTAATAGTATTGTCATTTGATTTTTCTTCCAATCTTACCCTTCCTCTTCCACCTCCTCACTGAGGTTAAGAGCACACGTGACAGTCTGGTCTGGCCCTGGGAGGAAAAATGCAGTAAACACAAGCTGGGCCAGGTCAGGGCACAGAACAAACGTGCCCGCAGCAGGGCCAATGGGGAGCGTGGAGAGATCCACAAATGGGTGGCCAGCCCAATGATAACCAGCCATGGCAGCCCCCAACCCGGGCCGGGATGGCAGTGCACACCAGAGATAATAACCCACTGCGACCCACTTTGGCCTGGTTCGGCAGGCCTTAGACAAGGCTGTGACCTCAGGAGGTCAGAGCCCGGACTATCTGCTGACATCACCTGTGGCAATCCCTGGCCACATGTTCAGGTGGCCCAAAGCAGGCCGATGTCATGTCCATTTTTACCCTGAGATTGCAATCTAGAGAGAGAGCTTGCTGCACGGGTCCCTAATGCAAGAGATGGAGACTAAAATAGCTCATTGTAGCAGGGAGCAGTTTAAAAGGGCTGGTGTCCCTTTAAGAGAGCAGCAAGCACCAGCCTGAGGACTAGGCAGACAGGGCTGCAATGAGTGGCTAAGCAAAACAGCTGAATAACGGTTTGGCAGGGTCAGCCCTATTGGAGTTGGGGGGAAAACTCCAAATGGGATGGGGCTAAAGTAGAGACAAAAAGTGGGAAGGCACTGGCCCTTTAAGCGTTGAGAGACTTGGGCCAGCCCTGCCCACTCTGGGCATATAAGAGGAGGAGAGTCAGGCAGTGCCTGACTGTGGAGAGAGAAGGGATTATGCTGAGAGGAGCTCTCTCCAAGGTGCTGATTCCCACACTGGACAATTTGTAGGTGCTTGGACTGAAGGGGCTTTGCACTCCACATGCTCCAGTGTGCTGCTAGAGAGTTCATGGTGAGTGCTGCCAGCAAGCCAGAGGATTGATGCTTGGCTTGAAAGACCGCTATGGCGGAGAACTGTATGTCAAGAGAACGGTGTACGCTCAAGCAGGGCGGAGGCGATTAAGCCGGCCTGGAGTATAAAGATTGCTGGGACTGCAGGGTGCAGATGACTGAGCTGGCAGCCCAGAGCTAACGGAGACTGTATTTGTAGACCTGGATTGTGTTGACTGAGTTGATTCCCTAAAGAAACTGTGACCATTGAGCTACGCTCCCTAGAGTGTGAGACAGTCCAGGGTCTGATCCTGAAATTACTTACCCCAGGAAACCGCACCCTGTTACATTCAGATGATCTCTTTTATTGGATCAAAAAGCTTGCATGCTTTTGCCAACAGAGGTCTGAACTATATGGTCTGCACTCCTGAGACTGGGAGTGATGCTCCATAGAGTGGAAAAGCTTGACCCCAGGAGGCAGTAAATTGATTAGCTGACATTGTCTCATCCATGTGTCAGGTTTTTCTGGGCAAAACTCATTCCCAGTTCTGCAAACAAAAGAACTTTTGATGCAATCCTCAATAATTAAAATCAACACGCATTTAGCCACTGACTTCAGCGGGTGGAGGATTGCACCCTTCTTCACTAAGCACACAAGTGTCATCTCTTGGGGCAGCTTAGGTATAATAAATCCTTCCTCCCTACAGGTGGGCTGGACTAGATGCTCCTTGAATACCTTTTCTGGGGGGAATTTTATAGACAATCCAGTGGATTTCTGATGAGGCTACTCATGTGCCAACAGATTTGCAGAACCAGGGCATGGCACTGCTTGTTCATTTTTACCAGTTTAAGGGAAATTATTTCAGACCTTTGTAACTCCATGTGTGTTCAGAACTATATGAAATATCGCCCCTTTCCAGGAGCAGAAAGCAAGGAGAGGAGAGAAGGGAGAGGAGTATGATAGTCCATGCGGAATGGAGAGGTAAGAGAAGAAATAAGGATGGGAGACGGGCTACCTGTAAGATTGCCAGGTGTCCAATTTTCACCCAGGTAGTCTTGAAATTGGGAATCTTTGGTAAATGCCAAATACCCTATGTCCAATGCCAAATGACCTATGGCCGCACATAAGTTTGTGAGGTATCTCTTTTAAAAAAAACTCCATGGTCAGGTGGAGTGTCTGTTCCACAAGGCTTAGAAATAAGAGACTTTTTTAAAGCCCTGAATCAAAGTTATTAAAAATTTGCATAAAAACATGCAAATCTAGGCAGAGTCCAGTTTTTTCTTTGTGCCACACGATGCGCAGTCCGGACATTCCCTTTTTGTGTCCTCAATAGTTTTTTCCCTGTTCCACGGAGCATATCCCTTCTCTCTTCCCCCACCAATAAGTTGAAGACTTCATTAAACCAAAGTCCTGCAAGGACTTTCCTGTTCAGACCCCCCCACGCACGAGGCGAGTCCTTCTCCGCTCTTCTAGGACAGAAGCTGAGTTACGGAGAAAAGAAAAAGGGGTTGTTATGGAAATGGAACTCAATTCTTGAAAGAGAAATATATATATTTCAACTTCTCTTTTATGTATTGGTGTTTACTTGTCACGGCCAGTGGCCTGCACAAGGAAGAAATAAACAAACCTTGATATTTCAACTTATCAACTTTGGCCCCTAGCTGAATTGCACCCCAAACCTTGTAACGCAACCCTTCTCCAACTCTCTCTCCTCTTCCACATTTGTACCCCAGAATTCTTACAGAACGTTCTGACATCGTGGCACTCCAAGGATGCGGGGTCATGTCAGAAGGGGCGGGACAAAAGTGGTGTCTGGACCTTTTGAACATAATCCCTCCCTTTATGGAGAGTCTTGGATGACATGATGCTTCATAGAGATGGGGTCATGTCGGAATGAAGACAGTAACGTCTTTAGGCTCCACCCCCAGGACCAGCCTTACCACAGAGCAACCTGGGGTGACCACCCTGGGCCCTGCAACAGCACCCAATTTCACCAGCCCAACATGCACTTTCTTCCAGGGGGACCCCAAACACTGCTAGGGCCCTATAAAGGGTGCCCCTGAGGGAGTGGGGCCATGTGGAAGGGGATGGAGTCATCAGGAAGGCCATAGTTTATCATCACTCCAGGGTC
This sequence comes from Sphenodon punctatus, assembly GCA_003113815.1. Classification (NCBI taxonomy): domain Eukaryota; kingdom Metazoa; phylum Chordata; class Lepidosauria; order Sphenodontia; family Sphenodontidae; genus Sphenodon; species Sphenodon punctatus. Next base: position 9,578,079 of record QEPC01011901.1, on the reverse strand, counting down.
CACAAATTCAAAGGCTAGCTCTGCCCAGCCTACTGATGTGGCCACAGAAGCTGCAGATTTCTCCGGTTTACAGGGTTCCCCCATGGTCAAATTGCACAAATCAGGAGGCCACCCCCCGGAGTCTGGAAACTCTGGTTTTAATACCTGGAAACTGGGGGAAGGGGAGGGGAAATTTCAATTTATTTCATTCTTCTAGATTTTTTTGTACTGGATTTTAGATTTGTTCTAAAATGTGTCCATAAATAACAGTGTAGAGCAACACTTTCTAGCCTTGCGACTTCAATGTGCTACACTTACATAACTTGCAAAGTGTGTCCCCCCCCCCCCGCCAGAGTCACACAAAAAGTATATTTTAACTAGGGTTGCATGAGAATGTGCTTCATCCTCACAAGAATCGAGAATTGTAAATGAGATCTCAAGGATTGTAAGCTCTCCGGCAGGGACCGTGTCTATCTTATTCTTTGTAAAGCACCAGGTACATAGCTGGTGCTATATAAAAGCTTATAATAATAATAAAGATCTTGCTGACATTACACATGGCAAAACAAGAGGACCTTACTCCCATTGTGACCTGTTGGGTGCTTCTCCCAAGCCACCATGATCGGCCACTGTCGGAGACAGGATGCTGGGCTAGATGGACCACTAGTCGGACCCAGTATGGCACTTCTTATGTTCTTATGACATTTCAAACATCTCAGAAGATTCTTGGAAAAATCTGGTCAAGAAAGAGCCCATTCTTGATGGAATTTTCTCAGTTGGGGCGATCTCACTACAGCCCTAATTTTAACCTGCGGGTGAGACAGAACGTTGGTTTTGTCACACCCAAGAGCAAAAGTTGGGCTATTTTCAAAAATCTCTCCGTGATGGCAGCCATTCAAGTTGATGGAAACTATCCCATTGAGCCTACAAGATCTTACTCTGACAGCATGGCTGTGAAAACAAGAGAGGGCTCCATTGAGTTAGGAAGGAGATTAGTACAGCAGCACTACTAACGAACTGAACTGAGCAGCCTAGCTCATTTGTAAAATTACATACAGTATATGATACATGCCTCCAGAGACTCTTCCGACTTTCCATTCTGCAGTGGGGCTTAATTACTTTTAATGTCTCGTGAATGAATATTTAGCTGTACAGATGTGTATTATTATCACGGCAGTGCATTCTCCAGAGTACAAGGGAGCAGCAGGGCAGGGAGAAGAGTCATTGAATTAAAAAGCCGTTTTCAGCTACTGAGAGTCTTTTCCTTATAGCCAGGATTAGGGCTTCAACAAAGTACTCAAAAATTTGGGCACCTCCAACAAATTAGGGTGTCCAAATTGACCCGACCCCATCCGAGCACCATTGATGCCTGAACAGTACCCGACGGGCTGCTTGAACACATGGGCTGGCCTTTGAAAGTGACACGTCTCAGCCAGGACCACTGCAGAGCCTGGCTCTGCAATGGTCCCAACCGGGGGGTGTAAATTTCAAAGGCTGCTCACACACACACAGTGCTCTCACTTGAGAGGTGCTGTTGGCGGGGGGGGGGGTAGCTGGCCTTTAAAGCGACAGGCCCCAGCTGGGACCACTACAGAGTCTAGGCAATACCCGAGAGCACTATGGAGTCTGACTCCGCAGTGGTCCTGCGTGACAGGCCCTGGGTGGAACCACTGCAGAGATTCGGACTCGACAGTGCTGTCGGCCAATGCTGGTCAGTTTCAAAAGTGGTTTCCTGGCCACAGCACCAGTCAGAACACAATTGGGAGGGGGGGAGCCTCCAGGACGGAATTGACACACCTCAGGCCCTCCAGGATGGAATTGACACGCCTCAGCTGGAGTGCTGCAGAGCTGGGCTCTGTAGCGCTCCCGGCTGGGGCGTGTCAGTTTCTCTGGGTAATGCTCTCATTTTGAGGCATTAGGCTCCTGGCTGGTGCTCAGGAAGCCCGTCAAGTGCCCAATGGGGAGCCCAAAAATGAGGGTATTACCTGCTGGTATTAATTTTAGTATCCGATCCAACTCTAGCCGTGATTCTATGAATTCATTGCTGCATTTTTTGCTGAATTTGGCACTTGGATTAATTTTCATAGAAACTGCCTCCAGCACTGGCTGGACAGTGCTGTGATCTAGCCAGTGGAATGCCAGCTCTGTGAACGAGGCAATAAAATGTTAGCCCTCTCAACTGTTGGTATAAATTCTGAGGCTGTACAGCCTTCTGCCACATCTGCCAACAGAGGTAGCTAACAGCCACCCACCCTCCTGTAGAGAAGAGTCCCCTGTTGACAGGTTTGTGTGATACTTTGAATTTTTTTTTTTTAATTTTTTTTTTTTTTTTTTAAGGATAGGAGATTCCAAAAATTGATGGAATGGGATACTAGGAATCTCGTTTGCTCTTTTATAAAAAAATAATAATAAATAAATACATTTAAAATTGCATACTTTATTCTGCTCACAATTTTGGATTTTTTGCTCAAAGAATTTGGGTCACTTGGTCACAGAATTTGGAAAACTTACAGAATACACAGGTCCCTGTTATATAAATGTTGCTCACCACAAAACATAGTGCAAAGATCTAAACTAGTGCAAAGTTTGTTGAGAACGCTAGGGGTGGTGAGTTTGGGGGTTGAATTCCAAGCTTGACTTTCAGAAGGGGGTGGAGGGAACACATTTTTGCTTCAGAAAATTCACATGGCAAACAAGGTAATTTTTTTAAACTTAGAAACAAGCTGGTGCAGTCCATTGAGCATGCCTTTCATAGGGAAGGAGGGAGACAGCAAGGAAGCGTCCCTCTAACAAACATCAGAGACTCATTGACTCCATTTTAACTGAAATTAATATGGTTTATTTTAATGTTTGAATATATTGTGACCCACCCCGAGATGCCGGAGGCAGGAGGGGGCAGCATATAAATTGTAAAAATAAATAAATAATAAAATAATAAATAAATTGTCTTAATGTTCCTCCAGGAACCAGTCGTTTTGAATTAATCTAGTTTACAGTCGTGAATACATGTCAACATGCAATGGACTTTAATGGGAGCTGCATCCATACGCCAGAGAGCAGAATTCTAGTCATCAACATAATTAGCAATAAAAATGTAATTCAACTTGTAAGTGACAAAAAAAGAAATACTCGGGTGCATGGATTGACCAGATCCTTCAGAAGACTCTAAATCACTTGTCCTTGGCCCCTCAGGTAAGGACTCATTCATACAGCGCTCTTTCGGAGTGGAAAAGTAATGTAACTCCACCCAAGTGGCACATATGGGGGGGGGGGGGGGATCTCAAGTCCACAGGCAAAATCCAGCCCATGGCTACTCTTTATTTGGCAATTCCTGGAGATGGCCCATGGATCTAGCCCCCTACCCTCAAACGCTGAAATACCTCGGAGGAACAGAGCAGAGACAAAGGCATGTGTTCAAGAATAGGGAACAAATCCATGCACTGATCGATGATCTGGACCTTCCTCATCCTGAGCATCCCACATGCGACTTTCTCATAGGGTATTTTCAGATGAGACACCCCAGTCTATCGTCACCCTCACCCCAGCGTGACCACGAGCCGGGGTGTCATGTCTGATCTGGCCCCGCCAGATGTTCGCCACGGGCCAGAGCAGACGTTACCCCGGACCACGGCAGGGCTACCACAGGGTGTGCGCTGGGCTCCTGGCCAATGCACATCCCACGGTAAACCCTGCCACGATCCGGGGTAGGTGACCCCTGACCATGGTAGAGCAGGCCATCACATCTGATGGCCCACTCCACCCAACCCCGGCCCGTGGCTGGAGCGATTCCACGCAGGCATGATGACCTGATAGGCTATCACACGCGCCCGTCAGGGAGGAGGCAGGGCCACGCTGAGGAGCTCAGGGGGTGGGGGCATATGGAGCCACGTCTGCACATCCCCCACCCTCTCCCTGCCCCTCCCCAGCCCCCTGAGAGTTTGTTCAGCGGCGGAGCTTACCCCACCCTGGGGTGGACTTAGGCATGGCATTACTAACTTTCAAAGTAGCCCAAGGGAGGGAAAGGACCCCTCACTCCCGTGTTAAAACCTTACTCTTTTCTGGCTTCCCAGGACCAAGTCCAACACCTACGAAATCAGGGTTCAGATTCCATCTTACCTATGAAGTCACCAAGTGGCCCCGGGCAAGTCATTGAGTGCAGCCACGTGAGCTGCACGGGCCCAATCCCCATGCAGCCTCGTGGTGGGCAACAGCAGCCGCAACACTTCGGCGCAAGTGCGGGGAGCTGGACAGAGTCACCGGGAAGCCGGGAAGGCCTACCACCATCTGAGCCGCCACCGCCGACCACATGGGCAGGCACCCAGCCTTGCCCCGTCTCTCGCCCCTGGCTCTGACATGGCCGCATGCAATGAGCAAAAGCGCCCATTGCTCAAAGACCCACAGTGGGGCAGAAAGGTCCCGACCACACAGGCAGCCAGCCACCCCTTGGGTAGCCTTACCCAATTTGGGTAGCCTTACCTGCTACTCACCCTGCCCATCTGACAGGCACTGGGCACACACAAGCCACTGCATGGCATGGTCCAGCTGCCCAGAGGGGGTTAATGCTACCCAAGGCATAGCAGCCTTCTCAGGGTGTCTCGTGTGGCTGCACCCATAGTCTTTCTGCCGCAAATTGCCCATCTGTAAAATGGGAATAATAAAGCCCTACCTCAGAGGTTGTTGATGGGGAAAACTAGGTAAGGATTAGCACTTGAAACACTAAAAGCACTTTCCCCCTAGATTTATAGCCTTGTATTCCTTTCCCCAGTACTCTGGGGCCACATGATAATTACTCTTTGCCTAAGGAAATTTCAGTAATGGCTTAATTTACCGAGTACAAATACTAGCCCATAAGCACTCATTACTTAAATGGTAATTGTTGGCTGCTTCATTTGTTAGTGATCCCCATGCATTGGTGGGGTGGTTACGGAAGGAGCTATTCTCTAGTTGGTTTAGAAGCCTAAAATCCCATTGGAGGTCAATAGGGTTTTCTAACCGTGAACAGCAGTAAATCTGGGTGCCATAATACGTACGTTGTTACAAGCTAAATAACAGGGCTTTGCTGCAGGACGGTGGGTTACAAGGTAATTAACTTTTGAATAATTGAAAGTCGGTGGGAGTTTTCCATGAGCAAGCTGTCTACGTGGCTATAGAGTACACCAGAATGAGAAGAACATGTAATCACTAAGTAGCTGCATTTGGGCCAAATTCACTACTGATTTCATGTCCTGGATGTCATGGAAGTTATACCAAGGATGAACTTGGTCCACCATTTTTACCAGTAAGCCCATTAAGTGTAATTACTGAATGGTTAGTGCTCATTATGGTTCTCTATTGGAGCAAAGTTTCACTCGTGCTTTGTGAACTCTAAGCAAGAACACTCACACTTAAAAGAACTTCCTTAAATCCAAACTATTTCTTGTTCTCAGTCTGTGCTTTATTATTATTTTTGGCTAAATTAACACATGGCCCCAAAAACACATTTCCCCAACCCCCAAAAAAGTTTGTGGTATCCAGTTGCTCCCAATTAATCAGAATTTTCTCACTCCTAAATGTACGCAAAGCTCACATTTCCCAATCAGCCAGAGCAGGTCAAGCATTTTTAATTCCAATCGTCATTTTGCATGGCAAAAATAATGGAAACATGATTGGTTTCTTGACATTTTTGAGTCTCCCTGAGAACAATGCTATTTCCCTCTGTTTTTCAGTATATGTGCATTGTGAAGAATAAAAAAAGTTTGTTTTACAACTGGAAAAAAAGTACCATGAAAGCAGAATGTTTTTCATTTTAAAATTAAATATACATTTCTTTGGAAAACTGAAGTGGTCAGAACTGTCTCAGGGTTGTTTTTTTAAAATAATTATTAAAATATGCCAATTTCCACCTAAAAAATTCTAACTCTATAACAGCTCCTCCTCCCCTCCCCCTACCCCCCATTTTTAACCTATCACTACCATTCTTTATAATCTCTCATTGTCCTTTACCATATTAAGAACCACCACATCCTGGAGTCCAGGACCCATTTCTAAAGCCCAGTTCTCTACATGTGTGTTTTCTCCTCTGGCTCTTTGTACAGCAATAAGTTCTTCCATTTTTATTGATTATTTAGACAGGGCCTATGATCAAAAAGCCATGATTAGAGAGATATCCCTGCCCCAAGGGGCTTACAGTCTGGGGCTTGTGATCCTACCTGCAGACAAAACTATAACTTGAAGGTGTTGGTGGAAATACGTCCCATCCAGAAATAGGAGATTTACCCAAGTACGTGTAACATGTACCCAGCAATAAATTGTTCATAGGGACAATTTTTGCAAGGCCCTGCTGATCCAGAACAAGTGCTTTGACCACACTGGAGGTAGGAACAGAGGCGGTTGTGGGGGAAAGCGAGTTCCTACCTCCTGAAACTCGTTTGCAACTACCCTATGCCTCTGTGATCCCAATGGTTGTCCAGATGCACAAGTGTCCAACCAATGTGATGGATAGTTACCCAGCTTGCTATCTGAACAATGGTGTCTGTGCCTATCCCGTGCCCTTGAATCTGCCTCAACTTTTGCCTCCTCTCGAGTTCTGCCTATATACCTGGTTCCCAATTCAGATATGGTTCTATTGCTTCCATCTCCTGGCTCCCAACCTAGTGCAATTCTATGACTGGCCTTGGTTCCCCCTCAGAGTCAACTCGGACGTTGCTATCAAAGCTCTGATGCAGCTTTGACGCCTAACTCGCGCTACACCTCAGTTGGGGTCCGTGACCATTCTACTCTCAGGAGCATGCCAGGAGCTGTTGGTGAAATCAATAGAAACTATGCATGCAGCCAAGAACTAGGTTTACCTTCAGAGTACTGGACACCTTTATTATAAATTTATTTATTCACATTTTTTAAATCCCACCTTCCCGTAAGGCTCAGGGCAGGTTACAATACACCATAACATATTCAAAATACACAGAATAAAATCAAACACAAATTCCCTAACCCCTACAATATTAGAACGCACAAACAAAATCCCTAACCCACAATTCTCCAAACCATACCCATGCCTGCCAAAATCCTGGCTAAACCAAAAAGGTCTCCAGTTGCCTCTGGAAGATGAACAGGCTCAGGTGAACTCCCCCAAGGGAAGGGAGTTCCATAACTTTATTCTAGCTATAGGACAGTAATTCCCAGACCATTGAATGTCTACAATGCAGATGTGCTAGTAATGGACCTTCACAGTCTACCATTATTGCAGTATTAGGCAACTGTGCTTTCCTAGATAAGACATAATCCATTCCTGTTGAAGGCTGTCTGGTTAGCATTAAAAGAAAAGATTCTATTTATAAAACAGACAGTGTGGTCAGATTAGGGTTGAAAAAAGTGTTCAGTTGTATACGAGGCAGTATTTGCTTCCTTTGCAGTTATCTGGTTTGGTTACTTCATTACCATTTTTTTGGTCCTTCGCTCACTTTATCCATATCCCTGGGGCCTCTCATGTGGAGTTCCACAAAGTTCTATTCTGTCTCCTCTCTTTGGTTCAACATGTACATACAGCCTCTGGGGGAGGTTGTGGAGAGCTTTTGATATACGGTGTTATCGGTATGCCGACGACACCCAACTCTACCTCTTTCATCTGACCCAGGCCCGGCAGTCTCTGTGCTTATCCGGTGTCTGGCAGCTGTGGAGGACTGAATGAGGGCGAGCCATTTGAAGCTGAATCCTGAAAAGACAGAGGTGATGCTGGTAGGTGGGGGACTCGGGGAGTTGGTGACTCACATCATTGATGGGGTTTGCCTCTCCCTGGCCCCTCAGGTTTGGAGTCCGGGGGTTCTCCTCGACTCCAGTCTTTGCCTGGATGCTCAGGCGTCTGTGGTGGTGAGGAGGACCTTCTGCCACCTACACTGGATACGTCAGTTTCAGACGTCTCTCTCAGACTCTGACCTGGCCACTATCATCCATGACTTCATCACCTCAAGATTAGACTAGTGTAATGTGCTCTACGTGGGGCTACCCTTGGTGATAGATCAGACACTGCAACTGGTGTAGAATGTGGCAGCCCATCTCCTTACACGGTCGGGTCGTCAGGAGCATGTAACACCAGTGCTCTGTTCATTGCACTGGCTGCCTACAGTCTTCTGGGCCCAATTCAAGGTGTTGGTGCTGACCTATGAAGCCCTACACGGTCTGGGCCCCCATTTACCTACAGGACCACCCTAGGCCCCGAGTCCTGAATCTGCCCCTGCGGTCTGCCAGGGGCACCCTCCTAGAGGTACCCTGGGTCGCTTGGGTGGTGACCATGGAAATGGCGTTCTCAGTAGTTCCACCAAGTCTGTGGAACTCCCTCCCAGTTGTGGTTCGTCTGTTCCTGGATCTTTCCTCCTTCTGTCGACAGTGTAAGACCTGGCTGTTCCACTGGGCTTTCATCGGGAGAGATGGGTAGTGGAAGGGGGGGGGGGGTTCGGTGTAGGGGACTGGGTTCTCTTTGTTAGCTCCAGTTTTATAATGGTTTTGGATTTTATATTTTTATGTTCTTGTTTATTTATATTGGTATTTATAGGTTGTTATTTATATGCTTTTAACTCATGAGATGCCACAAGCTGCCTGAGGCAGGAAGTGAGCGGGATACAAATGTAATAAATAAATAAATAAATAAATAGTACTGCTGTAACAAAGTACCAAAAATGAAGCCACCAAATAGACAAAGTTGAAAATTTCACAACGGCAATAAAGAAATTTGGATATTCGTTCATGGAAGCAGCCATGCAAATATGAAAAACCACATTCAGTTCCTGCCCTAACTCAGATGTACAGCTTCATATACCAGGGCTCCTAAAATTCTTAATTTGCCTCTCCAAGGAGCACAGATGAAACCCAGACTCAACCTCACACCACCTCCCCCCCCCCCCTTCCGAACCATCCTGCCCTTGAATCATTTATTAACTAATCACTGGCTCAAAAGCATCTGGAGGAACAAGAATTGGGGGGGGGGGGGGGCGGGCAGGGAGAGATGCACACAAAAATTATTCCAAACAAGAATTATTATTGCATCGACTTTAACTAAATCTCTTCCCACGAGACCAACTAGTTACAGAATAAACAAACAGGTATTATGTAAGTCCATTCTATCTACTGGCTTTGCTACAAATGGTGGAATTATTTCAAGCCTTTATCATAATCAGTTATCCAGGCAGAAACATGAACGTTCTGAATATCGTTAGGCAAAAAAGGCATTTTTATAAAGTTTATTTACCAAATTACGCTACAAACAGCAACGGGAACGGCAAACCTAGTCACAGAGAGTAAAGGCAGGTTTGCCTTATTATACAGCTTTGTGACCATATATTTTAAATACCTTCAAACACATTGCCATCTGTGTGTATACTATTAATAAGCAGCTTCTTCTGCTGATGAAGGCCAGTCATCTAATGCTGATTAGTCAGCTGGAGACGGCTTAATTTCCAAGCAATTAATGAGCCCCTCTCCCTCATTACATTGAATTTTGCTCTTGTTAGTGCCAGTAAACAAACAATAAGGCTCATGCATATCCTAATGGAACTACCTTACGAAGAGGATGAGATATGAAAGCCAGCAAAGGTGTTGAGAGCTAGTGTATGTAGTCTAGTGGCCTTAGACCTGGGAGTAGTACTGAATCAAGCAATTGTAGGGAATGCTGTTTCCATCAGAAACAGACCATTTGCCCGTGTTCGCATGATGCGGAAACTTACCAACTTTTTCACTATTTCTGCTAGTTCCTGTATGGTAATTGCCCTTTTTTGGTACTTCTGATAATTCTTCCTAGGCAGGAGCAGCCGCACATCACGTAACGTTCCTTACATACGGCTTACCTTCGCTTGTGTACAATCGCAAGTTCACTACGTAACTTTCACCATTTCCCTTATTGGTCCTTTTTTTGCCTCCTTGTAAACAGTGTTTTGATTGGTGTATTTCAAGGACTAGCCCTTGTTTTCTGCATTCTGATACCAGAAACTGTAAAATGCTGGAAATCGATGAAAGTACTGGAAACTAACCGATGGCAAATACGGAAGATTACCAAAAACGGGTGGACAATCATAGGCACCAATATGGACAACAGAGGAAGAACAGATTCAATGAATAATGAGGAAATACCAATGAACAGTCACAAGCGCTGCAAAAAGGGAGGTATTTCTTAGCAGTGCAGGACATCCTTGCCTCAGCTCTAACTGAGGGACCAGGATTCAAAACCTTAGCTATGAACTCACTAGAGCGACCTTAGGGCAAGTCACTGTCTGAGCTTCAGACGCCCATCCGTAAAACAGGATTAAGGACAACCTGCCCAACAGGGCTGCTGTGAAGGTGAACCAGACAAGGATTGCAAACCACTATATAGATATTGTGTGGCATGATCCATGCCAAAATTCAGTTTCTTGGATTGGCTTAAACTAAGTCTACTGCTGTTATTGCAACTACCTTAGGCCGTTTTTAGATGTTGCACCGGGGTTCGTGGATTTAAATAATCCACCGTAGAAAAGTTGTATGGGCAGCGTTTAGATGCACCACCACCATTGAAAGCCACCAGTCACGCATTCTTTATAAGCTGCATTTTAAATACTTCGATATCAAGGCATTTACAATGAGTCGGCTTAAAAAGAACGTGCGACCGGGGGTTTTCAATGGTGGCGGCACTTCTAAACGCCACCCACGTGACTTTTCTAAGATGGAATATTTAAATCCGCGAGTCCTGGTGCAACATCAAAAAACAGCCTTAGAATAGCTAAACTGGGGTGAGGAGGGGATTTCCAAAATGGCACCACCTTGCCCACTTTTGAAACATGAGTTCTGATTGGTGGCAGTAACAGCAATCAGAATTCATGTTGCAAAAGTGGGCAAGCTGACCCATTTTGGAAATGCCCCCACCTCAGCCAGGGCAGAAGCAGAGTTTTTGTGTTTAGAAGCCGAGTTTAGCACCCTTCTTATGCCATACTTTCTGTGCTCATCCAATAGGATAACCACTGCTCTGGACAGGCAAAGGCTGTAGAGCAGCACAATGGGGAAAGGGAATCAAGGAGAGAGTTGGACGCAGTTGCGCAGTTGGGCACAATCCCAACTGCACCCTCCCAAAAAGGACCACTGTACCAAGGCACTGGCCTTTGAGGACCAGTAGCCAAGCTCATTGTTAACCACGCCTTCCTGTGAGAAAGGTGCTAGCCATAGTAGCCAGCACCTCCTGAATTCTAGGGCAGTGGCCAGGCTTCACAGCACCACTGCAGCACCTTGACTTTGGCCCAGGATTTCCCTTATGGGACCCCTCTGTTCCAGAGATGCCACTCCTCCTGCTCTGGTCTGCTGTCTGGCCATTGGCCGGGACAAAGGTCTACCCAGCATGAACAGGAAGTGGTCAGAAGAATGTCTTCCTGTGTCTGTTCCTAACCACATGAGTTCCTGAGTCGCTCCTTCTTATGGTCTGTTGCCAGGTGTCCCTAATTTTAAGGGATGTCTCTTAGGATTTCAGAGCCCTACAGCTTTGGAGAACAAAATGGATGTCCCTTATTCTGAACACCACAGCACTACGGCTCCATAGAACATAAAAGATGTTCCTTATTTCAGAATCACTCTGAATGTGGCTTTGTAATGTCCCATATTTTTGACCTAGCAACTTTAGTTCCTGACCTGAACTTGAGCCCTGCCTGCTTTGTGGTCTGTGCTAGTCCCACCTGTTCCAACTTTGTCTGGGTTTCACCCTGCCTCTCCTCTGATAGACCCAGTGTGGTGTAATGGCTAGGTGATCAGTACTTGGACCAGGAGGTTGTGGGGGGGACCCCACTTCTAGCCTTGCCTTAGCCAGAAACTCACCGGGTGACCTTGGGCCAGATTTATTTTATTTTATTTATATAAAAATTTTATCCCGCCCCTCCTGCCCACAGGACAGCCCGGGGCGGCGAACAACAATAAAACAATTTAAAATGCCCCAAGCTGTTTTCAGGAGGGGTGGGGTATAAATCGATGAAATAAATAAAATAAATAAAACAGTTAAAAATTCATAAAATGCAGGGAAAGAAACCCTCCCCACCCCCACCCCTCGCCAAAAGCCTGGCGGAACAGCCAGGTCTTACATAAAGACCAAAATAACAGGCGAGTGCAGTTGCATTATTCTCTCAGCCAAACCTACCTCACAGGGTTGCTGTGAGGATTTAAAAAGTGATGTTCAACTGTTGTATGTAAATCACTCAGAGTGTCATGGCAGGGGTGCTATATAAAAAGATTATTAATTATTATTATAGTTCTTGACAAGAAAGCAACTCTACAAGATGGAACCACCAGCCCGGTGAGGGGACCACTAGGGATGAGAGGGAGAACTCCTTGCATGTGCACTTGGTGGTCAGAGGGAAACTATTTTGAGAGAGTAACAGAACAAAGTTCTGTTTGGCCAGCGGGTAGCTGTGCTGGACTAACTTGCAACACCCAGCTTTTTCCCATCCAGCTGGGAAAGAACCAAACCCTGCAGAGCTAAGACATCCGCGCTTACCCTGCAGAGAAAGACACTAGATTCCCTCTCTCTCGGCAGAGTCAGTGACTCCTGCCTGGGTTGTCTGTGTCTCAGCAGGAGGTGGGGCATTGAGGGAGAACATGGAGGAGAATCCCCACCAGGGAGCCCAGGAAGAAATGGAACTACGTGCCACAGTCCCAGAAAGATGTCAAGGGAATATTTCTACACTGACAGAATTCAGTGAGAGTGGTTGTGATGTGGAGAGACAACAGGGGAAGCCTCCAGGGGAGAGAGAGAGAGTGAATCGACTCCGTGTGGAGAAGGTGTCCAGGACATGAACAAAAGTGCAATAAAACTGGGCAGGAAACGGCAACAGTGCTGCAAATGTGGGAAAAGCTGCTTTAGCAAAGCAGACCTTGCTGAACACCAGAGAATCCACATGGGCAAAAGGCCCTATAAATGCCTGAAATGTGGGGAAAGCTTCAGTCTGAGCTCAAATCTTAGTAGCCATCAAAGGGTCCACACAGGAGAGAAGCCATATTAGTCAATTCACCTTTAATTTATATCCCGCACTCTCTCGGACAAGCTGACTCAACTGCCTTGAGTGTGGGACAAGCCGATAATTGCCTTGAGTGTGGGAAAAGCTTCTGTCTGAGCTTTGCCCTTAAGAACTATCAGAAAATCCTCACCACATGGACCAGCCAGCCATCATTCTTGATGTAGCCAAGCCAAGCGTGTGCACCTGGGACCTCGCATCCTCGTGAATGTTACACTCCTTGTCTCTCCCCCCCGCCCCCCCCCAATCTCTCAGAATGTAAGCCCTAAGGCAGGGACTATGTCTTATTCAATTACTTTGTAAAGCGCTAGGTACATTGCTGGTGCTATATAAATGCTTGCTAATAAAGAATAATAATAATAATAATAATAAATAGAAGGAAACTCCTAGGAGCAAAACTTAGGCAAAAGAGAGCTGTGGAGAGTGAAAACATCTGGTGGAGAGCAGGGAAGTGCCCTAGGAGACAAGGCACCTTATATCAGAGAGACGGCAAATCATCTCCTGGGAGGCTTCTGTAATGGGGATGAGCCAAATTGGCACTGAAACAAAAACCCATTGAGCCATTCTGTGTTATGGAAATACATCAATCCAGTAACAGGAAGAGGTTTCCAACTAGGTGATGCTGTTTGAGTAAGTGGCAAGGGAAACAGAGGCCTAGACCTGGCAAGGCAGCTTCAGTGAAGGCAAATTGATTTACAGCGATATGGGGAAGAGAATCTTGGTGTCCTTAGACAGGTGTGCCTGTACAGTACAGCCACCCTGGACCTCACACAAGGAGGGACAGCCACACCAGTATTTTTTGAGTACACAAAGATGCAACCCCTTGTCTAGAACATCTCTTGTGGGGCTCTCTCTGCACAAGGCCCTACAGACAAGGGCATAGTTATAAATAGGGGCATGTGGTAGAAGGGCCCATGAGTCTGGGGGACCCATGCACCTTAGGTCAACTGTGTCTTCTGCGCTGGAGGGAGGAACGAGTAGTCCCAGTCTATCTTCTTCACCAGGGCCCATTCCAACCTAGCTCCACTCCTGCCTACAGGACTCCACAGTTCCTATGGATGCCTCTTGACAGAGTCCCATCAGCCCCCAGCCTTCAGTTAATTAGCACACACAAAGTCAACTGGTTTGGCTCATGCAAATTCAAATATTTGCACATTATTATTATTATTATTATTATTAAACATTTATAAAGCGCCAGTAACAACCTGGCGCTGTACAGAACATATAATCAGCTGCGGTCCCTACCTGTGGCTTACAATCTAAAAGACAAGGAGGGGGAGACAAGGAGAGGGGACAGCGGGAGAGACATGGGAGAAGACAAACAAACATTCAGGCGGATGCGAAGTCTCAGGTGCGTGTACTTGGCTTGGTTACAAGGTGGTCGGTAGCAGCAGTCAGCAGAGGAGGGCTGACAGTAAGAGCAAGGGGAAAGACTAGAGGGCATTGGGAAAGGCAGCATGGAAAAGGTGGGTCTTGAGGAGGGATTTGAAGGAGCGGAGGGAGGAGGCGAGGCGGACGTCGGCAGGGAGGGAGTTCCAGGCATGCGGGGCAGCGAGGGAGAAGGGACGAAGGCGGTTGGGCGAGCAGGAGAAGCGAGGGAGAGCGAGGGAGGGGACAGCGGAAGAGCGGAGAGCGCGCGCAGGAGCGCGTAGGGCGATTAGGTCCGAGAGGTAAGGGGGAGCTTGGTCATGGAGCGATTTGAACGTGAAAACCAGGAGTTTGAACAGGATACGTTCAGGAAGGGGGAGCCAGTGAAGGGAGAGGAGGAGAGGCGTCACATGGTCGAAGCGACGGGCAGAGTGAATGACCTTGGCGGCAGAGTTTTGGATCGCCACAAGGGGGGACAGGTGGGAGCGAGGGAGGCCAGCAAGGAGGAGGTTGCAGTAGTCGAGGCGAGAGATAACCATGGCATGAACAAGGATTTTGGCCGAGGAGACAGATAGAAAGGGGCGAATGCGGGCAATGTTGAGGAGAGCGAATCGGCAGGATTTGGCCACAGAGTCAATGTAAGGTTTAAAGGAGAGGTGCGTGTCAAAAATGAAGCCCAAGCTGCGGGCACGGAGAACAGGACGGATGGTGACCCCATCAATGCAGACGGTCAGGTCAGAGGGAGAGGAGGGGGAGGGAGGAAAAATGAGGAGTTCAGTCTTGGCCATGTTCAGTTTGAGTTGGCGTCGGGACATCCAGGCGGAGATATCAGAGAGGCAGTCGACGAGGCGTGAGCGGACAGAGGAGGAGAGAGAGGGGGTAGAGAGATAGAGTTGGGTGTCATCAGCATAGAGATGGTATTGGAACCCGTGGGAGGCAATAATTTCACCAAGGGACCGGGTGTAGATAGAGAAGAGGAGAGGGCCAAGGACAGAACCTTGGGGAACCCCAACCGAGAGGGGAAGGGAGGGGGAGGTCGACTCGGGGAGGGAGACATTAAAGGAGCGGTCAGAGAGGTAGGAGGAGAACCAGTCAAAGACAGAGCCACGGAAGCCCAAAGAGTAAAGGGAGTCCAAGAGGAGCGAGTGGTCGACAGTGTCAAAGGCGGCAGAGAGGTCAAGGAGGACAAGAACGGAGTAGTGGCGCTTCGATTTAGCGACAAGTAGATCATTGGTGATCTTGGCCAGGGCAGTTTCAGTAGAGTGGAGGGGGCGGAAGCCGGACTGGAGAGGGTCGAGGGAGGAGTTGGCAGAGAGGAGGTTCAGGCAGCGGGAGTAGACGACACGTTCCAGGAGCTTCGAAGCAAAGGGAAGGAGGGAGACCGGCCGGTAACTAGAGGGATCGAAAGGGTCCAGGGTAGGCTTTTTGAGGATGGGGGAGACAGTGGCATGTTTGAAGGCAGAGGGGAAGGAGCCTGTGGAAAGGGAGAGATTGACAACATGCAGAAGGGGGGGAGCGACAGTGGGAGCAATAGAGGTCAGGAGGCGGGAGGGGATCGGGTCAAGGGGGCAGGTGGAGGGGTTGGATGAAGAGAGAAGAGCAGAGATTTCCTGGAGAGAGGCAGGAGGGAAGGATGCGAGGAGGGAGGGGGGCGGGGGAGGGGGCGGGAGGGGAGCGGGGGGCGGAGGGGGGCGGGAGGCAATATCCCGACGGATCTTGTCAATCTTGGAGGTGAAGAACGACGCAAGATCCCGAGCAGCAAGGGAAGAGGGCGGGGGAGGGCAGGGGGGTTTGAGAAGGGAGTCGAAAGTAGAGAAAAGGCGGCGAGGGTCGCGGGAGAAAGATTCGATCCTAGAGGCATAATAGCGCTGCCTAGCTAGGGAGATAGCCGAGGAGAGGGAGGAGAGGGAGAATTTGTAATGGAGGAAGTCAGGGAGGGAGCGGGATTTGCGCCAGAGGCGTTCGGCAGCCCGGGCGCAGGAGCGGAGGTAGCGGATGGCAGGGGTAAGCCAGGGGCGGGGGTCGAGGGGGCGGACGGGGCGAGCAGAGGGGGGGGCAAGAGAGTCAAGGGTCGAGGAGAGAGAAGCGTTGAGAGCAGAGACAGCAGAGTCAGGGGAGGAGGAGGCGAAAACGGGGGGGAGAAGGGGGGAAAGATGTGCGGCAAACTCCGAGGGAGTAAGGGCCTGCATATTGCGGAAGGGGCGCATAGAGGGGGAGGCGGAGGGGGGTCGGTGGGAAAGGCTGAAGGAGCCGAGGAAGTGATCAGAACTAGGGAAGGGGTCAAAGGAGAGGTCAGTTAGAGAACAGTTTCGAGTGAAGACGAGGTCGAGGGAATGGCCGTCAGTATGAGTGGGGGAGTCGGTCCAGAGTCGGAGATTAAAGGAGGAAGCGAGAGAGAGAAAGCGGGAAACAGAGGGGGCGGAGGGCGTGTCAACGTGAATGTTGAAATCACCAAGGATAAGAGTGGGGATATCATCGGAGAGGAAGAAGGTGAGCCAGGATTCAAAGTCCGGGAGGAAAGAGGAGAGGGAACCCGGGGGGCGGTAGATGACAGCAACCCGAAGGTGTAGAGGGGAGTATAAGCGCACAGAGTGGGCCTCAAAGGAAGGGAAGGAGGAGGAGGGGGGAGGGGAGAGGGTTTTGAATTGGCAGTGCTTAGCAAGGAGCAAGCCCACACCACCACCCAGGCCCTCAGGGCGGGGGCGGTGAGAGAACGACAGGCCCCCGGAGGATAGAGCAGCCGGGGTAACAGAGTTGGAGGGCGTGATCCAGGTTTCCGTAAGAGCCAGGAGTTGAAAGGGGCGAGAGAGGAAGAGATCGTGGATGAAGGGAGCTTTAGCCACGGACGAGCGGCAGTTCCAGAGGGAGCAGGAAAAAGGCAATTGGTGTTTGGGAAGGCAGGGGATGCAGATGAGGTTGGGGGATGGGGAACGGCCGGGTTTAGGCCTAGGGGGAATGGGTAAGGGGGGATGAGGGTGGGGAGGGGGGAGGGGCGTGGGTGAGGATAAGGGGTAGGTTGGCTGGAGAAAGGCTGCTGGTGAAGGGAGAGGGAGAAGGAGGGGGTGCGTGAGAGAGGCTAGAAGGAGGGAGGTGAGAGAGGACGAGGAGGTGAGGGAGGTATAGGGAGGCATCATAGGTATTACCTGCTCAGTATCGGGGGGAGTCCAGGCCTGTAGGTGTCGTGTGCGTGCTGTCAGGGGGGTGGCCCCTCGCTGTCCTCGCTCCGGCCGCACAACGGCCACACAACGGCCAGCGCCCTTTTGTCGCCGCCCAAGGGCTGCCGCCCGCTGGGCGCGGGCGTGCACCTTTGGCTTGTGGCTATGGGGTGGGGCCCTGCTCACCTGGAGGGGCTTTCTGGGCGCTGCATTATCCAAAAAACTAACTGCATCAATTTGTTTGTACAAGGAGAAACTTTGTTTGGGGGGGGGGGGGAGGAAATCACACCAAAGAGCATACACATAAGAAACACATTTTAGCTTGCAACGTTCACCTCGAACAACTCAGTCTAACGATACTCCGAAACTTTCATCACCAAGACAAAAATCCCAGATTGATTGGCCTTCCCCCACTCCTACGTCTGCCAGACTGATGATGATGTTTTAAGAGCATAGCCTTAAGGGGCTATTAGTTTATGCAAAAATAAAATTCCCCCTTCTGCCCTTAAAAATATTTATCAACAACCTCAACAAAATTTAAGGAGTTCAAAATAACCTTTTAGAGCTCCCAGGTGGGAAAGCACAGCGTGAGTACTAAATTATTCCAGTAATTACACCAATACTAATGCACAACCTTCATGTGCACAATAAATCTGTTAAAGGACAGCTGACTTTTGCAAGTATATTATACGTTATAATGCCGAGTAGACAGAGGGTGGCTCCTTATTGGGAATCACAGGCTCTTGCCTTACTCTATCAAAGTATCTTCTATCAGATTGATGAAGCACTGTGGCCTCTCTCTTCCTACAGTGTGCACAATATGCAGTTTAAGGCTTATTTGAGAAGAGTTTCTTTACTAGCAGGAGAAGCTTCGGAAAGCCCCACTTAAAGATGTGGAGGATGTGCTCGTTTTTATACTTGCAGATGGAGTGTCCACCATCTTGGCTGACACACCAGGGATTGAACTGTGGTCTTTCAGAGATGCAGGGAGAGGAGCCACACTCGGTTATCTATATCTAAAAAACCTTGCCATTTGCCATGAAGTGCTATTTCAAAGCTACCCAGTAGCCCTAAAAGTACCTGCAACACTGAACTCTGAGGCTGAGACAACAGGAGAAGGAAATCATCAAGAAGGCTTGGAGAGGATCATGATGGGATAGGCTCAACGGGAACGGGACAAGGTGTCTACATATAATGTACTAATTAGGAGTATGCATTTTGTTTTCATTATTCTAACAAAACAAAGAAAACAACAAAAATAAAATATTTTAAAAATAAAATAGGAATTTTTCATTTTTGTTACTGAATAATGAAAATGAAAGAACGAAAACACAAAATTTGTTTTGTTATGAATAGGAAAAACCTGAACACACATTTTTCTGCTGTAGTTTTTTTTAATTTTTCATCCGAGTTTGATGAAACTTGGAAGAATTGTACCCCCAATGGAGGGCACTATGTGTACCAAGTTTCAGAAAGAGTGGATAAAGGGATCCAATTTTATAAGCTGTTAAACTTTGTTATTTTACAAAAATCTGCACACACATTCCTGGCTGTAACATCTTTGTCTCCCATCTGATTTGGATGAAACGTAGCAAGATTATCTCTCCCCCCAGATTACCATCTCTGCCAAATTCCAGAGGGATTGGATAAAGGGTCCTTCTGTTACAAGCAATTTACTTGTAAACACATTTCTGGCTGTAAATTGTCTGTATTCCATCCATTTTACATGTGGCAGGATTGTATCTCTGATCTCCAGGATAATCTCGGCCAAATTGTAGACAGATTTGATAAAGGGTCCAAATTTTATAAGCAATTGAAATCTCTCTCTTTATTTTTGTTATACAAGTAAATAGCACATGCAGTGCCAGGCATGGCAGGGGGGAGTGGGCTGCAGAAGGGAGGGGGAGCAGCCCAAAAGACTGACAGACACATTCACTGGCCAATTACTGCACGCTTCCACCTTACAGGAGGACCAATCAGTGATGGCTTCAAGGCGGGCATAGAGGGGCAGATAGATATAAGCTGCTGTTCTTTGGGCCTGCTCTGTTCTGGTCTTGGTCAGAGCATTGTCTCAGACTTTACCGGCAGGCTTTTTGGGTGTGTGCGTTAGAGCTGACTGCAAGAGTTTAGCTAACTACATAAATCCAATCCCCATGTACCTGAGGTGCTGCCTAACATCCTCCTGCCCCCCTCCTGAGGTGTTCTCTGCAAGTTGATGAACGTCCCCATGCACCTAGGGTGCCCACCCAGATTGAAGCCTCTGCCAAACAGCAGAGATGACAGATATCTCTTCTGGCCAATTCGCTTGACATTTCAAAGACACCCTGGCTGGGACAGAGATGTGATTGCCTCTCTGACTGCATGCTTCCAGCTTTCCAGGACCAATCCTGGGTGGCTCGGAGGCGAGCATAGAACAGACATAACTGGGACTTCAGGCATCAAGGCAGAGGGAAGCATCCCATCAAGCAGGAGACATGGTTCACACATCCAGGCTGGCCAATTGTCACCACAATCACATCTGTCACAGCGCTGTGACAGAGGACATAAGAGAATCCCTTACTGGCTCTTTCCTAAGCAGATTTCCTAAGCTCTTTCCAACTTCCCAGTAACAAGTGTGGGAGAGGAGTTGTGGAGGACACAGCACAGAATGATATATGAGTGACATTTCTTCTGGCCAACTGGCATTACAAACACATCTTGTACCCCAGTGACAAACATAAGAGAATCCCTGGCATAGGTTTATATGCTCCAGACACTGTGGAGGCTTATAAGTTTGCAACCCTTTATCAGACATTCTGATATTTGGCAAAGTTGCTCCTAAAGGTCTGAGATACAATCCTACCAAATTTCATGTAAACTGGCTGGAATACAAAGATGTTACAGTCTGAAATGCATTTAAAAAGGTACATCGCTTATATCATTGGGACCCTTTATCCAATCCTTCTGTAATATGGCAGGGCTAGTACCCTGGAGGAGGGGTATACTCTTACCAAATAGGAAGGGAGACAAAGACGTTACAACCAAGAATGTGTATGCAGAGTTTTGTAAAACAACGTTCAACTGCTTATAAAAATCGTATTTATTTATCCAATTCTTCTGGAATTTGATACACATAATGCCCTTTGTTGGAGGTACAATCCTGCCATGTTTCATCAAAGTCAGATGTAAAATAAAAATGTTACAGTAACAAATGTGTTTTCCATTAAAACCAATGGAAATCAAAAACAAAAGTAAAAACGAAAACAAAACAAAGATTAACAAAATATAAAAAAAAGAGAGACTTTTTAATAATGAAAACAAAATGAATAAAGAAAACAAAAAAGAGTTACTATGCACATCCCTAGTACTGATGCGAATCCTCATGGAATGAGAGCCACAGAATACATGGACACACTGGATACTTTCTGCAGTGGTTTTATGGTCTCCAAGATGAGGAACAGATCAACAACATCAGCACTTCTAGCAAGTGGCTATAGCAAGTTTCTCCCTGGGCTCCCAGTCTTTATTTCCTTTTAGGGTGGCCATTCTCCCCAAAGCCCAGGCCACATTCAATAGCTAGAGACCCCTTCCTTGGGCCTTCCTCCTCAGGACCCATGATAGTTCCCATCATCATGAGTGCTTGTCGAAACTCCACCTCCCTTAGTGGTCTGGCCTGGTTTTCAGCGACTACTGCTCTTACAGCCCCTGAAGAAGGTGGAGCTAGAGCAATGGACCGATGGCCCTTGAAAGGAACAGAACCTGTTCCATCACACAGCTTATCCAAGGTGTGTGGTGGCCACTCACCTTGACGTCCCAAAGTCTTCCACCCACAAGGCACATCTGCCACCCATAGCAATCTCCAGCAGCAGCTAGGAGATTCTCATTCCACCTTCTGGCCAACATTTAGAATGTGAGGAGGTAGAACATTCCTGCACAACCAATACTCCTGTGCAAGATGCAAGCTGAAACAAATACATGCAAAAACAACTATACCTACCTAATTTCCAACGTCCAAATCAAACCAAAAATGTCAGGTACTTTTCAGTGCCCAAACCAGTTTTCAGTTAGGTACCCAAAATACCAAAATGTTGAAATACTGCCAACTAGTATTGTGGAATACCATTTTTGTTCCAATTTCACCCTGGATTTCAGGAAATTTTGGGGGACAGAATATCAGTTTTTCAGGTAATTCAGAGTACTTGGGGGGGAAAAAAATCAGTAACTGAAATTTCCATTATTATTTTTTCCCCCACTTCTCTTTCCCATCTCTGTAGAGGACCACAGTCCTCTGGAACTAAGTGACCCAGGTGACGGACATCAAGGTTCATCTCTGGTTCACCAAGTCAGAAGGAAGTTTAACAATTGGGTTGAACTCTCTAAAGATAGCACTTAGCAGGAAAGAGCAGATTTAATCATCCAAACCTTGATCAAAGAGCATAATGCTGTAAGTAATAGGTTGCAAAAGTCATTGTTAATCAAAGTTAACATTGACCTGACTCAGAAAGCATTCTAAGAGCACTAGCTTTCAGTCTGCTCCAGTGAAGCCTCTATCCGTATTATGGTTTTCAGCTAAGTCCTTTCATTTGCCAACAATTGTCTCATTCTGAATAGAGACATTACATCCTAAATGCCGTTTAGCATGCTCATCCCAATTTCTATATATGTTTTTGGATGCTGCTCTGAAGCATGCTCAAATTATCAGACTCCTTTTAGGTTCATAAAAATGAGCCCTAAGTAAGTTACAAGGTCACACAGAATCGGCTTGAACAACAAGAGAAACTAGGTCAACAGAGGTTTTGCTGCTCTGTCTGCTTGGCGCAATGTTACCAGATGAAGGGAAAGTTGTGTGTGAAAAGGAAAATTTCTTGAAAATCCTATGATTTCAGAGAAATTTTGGGAGGTCAATGGAGAGGTCTCCAAGGTTCTGCATTTTGTAGGATGGGCCATAATTTACCCCTTTTTATGTGCCTATCCCATATGTCGGATAGGCAACTAAATCCCTAACTCAAAAGGCCAGGTCCCAGATTTCAGCAACTTGGAAAGCGTAGCTCTTTCCTGCCTTAACTAGGTACAATGACTTAAGCTTAATTCCACCACCACACCTTTAATTATGGAGATGCAGACAGTAGTCCAGCAGTAAGATGGGGGTGTACCCAGTCTTTTGCACAGAGTGCAACATGTATATTTTCCTGTTGGAGAGAAGTTGTGCATGTGCACCCACTGCAAAGAACTCCTAGTTCTTGGAGAACAAGTGCAGTCTCTGGAGGCTCAAGTAGTAGAGCTGGAGGAGCTGAGGAAGACAGAAAAGTATACAGGGGTCCTTCAGAGACACAGTAGAGTGGTCCCACCTCCACACTGGCAGCCTCTGTACTGCTTTGGAGGAGCAAGGCCTCCAGGAAGGAAAACATCAAACTGGAATGGCAGAAAGTGATCCTGTAGCTGGGACCTGCCTTCCAGGCAATGTGGTGTTGTCTCACACCAAGGATACATCTCCAGCTGGGGTGCCCAAGCGGGTGGGAATAGGACAGCTGTGGTAGCTGGTTATTCGATTAGCAGGAATGTAGATAACTGGGTTGCTGGTTGCCATGAGGACCGCATGGTAAATTACCTGCCTGGTGCAAAGGACCTCATACATCACCTAGACAGAATTCTAGAGAGTGCTGGGAAGGAGCCAGTTGTGGTACATATGGGTAGCAATGACACAGGAAGATGTAGGAGAGAAGTTCTGGAGACTAAACGTAAGCTTCGAGGTAGGATATTGAAGTCCAGAACCTCCAGGGTAGTGTTCTCAGAAATGCTCCCCGTTCCATGTGCAGGACACCAGAAGCAGCCTGGGCTCCAGCATCTCAATGCATGGATGAGACGATGGTGCAGGGAGGAGGGTTTTCGATTCATTAGGAACAGGCAAATCTTCTGAGAAAGGGAGAGCCTATACCAACATTATGGGCTCCTTCTTAACCAAAACAAACCCAGCTGCTGGCACTAAAAATTAAAAAGGAGATAGAGCAGTTTTTAAACTATAATCCAGGGGAAAGCTGAGAGGTGCTAAGGAGCAAGTCGTTAAGACAGACATTTTTTTTATTTTTTTTATTTCAATAATTTATATCCCGCCCCTCCTGAAAACAGCTCGGGGTGGCTAACAGTTTCAAAAATATAAAAGGATGCCATTAATTCGGGGTAATTTGAGTATCTTAATATAGTGGATAGGAAAGAAGCAGAGAGAGCTCAGGTGGGAATCATTGCAGAACTGACAAATTTAAATGATTCTAAATTAACTGAAACAGTCACTTATAACAAGCAGAATAAGAGTAAAAAGAATATTAAGTGTCTGGATGTCCAGGTGGCGGCTGTGGCAAAGGGGGGCATTTTGCCAGTTATTATTATTATTATTATTAT
>QEPC01011901.1:9516615-9548288 GCA_003113815.1 Sphenodon punctatus | reverse complement strand
GGGGGGGGGGGGGGGGGACACCGTGCAGGCAAACTGTGGGTCACGGCAGCCGACGGGCCCATATAAACCCGGCATAGGCAGGGTTGGATTCGGGCAGACCCCAGGGTGCACCCCAGGTCCGTCTAAAGACACCCCTTAACTCTGCCATCTTCCAAACTACTAACCAGGTCTTGTTCATACTTTTTAGGCACCACAGTTAAAGTCCCATGGGAAAAGCAGCAGGGAAAATCCTATAAAGAGATCACAATTTTTACTGTTCAGAAAACTGAAAAGTACAAAGTAAATGTTGTGTTTCCATAGGACATCTGTCAATAGCAAGATTTTTATTTAAAGTATAAAAGGCCAATTGATGTTGAGCCATTGATCTGTCTGCTACTTACCCTTAGACACAGGGGAGATAAAAGTTGGTGACATTTCCATTGGTGTTTCAGTTGGAAATCTCAAAGTAATGCACACAGCTCTACCAAACACAGAGAATCTCCCAAGCTATTTAAATTGTCCACATTGTTAACTAGTTCACCACTGATTAAGTCACTCAAGAAGAGGAGAAATCCTACTATGAAAAATCTAATTCAAGATGGCATCTCCTACTGAAGCCATAATCTGACGAATCTTTGAAAAGTACTACAGCTATGACTTCTTGCCTATACAAAGATCTAACTTGCTTAGGGCAGGCGGTCTGGTCTCCTTATAAAGGCTTCACTGTATTATCCTCCTATGCTCTCTGGTCACCCAAGGCAGAGTCGCAAGAGGTTGATAGTCCTCCACCTTGTGGAACAATGTGCAAAGGAAGATTATACAACATATAAGCTAGCCATCTCAGCTGGAACATCCTTGTACACTGACCTCCCGTCATTGTAGGAGAATTTGGCAGGAACTATTATAGGGAATATTGTAGGACAGCTTAGCAGGGTGAAACATTCAGGAAATTGTACCAACAAGGGAATGTGAAAGGTCGGCTGACTCCAGTCCTTGAGGAACTAAACTACAGTACTCAGCTGCTATACCCAACCAGGAAAAGCTTTACAGATCTATTGCTTACAACAACATGCAGGGTAGATTAATGAGATTGGGCCCCAGTACTAATGCTTTTATTACTTTTGGTTATCATTTCTATAACACTTTCAGTGTTCCAAGTACTTTACAATCCTTATCTAGTAAACCATCAAAACAACCCTGTGAGGTAGGTTATTTATTCCCATTTTATAGATTAAGAACTGAAGCTGAGAGATACTTGTCCAAGGGGAACCAGAGATTTCATGGCAAAAACAGGGATTTGAATCCTGGTCTCCTAGGTCCAAAGCCAATATTTTATCCACTAGACTACACTGGCCATCTCATCAGGAGCATCCTTGCCCACTGTCCTCAACATCCTTGCCCATTGGACACCCCATTATTTTTAGAGGATATTTTTTTTCAACTGAAAAAAATTAGAGCGGGACAAAAAGACCGTGAGCCTGATCCCAAACCCCACGGATCCCATGCACAGAGTTTCCGCGGGGCACAATAAAGCCCTATACAGCCTGATCCCTACCTATCTGAGGGACTACCTCACTCCCCGGGCTCTGGGTCGACCCCTGTGGGCTACCGCCCCCACAGCCTCCTCCCATCCTCTTAATCCAACAAGGATTGTCAGCTAAAAGGTAGAATTACATGTCAAAAGGGTGGAAGGGGGGGAATTGATTCGTTTAATTTGTGTGCGCCTTGCGTATTTAAACTGCTCTGATAGGTTTATCTACATCGGGGGTGGAGAAACCTTTCCCTCATGAGAGCGACTTTGAAAACTAGTATAAGCTTTATGGGGCCAATAAACCTTGTGGGGGGGGGGGGGGAATAGAATCCAGATCATGGATCCATCCACTATCCTTGAATACACGCCCTCATCTCCACACTCTCCCCTGAGCTTACGGCTTCGGCACTTGAGGGTAAAGACTGGATCCATCGGACAGATCCAAAAATTGAGAAGGGGGCAAAAAATAATAATATTTTTTTTAAAAAAAAGAAGCAAGCACTTCTGAGACAGGATTTGTCCCATGGGCTGGAGGTTCCCCATTCCTGTTCTTTATTAGTGTATTTTTATATTAAAAACACACAGTATTTCAACGGTCCCTAGAGGTCTGGTTCTCAAACTGGGGTGTGTGGAAAGTATTTGGGGGGGGGGGGCATGAGAAGAACCACAGACTTAGGTGAAATATCCAAAATAATGGTGTGGCAAAAGGGGAAAGAGTGCAAGGGGGAGATGGAGGTGGCATAACAGGAGGGTAAGAAAGGGAGGGAGAGGAACAGAGGGAGAAAGGTCTATGCTGGTGGTGGTGGTCACATGGGGTCCTAGTTCGGGGGGGGGGCCAGTGCAGATCAAAAAAGTTGGAGAACCGCTTATCTAGAGCATTGAGGAAATCAGCGCTGTAACTAGCCTACAGCCAACGTGGCAGTGGCCACAGGTGCATTTACATGAAGGACAGCAACCAACAGTGTAATCATCATCCGCTGTGTGTCCGTCATGCTGCAGCTGCCTGCTCCAGACTGCCTTGGTGCTTAGCCAGTACTAATGGGTGGGCCCCGCCAGGGCCTTTCCCCCTCACCATTAATACTGGCTAAGCACTCCCACGTAGCACTGGCTGGCAGAAGCAGCAGCGGAGCGAGTCTAGGGCAGGCAGTTGCGGCGCGAAAGACACACAGCTGGCGATTCAGCTGCCCTGGGACAGGGTTGGTTGGCGCCCCTCATGTAAATGCAGCTGTGGCCACTGCCTAGTTACGGCTCTGCTTGAGGCAACACTTGTTACAATTGTTAATGCTACCAACACAATCCCTGTGAAACCGCATACACCAGAGGTGAGAAAATGTAACTACCTGTGCTGTAACACTCGCCCAAAGTGGCTGCCTGTGGGCATGTCCACGTGACTCCCTCAGAAGAGAGAAAAGACAATCCATCATTGAGACCACCAGAGCCTCCTGGAGACTGGGCGAGCCTGTCCTGTTACCGATATTACTGCTGCTTGAACCAACCAAACTGCTACTCAGCCAGACCTTTGATGTGAGGAGGAGCTGGGGGAAGTAGCACTGCTCTGTTCCTGGGACTGAGGAAAGACAGGAAGGATGTAATGCGTGTTGTGGCTCTCCGCAATTCAAAAGTGTTTGGTATGTAGCTGTTGGGCTTGAGAGCTCTTTCCCCACCCCAGAATACTCTCGACCAGCTAGTGTAGAAGTTCCATTCACGTCAATAAAAGTCACAATTGTGTTAACTGCTAGCCCAGGTCTTATTCCACCAGAGGACCGCACCATGAATTAAATAACTAGCACGGATGTCAACAATTGTGGCAGAATTATTTAACATTCATACGGCACTTTCGTTGCTCAGAGACCCATAGCAGGGTAGCACTATATAAAAATATTTTTTTATTAATTATTATTATTATTATTATAATATCGAGTTGATTCACACAACCAACTCTGCGAGATGGCTTATTTGAGCTTCCAAATTTGTTTATTCTACTTCGGGCTAATCAGCAGACTAATACGCCGGTCTCTGTCACCCACTCCTCACAGACAGCTCTGCTAATAACGGAACCAGCATATCCGCGGGAGCCCGAGAACGAACACACACCTACCTCAGGCCGCAAACTCCTGACTGTCCCATCTGTAGCGTCCGATACGTCTTCCTGTCATCCTATTACGAGCGCTAATCATTCTTCTTATAGGGAAGGATCGATTGGGTTTGAAAGGGTTAGCGTTAATGATAAAACCACCCACACACACCCCCTTAGGGGCGACACTGCTATTTGGATCAATTCAGCTCAGAGCTCAGAGACAGGCAATCATTTCTACTTTAGCAAGTAATAGCGGCAACCAAGCCAGTGCAGCCCCAGCCACCCCCGTCTGCACAAGATGGGACCTTGGAGTCATGTCAAGAGTCAACTATTTGAAAACATTTAGCTTAAACCCCAAGGAAGCATTAGGGAAAATGTTCACCAAATACTCTGAACCCAACTGTCAAAAAAAAAAAAAAGAGAGAGGGAAAATCCTTCAACGCATTTCCCTGTTTTGTCACCATTTCACACACTTCCTCCTCCCATTTTTACCCCTTATTGCTTCTAAATCTGCAGTTAGTTAATAAGAGACTCGCTAGCACAGGCTCTACATAAAACAAGGGATTGTCTGCAGTAACATACTGCAGACATTAGTTACTTAGGAAAATGAAAAATTTGATCGCAGCGCAAGCGTGCTTAGCCCGCCAAGTGCATTTTTCACAGTAACGAGCAGAAAATCATTCTTAAAGTCAGTGCCCAGAGATAGGAAGACTGGGCTTTAATTTTGCTTTTAACAGTAATACTTACATCGGCTACAAAGCAATTGGCTCTCCAGACCCCTGCAAATAATGTAACCTAATTAATATAGTGTAATTCTACAAGGCCACTCAAGAGACCAAAACAATGATCAGCCGGTTTTAATTGGATTTACAAGTGTGCAGCGCATCTTTTTAAAAAGCCTCAACCCTTGTGCTTTAGCAATCACCAACCCAAAATTAAAAGGCAAGGTGGGGGTTGTGAAACTAGAGACTGAAACAAAACTTAGGCTGCTTTTAGACGAGCGGCCTGGGAAGTGCATTCCAGGAGAAGCCACGTGGGATGTGTTTACATGCACCAGAAGTGGCCGCCCATCATAGGAATCGGTATGCATGGCCTCTTTAAAGACACATTCTTGAAACCCCGATATCAGGGTTTCCAGAACGCATCTTTAAAGAGACCGTGGGAGGCCGCGCGCACCACCAATTTCTAAAGTGGCCTTAGTCTAAGAGCATCAGTAGTGCCATACTGGGTCCCACCAGTGGTCCATCTGGCCCCCAGCATCCTGTTTCCAATGGTGGCCAGCTCTGATATCTCAAGAGAAGTATGTGTACAGGTCCTGGAAATGTGACCCAGGTCCTGCTGACCATTTCCAGGGGTTTATGCCCCAACTAGTAGGTGATTTTGGCTCTATCCTCTTGAATTTATCCAATTTCTGTTGGAAGCTAGTTATGCTGCTGACTTTCACAGCCTCCTCTGGCAACGAGTTCCACAACTGTATTGTCCGCTGTGTGAAAAAGTACTTCCTTCTATTTGTTTTAAATCTGCTGCCATTTAACTTCAGGAAAATGTCCCCTTGTCCTTTTATTGCGGGAAAGGGAAAACAATAGTTCCCTAATTGACGTTCTCCATGCCTACTCTGAACAAAGCAAAGGGCTTCTTTTTCACCCAGGAAAACACCAGTCGGAAATATCGAACACGTACTTATCATTACAACAGTGACATGGGTATCCTGGTATGACAGAAGAGTTTTGCTCCAGCTGCAAGTTGCTTCAGGATCCAGCTCATTAACATGGATGCAAGGAGGGAAGAGTAAGAGGTACACACACCCAGTTCCCATCAGGCCCTGCCCCTTCTGAACTTTCAGGACTGGGTCACGTTGGAAATGGGAGAGAGCAAAGGAAATCCCCTGCCCCCACTCTTACCTGGCCATTAGGGCTGAAACAGCAAACCGCTGCGGTAACGGTTTCTAATGGAAAGAGCTCTTCTGCAGGGAGTGGCATGGTGCGAGAGAGAGATTCATTCCGCTACTTCCGCCTTTCTGCTACTTTCATTCCACTACTTCCAGCGGCACTGTCCGACATGCGGTCACAGTGCAAAGTAGCGGAACAACATTTCTTTCAACACTTTCCGAGATTATTCAGACAATTCTGATATTGCAAAGCAAAGGGTGCAGAACAGTAAAGCGGTGGAAAGTCGCAGGCAATTCCAAAATGGCGGAATGAAATAGCGGCGCTGAAAAAGGAGTTGCTGCTTTAGTCCTACTGGCCATGCCCCCTTTCCAAGCACGATAGCATCCCGGTGCTCAGAAAGGGGCAGAGTGAAGGGGATCCCCACCTTCCCTACACCCCTTTTTTCAAGCATTGTGGCATCACAACTCTTGGGAAAGAGGTGTGGTCACGCTAGAAGGGGCATGACAGAAGGGTTCTCCCACCCCTTGCATGCACACCCAAACTTATTTCTACGGCTGCCTCTGCTCATGAACCACACTGCTAACACATTCTCTTACAGTGGAAGTCACCTTCCCCATGTTCATGACAATGTTTAACCCCCGTCTCTGTATTTCTCAACCAAGATGAGGCCCTTCCTTGCGTCTCCAGCCTTCTAGCTTTGTGCCTCCCTTGCAATCAGAACACTGGCAGACCCTGTCGTTTGAGTTGTCACACAAAACACACACACTCACTCAGAAGCTTTGGCCTGAAAAATGGGTGGGGCCAATGCTGAAAGGGGGCAGGGCAACAGGGAGTCCCCCATCCCTTTATTATGGAGTATCATGACACCACAATGCTCTACGGGGGGTGCGGCCACACCTTTCACACACCCTTTTCCAATGTGGCTCCACTCCCTCCCTCTAGCAACAGAAATACAGGCTCCACTCTGGGTTTTTAAATCCCTGGGTTCCTGAGACTCACAACTGGAGAGATGGTCACAAAATCCTGAAGGCAAGCTTCTCTTGGGGGCTCACCTCCTCCACCCTGGTGGGGCCCCCAGCGAGCTTCAGGGTCAACCTTTTGTAGCTCTTCCACCCAGATGGTCAGCAAGTTCTCTCCCCCGCCCCAGTGAGGACCTACCAACACTTCCAATTAGCTCATTAGCTGCAAAAGGTCAGCCTCTGGGGGGGGAGGAAAAACAAAACAAAACCTTAATTCTAGTCTCTACAGTGGGCCTGATCCTGCAAACGTTTAGAGTGATCGATTTCACAGGACTCTGCACCCAGAGTGTGGCCCAAGAACCAATATCAAAAGGTGGTAGAACTGGATCACTCTAACACTTCATTTACAAACACGGGTGGAACGGATCCCAAGCCCCCCGCGCACTGCGCACATCCCGCACGCATCTCCATAGACACTGCATCGCGCCGCGCGGAAACTACGCGGGACCCACACGGATCCCACGCGGATCCTGCTTGGGATTTCAGCCAGTGTCCTTCATGGGCACACAATCCATGGTGCGGCTTTTGACCTTTAACCCCTACATGACCCAGACCCCCACGTATCTGACACCATCTCTCCTGCTACACTCCATTGCAATCCCAGCGGTCAGCTGGGCCTGCTCGCAGGTCCCATCTGCCAGCCAGGTTCATTCGGCAAGGGCATGCAGAGAGATGTTCTCAGTGGCTGCTCCACACAGTGCTGGAGCTCCCTCCCCCTGGAGGTTCATCAGAGCCCAAGTCCGAGCATTTTCCGGAGACAATATAAGACATTTCTTTCTGGCCGCGTGTCTGGCAGACAGCAATAGAGGCAGGGCTCTTAGGGAACTGTTATGATGTTCATGTACAATTCTTATTTTGTAAGGCTTGGGGGGGTGGGGAAGTGTTCAGGTGGGAATGCCATGATCTGTCCCAAACAAGGGGGCGGGGGGGAGGGTTAGTAGTACAAGACTCCCCTGGGTGAAAGATGGGGAAGTGCGAGGAGGAGATGGAGCTTGTTTAGCGTAAGCGAAGGGGTGGGAGTTTTATAAGACCATGTTTCTATTTGGGGTTTATTTAATTGTATTGTGGGGACAGCAGGAGGAGAGGGATCTCAGGGCAACCAAAACTCCTTTGTGCAAAAGAAGGGTATAGGTTTGAAGGGGACCCCCCCCGGGTGAGAGACGGGGATGGAAGGTTTTTGTATATCATATATATATAATTTATTTCTATTTTAATATGCTGCTTTATTGTTGCAAGTCCTCCCTGAGCCTTCGGGGATAGGACAGGATAGAAATAAAAACAAATAAGTAATAAATAAGAATAGGATGCTCTTCCCGTTCAGACTCAGAGGAGTAGATTTAACCTACATCTAAAGTCAACAGAACTATTACAAAGAGTAAAATTTGCTCACCCAAGTAAGCTGGAAGGCTCAAGCCCTCGATTTAGACAGACACAGCCTCATGACTCATGGTAAAGAACGTTGCCTTCACTGCCTGCACGTTAAATGTCAGGGGTGCACATTATTTAGACATCCTATATATAAATATTTTGACAGGTAGGAGGAGGACAGGGTTTACCCATCACTAAGATCATGTGGTTGCTTAGCTGGGCTCCCAGTGGGATGTTTTATGTTTTAATCTACAAGCAGATTTTATAAATTAGAGCCAAATCCTACTCCTATAAGTGGTCCCTCTGAGCAGGTTTAGGACCAGTAGCCACAGTCTGCCTCTACGCAGAGGTGAGGTAAAGGGAATTGTGGAAGAAATCTGCGCCATTCACCACATGCGTAGGCTTTCTTCAGCTCATTTTCAACACCTATGTCAAATGGTACCGTGTGATTCCCTCCAACTTAATTATTCAGTAGTTGCAAGTAAAATATTAAAGAAACTAGTTACTAATGGGCAGCTCCAAAAAGGAGGCTGTAAAGCTGGTAGCTTTCACAATACAATGTGAACACACTCGGTTTGCCGTTACATCCTGAACTTTGTGTGTCTAAATCACCTCACCCAGATCTTAAAACATCTGGCTCTTTAAACTTCTGCATAGAACTTCTCCCAGAACTTGTGTGTAAAAAGTTCTCCAGGCAGCTGTGGTCACTTGGTTTCCATGGCAGCCCCTCACATCTACAGCTGCAGCTACTTTAGGTTCCCTCAGGGCAGTGTTTGAACTTACTTGTGGACTTCTAAACCCAGAAGATTGAAATACCAGCACTTTAAGGTGTGTGTAAAAATGCCCACTGAGAGAGGTCAGGTTGCACTGCATTGCAGCCGTGTGGCTAGGATGGTCCAGAAGGAGCCAACATTTACATTAAGAGGAAAAATAATGTGAGGGGTTAGAGTCAGTATAAATTCTTTAGGGAGAAAAAAAATATTGGGTGTTTTTACACACACATTTCTCCTGGATGTTTGCCGTTACATCCTGAACTTTCTGTGTGTCTAAATCACTCATCCAGACCTTAAACATCCAGATCTTTGAACTTCTGCGTGATACTTCTGCCAGAACTTGTGTGCGTAAAAGGTTCTCCTGCTTTGTTCCTGTTAGCTGTGGTCACTTGGTTTCCATGGCAGCCCCTCACGTCTACAGCTGCGGCTACTTTAGGCTGCCTCAGGGCAGCGTTTGTGTGAAGAATGCATCCAGGAACTGCCTCAGGGCAGCGTGTGTGTGAAAAGTTAATCCGGAACTTACTTGTGGACTTGTAAACCCAGAAGATTGAAACATCCAGAACTTTAACGTTTGTGTAAAAATGCCCATTATGTGTATTACTAGGGTAGCTAGGAAACCAAGAACAGGGCAATTTTGTGATTGCAAACCTGCCAATCAAGTGTACTCTATAGAGGACTGGTTGAACGAAAGGATGAGGATGTGTCACACACAAAAGATTACAAAAAAAGTTCAACTTTTCATTGAAAATTGTCTCCAAAATTATAGCAGTTCTCTCCCCCCCCCCCCCCAATTGAAAAAGGTGGGGGAATGGTAAAGTCATAAGAGAGTACATTCCTCAAAGAAAAATGGGAACCATTATGAAATTTCTCTTCAAAACATAAAAATATAAATTGGACAGGAGGAATTATGGCCTGGAACACAAATCCAGTCTCCAGCTGATATTTTATTGGACCCCTTTCCATTCTTAATTCTGGCTGAGGGATCAGTCCCTACCCTTAAGCACTGAAGTGAATAGCAAGGAAAGGATTATTTCATTATGATCTGTGGTAGAATTCTCTGAAGGTGGCTACCGTCAGAGACAGGATGCTGGGCTCAATGGGATCCAGTATGGCAATTCTTGAGTTCTTAAGGAGTGAACTCAGGGGAAAGGAGCCTAGCTGGAGGCAATTTTTTTATCTACATTTTTATCCCGCCCTTCCCTAAAGGCGGCTCAGGTCAGTTTACAATGTATATAAAAACCATATTTTTTAAAAAAACTATCCATAAACACAGTTCACACACAAAAAACAAGCTCAACACACACACCCCAACCCTCCCACAAAGAAGCGAGCTGCCACATTCTGCACCAGTTGCAGTTTCTGAACAGTCATCAAGGGCAACCTCACGTAGAGCACGTTGCAGTAATCTAGCCTCGAGGTGATGAAGGCATGGAGTGGCCAGATCTGAATCGGAGAGAAAAGGTCGCAACCTCCTCATCAGAGGGAGTTGGAGAAAAGCGCCCCGGGCCACTGCCACAACCTGACAATCCAGGTGCAACAAGGGGTCCAGAAGCACCCCAAGGCTGCAAACCCAATTGATCAGAGGGGGCGGGACTCCATCAATGAGAGGAGTTCCAATCCCCCCGACAAGGCCGGCCAACCATCATCACCTCAGTCTTTTCTAGATTCAGCTTCAATTAGCTCACCCTCATCCAGTCCCCAATAGCAGTCAGGCAACGGGTACGTACCGAGACTGCAGGGCCTCAGTGCATGCACTCAAAAATAGGGGATGAATTTATGGCCTAGATCTGGACCCTTCCCTTCCTTCCCCATCCCAAGCACACCCCTTAAGCCCCGCGCCAGATACAAGGCAAATTATTGATATTGTTCCCTGTGTCACAGTAGGGAAAGGCCAGAAAAGAATTGCCTCTTTACTTGCAACAGCACCACCTGCTGACTGGAGGGACCTCAGTCTTTGTTCCACAGCAAACACAAGTTCATGACACTATCATATCCTCTTGTGCCTGAAGGCCCCAATTCAACACAGTACACATATGTGCCTCACTTCATGACATGAGGAGTCCTATTGGCATCAAATTTAAATACCCTGATGAATTGGATCGTCTTCAGAAGATTTTGGACCACAAATTCAAGGACTGGGCTCCTTTTCTTTACCCGACACATCTGATATTTAAGTGCTGCAGAAGGCTTTATTAGTACGCTCACGTAACACGCAACTTGGCAATGAATGGGCCTCCAAGTCGCTGTTGACATTACAGATCTGCAGAAAGTTGAGGGGAGGTGGTCTTAATTTTTAAAAGGAGTGAGCACCCAATCCCTGAATAATTTAGGGGTGGGAATTCCGGTTCTTCCGAGATCCGATATTACCGGTATTTGGGTGTATTGGCTTAATCCGATATTTACCGGCATACCGGATCTTTAACATTGGCCGTGGTACCGGATTTTACACATTGCGGCCACTGAAGTCAATAGCCGCAATGTAAAAAATCTGGTACCACGTCCAATGTTAAAAATCCGGTATGCTGGTACAGGTAAATCCGGTACTAGGGAGATCCGATACCGGTACATCCGGTATCCGGCATTCTCCCCGGTGTCCCACCCCTACTGAATATGCTTCTTTTTTCCTGTTTGTTTGGCCGGGGGGGGGGGGGATATGATGTGCCACATTTGTCTTATTATACTGCCCCTTCTCCTACCTTCGAGTTTCACTGCGTTTTGGAGAGAGAGTTCTAACTGATGTCCATTTAGCTGCTTGCTCTTCCTACTGTAACATTTCCTTCAGGTAGAGGCAGGCTGCAGCCTTTAATTTTTAAAGCGAGTTCAATATTTTAATTGGATTAATTATGCATGAGAATTTTAAATTTGCAATGAGTTCAATAATTAAATAGGCTCAAGGTTTTTTTAACCAGCTTCAATATTTAAACCGTGACAGGTCAGGGTCATTAAAGAGATCTTGAAATAATAGATTTTATTGGCCTCTGTGCTTTTTCTTCACCTGTGTGGTTTTGGGCTGGTAAAGAGAATTGGCAAAGCCTGTCAGCTATCTTCTGAAATGTCTTTTCCATCTGCAACTAGGGTTGTCATATGGATAGACCATATTTCCTATGAATTTGGAGGGGTCTGGACCTATAAGCCATCCCCTGTATCTATCCCTCTCATGGCTACAGGTCTGTCCATCGGTCAGGCTTCTCAGAAGTGTCAACCCTCAGACATGCTGCTCTGTCCGTAGAAGAGAACGCACAGTCCAAGATACCATACTGAAGTGAACGGGGCTCTGGCGGTTCACGGAACTCCTATTGGATAACAAAGAGTGAATGTCAGGTTGGATCTTCCTCCATGTTTTTAGAGGATAGTAAGTAAAACAACCAGGATGAAGCAGTGAACTAAATAAAGAGGGAGGGAAATAAGTTGTGCAATACTAAACCGTTGCCAAAAGGGCAATAAACTTACGGCACTGGAGAGAATTATAATGGCATTAATGTTGGCCGTTTTTTCAAGGGCAAAGAAAGCTCAACCTTCATGGTTGTGACAGAAACATGAATAACCAGTGGCCTGCAAATAAAAAGTAACCCTAATACTGGTTACATTTCCAGACTGCCTTTTTAAGGAAGAGGGCTAGAAACATGCGTATTATATGAATGACAGAGGAAGCAGAGATTCACCTTTAAAATTATTTGCTGAGAGCTGTGACTTTTGCAAGATTTCCAAGGCCAATTCTGGCTAAAATACATGTAGTTTGGCTAGAAATATACATATTCTATGGAAAGCAAATTATTTAAGTAAATAAGACTCTGCCAAGAAAAAAAATATTTTCAATGTGAAAAAGAACCCAAATCCAACTTTTGCTCTCCCACCCTTATTAATACCACATAGGATAAAGAATGGCTGTATTATTTAAACAACAGAACAGCTCCTTGGCTGTTCTTTCTTCCATAACACATACTCCAAGATGACCCATGATAATCAGCTAACATGCATTCCACCAAGGAGACAGGGCTCCCTGGGAAAGACCATTTTCTGTAAAGGACAAACTTATTAGTTCTGCTTCAAATACCAGCCTCAAACCAGAGAAACATAGAAAATGCATTTAACACAGGGGGTATTGAAAGAAAAATCAATCAGCTTGGCTACATGTAACAACATACACACACACACACAAAATCACCCTGACCTCAGTGGACCCAAGATATCAAGTTCCACAGACATATGAAAGTTTAAAATACCCATCCACCAAGTATGATCTTAGTTGGGCTCAGGGCACTTGTACAACAAATGTTTATCTAGATAGTAATTACGTGACCACATAGTTAACCGTTACTTTGCTTTCCGGCCTACTCCTGGGAAACCAATTCATTTTTTCCCTTGCATTCCAACTTTAGAAATACACTAAACCAACTATACGAAAAACATTATTTATAATATATTTTATATTTATATACCCTTCCATAGCTCCTTGGGGCTCAGGACAGTTTACAATAGAAGATCAAAAATATCAGTTAACACACACACACACACACACACACACACACACACACAAAGAATCACAATCCACCACATGCCCAAAGATCCCAGTCAACTAACTCCCACACCTCCATCTCCCACATGGAGGAGTCCCCTCCCCAAGATTAACTCCCCTCACAAAGGGGCCATGACTAATCCCCAAAACTTCCCACCCTACTCCTACCCATTCCATACATCCACCCTGGGGCAGTGTCATCCTAATCCTCCTGTCCAAACCAGACATTTCTCTCCCATCCCCCACAAATTCACCCTTCCACCCTCCCCACAAATAGAACTAGGCAAACTAATATATAAACAGAAGTATCTTTCCGATAGTCAACCTGAATTAAAAGATGGACAAAAATTAATAATAATTCAAAGTATTCTGCAAAGTAAGCCAAGGGAAGCAGCCAAAATCAATATACCAAAATATAATTGGCAGTAAACTATCTGCTGAAAGCTACTACAACTGTAGTTATTTTCCTTTTATAAATATATGCTTCTAAGGAAGCAGCTTCCAATACTTATCTAGGATCTGTTTTATGGTATATCAACCCATCATAATCTTGCCAAGTTACATGGATCATGGCTCAGTAAACACATCCCATAGCTTTGGATCAGGCCAAGGAAAACAGCAGAAAGCCACATTCACATGAACAAAATCAAACTGATTTTATTAAGCCGAGGTAAATGTTCAGGCTTTATTAACCTTGTTTTGGTATTATTCACACCAGACTTGTAAACCAATTTAGTACCACCGCAGTCAGCCCCCACTGGCAATGTCATGAAAGTGCATAAGGTGACATATCCCTTCATGCCTTGCACGCAAAGCATTCAGGGATGTCAGTAGGAAAGAGAAACCACAGAGTTCACAGCAGGAAAGGCAAAGTGTGCTGCAACCAGGGAATTATTTGCATACCATGTTCACCAACTAAACACTGAAAGAGTTCACCTTACAAGACACTTTGATTTAGAAAGCAAAAGGGATTACCAACTCCTCACTAATTCAGAATATGTACTTCTACTCCTGCTCCAGGACACCACGGCTGAATGTTAAGGAATTATTAATCCAATTTAATTGTACATGAGAATGAGCCCAAACAAAGAACCCTTGTTGACTTCATGATTTGGTTAAACTGAGAGCCTGATTCAAAGTCCACCGACTGTCTGACTTCACTAGTGGCATATGACAAATATAATTTAACCCTTAATATGTTAACGAAAACAAGTCTGAGCAACAGGCATAATTATTATACCATTCGCTTGCTTAACCATTAGCATTCATCCATTCAAAAAGGAACATTAGATGTGTTCTTCACAAATGCATGTATGTCCATAATGAGTTCTTGGAACCAAGACACAAGCCAAGTCCCTTGTTTCTATGCAAGACAATATCGCTTAATATCTTAACTGAAATGTCTAGAAGAGAAAGGTCACTGGAAAGTTCCAAGCACTAGTACTCATGACATACAAAGACTGCAAAAGATATATGTATGTATACTGTTTATACACAATCAAGCTAATAAAGGGAGAGACTGCACATTCAAGCACTACGTTTGAGTATATTCCGTAACCACTTAATATTATTTAGAAAAGTCAGTTATTGGAGAGGGTTTGGGTTCTGTTCATGCATTCCCTCTTCGGGCAGGACTTTTAGCTCAATTAGAGTTTTGCCTGGAAGCAGAGAGCAGGCTGAACCACTTAATATTGAAAAGGATGCACCAGACACAAAAATATTACTTGCAATACAATTGAGTTTGTGAGTTAATTGATTCAAAACCAAGGGAAAATCATCTATCACATGCTTTCTTTCAAAGAACAGAAGATACTTCTTTCTAAAACACACACTTAAAAACTTAACCCAGTTTTTTTTTTTAATTTACATCGAGTCACCTTTACACCCCTCTGTTAAGGTAAAAGTATGCAAAGCAAAGGGTGCTTTCACAGAAATAAAAGCCAGGCTCAGTAAATAAATAAATGGTTTTAAAAAACACTAACCAGTGATTTAAAAACTCATCCATCTGCATGATAAACCACTGTCCTCATTTCAGACATTTAAAAGGGATGGCATCTTAAGCATCAATACACAAAACTGTAATAAGCCATGCATAGAAACATTCCAGGAAAGGATAGAAAATTTGGTCTGGTTCAAACTCTTCGCAATAGCTCATCCACAAGGATTGGGCATAGTGCTGAAACAAATATTTGCGACAAATATCGTATTGGTCGATTTTGCCCAATTAGAGTAATATCCACCAAAATGGTTAAGGCCCTTCTCGCATGGATGCTCCCCCTCCCCCCGCCTCCCCACACGTGCAAGCAGGTAAGCAGTTGGGGGGAGGGCCGTCCGTCCAATTGCCGCAGCAGGTGGGTGAGGGTGCACGCTCCTGCACTCCACGCACAGAGCAACGGGCACCAATGGCAGATGCACCATTCGCGGAGATGGGTGAAGGTGGATGGGCATCCATGCAATGGAATGGGCCGCCCGCACACTGCCGCCTACACCCATCCCCAACGGACCGCAGCACCTCCGTAGTCCATCTGAAAACGGCCTAAGTCACCGCTATTCAGGTCTAGGCCTGAAATGAGAAATCTCGGCGAGTGGTGCTTCCATCAGAAGCCGCATGTTTGCCGAGATTCATGTAACATGGAAACTTACCAGCTTCCCCGCTGTTTTCACCATTTTTGTTATTTTTTGCAAGTTGGAACAGCCACTTGGGGCTGCCACAGGCCAGTCCCAAGCCCCGTGAGTGCCCTGCGTGCACCCCTGGGGACTGTGGAGATGAAAATGTGCCAGCTAAGAAGTGGGGAAGTGCTGGAAATTGCCATAAAAGTGCTGTAAACTGGTGCAAAAATCCCAGAAAGTGACAACAAGTCCCCAAAAGTGACAAAAATGATGAAAAAATTGTGAAGTGTGGAAACACCAGAAACTGACAAAGTACCAATGGACACTCACAAGCACTCCCAAAAGGTCAGCATTTCCCTTTCGAATGGGAACACTCACTCTTGCCTCCGCCCTATTCAGGTCCATCTTCACCAAAATGTCCATTTCACAATTTTGGTTTCGGTTTTCGGCTGTCCAAATATTGGGTTACCTCATTTCGGCTATTTGTACATGTGCAGTAGCCACAAATGAAGAAACCAAACCACCAGATAAACAAATATCAGAATATTCAGACAGACAACCAAATAACCAAACCAGTTGGAAAACGGATATATGAATATCCATTTTAGTTGTGGATATCATTCGTAAAGTCAGAAAACATGGTTAACATCTACAAAGACAATA
The DNA here is from genome assembly GCA_003113815.1 of Sphenodon punctatus. Classification (NCBI taxonomy): domain Eukaryota; kingdom Metazoa; phylum Chordata; class Lepidosauria; order Sphenodontia; family Sphenodontidae; genus Sphenodon; species Sphenodon punctatus. The sequence goes on along the minus strand of QEPC01011901.1, from coordinate 9,531,863 downwards.
CCCGCTATCTGTTTCAGCACTAACTGGAAATGCAAAAAAAAAAAAAAAAAATACAAGACATCCAAAGGATTTATGGCACAGCCACTCAATAATATCATACAAAAATGTTCTCTGACTTACCCGAATTCCTCTTCGACACCAGTTTCACATTTGTGCTGACAACAGAACAGCTCACAAGAACCAAGAGAATGGGAGGCTTCATCTTCCCCTTCCTTTGGCAGCTGAAATGCAAACATAGCATGAAGTATAAAGCATAGCTCTTAACTACAACAAAACAGCCGTCACCCTTGAACATTTCTCAAAGAATTATATGGGGACAATGGCTTAATCTAGTGACTTCTGGGTTTATTTTTATGCAGAGGTAGGAAAACATAATGGTTCAAAGTAGCTCACTATGAATAATTTATCTCTGAACATCAGACAAAAGTTTTGAAATAGCGCTCAAACTTTTATGTTTTCAGCTTTAACAAGTGTTCACTTTCAAATAAATAGTTAACAGGTCTATTCTATCAATTGCAACTCTTTTAAAAAAAAAAAAAAAAAAATCTGAATGTCTGTTATAGCCAGGAGATTTTGACTGTAAAGATAACTTCCCTCTCGTACAAAGAAAGCAAACCCTTTTGAAAACTTTGATCTCCTACATTACATAGCAAAATGGAAGAATAGTTATTCGCATCATTTCTCTCATAAGTCTTATTTCCCCACTGGTGACAATGAAAAAGTAGCTGCAAAGATTAGTAGGATCCTGCGGATTTCAACTATAAAATGAACCGGGAGATGTGTTCTTAGATGTGCATTAATGGACATCTATATTTCGTTCATACCAGAATTGCCATACTGGGTCCAATCAAGAGTCCATCTAACTCAGTATCCTGACTCTAGAGTCAGCACTGATGCATTGCATACGGTTATCTCCTCCCACCAGGTTTTCATTTGGAGTGGGCAAGGCCACATTGATGGGGTGGGGCAAATGGGTTGTCATGCTCCTTTGATGTAAACTCGCCCTTTATGGGGCATTGCAACATCACGACACTTTGCTGGAGCAAGGTAAAGGTGCTGTCATATAACCTCACCCCTTACAGAGCAGCATGATAAAAAGGTAGCGGAAAAAACTTATGGTTGATACCCTTCCTGGCATGGCTACCCCTCTGCTCGCCCCAGAAGTCCCAATGTCTTCAGGTTCCCAGAGATGCCACTAGATAACTTGAAGAAGTTGGGGACTCCATCAGATTCCACCAATTCTTGGACAAAACCCTGGAAACCCTGCTTCAAAAAAGTGCACATCAGAAGGTTCTAAATGGAGTCATCCATTCCCAGTAGCCAGAGGTTTCCTCCCTCAGCCAACTTGACTAATAGCCATTCATGGCCCCATCCTCCGTGAACTTATCTAATTAGTTTTGGAAGCCTGTTATGCTACTGGCCTTCACAATATCCGGGGGCAATGAGTTACACAGGTTATTGTGGCATTCCTCTCTGGAAGCATAAGACTTGTACTCTTACAAAATAAGTATACAAAACAGCAATTGAAAACTGGATATACCTTCTCTCTCTTTTTAAAAGACTCCGCTGCTTGGCTGGGCTGCTCATTTGGCAGCAGAGGGAGAGAGGATTGCCAGCTGACTCCCTTCCTCTCCTCTCCCCCTACAGGTATATCTGCAACGGCTAGGCCCTGGGGACGCCAGTCCTTGGGTGACACCCAAAGGGTGTTGGCCATTGGTCGGACCGTTTGTGGGAACCGTGGTGGCCAAGACGTCTTGGATAGGCCGAGACCAGCTGCACCAGGGGCGGGAGGCTTTCATTTTTTGGTTTTAAAAACTTTGTGCTTTTAAGGTGCTGGGGGGATGAGGCATATGCCATATGAGGATGGAGGGCAAGGGGACTGGGTTAGGGAGGTAAGGGTCAACCCTCCTGGTGAGAGTATGGGGGGTGACCCGTGGGGCAAATCCTCCTCGTGAGATGGGGGGGCAGTGCCCAACTAATAGGGAATGGGGACTCTCGGTGAGAGAGGGAGCTCCGGGGAGGGGGAGAAAGGGAGGGAGATGGGCCTTGCCCCCCCCTGGTGAGACGGGGGGCATGGCTCGAATGGTGGGGAGGGTGAGATGGGGGAGGGGCATTTTGGGGAAAGGGGTGGGGATCTCTGGGGGAGCAGCCAGTATGAGGGGGTCAGAATGATGTGGATGGGAACGGGTGTGTGGTTTGAGGTCCATGGGGACCTAGGTCCCTTGTGGAGGTCAAAAGAGCCTCCCACACACCGGTGGTGAAGGAGGAGCGGGGTCTAAGGTCCGCCGGTGGGGGACTGATGCCAGTAATCCGGGACCTGATCTTGGACGGGGCTGTGGACTTTGTATGTATTATAGAAACCTGGCTGGATGAGGAGGAGGGGACAATTCTGCTGATCTTGTTCCAGCTGGGTATGCCATGCCATGCAGCACCAACCCCGCACCGGGGGCCTGGGAGGTGGTGTAGCTATTATTTTTAAAGAGGCATGGCCTCTTAGGAGGTATCCAGTCCAGAAGATTCCAGGGATAGAGACCGTCCATATGGTGTTTGATTTGGCTGGGGGCAATCTCGGGGTGCTGCTGGTGTACCGGGCCCCTTCCTGCCCAGTAGCATCCCTTGCCGCTCTAGCAGAGCTGGTCTCAGTGGTGGCGCTGAACTCCTCCAGGACTTTGGTCTGGGGGGATTTCAATGCCCATGCCAGCCTTGTGGGAGTGGAGCGAGAGTTCATGGCAAACATGGACTTGTCCCAAGTTGTTAACTGCCCGACCCATGTGGGGGTACATACCCTCGGCCTGGTGTTCTGTCCTGGCCTTGAGGCAGGTGATCCAGTAGTGGGGGATGTGAGGGTCATGCCCTTGTCATGGACAGATCATTACCTCCTACAGGCCAGTCTCTTAGCACACCAATCCCAGAAGGGGAATGGACCAGTTAGGATGGTCCGCCCCTGGAGCCTGATGGAACGTCAACGGTTCCAGGAGGCCCTGGTGGATTTAACCTTAGAATCTGATGGCCGCTCTTTTGATGAACTCATCCGGGCCTGGAACACCTTGCTCGGGGAGGCCACTGACAGGGTGGCTCCGAGACGTCTCCTACCTCTGTCTCATCACCACAGGGCCCCTTGGTTCACCGAGGGGCTGCGGTGTATGAAGCAAGCAGGTAGGCGACTAGAGCGATGCTGGCATCAGACTCGTGCTGAATCTGACCGACTTCTCCATAGGGCCCATTTGCGGCCCTATGTTGAGGCTGTGAGGATGGCAAAGAAAGAATTCTTTGATGCCCTCATAGCGTCTGCAAAGTCGCGTCCAGCGGAGCGGTTCCAGGTGGTGCTGGTCAGTCTGGCCTCCCTCCGCGTGGACGGGGACTTGTCCCAGGCCCACTGTGAGGCGTTTACCATCTACTTTGCAGACAAGATCGCTCGGATCCAGAGCAACTTCAACACTGAATTAGGAACAGTAGAGATGGAGCACGAGGTGATGGAGGTCCCATCTGGTCCATCTTTTGGGGCTGAGTTACAGGAAGTGACGTCAGCCAATGCTGTGGATGTCCTGGGGTCTGAGAGGGCCACCAGTTGTGAATTAGATCCATGCCCGTTCTGGTTGGTGAAAGCCTCCAGGGAGACATTGGGGACAGTGCTGGCGAGGGTAATCAACGCATCCCTTCGGCAGAGGAGATTTCCCCCTGGTCTCAAGGAGGCCGTGGTGCGCCCCCTGCTGAAGAAGCCATCCTTGGATGTGGACGCACTTGCCAGCTACCTCCCTGTCTCTAACATTCCCTTTTTAGGGAAGGTTATTCAACGGGCAGTGGCACTGCAGCTCTAGGCTCACATTGACAATATCGGTTTCCTCAACCCATTTCAAATCAGAGTTCCACCCCGACTATGGTACAGAGACGGCGTTGGTGGCCTTAATGGACGATCTCCCCCGGGAGATGGATGCAGGACGTTCGACACTTCTGGTCCTGCTAGATCTCTTGGCCACTTTTGACACAGTAGACCATGGGCTACTGTTGAGATGATTGCAAGTCCTGAGGGGCCTGGAAGGGACTGTCCTTGGATGGTTCCAATCATTCCTCTCGGGGAGAAGCCAGCAGGTTGTCCAGCCCCCGGGCCCTGGATTGTGGCATTACGCAAGGTTCAATTCTGTCTCCATTATTGTTTAATGTGTATATGCAGCCCTTGGGGGAGATCATGAGAGGGTTTGGTGTGGGCTGCCACCAATACGCTGATGACACCCAGCTTTACCTCTCTTTTTCAACCAACCCAGGTCCTGCCGTCTCAGTACTGTCCCAATGTTTGGAGGCCATGGCAGATTGGTAACATCAGAGCAGACTGAAGCTCAATCCTGATAAGATAGAGGTGACGGCGGTGGGTAGGGCGAGGGAGGTGTCAGCTCCCCTCACAGAGGGAGTCTGTCCTCCTGTAGCCCAGCAGGTTCGGAATCTGGGAGTATTATTGGACTCAGATCTCCACCTAGATCGGCAGGTGGAGATGGTGGCAAAGGCTGCCTTCCGCCAGCTGTATCGGGTGCGGAGGCTGTGTCCATATATTTCCAGACCCAACCTGGCCACCCTCATCTGTGCCATCATCACCTCGAGGCTGGACTACTGTAACGTGCTCTACGTGGGGCTTCCCTTGATGCTGGTTCGGAGGCTGCAGCTAGTGCAGAATGTGGCGGCTCATCTCCTTACAGGGACGAGCTGACGGAAACATATTACTCCCGTGCTCCACCCACTGCACTGGCTGCCTATAGCGTACCGAGCCAGATTCAAGGTTTTGGTCCTGGCCTACAAAGCCCTACACAGTCTTGGCCCCTCATATCTCGAGGACTGCCTCACCCTCCGTGCCCCAGAACGGCCCCTTCGGTCTGCCGGGGGTGCCTTCTTGGAGGTCCCCCGCATGAAGCGGGGGCCACAATGGAGAGAGCGTTCTCGGTGGCCGGGCCGTGATTATGGAACACCCTCCCGGAAAAAGCTCATCTGGCCCCAAGTCTGTTGGCCTTCCGCCAGGCCTGCAAGACTTGGCTGTTCTCCCAGGCCTTCGGAGGAGGGGAGGGGGGATGGAATAGAAGTTTGGGGGGGTCGGGAGGGTGGACTGGGAAACTAAATTGTGGGGGGCTGGATGTGGGAAACGGGGAGGTGGTGTTGGGTGCGTTTTATGGGGCTTTGGGGTTGTTTTTGTATTTTAACTGTTTTTATAGATGTTTTATATATGTTGTAAGCCACCCTGAGCCTTCTTTAGGAAAGGGCGGGATAAAAATTTAAATAAATAAATAAAAGAAAAGGGAAAGGAAAAGAAAGACCCCCAAAACTTTTAAGTAAAGAAACTTGAAGTCATTGTGGGTGGTTCACTGAAAATATTGACTCAACATGGAGCAGTGGTCAAAAAAGGCAAACAGAGGGTTGGGTATTATTGGGTAAGTAATAATTTCCACTTTATTTTCTTATCATAAGAAAATAAAGTGGAAATTTTTACTTCTCCTCTAGCTTAAGAATACAAGCGTTACGCTTCCAGACATGGTTGTTACCGAAACCCAGACACTGCCAGTTTTGGAACAAAGTCTCCAGGCAAAGCCCCAGTTTCTCCAGGTTAGCGCAGGTGGCCACCTAGGGCAGCAAGTTGAAGGGGACGGCAAACACTGCAGCCACTCCCACCTCCAGTAAGGTCCACAACTACATGGGGTGTTGGGAGAAGCCAGGGGTGCCTAGGGCAGCAAACATCCTTGCACTGTCCCTGCCTGGAGAATGGAGTCTTCCAGGGGCAGCTACGTTAGAATGGGAAAGAGGCGGGGGGGAAGGGGGCAGGCCATAAGGATTTCGCCACCCCATTTCCAATGTGGCTCCAACCCTATGGACTATTGCGACATTACAATGCTGCACAAGGGCATTGCTACATCAGCACAGTCCCTCAACCAGGGGTTACGACAGCTCTGCGGTTACGACGTTCTCTGCGGAGTGTCGTGACACCACGACACTCCCAAAGGGTGGGTTTATATCATAAAGGGGTGCAGTGGTCCATTTCCTCTGCCCCCTCTGTGTTCCCTCCTGGAGTTTCCAGAACAGGGGTGATTCTAACAGACACTTCTTTGGTTTTAGGTCAGAATCGTGGAATTATTTCCTACACAACAGCCACATGGAAGTCAAAAGAGCAACTTCAAAGCAAGTGGTTTTAGAATTGTGGCTTTAGCATCCATACGTGAAAACAAGCCCACTGCTCAGAACTCCAATATGGAGCCCATGCTCTGCTTCGTGTCCCTGCTTTCCAGACACACATTCCCCTTGTACACACCAGCGTTATTCTAGTTCTTAGCCTTCAGAGGATTCAAAAATGCACTGTATTAATCCAGTATTGGGGTAAAAGAGATCCCAATTAAGTCACAATTGGGGGGGGGGGGATGTGATTGATTCGAAAAGGACTCAGTTTAACACAAAAAAGTTAAATTTCATCAAGAGTTATTGTTTGTGCTGCAGAAGCAATATTAGCACAAAAGGTATTTGGGGTCAATAGTACCCCAATGTTCCAAAATTCTAGTACTGGGTATTGAATTGACTGGATTGAATTGAATGTTTGGGGTGAATAGGACCCCCAGTACCTTATATGTGTGATGCTTTCATTTTCTCATTCATTACAATTGGGGTCAAATTTACCTCCATACCGTTACTCATTACAGTTGACTAATATATGGAGTATAAAGTTTGCTAAAAAATAAATAAATATATGAATATTTTGTACCCCTTTGGGGCCCAATTTACCCCCAAATCCCTCTGAGGGTTAAAAAGGGACCGGACACCAAAACACCAGTCTTGACATGCCTTGCCTAGCCTACAACCTATAAAACTAATATATTTTCTACATATTACAATACAAAACAGATGTATACTCATTTAAGAGAAGTACAAAAAAGTCACTCAAATAAACGTGATTGGAAATGTGACCAAGGAGAATTAGATCTGTTGTATCATAATTTAGCAAACACACTTACACCTGGGCTTAACCACATGGTGGCTCTGATCCAGTAAAGCACATGTTTAAATTTGATCTCAGACGGGACTATATATGTGTATCAAGGCCAACATGTTTTAATGAGCTAGGGCAGTGAGAAGCAGAAACTTGCAGCTCAACCTTTCGGCCAGATCCAAAATCCGTAAAGTCAACAGAAATAGTCTCAGTCTGTTGCTCTACCAAGGTATTCATGAAGTGTTCTGTAAACAAATATTTAATCTCACATACCCTTGTGGAGGTATGGAATGACTACTATTGCCCCCCACAGGTCCCCTCAAAAATCATATAGTGAATTTGTGACTGAAGCAAGAATTTACTTCTAATCTCCCACATCTTAAGTTACGGGGTTGGCTTTCCTCTTGTACCCCACTGACTTCAATAAGCCCTCTCTCCTTGGTAAATCTGTGCACATATTTTGCCATCTGAACCAATACTCCAAATTTACAGACCGTCAAAAGAATACATACTGAACCATTTTAAAACACTGTTGTAGAACACAAAACAGTCCATACTCAAAACAATCCAAAATAAAGACAAAAAAAATAATCTTTCCTTGAAGTTCACACTTAAGGTAGGTTTGGTTAGATAATCCCCAATGATTCAGAAGAATCCACAGACATGAGCCAAAGTGAATTATGAAACAGCACCGAACATTTCTTCATGTGATAAAATATGAAAAAGAAGTATCTATACTGCAATTCTCTGGAAATCCTACTTTTTAAAAAACTAGGGTTTATTACATTATGTCTTTTCCCTCTGTAATTTTACTACCAGCTGAGTTTTGTGGGAAGAAAGTGTCAGGAATTATGTATAATCTCTTGCATGATAGCAATTAGGCTGCTATTCAATTATTTCAACATTACTACTTGCATCTTAAGATTCTTTCCTCCCCATGATTCTCTAGCTATAAATACGCAATTCTCGCTCCCCAATTCTATATTCCCTTGAGCATTTTATGTCTTTTGATTCCCCCGGGGTGATGGCGTTAGAGAACCAAAAGGATATGCGAAGAATTATAAGAAGTGAAGGCTGTCTGACAATGGTTAATGAAGGAATTAGTATGCAGTTTTTCTTAACCTCTCCGCGGAGTACCAAATCCCGAAGCAAGGGGGACCATCTTGACAAGAGAGTTTTTTAAAAATGTAATTGAACTAAATCTTTTGACAGATAATTGTAATGATGATGTTATGCTAGAATGATTTTCAAGTGTAGCTTTGCAAATTACTTTCTTCACTCTGCTCTCTTCAGTTATTACGGCAAAGGCAGGTAACTTGGCTCCTTGTTTCACGCTGAATTTTTTTTCCTTAAAAAGGAACTATGCTGAAGCAAAGGGACTTGGAAAACCAAAAGGCAAATTCTCTCTGCAGACATATTATTCATGCTAGAGAAGCTGTAGGCAATTCCTAGTCAACCTCTTTATCCAGAAGGAATGATAACCTGGGGCTGGGCATATTAGCATCATTTTTATTTATTTTTATTTTTTATTTTCCAAATTTATACCCCGCCCCTCCTGCAACGCAGCTCGGGGCGGCTTCCAACAATAAAAACAATAAAATACAATAAAATTCATTTAAAACAATCAAATATTAAATATTAAATATTAAATATAAAACAGGGCTAGACAGGTAAAATAAATGGGTAGGGGGCTAAATTCCTCCCTCCCCACCCTCCCTCCCAAAGGCCTGGGCAAACAGCCAGGTCTTACAGTTCCGCCGAAATGTTAAAAGGCTTGGGGCCAGGCGAGCTTCCTCCGGAAGGGAGTTCCACAGCCACGGTCCCACCACCGAGAATGCCCTCTCCATCGTGGCCCCCCGTTTGACACGGGGGACCTCCAGGAAGGCACCCCCGGCAGACCGCAGGAGCCGCTCTGGGGCGCGAAGGGCGAGGCGGTCCCTAAGGTATGAGGGGCCAAGACCGTGCCTTTAAAGGCCTGGTACAAAAGCTAAATTTAGGCCGACACGTTAACGCGACAGTTTTATTTATTATTTATTTATTTATTTGCAACATTTATATCCCGCCTCTCCTGCCTAAGCAGCTCGAGGCAGCTTACAAAAATTAAAATATTTACTGTCTGCCCTCCCCAGAGACTCCTGCCAACTGCAACCAAGCCAAGCATGTGCACCTGTGACTTCACATCCGCTTGAATGTTATTTATCCCTGGTCTCTCCCTATGTCCCCTCCCCTTGTCTCCTCTCCCCCCTCTGTGTCTATTAGATCGTAAGCCGTAGGCAGGGACCGCGTCTATCTTGTTGTTCTGTAAAGCACCAGGTACACAGTTGGCGCTATACAAATGCTTATAATAATAAATAATAATAAATAAAATATATCAAATACATAAAAGGGAGGCATAAAATTAAAAAATAATCCTCCCCACCCACCCTTAACCCTTTCACCCATCTCCCTCACCAAAGGCTTGGCGGAACAGCCAGGTCTTGCGCTGTCGTTGAAATGAGGCAAGGTCCGGGGCCACCCAGGCCTCCACCGGAAGGGAGTTCCACAGCCTGGGCGCTGCCACCGAGAATGTCCTCGCCATTGTAGCCAGCCAGGGACACCAAGAAGGGTGCCCCCAGTGCACCGCAGAGGCCGATCCAGGGCACGGAGAGCGAGACGGTCATGCAGATATGAGAGGCCCAGACTGTATAGGGCTTTATAGGTAAGCAGTTTTAACTGAAATGCAACTAGTCTTCAACATACACCCTATATTCTGCAGCCCTCCTGGCTCTGGAATACTCTCATTGAAGTCAGGTTATTCTAGAGCCCAGGTTCTCAAGCCAGGGGGGTGGGAAGAACCAGCCTTACCTCAGGGCAATCCAGGGTAACTACCCTGTCCCCACAAACTTCTCTACTTCCAGGGGGCCCACAGTGGGCCCTGTTTTTACAGGGGGCCCCACTCCTTCCCAACAGGGCCCCAAATATGACCAACTCTAGGGCCCTGCAGAGGAAGCCCCTGAGGGGATGGGGCCACAGGGGAGAGGACAGGCCACCAGGGGGCCCGCATTTCGTTTTTCCCCTGAGCTCCACAAATTCCAAGGCCAACCCTGGGGACGGGTCCCCCAGAAGGTGTTCTGTTGAGGGGGTGTCCGGCTCAATCTGAACAGAACACAGGTCTAACCTGGATGGCAGGTTTGGCCCGAACAGAACACAGGTCTAACCAAGTAGGCACAGAGCACAGGCGTCGAAGTGGGATCAGGCAGAGGCATTCTCTAGACAAACTGGGTAGGCAGATATCCAGATCTGTAATGCCTGGGCTAATAGATGAGGAAGAGGGTAGAAGGTCACTGGGGAAAGTGCAGAACACAGGATGGTGGGTGGAGGCACATGAAGGCTTAGCCAGGGAGCACGTTGGTAAGCCACTGGCTACTTAGTGCCAACTGCTTATATGGAGAAGGAAGAAGCAGAAGTACTGGGCCCTTCCTGTCCCGCCCCATGGTTCCTGGAGCTGGCTCGGATTGGCCAAGGCCATAGCAGTCTCTACGGTAAAGGGGTGGATGCTAGCTTCAGGTCAGTGTAATCCTGATTAGACGATCCCTCCCCAGCATGCGGAGGTGCTAGCTTCTGTCTGGCGCCGATGTTGGGCATGTGGCCATGGGCAACTCCTCCCAGAGTCCTGACACACCTCTCGGGGGAGAGGTGATAGTTTATTCAGAAACAGTTGATGAATGGCATGGAGGGGCAGGTGGGCTGGAATGTGGACATGGGCTGCCTGTTCCCATGACCGGTCTTCAGGGCCATATCTCATCCAGTCAGCAAGGTACTGCTGCTGTCCTCTGTGAATATGGGATTTTGAGATTTCACACACTAGGAATTCCTCCTCCTTGCCTCAGATGGAGATGGGCATCTCTGGAGGAGCTGAGCAGCTGGGAAAGGATCTGGGTAACATTTATCCAGTCATCAGAAACATTACTGTAGGCAAACTCAGCTGAAGGTAGCACATCTGCCCAGTTATCTTGTTGGTAAGTTAAGAGGCATCGGGGCTATTGCTCCAGAACCGGCTAGATTCTCCCCACCTGACCACTGGTTTGAGGATGGTAAGCTAAAGATAAAAACCAAGTTGCTAAAGAAACTAAAGAGGACTCGCCAGAAGTGGGACACAAATTGAGCCCCACGATCTAATATTATCGTAGCGCAGAAACCATGCAGGTGAAAAAATTGAAGAAAAGTTGGGCCATTTCTTTTGCTGAGGGAAGAGCTGCAGCTGAAATAAAGTGGGCCATTTTAGTTTAAGTGTCCACAACTGTGAAGATGACCGTATGTTCCTTCAATGGCAGAAAATTGGTGACAAAAAAATCTAGACAGGCAGCATGCTAAGGGTGCTGTGGAAGAAGGGGAAGCTGCAATAGACACACCGTTTTCTGCTTCAGGAGTTTCGTGTGTGCACACATTTGAGAACTCCGAACATAGTGCTACAGAGCCACCAGAAGTAATGCCAAATCCACAAGAATGTTTTCTCTTGTCCAAGATGTCCTGCCAGAGGGGAGTCAAAACATAACCAAAGGGCTTCTAAACATGCCGGGTCCTCAAGTAGACATATTTGGTTATGGTGCCAAAGGCATGCTGATGGTTCCTCAGCAATGGGGCTGATCCAAAGCCATATGTGCTGTAGGCCCCGTCCGGCTTGCACGTGAACCGCATGCACTCTGTGTGCCTATCCACAGGGCTTGGGATCAGCCCCAATGTGTTTGCTCCTGCAAAGTGCTATGATGGAAATAACACGGCTAGCGGTTGTTTAGTAGCGCCTCATAATCCTGCTTTTTGGAGATAGGGCATCTGTAGTACAGTTCTTGGTTCCGGGGCAGAATTCCAAAAGAAGATAGATGCATGACGAAAAAACAGCACCCAACGTGTACAGCATTGGTTGATGAGATGGACAGAACAAGAGACTTTGAGATTCTTACGATTGGTGAGAATCCGAATAGGGTGCAGAGAGTCTTCCAGCAGAGGACGCCACTCAGCTAGTACAACCTTTGGGTGCTTTTAGACATGCATTTAATTTTCGCAGACTTCAAAGTTTGTATTCAGAAACCTTGCATGGGGGAGAGTTTGGAGAGGCTTTCCTCCACCGGAAGTCACCAGGCTGCCATTAGAAACAGCAGCGCCGGCCAGCTCGCGCATTCCTTTGGAACGCAGATGTGTCAAACCTTGATTTCGATTTGAACCTGCTCCTGGAGGTTNCCGCCATTAGAAACAGCAGCGCCGGCCAGCTCGCGCATTCCTTTGGAACGCAGATGTGTCAAACCTTGATTTCGATTTGAACCTGCTCCTGGAGGTTTTGTACAACCACAACTAGCTCGTGTGTTGTGGATGATGCCCCCTCCCTGGCAAGTCATCCTGTGGGCTTACCAATCTGTAACTCGGCTGGGATAGCAGGCTATGTCCAAAAGAACACGTCTAACCGAATATGGCAGATAACACAAGCATCGCAGCTACCACCAATGGGCAAGGAAGAGGGTAAAAGGTCAAAGGGGAAGGCAGCAAGGTGGGTGGAGGCATAGGAAGGTTTGCCCGGGAGTGCGTTGGTAAGCCACCGTCTGCTTAGTGCCAACTGCAAGATGGAGAAATAAGCAGAAGTACTGGCACTTCCTGTTCTGCCCTATGGCTCCTGGAGATGGCTTGGATTAGACAAAGGCATAACCATCTCTGTAGTAAGGGTGTTAGATAGGGAATTAGCTTCCTTTGGATCGGGGGACCCACACACCCTGGTTTGCAAATACGAGAGAGATTCAAATAGATGGGATCTTAATCATAGTTAGAGATTTATTTAGTTGTTCACACATCTATAAAGCCCAGCCTAATGATCCAGCAGCAGTTACCTAGCTATACAATATCCCACACCCAAAGTCAGTCTTACATGTCTTGAAAGTTCAAAACGGTGGATGTCATGTGTCAGGAGCAGGAGACAGGTGATGGCCCGGTCTGGTCAAGTTGTAGGAACCCCTATGGAGGGGTCCCAGAAAGGGTCAACAGTCCACGGACACCAAGTTAGATGCCAAGCGCTGAGACGATGTTCTGGTCTCTGCTTCAGTCTTTTATAGTGTTTTGGGGAGATGATGTTCTTTAGTATGCATATTCCAGGGTGCTTGATTGTGCAATGTGCTTGTTGGTATTCATCTTACGGGATCTGGCTGTCATCTCCCTTTCCCATCCTTCTGGAGCCTGGGTGCTAATGGTCATATTAGCAGTTTGTTTGTTAGTCAGGGTGGGCACTTGATAACAGGACATCTTTTTCTCTCCCTTCAGGCAGGGAGCAGATATGCTGATGTGTACACCTTTGTTGTTTACTACAGCTGACCATCTGAGTGTCTACCAGGTCTTTATCTTATGTCTTTGCTCCAGCACTGAAAGTTTGTTTATAGTTAAAAGCAGGATACCAATGCTATCTGTTCTGGTGCTATAAGGGTGATGGTCGCTTTAATGTCTGCTGCTTGTCGGTTGGCATCTCCCTGGGCAGGAACATCTCCTCCTTCCCCTCCAGGTGTGAAGCAGATATTCTGCAGGGATGCTCCTTTTGTCATTCCAGCTGATCATTTGGTGTCTTGGGTTGCGCAAGTTGCATACAAGCACCTTTGTTTAGTCCTTGTCAGTGCTTTGTTCCAGGCTGGGTGCAGTTGGTCAACAGGATGATGTGAATCACAGATCTTGCCAGACATGGTGATATGTTGGGAGTTTAATTGTGAAAGTCATGTGAGATTATTTCCCACACATAGCCTACCTGGTTATTTCTAGAAATCCTGCCTACTGGATCAGTACAGATAATTCAGACCTTTGCTACAATAGTTACATGCATTTTCAAATATGGTCACTGGTTCCAGTATATTAATTCTCATAGTATATTACATACAGTCAAATCGCAACAAGGGGGAAGCTGCTAGCTGAAAGTCAGCACAATCCTGATTCGAGGATCCCTCTCCAGCATGTCCCTCTTCTGTCTGGTGCTGACACCAGGCTTGCAGCTGCAGGCGACAAGGGGTGGGAAGGACCTCAGTTAGCAAACACCTAGCTCCACACTCATTGAGCTAGGGGGAGTCCCCAAAATAATGAGGAGGGGGGAAGTGAGCAAGATGTATGTGTGGGGGGTGGGTGGAAGGACTCGGTTACAACAGATGAGTGGAAGGGGGGCCTGGTTAAAAACAGTTTGAGAAATGCAGCTTTAGAGCACGGTTGGGTAAGGTTTGTAGCCCCAAGAGACCAAAACTCTTCATGGGGTCAAGGACCCAAAGACACAGGCTTTGAAACATCTCCCAGGCTGAGCCTCCCATGCTCCAGGATTGGCTGGTGGAGCCGGTGCACTGTGGACCTTGCTGCTGAGATTCCGAGGAGCATCTGGGATTCAGCTGCTGAGACGTGAGCGCAATCAAGAAAGATACAGGACCATTAAGGCAGTCTGAGGTCAGGGACTGGCCCTGGCCAAGAGTCAGTCACACTTGAACAGCCCGAGAGCAACATGTGGCTCCTGAGCCAGTTTGCCCACCTCTGAACTAGAGTAAGTGATTAAAGGATGATGGCCCTAGCCGTTGTGCCTTTGCCTGGGGACTGTTCAGTGTCCCAACTGCTGTGTGTGGTGCCAGTAAAGAGGCAATGGCTTTATGAGAATGCAGTGTGTCCCAGATGACAACAAGAAATTGATGTTGGTGGACCAGTGCCACTCAACACACCACACTCTGTGCCACAGCTTACACTAGTTTGCAGAAACTAAGCAGAAAAATAAGCAGGGGAGTTTCCACCCTCTTTATGCACTTGGAATGTGGGTAGGATGAGCGAGTATGTGCATACATGCGAGGGGCAAAGATTGTCCCCTTTTGGTCCCTGGAAATGTTGGATTAGTGCACCTGCATAAAAGATAGTGCTGTACCAAATCTAATCAATAGGCTCAAACCAGTGCTGAAATGAAAATGCCATAATGGATTTGCAAACTTTATTCAGACAGCCATTCAAACGAATACATCTTCGCTAATGGTTCAATTTTGGATATTTGCTGGGGTAGTTTATGTTATCATATCTTGGTATTTGGAAAACAGTGGTAGCCGAGTTCTATTTACACACTGTTGCAACTACGGTGCTATTGTACTAACAGTGCAACTGAGCTGTTCAGCAATAGCATGGTACGAAAGAGCGCCAGATAGTATCGGAGTTACGGAAGTAACCAGAATCAACTATTCGGATCCGCAAATGAAGCAGGAATGAGATAGGAATGCAGAGATTCATCTAAGCCTGAGCCAGCAAAAAGCCGGCGGGGGAGGGGGGGGGGGGGGGA
>QEPC01011901.1:9468834-9516396 GCA_003113815.1 Sphenodon punctatus | reverse complement strand
GGGGGGGGGAGGGGGGAGGGAATAAAAATGTAAATAAATGAATACGTTGAATTAGGTATTTGCAGTGAGTATTCATTTCAACCCTATTTTAAATCTGCCTGCTCATTTTCATCAGGTGCTCTCTGGTTCTAGTAATATGAAAAAGAGAATAGGAAACGGATGTATCCTTTCTCTGCACTATTCATGATCTCCTATCCTATTGAGGTGAAATGAGCAGCAGAATGACTGTTCGCAAGTTGTTGCATTTTATTTTATTTTATTTTTTTAATTTCAGGCAGGTTGTCGTCAACCCAAGCGGCATTCGTCAAAACGTACAAGCAACCGATTCTTGACCTTTCCGTTTGTTTTGTGCATTTCCCATTCGTTTTCACCAGGAGAATGAATGGTAAAAACTGGAAAGAGCCGATATGAACAATCCTAAGACTGGACGGTCACGTTCGTTACTCATACTGTTCGTTTCAGGTTGGATCGTTCAGATTCGACAGGTTTGGTCATTCTGGCAGTGGAACAGGGTGGAGGCTTTGCGGCATGAGTCTCAGCAGAGTGCTGCCGAATAAGTCACTCTTTCAGGGGAAATTAACTCAAATGCCGTACTATGCTGTCTATATGCACAATCTCACAATGATATACAGTCCACTCAGATCTCTTCACCTTAGTCTCTTCCAGCTGGGCTTCAATCCTCTGGCTTCTCTCCCAGACCCTTCCAGCTAGAGTAGCCATACCTCCTCTTTGAAGACGGATGCTTATGAAAAAGACATGTTGCAGGGCTGCATTGGTTCCAGTGCAGACCTGCACCATGTACTTTTAATGTGTCCTCTTTTAAAGGGGAGGTATAGCCACCCTACTCCTAGCCCAGGCACTTGACCCCTGAGCCTTCACAGTCTTCACAGCCAGGCGTCAAGCCCTCTTAGGCCTGACTTTGGCAGTGCTCTCTCTAGTTCTTGCCTCCTTCACAGATAACACCACTGAACTGAGCTCAAGCTTAGCTCCCAGGACTGACTTGTGCCATGCCCTTGCACAGGCGCAGTCCAATTAAGCGCAGTCCTTCCACTATTAAAGCGCCTGCAGTCATTCCCATGCCTTCATCCAGGCTGGTGCTGTCCTTCGTAAAGGCCCATTAGCCCGCACACACTCTGGCCTGCTACAGGTGGGTATTCGTTTGTGCTCTAATATTAACCTTAGTAAAGAAAAGTTCTCAGACAAGTTAGGCTTCTGTCTAGAGGCCCGTGTAGAGAAAGTAGGGTTTGCCATGTTGGCCCCAAATATAGGCAACAGAGACAAAGTAGTAAAGCGATCTCGTTTATTAGACCAGCTACAGTTCATGGAGATATGCAAGCTTTCGGACCCCACGGGATCCTTCATCAGGCAGGTCTGGGGTTACAACAGGAGGCCCAACAGACACACTCCACAGCAGCAGTTTTCCAGTTAAGAGTCCATACCAGTCCCTCTTATGCCCCTTTGAAAATTACTGCCTACATCTTGAGAAGCCTGTTGCTGGGGATCTTGGAGGATCTCAAGTGGGTGAGGCCTCTGCCGAGACCCGGATTTGAAATCCTGCTACCGTGTCAGGTTGACACAATACTAGGCTAAGATGGACCATGGTCTAACCCAGCGTGCGCGCACACACAAATATATNCATGGTCTAACCCAGCGTGCGCGCACACACAAATATAAGTAAAACACACACACACACACACACACACACACACACACACACACACACACACACACACACACACACACACACACACACCAAGATCCATGAAAAAAAAATGTAATTTGCCTAGGTTCTCCCAGCAGGGAGGATCGGGAGATTCACACGTTTCGGAGTTTGTTCTGTAGCAAACCGAGGGGAGTAAATGAAGGAGACTGGCAGGCAGTTAATCTTAAGGCTCAGCAGAGCCATCACTGGGTTTGGTTTTTATTAAACCATTTTGCTATAATTAAAACTATCCTTTCTCAAAAATCAGAGCCTCAATGTGCAGTCTCTGAGCAGAGAAAGCTCATATCCTGCACTTCTAGTTCTGAAAGAGACCTTGCCATTTATGTATGGAAAGAAAACACTGGTGTACAATCTACTATTAGACTTCTTCCGATAGAAGCAGAACAATATCAGAAAAGCTCTCTGACATGGCCAACATAAAAAGACACGATGATTTGTGATGGCAACAAAGGGTAGCTCGTGAGATTATGCAAGCTTTTGGGGCACACAAGGCGTGCAAAGTTGGCTTCTATCAGACACAGGATACTGGGCTAGGTGGACCATTGGTCAGACTACGTATGGTACTTCTTATGCTTTAAACAATCCAATATAGCAACCTGTGTGGGAGCAGAGAGGGCAGGACTACACACAGCTCATCCTGACAAACATGCATGCATATAAGTTAAATCAGTCAAAGGAAATCATTATTGCACAGAAAAAGAGAAATTGCACTGGTCCTTGGAAATCAGTCTGCATCCATGAAGGTGTTGACAAGCATATATACGGTGTAGGCATGGTATAGTACATGTCCAAAATTGTTGAACCATCAAATGTTGTAACAATTGGTGCTTGTGCCCCCTGTAGAAAAGGAGAGGAAATGATACCCAACAGGGGAGTTTGGCCAACACAAGTCAAGACTTTGTGAGTACGCTCATAGCTTTGAAACTGTATAGGGGCATTCTCAGATAATGGGTTGGTAAGGGACCTTTCTGTGTTGATTCAAAAGAGCAAACATGGAAGTCAAAACCATGAGCAAGCTCTCCTTTTCTCTGGCATCCAAGGTCACTCCATCACTTTGGTCTCACGCTAGCAGGACCCCATGAGTAGACTCATGGAATATCCACATATTACTGCACAAGGGGAGATTTGGGCTATTATAACCCTCTTCGCAACAGAAAAAAGGACCAGTTTCAAAAACTCATTCCATCCTGAGATTCATAACAGGCAAAATGATGTATGCCCTGACTGCACTGTTCTAATTAGCAGAAATATTAACCATGACAAGTCAATTAAAGTTCAATGTAATTCTCCATAATAAAATTATAACTTTATCCAGGTCAGAAATGGGGGGGGGGGGGAGAAAGGGGGGGGACACAAAGATTCAAGTTGTATCTGGTTTGACTTCCCTTTAATTAAAGGTTAGCAGTTGAGCCATGAAAAGAAAGGAGGGCAGAGGAAGAGAGGCGAAATATATATTAGTAAGATTTCCCTTGACATTTGAGGATTTACCTGACATTCACATGGGGGGTGGGGAGGAGGTGTTAAAAAATAAAGGAATTTCAGCCTCAGGAGTCAGAACTTTTAAAATTTATTTAATCCTCTACCTGGAGACAAGACCCTCAAAACTCGCTACAGGGGAAGGCCAGCGCATTCCCAATTTTCTGGAGAAGTGATGGAACATTCCCAGGACAACCCTTCAACATTTAAGACAACGTTAGTTTTTGTGACCAACTTCACGGGTGGAGGCCTTCAACCCTCAGATCTTAGTGCATAAAAATCACCAAATATCTTACAGTTCTCATCCGTTGCCCCTTTGCCAAACTCCCAACAGAGGTCAAACCCCTAGCTCCTAACTTGTAGCTTTCAGACCAGCCAACCCACTACTACAACTTTCGCTAGGGCTCAGCTTAATAAAGGACCTTTTCATGTGTCGCCAATTAGCCTCACAGTCAGCAGAGGTCAGAGTTAATGGCCCGCAACAGAAGACTCTTAGGCCATCATCCTGATACAAACCACCTTACTTAGGGCTGAAACAAACATTCACCAGCCCAAGCCAGATGTCAAATTTACCATATCTGAACCAAGTATGGTGAAGCCGGTAATACCCTCTACCCGTTGTCATTCCTCTGGATATCCATTTCAGTTATTTTGGTTTTCCAATCACATCATTTCAGCAATATTAGCACTACTGCATGTGCACAATTGCCAAAAGGAACATAGCCAAAAATACAACGCGAATAAAATCTACTATCTAGTACAGTGCTTCTCAAGATGGGGGGATGTGGAAGATGTTCAGGAGGGAGGGAGGAAGAAGGTGTTTGTCAGTTCCACATTCTGACAGAGATAGGAGGAATCTCTAAAATAATAGGGTGGCAAGGGAGAGAAAGAGAGAAGGAACAAGAGGGAGGAAAGGAAGAGAGCAAGGTGTCTGCATCTGTGTGTGGTGGGATGAGATACCTCATCTGCTCCAGACAAATGGGGGAGGGAAATGTTCAATTAAGTTTGAGAAACAGTGGTCTATTATATCGGAATTTATTTTAGTGAAGGAAATACACAATCGGTATTCCTGGAAACAAATATTCATTCCTGGAATGAATTTGTTTCCAGGACATTCGTTCCTGGAAACAAATATGTGAATTATCTTAAGATAAAAGGGCTCCCGTATGAGGAGAGGCTTGGTAGGTTGGGGCTCTTCAGTTTGGAGAAGAGACGACTGAGAGGAGATATGATAGAGGTCTATAAAATCATGAGTGGGGTGGAACTAATAAACAAGGAGCAGTTACTTACCCTCTCAACTAGTACTAGAACTAGGGACACTCCATGAAACTCATGGGTGGCAAGTTTAAAACAAATAAAAGAAAATATTTTTTCACTCAGCGTATAATTGGGTTGTGGAAACTACTGCCAGAGGCTGTGGTAAGGGCCAGTACTATAGCCGAGTTTAAGAGAGGTTTGGACAAGTTTCTGGAAGATAGGTCCATTGGCAGCTATTAATTAATGAATTATTATTATTATTATAAGCATTTGTATAGCGTCAGCGATGTACCTGGCGCTTTACAGAGAATAAGATAAACACGGTCCCTGCCCGAGAGCTCACAGTCTAAAGACAGGGGGAGGGGAGACAGGGAAGGGGGAACAGAGGGAGAGACAAGGGATGCAACAATCATGAGGATGAGATAAACACGTTCTTGGCTTGGTTACAGCACATTGGGAGTTTGCAGATAACAGGTGGGGGATAATCCTGGGTGGGGATGATTAGCAGGAGTTAGGAAGGGTGGAGCGGAAGAGGTGGGTTTTGAGGAGGGACTTGAAGGTACAAAGGGAGGGGGCAAGGCGGATGTGGGCAGGGAGGGAGTTCCAGGCGTGCGGGGCAGCCAGACAGGGTCAGGGAACATGATGGGAGCTGGGGGAAAACAGGGAATGGATCCCCCATTGTGACCTGTTGGGTGCTTCTCCCAAGCCACCGTGATTGGCCACTATCAGAGACAGGATGCTGGGCTAGATGGACCATGGGTCTGACCCAGTATGGCACTTTTTATGTTCTTAGAAAAGCCATTGTACTCTAGAGAGAGTGGTTGCCATATTGGTCCCAAGAAATGGAGACAAAGTAGTTCAGATATGACATGCTATCCCCAAACCACTTACTCCAGAGTAGACCCATAGGGAGTAAATGGTTTGTGGAAGATGGCCAAGATCTTTTATTGGGCCAACTTCTGTTTGGCAAGAGTGTGCAAGATTTTGAACCACACATGCCCGAGGAAGGGCACTGTCTCTCCCTCCTTGTCTTTTAGATTGTAAGCCACAGGCAGGGACCGCGTCTATTTCTATGTTCTGTACAGCGCCAGACACATGGCTGGCGCTATATAAATGTTTATAACAACAACAACAGCAGTTGGTCCAATAAAAGACTGACTGAGCTACTTTGCCTCCGAAGATAAAATGTCAAATTTATTTCCACCGCACTTTTATTGAAACAACACTGACAGTTTACCGTGTGCCAATTTGTGTGAAATCTTGAAACATACACTAGTGTCCCTCTGCCTATTTTCTAAGAGATCATCACCGTGGCAAAGAACAACTTTCTGCCCTCAACTCATCCTAAGGACGGACACAAACACACCCATAGTGCAATGATCCTCAGGGTTGCACCCCTCCCATACATACATCTTGCAGAGACTTACACATATTCCTAATGGGACTTCCACAAGGAGCCCCATTGTAGTAAAATTAAACTGAACCATCTTTGCAAGAGGATGTGCCTAACATGGATACATAAAGCAACAGTAAATATCTGCTATGGTTACTTAGTCTATAGCTAAGACTGGTGTTCTCTTGCAAATAAGATTAGTTCACATTGTGTAGCAAGTATTTCTATCCATTATTGCAGTCTTCATAGTAAACACAAATTGAATCCTTGCTTTAAGTGGAAAATCTGAACCCAACCTTAATTCTAAACAGAAAGGTGCTATTACCCTCTAATAGAATTAAACTTACTTCAGCCAAAAAAAGCTTAAAAGTGTAAGATGTTTTGTAATAAAGCAGATTACAGAAAGATTTAGAGAGCGTTCATTCCCCCAGAATTTCACATTAAAATGGCTGCCACTTTAAACAATCCTGTAATTTCAGGCCTTAACTGAAATTGATGAAATCGCTATCCTATATGCCAAGGAATGAAGCACCACTTCTCAGCGGCATAAAGCCGTCCTCCCCTCTTGAAAGGGAGTCTGTGCTCATTTGAGACATCTGCATACCACCGCAATTGCTTAAAAAGGATAGCTGGCTCATTTTTAGTTCATTACATGGGGGAAAATTCAAGTGGCTGTGCTTTTAAAATTAAAATTAGAAAAAAAATATATCAAAACTCCCACATAACTAGTTAAAACGCACCCATCTCATATACTTTACAAGGTACTTAATGCTTCAAAGTATAGCATGCCTTGGAACAGGGGGTTGAATTAGATAACATTTGAGGTGCCTTCCAACTTTATGATTCTATACAGCAGTGGTTTCCAGAATTGGGGGGCTCAACAGAGCACTGCCACCTGCAACGTTGCTCATGGATGCACCAGCTGGGAATGGCCACAGCCCAGCACACATCCTCTGCAGGCTGACGAGAGATGTACGACGCGAGTAGCCACCACACATGCATTGCGGTCGTCTCCAAGCATCTCTTCTCCCCGAGATGGCCATGAAGCCAACAGGGAAGGGTGGGATAAAAATGGACATTAATAGGATGAGTTCTTTGCACAAACACACATTAGACAGTTTTTGCCTGCATCCCCATTACAGTGGGTCCCAAAGGCCACTGAAGAATTTTGGTGACGTCTTTTTCCCCCCATCCAAGAGGCCATAAAAAAGGGCATTTCAGAGGTCAGGGAGGAGACTTTCCCATTACGGTTCTCTTCTCCCCCACACTCTTGGATTAATCTATTTTCTCAAAGCAACACCATTATAGTCATCAAGCCTGAATTGTGAATAGATGGGATTACGGGCTGGAGGTAGCCACCAACACCATGAGAAGAAAACCATGGCAACACAGGACCCGCACTTCCTTGAGCTGCTCCATAACACTTATGCCATTGAGTAACTACACAATCCCACATCGCCCAGTCTCAGGCTTTGCATGTCCAGTTTCAAGTCTGGATATGTGTCTCTTTGAGGTAAAACAGTGGTACGTATCACTACAGAGCTATATTTCAGGGCAAGGAGCCTGATCTAAAGTCTTTTCATGTCAACAGGGATCTTTTCAATAGGCTTTGGAGCATCACTGTAGTTGCATCAACATCTTGGTTCTATAATGTAGTAGCAAGAGTGCGGTATCGGGGGGAAGAGAAGATGTTGCATGTAAGAGCCTCCAGGCGGGGAGGCCTAATTTCTCCTGGTCAACCAGGGGTGCCAGGGAATTGGGGTCTTCCAAGCTAGCAGGGGACAGCCATGATAGAAAAAGGAGTGGACCACCGGAATATCCCCACCCCTTTTCTGACATGGCTTCACCCCTGTAGAGCATTGTGATATCATAGAGCTCAATTAGGGTCAGGGCTATGTCAGACTTTGCCCTGCCCTCTTTCCAATGTAGCCCCTCTCCTTCTGTGTTTTCTCCCAGAGAGAGGTGGCAAATCTAGTGGATTTTCCCGTGTGGATAGTTGGGGTATGGCAGGCCCTGTGGTGGTGCAGGGGTCTGAACTAGATGAACCTTGGTGTATCGTCCAGCTCTGGGACTCTATGATTCTATGATGCTGGCCTTTTTAAAAGCCAGCACCCCAACCTGCAATTAGCACCCGTTCTGACTAACTGCCTCCTATCTGAGAGCACATAGGGAGACGTTGTTGAAGACTACTAAAAAAGACTCAATCAGCAGCTCAGTTGAGAGTTGGCTGTTGCCAAGAGCAGAGAGTTCCACAGTTGTCCTAGCTAAGACAGGTCCTGTACTGGCAGATGCCAATCAGAGGAGATAATGATGACAAAAGGGAAGCCTCTGGAAGCTCCTGGTACAAGCATAGAGGCAATAAGAGCTTATATACCGGACACAAGGGAGAACTGGATATAATTAATCAGTGTTCACTGCATTTCCTCCTTTGGGCCCTGGATATAACGGAGTGAAGCAGGAAGAGCGCATTCACCCTGATCAAAGGGAAGGGAATCCATGCAGAAACCAACAAGTCAACTCTAGCAAGGGGAGAGTAAATGGGAACTCCCGACAACCAAAGCTTTACTTGTGGAAAATAAGAGTCACGGCAGGCTCAGGGGGAAGTAGTGTACACAGCCAGGGGAGGAAGAGGTGGGGTGGGGAGGAGGCGCTTCCTTCCTACCAGACAAACTTGTTGACCTTGTTTTTTGCCCAATAATATGAAGTATTAGTTCCACCCCTTCCGTTCTACTCCCAGTTACAATCCAATCTTTACATTATTTCCTTGTGGCTACAGCAGAGATAGGGAGCCTCAGGCCCACCCACAGGCCTTTTAAGGCCGACAGCTTTTTAAGACAGCCTCTTTTCAAATTATGGATCAGGCCCACGGACCCAGGACCTACCTACCCATGAACGCAGAGCTTGGCACCTTCCCTCTGAGCTCACATTCTCATCCCCACATCCTTCCCCCGAGTGTGCTCCTTCATCCCCTCTGCTCCGTTCTCCTTCCCCGAGCATACCCCTCAGCTCCATCCCAAACAAAATCATAAACCCTACCTAGCCTGCAGGCTTTTGCTAAATACAAAAGTGGAGGGGAAAGGTTCCCCATATGCCCAAGATACAGGAAACAGTTGCACCTGCTTCCTTCTCTTGGTCATTAAGCTCCTGTGGAGCCATCTCTTCTCCTCCCTCTCCCCACTGCGTCATCCCATTTGCAAGAGCAGGCCACAGACCTTGGGCAGATTTCCAACTCCAAGTTATAATGAGTAACTAGCATGAACTGAGCTGCAATGCAGCATAAACATCCTCCGCTTTTCTGACAACAAAAACTTAAATCTTAAAAGAAAACGTCCAGGAGGGCTGGGAGTTTCTGAAAGAATTAACTCTGGAAGGACACGTGCAAGGGATGATGGTGAAAAGAAAGGGTAGGTAGAATCACAGAAGACCAATGTGGCCACACAGTTCAAGGAGCCATGGTTTTAAGTTGGAGAAAGGAAACACACACACACACACACCCCAATCTACCTAACTGTTAGAAGAGTTCAGCAATGGAAGCAGCTGCCCTGGAGATTTACAAGAAAAGACTAGGTATCTGTCCATCAACAATGCTTAGACTAGATGACCGATAAGGTCTCTTCCAATTCTACAATTCTGTAATAAAATATTTACCAGTCCTCTGCCCCCTCCACCCATCCCATGAATGAGATTTAAAGGAAATCTCTTCCCCTCTTTCTGTTGCGTTAATGATTCCCCAGCTCCAACCGCTTGAAAAGAAATACTACAAGAAACGATGGGAAGAAGTTCTTCTAACTAGGGATAGACCATTAATATTCTGCACAGGTGCCTGCGAGTCCCATTATTTTTCCCTCCCCCCGCAACATAAAATTAAGCTGTGTTCTAATCTTTATCGTGATTAATCTCGTTTAAAAGAAAACGAGCATTTTAGGCGCCCTTTGAAGTTTGTTTTTCAAATGCAAAATGTGATGTGCCGGCACGGCATGGGGCTCTGTGGCTTCTTACTTCCCTCCCGTAGTCGAGATGCAGAAGGTGCTCATTAAAACAAGACCCCACCTCTTTGCCTGTTTCCAATTGTCAGGCTCCTTCACTCAGAAATCCTTGGGAAATAAATTACTGTTTTCCATACAAAAGCGTGAACTGGCAACACTAATTCTTTTTGTCTTTTTGCTGGTTCTCTAGATAGTGATTTGTGTTCTTTTCTTTTGATGCTCCTTCGCCACGTTTCTAAGGGCTTTAATTTTAATGAGAATTTTCCATCAACCTGCTCCCATTCCTTTTGCTGCCCACCTAAGTTAGAGCTGTAGATCACCAGAACCCTTTTAATCTGTTCCCTCATTGCTGATTTCCGAATGTCACACTGGACTTCTCATATGCTGCAGTGCATTATGAACTTCATATCACAGGCCCTGCTTAATAAACACCTGAAACTTGCCAGCATGAAAAGAGAGAGAGAGAGAGAGAACAGAATCAAAGAGGATGTCTGTTGGTTTTATAAATATCAGATCAACTTCAGCCCAACTTGCTAGGAGTCATGCAGTATTCGCCGGTCCACTTCCCACTGAGCGCTACAGAAGATTTCATTTTTTGCCTAGTTCTCTCTGCATCACGAACATCTTAACTGGCCACTTAAGCCAACAAAATATACAGTGTGCATAATTAATTCCATAGGGACGTATGGATTTGACATTCTTGCATCTGTGTTTGGGTGAGGGCCGGAAAGGCGGGGAAGCCACCAAACATCTCCCAGGCTGGTGGTTCCCAAGCTTTGTGGCATTCTTGATTTCATTTTACATATGACCACAGACAGTGGGAAAAACTTGGAGCTAAAACTGGTGTGGAGGGAGGTGCTGATCTGCATACGCTCCACCCCTATATCTCTAGAAATGCAGGGTTCGAATATTTGCAAGGGACACACACACACACCCATAATTACTCCAGTATCAACACCACATACCAGGGAACACACAGGATGGATCTATTCGGTGGACACACTGGAGATGGCTACCACCAGCATAGGGAAGCCAGTCCTGTGCATGGATAAGCCACAGATTGTCCATGAGTAGTACCGGCCAGACATCCCTGGACCAACAGCTTCTGGTGGAAAGGCAAAACAGGGAAGGTGCATGGTACAAGTGTCCCTACTGGGGTTTAACATCCTTCCAGGTTTGACCTAGGGTCTCCAGGTTCTAACCCATCCCTTCTGGGAGAACTGAACCTCCCTTTCTCCAGGTGCCCCAGGATACCCAAGTATCCGAGAGAAATCAGGGCTCTGGGGGCACTTCTGCCACACAGAAAAGGGGCAAGACAAAGCTCTCCTGCCCAGTGGTATAACTTTGGGCTAAAAATTGTGGAGGGATGATGGATCCTCTTGACCCACATGACCCTGAAATTGCAGGGGACGCGTCCTCCACATCCCCCCACTACAATTACGCCCAGGGAAGTCCTGCCCCCTTGAGAGCATCATATCACATCACACTGCTCTAAAGGGAGCCATGGCCACATTGAAAAGGGGTGGAAGAGACCCTTTGCTTCACCCCCTATGTCAAAAACGCTGTGAAGGCAGCAATCCTACTCCTTACCCTCCTAAGATAGGGCCACGGGGAATCTTAGGTCATCCATGCCAACCCAATCTAGTCCACTCCAGGATTTTGGGAAGATGTTCCATTGTGACAGTAACCTGGGCTCAATGGATGTGACGATCGGTTGCTCTAGGTGCCAAGTACTATTCTGGCTTTGATCCAACAAAGCATTTAGGTATTTCAGTTGGAAGTACTCGCGTGCTTAACCTTAGATTTAATTTTCCAGTAGCCTCTGGCCTTTAGACTGCTAAGTACTAACTATAATCTCTCTCCTAGTCACACACTATACACACGTTTGTCCCATGTAACAGCTTTTAAAATTGTTTTAGGGACATCCATTCAAAGCAAAGATACAGGGCCGTGGGTAGGATATTGCTGTCACACTTCCAACCCGCAGGGTTTAGGAGGTCAACAAAATCATCTATTAATTTACAGCCTTGCAGTAGACGTGGGAGCTAATATTCTACATATATTTACCTCCGCAGAATGTGGCTTAATCAATATGGTGCCTCAGGCAATGCGAAAAAACTGCAGGCAACATCAAAATAAAATGGTCAAACCCAGAAATGTTATGTCTGCGGACAAGGTTTAACTGCTTGGTTGGTCGAAGGTGTGTGTACATATATTTAGGAGATTATAGGAAAGCCAATGAGAAAAGACTGGGGGGGGGGGATGAGGTTTTACAGTCACTTCCCTCCAAGAACTCTCGTGTTGAAAATTGCATAGTCCTTCCCTAAGGAAGTCTCCTGTTCAATGACAAGAGAAGTTGCTCATGTTGGCTTCCATATTCTTCGATAATATATGTCCAGATAAAGCTTCATCCATTCTGGAGTGGAAATAGCACAGGATTTTCAAACGCACGCATTCCTGGCCTAACTCTGCTGCACCTTACGCCCCTCATGACCGAATTCGGTGGGAGCAATTTAGGATACTTTCACATGCTGCACTTTTGAAAGTAGCTATATAGCAAGTGACGACACCCCAACCAACTAAGGCAGTGGTCTTGAGCCATTTTTCAGTTTCCTGGAGGATCTCACTTGTTGCAACGCACCCAGCGGCAAAAAAAGGAAGCCAGCCCAAGGTTGGCAAACGACTCGTAGCTCCAGAACAGAAACTGCTGGGACTGTGTGGACTTCATTCCAAAGAGAATCCAACTGTGAAAGCACACGCAGACCCTTGTAGTCAGTCTCTTCCCCGACCTGTTCGTTCTTTTTTCATCTATCCCGTCCCACCCCACTCCCAACCTGATCCCACCCGCTCCTGCTTGCCCAGGAGACACATAGGAGTTAGACCGGCCCTTCACAAAATCCATATCCCTGTGATCCATGCGCTGGTAGCAAGTGGGGCTGGGCATTTGGGTTGGGATAAAACACCAAAAAGCCCTTTTCAGCTTCCAAAACAAACGCTGCCCTGCAATTTTCAGGTATACGTCCACATGCTTTGTGCCTCTCTGTTTCCACTCCTAAATGGATGGTTTTTAACTGTTTGTCTAGCAATCTGAGAATCCTTCACATTTCGTAGTGCACTACACTGGTCAGTGGGGAGTTTGGCTCCAACAATGGTGATCTATAGGAGTGGATGGTGTTATGATTTAGATTTATTTTTGATCATGGAGTACTTTGTGTTTGGGGAGTTTCGCCTGCTTCTACAGACAGCTGGAGGCCGAACTGAAACCAGGAAACTAGATCCTTATGTGGAGCAAATCAAATGACACTACCAAGTGCGAGCCCCCTGCCCAGGATGGGACAAAGACTTGGGATCCCCTTGCCTGGTGCACCGGAGCTCACCGATACAGGGTCCTTTACTGTAGGGTCACCACCGATGCATAGGGGTGGGTATTATGGATTCGGACTAATCCGTAATGCTCGTAACAGGCAGTTACAGATTAAACCATTCCAAACCGCAACACTGGCAATACACCTGTTGCGGTTTGGTTTTAAATCCATACAATAATATTAAAAACATTTTTAAAAATTAAAAAGAAATCCAGTGGCCATTGTGAATGCGCAGTGACCATACTGCGCATGCACACCCTTTTCTAAAATGGCAGCAGCAGCACCGCCATCATTTTGGAAAAAGGCATCCAGTCTGCACACGCACAGTGGCCCATGCACAGACCAGCTGCCCTTTTCCAAAATGGCAGCAATTCTGCCACCACCATTTTGGAAAAGGGTGCACGTATGCAGAACATTCTAGCATTCGTTTGCCACATGCGCAGTGATTCCCCCCACTATGCAGGTATGCACATGTGCCCACAGAAATGCCTAGGGACACACACCCCTTATGCACAATGATGGCTAAAATACACACCACTTGCTTGCTACCCTACCAACTGTAGCAGTTAAAAGATTTTGCCCCCTAAAACATTTCCAAAATTTTAACACACACACAAAACCTGGCACTGAAGCCTGAAGAGAAATCAGAAATACAAGATTTGTCCCCTTGCCCATCCCTGTTAGCAAGGCAGTGCACATCTTTACCCACAACAGCAGCTACAGGCTAGTCACCAACATGTGCTGCCCACAATCATGATTTCTCAGATTCTTAAACCGTGTTAAACGCATGTTCTTGCGCAGAGAGACATAATGACCAGATGTGCACTGAAAGCGAGTGTTAACACCTACAGTGTAGAACACCTATGACGGGGCTCTTTTCTCCCATGCTTTCACTAGATCTCTATGGTCATTGGAGGACTGGAGGCTGGACATGGGCTCCTGATTGCATTCATATGTAATCTGGACTCCAAGTCAGAAAATAAAGTCACCTGCAGCTCCCCCATCCATTGCTAAATTAAACACGCGCACCTACAACTTCTCAGATTTCTGAATGTATAGTCCCTCTCCATGCAACCCTCCCACCTTGTTCGTTCTAGATCAAAAGCCCCGAGGTTGCCACCTATGCAAAATGTCAAGGAATACTTATGAAAAATACATGTCACAGATCCCAATGTGGGGCCCTGCAACATGCATTTTTCATAAGTATTAACATTTTGCATAGGCACCAACCTTACTTGGGGCAGGGACCCATCTCTAATCACGACTGTTGTGCCCTGGTTTGGGGCGCCTCATTTTAAGGAGGTGGCTGGCAAATTAGAACAGTTCAAAGGAGGGCAGCAAAGATGATAAAAGGGTCAGGAACGCAAATCCTAGGAAGAAGAATTAGGTATGTTTAGCCTAGCAAAGAGGAGACTGGGGGCGGGGAAAGAGACATGACGACAGTAGTTACATGTATCTAAATGGGCTGCCACCAAGAAAACGGCATGGAACGGCTGCTACAGAGGGCAGGATTAGGAACAATGAGAGAGATATTTCAGTTAAATAGCATCAAAAATGTCCTAACAGTAAGAGTACAGCTGCAACCGGGCACTCCCAACAAATCTGGGATGTCCAAGTCAACCTGGCCTTCGTCGGGCACCATCAATGTCTGAGCAGGACCCAGCGCCCTGCATCCAAACACTCTGGCTGGCCTCTGAAAGTGACAGGTCCCAGCCGGGACCACTGCAGACCCTGGCTCTGCAGCAGTCCCAGCCGGGGCCTGTCACTTTCAAAAGGCCCTTCCTGCCTCCCCAAGCATCTCTTGCCTGAGAAACGCTGGAGGAGAGGGAGTACCAGCCAGCCTTTGAAAGTAACCAACCCCGGGTGGGACCACTCCACGGCACTCTTGGCCAGTGCTGGTCAGTTTCAAAAGCAGCTTCCCAGCCACAGTGCCTATCCGAGCGCTGTATGGGGAGGAGGTCCCTGCCCACCTTTGAAACTGACACGCCCCAGCAGAATTGCTTCCGAGTCGACTCTGCCGCGCTCCTGGCTGGGACTTGTCAGTTTCTCTGGGTGATGCTCAGATTTTTGGGCATCAGGCACCCAATTGGTCTTTGGGTAGCCCATCAGGAGCCTAAAAATGCAAGCATTATTCATGGGTACTCATTGTAGTACACATCGCAGCGCCTAGTAAGAGCTGTTCAGCAAAGAACAAGTTGCCTCGGGAAGTCATAGGCTCTCCGTCACTGGAGGTTTTAAAAAGCAGCCAGACAGTCATCCGTCAGGGATGCCGTAGAGGTCGTCATCCTGTATCCAAGCAAGGGGTTGGACAAGATGACCTCAGGTCCCTTCCATCTCTACAATTCTACATTTAGCACCAGCGACATTGGCTGGTAAATAACTAACGATAATAAAAGGGAACCGATAAACACGGACTGGCAACCTGCCAAACTTGCATTTGTGCTTTTTTCACACACGTGGGGGAAAAAAGAAGGTTCAGGACAGCAGCTACCTGGAGACGTAATGATTAAAAGAGGTCTTAAGCGTGCGGAAAACGCCTCTGAACGGCGCCTTCTAGAGCATGCAGGATTTTCATGCTAGAAACAAAGAGAAGAATCTTTAGCCAACTAACAAGAGCTGCTCCTGCCCACCTTGGTCTCAGTCCAGAACAAATCCAGCAGAAGCGCGGAATCTGGCCAGAAGCTTCGTTTTAAAAAACAAAAACACACACACACATTCCTATAGATGCTTGCCTCTTCTGTAGTCCTGCCAAATGTTCAGCTAAGCAGCTTTCGCTACAGAAATGAGTAATAACAATAAACTAGGAGCCCAGCCAGATGCTAAGCCCCCTTCAAGTTCCACCGTTCCCAACGTTTTCATTGGAAACTGCCTCCCAGGGCACTCGGCACCTTAACTGGCCAAGGCCCACAGATAGAATTTCCATCTGGGAGCTCAGGTTTCCCCTGGCTTCATGTTGAGATTCTCTTACACCAGCCCTGTTTAGGGTTTGTTTTTTTTGGGGGGGGGGTTCCCACAGCCCATGCAGCTGTTGGGAGTTGTCAGGTTGGGTTTACAGCAAGCAAGACTCACACTGTAGGCAATTCATTCACGTAGACATCGGCGCCTCTTCTGATTATCAAGAGGAAGTAGCATAAAGCCATGGAACAATCTGCAGCTCACAAGGAGCTTGGTTCACGGTTGACACTGCGCCTAAGGCAGCAGCCTCCTGGGAGCAACACCAAGGAGATTCCACCAGACAAGACAGCAGGTTACAACATTAAAACCACATTAAAACAAAACTGAAAGGACCCAGGCTTGACCTGGCACTCTTGGGGTGTCTTTACATACAACGTCAACGCGTGTCCGAGTGTGCGTTTTGACCTTGATATGAACACCGGTTTGGCCACATGTTCACCATGTGGCGTTGCTTAGCCACACAGCCTATCTTGGGGCAAATCAACATTTTTGCTTGCCATGCAAGGTCAGCACGCAAGCATCGCCGCCTCGTTCCCAGTGTTGTACCCGCCAACACGTCACGCAATAATACAACATTGGCCACGTATTCAGCCAAAACATGCAAATTGTCCTTGTGATGCAATGGTGCTCACATTGCGTGTTAAACGGGTGGCCAAAGTGATGTTGGAGTTGTTACTGTGCTTACACGCAACGGCCAAACACGTGCTTAAGGGTTTTGACACCTGATCTTTGTTCTGTCTAAAGATGCCCCCTATTTCCTGGGTGTCACTTCCCCCTGTTTTCCAAGTGCCTTGGACCAGCTCTGCTTTGCCCTGGACCCAGTGCATCTTTGAACTGGCTGTTTCAGATTCTGTGTGTCCCTGCCCTCCCGCTCACAAAACAGTCCTCTTACCCCTATCTGTCCGTCTGTCCACCATGTTCCCGAGTGCCTACCTGCTCAATCCTGGTCTATGTGCCAGTTCCCTAAGTTCATGCCCTGAACTCCCTAGACCGAACCTGCACCAACTCACCTGAAGTGGACCCTGGACTTGAGCCTGCACCATCTCACCTGGACCCCAATCCTGCCATGTTTCTCCATGTTCCTTTGGCTCCTGACAAAAACACAAATATCGCCACCAGAACCACCACTCCAACCCCATTCCCACCTGCCAAACACTTGACCAAAAAAAAAAAAAAAAAAAAGAAGAAGAAGAATTTTGCATTGCCTCCAGAAAATGCTCAGGCTTTGATAAATCTCCTGGAGAAGGGAATTCCAAAATATGCCGGCAGTAACTGAGAATGCCTCTCTATAAGCCCTCGCCACATGGATCTGCTGGACAGATGAAGTCCACAAGAGGGCACGCCTGACTGACCACAGGGACGGCGATATTGCCTCCTCTGTGGCTCTAACACCTACTGAAGCCAACTTGAGTCTTTTCCATGGATTCCAATGAGCTTCAGATCAGGCTGCTGGTGCTTAAGAAGAAATGGACTATTTCATCCCAGGATATTTCAATAAAGCAATGGGAGCCTTTTTATATAAGCATCATCATAAACGGCTTCCTTGCATTATGGCAGAGACATTTCAAGTGCTTATTTTCCCTTCCAGCTCCAAAGGCTTTACGATAAACGGCTGCGCGCGGTCATCTGGGACCACCCTCCTGGAGGTCCCGCGTTATCGGCGGGTCCGTACAGACCGGAAGGTGTCCTCGTTGGCTGCACCACTGCTCTGGAACTCCCTGCCAGTGGAGGTCCGTTTCAGCCCGGACCCCCTTGCCTTCCGACGAGATTGTAAGACGTGGCTTTTCTGTCAGTAAATGGTAAGACCTGGCTTTTGGCGGGAAGGTGGGTGGGGTAAGTTGGGGGGAGGGAGGGTGATTATTTGATGCACAGATCTGTTTTTATGTACACTCATGTATGTATACGTTGTTTTTTATATTTATATTTTTATATTGGTGTTTTTATTAATTATTATATGCTATATTTTGTGAGCCACCCCAAGTCACCATTGGCAAGAGGAGCAGGGTAGACATGTTAATATAAATAAATATAAATTAATGAACAGTCACATTGTTTGCAAAGGGCTCAGGAGCGATATTAGAGCCGGTTTCTCTTGCAGCTCTTCAACAGGCGGTTCAATGGTGGTTCATGATTTAGCATCCCATGATATTTTCAAACTTCAGCTCAAGTTTGAGACACACCCAGAATTCCAGAACCCGAGGAGGGAGGTGGGGGTGGGGAGAGCAGAGCCAGCCTTTGAATTTGCAGGGCTCAGGGCAAAGCTAAAATGGAGGACGCCTGGTGGCCCCTACCCCTGAGGGGGACCATCTGCAGGGCCCTAAAAGTGGTCGTGTTTGGGGTCCCGTTGGGAGGGAGTGGGGAAGACAGGGCCCACTGCGGTGCCCCCAAAAGGAGCAGGGCCCGGGACAGTCACCCCAGGTCACTCTCTGGTAAGGCCGGCCCGGACCCCAGAACCTTCTGCAAACGGCTGTAGGTTCCCGGGAGATTCCAGAGCCAGACTCTGTAGGCACCACCAGCAGAATAACTCCAGAGCAGAGGCCACTGTTCCAGAAGCTCTCACCAGAGACTTCCTGTGGGGGCCACTGCTCACCCTTGCCCTAGCAGGCCCACCCACAGCCTCACCAAGCGTGTGAATGACAGGGGATGGATCCATTGATTCTTCCATACATACCCTGTTCTTTTATACCTCTTCTCATGCTGGTCACCATCAGACTCAAGAGTCCTGGGCTAACAGAGACCTACAGGAGGGCAGTTCTTATGGGTGAGCTCCATGGGGAAGTGGACAGTTGAGAAGAGAGGGGAGTTATGACCAACATGCTCTCAACAGTCCTGTCAGCCTATGGGTCCCCTCCAGACATCTTTTAGGTCAGTGGGAGAGTCTTTGACTTTAACAGAGGACTTCAATTTGACTTTAATAGATGAGCTCTTCTTAGGCAAGATGTGCTCAAGATCTTCCAGCGAGACTGGTGGAGGCAGATGCTCTCAGGGAGCATTCTACAGAACTAGGGTTGCTGCCACTCTAGTTTCAACCAGAAAATCTGAGTTTTGACCTACAGTCTCCAGGGGAAGCCTCAATTTCTCCAGGTCAGCCAGGGGCACCCGTAGCCATTGGGAGAATTGAGGTTTCTGGAGGCCAGCCACCTCAGAAAGGAAGGGACATCAGAAGGCCATAGGGACCTTCCCACGCACTCTGCCAATTAAGGGTAGTATGCCCCATGGGGTACTGTGATGTCATGACACTCTATACGAGTGTGGTTACACCAGGAAGGGTGCAACAGCCCCCTTGCCCCACCCCTCTGACACGGTCCCACCCCCTTCCGATTTTCTCCTGGAGGAAGGTGGCATCTCTACCAAAGTCCACTCTGCAATCAAGCCTGGCCCCTTTAAGGATTAGACATTAGTCGGAGGTGTTCGCTGTACTTACTGCAATCCCCAGCCCCTTATCAAGAAGCACTGAGAGGAGTGTGGCAGAATGGAGAGGATTCACAGTAGGCAACTCCTTGCTTTAGAATGGAAGAAACCGAGAGCCAGGTTGTGGCTTGAAGCCACATATCGTGTCGAGTGAAAGACGCAGCCAGGATTCCTCCTGTGGAGCCAGTAGCAGAGTGGGGCTTGCCGGGCATAAGTCTCCCAGGATCAGGGCCCAATAGCCACAGTCTTTTTGGCAATTAGTTCTCCGCCATTTATTCTCTCAATACACCGTCCCACTCCCAGTGGCAACCCCAATGTCTCCCCAGGCTCCTTGGGTCCAACAACCCCCCAGGTTCCCCAGCAGAATCCTTCACTAGGCTCCCAGCCTTGGGCAAGCACCCCCTCCCGCAGGGCTAACCCTTCCCAGCTACTCCCAGCAGGCTCCCAACCTTGGGAAAGCCCCGCCGGGTTTAGCTACCTTAGGTAGATTTTTCCAGGCCACTTATGAAGAATACATGTTCCAGGGCCTGCACCGGAGTCAATGCAGCCCTGCAATCTGTATTTCTCATAAGTGTCCTCTAAAATGTGTCTATCTGCCCACCCTGCTCCCAGCAACTCTCACAGTCTCTAGTTCGGACTTCCCCAGCAAGTCCTTGCAGACAGAGCCTCTCTGGCTATACCTTCTCAAGGGAGGGCTCTCTCCCAGTGCCTTCTCCCTTGCTGTCGGAGCTAGCCTCGGCTCTCCTCTGGGCTGGCTAGTATCACGCCCTAACACAGCGGCTACCGCAATTAGATGTGGTCCTCCTACTATTCCAGCACCTGCAGCTCTGCGCGCGCAACCCACTGTGTTGGTGCTAGCTGCCTTAAAGGGCCAGCAGCCCTCAAGGACTCTGGCCTGCCACAGAGCCCATACTGCAGCAGATGCCTCTTCCTGGGGTTCAACACCCTCCCCCTCCTACCAGCCCCATTGACTGGTTGAGAAGTACAGCTCTGCCTCGCTCCCTTCCAGGTAGGGAAAGCCTGCAGCCGCTCTTGAACTCTGATCAGGGAAGGGCCTGGCCTGGCACGAGGGGGCTCTGCCAGGAAGAGAGTTCTGGCAGCCCCAGTACCAACACTCCTGAGGCCCCACAGGGCCAGGGCCAGCCTTAGTATTTGCACGTCTCAAGCTGGAAATAAAATCTGGGGGGCCCCCCTATGATACAGGGTTCACCCAAATCTCTAGTTCAGCTTGGGACGGGACGTCTATAAATCTCATTTTTAAGAGTGGAATTTGGAGGGGGAAATTGAGCAAACGGTGTCCAAGGGCAACGTTTCCTGGCTGGAGCTAGGAGTCCTTCATTTTTATTGCAGAAAAGGACTGGATTCCCAGAGCCTTGTGGAGTCAGCATCACAGCACCGATACAATCCACGCCTCAAGGTGCAAGACAGCAGAGCCCCAGGCACCCCAACCCACCCATGGTCACCCGGAGGCCTCTCCTTCAGAGCACTGCGACTGCAAGGACAGACCAACGTTAACATGCAAGGGGGCTCAGCGCGAACAGCTTCCCAGTCACCTTTTCTTCGACTTAGAAAGGTTAAAGCGCTTGCAGTCCAGCAGTGGGAAGTGAGAACAGGCTCAGCTTGCCCCCATTCTCCACTTGCTTTCACGGTGGGAATCAGCGGGTTTAGGAAGTCAAAGCAGACAGAGCTGCACTCACCACCAAAGCCTCCCGCAGGCAAGACTCTTCTATGCACAAGAGCCTGTCTGGGAGGGAAGGGATAAGTACTTCGGAAAGCTCCTAGCAAGCTTCCTCTTCCCAAGTCTGGAGTTGCCCAGCGATTCCCCACCCACTTGCTCCTTCACTGGGGCTTTTAGATTCCCAACAAGCATAAACCAAAACAGGACTTTGTAAATTTAGAGAGACAATCCCTCCTCCAACTCGCTCTGCCCATCCGGACATTAGTTTCATGCATGGATTGGATTTCCACCCCTCCCTCCTCAGTCAAAAAAAATTCCCCCAAATTAAGAGGAACCATGAAACTCAGCGCTCACTGAGCCCAGGAACCATCTATAGCAGATAAGCTGAACACCTGGCCAAGCCTCTTTCCCGCGAGCCAACTCCTAGCCCAGGGCCATGCTTCACGAGTCATGGCACGGAACTAAAAAGTCGGTTGCAGCCACACGAGACAGGAAGGAGAGGCTACCGCATCTTGGGTAGCCTTACCCGTCTCTGGCCAACCAGCAGCAGCCAGATTCCCCCACCCACCCTCAGGCAGGGTGAACAGCTGCCTTCGACACGATGCAGTCTCGGAAAATTTCCAAGGACACATCACCGAGCAACCTTACTCCACGTGGCGTAAGGCTTCCCAGGGCAGGACAACCCGTATGGCTGGGCTCCTTCTGCCAGTCGGGGCATCAAGCGTAACAGTGGGCTGTGGGCGGCAGGTGCTGGCACCCCTCTCACGGCGTCATGGCACAGCTGGGGGCAGGCTTGAGGGCCAACTGGGGGTGGGCTTCAGGTCTGTCCGTGGGAGAGGAGGAGGAGGAGCAGGGTCAGGGGCACGCTCGTGCAGCCAGCACCGCAGCTCTCACCAGCCATGGCGGAATCTCCCCTCACCCACCCAGCTTCCCCGGAACCATCTGATCAGCTCCCTGCACTTGCCCCATTGTGTGGAAGCAGCAACTGTTCACCATGGAGCCACATGGGGATCAGGCCCTCCCCACTCATGTAGCCTCACCCTTTTGCCCCACACAGTCACATATTGGGGCCTATCCAGGGGGCTCCTCGCCCATTCTTAACTCCGAGCAAGGCCAACAAACTTTGTCAACAAGGCCAGGGTGCTTTAGGTAAATACCAAATTGTAGCTACCCAGGGTGGAAACTCCTATGCCTTTTTGCAGGTGTTAAGATCATTTCCATATTCATCCCCACCAACAAAATATCCAAATTCCTATTATTTGTTCCTTCATTTGGGTCCCTACAGTACTCTGCTCACTTCAGCATTGCTAGTTGGTTGAGGAGGGTTGGGTTTTTTTAATGGGTTCAGTCCATCTGCGTGACAGAAAGCAGCAATCGCATTCCAGAAAACTCAAAGAGTGCCATATATTAGAATTCCAATACCAAGACAGGAACCTGCAAATGAGGCCAGAAGCAAGTTCCGCCCCGTATCTCTGTTGCCAACATGGATTTTAAAATATCTTTGGTGTTCGCCTTGCATATTGCAGCTGTACTGTTATCTAGCTTAACAGGAGAAGTGAGATGAACAGTCGATCTGACATTTGCAAATATTATTTGCATTTTCAGAGAACCCTCCAGATATCCAAACGATATCTGCTCATTCAGGGATCCCTGTTCAGTTCTTTCATTTATTCAGCTCTGTCGTTCTGGTCTTTTGGTACCGTTAACAGGAAATGAACTAACCAAAATACCAAAATGACCAACCCGAATAGCCAAGGTAGCCAAACCGGAATAACCAAAACAGAGATCCAAGAAAGCAGGAGCAAATAGTGGTTCGTATCTGCTTTGTCAGACCCTAGTCAAAGGGTATTTTCAGACATTACGAGATGACGCTCAACCACAGTAAATTCCCTGTGGTGGGGAATGCCCTCGTAACGTCTGTTGGGGAACCAGAAGTTCCCCCCCAGATGTTAACCACGCTCAATCCCCACCGGGAATCTCATTCACCACGCGATCGGCTGAACCGGTGGGGCCGGCGCCAATCGCGTGGTGAATGAGATTCCCAGCGGGGATGAAGGGGCCCGTCACATCTGGACGGCGATCACGGCCCAGAATCCCCGCCGGGATTCCGGGCCGTGGTCATTTCGGGTGGGCGCTGCGGCCGCATTGTCCATGGCGCCAGCCCATCTCCCCAGAGGGCGGGCGGTGGGGAAGCGTGAGGGGGCGGGGACGTGCGGCCGCACGTTGCGCCGTGCGGCCCCTCCCCGATTCCCCGCCGGGATCCCCCGGCACGTCTGTGCCGGAGTGATCCCGGCGGAGAATCATTTGGGTGATTCCGGGACGGGGCGAACGCCGCCCTGTCTCATCTGAAATCACCTAAAGTCAGCACATTTGTCAGGTATCACATTCACTGCAAATGTTTCTCTTAGCTCTGGTTAGGACACTCCTCTTGGAATGCTTGAGACAACCGGATCGGGCATCTAGTAACCTTTAAACACACTCAGACAGGGTCCGATCTAAACTGTATGGAATGGGAGGCTCCAGATTCCTATTCACCTCACATGAGGCCCTTGCCTGATTTCGAGGTCATTCAGGCTGTGATCTCACACACACACTCGAGACCTGGCCTTGGAGTTTGAGATTTCTAAGAAATGCAGGCTCAGGCACGGAATGGAAAGCTCCAATGAGAGATTCCAAAAGAAGAAGAATAGAAAGTAATATTTTATTAAAGCCTCAGTGTACCTTTAATTAAAAAAATTAAAAACAAAGAGTATCTGGCTGTTGCTAGGTAGGAATGAAATAAGCGGTTTTTTCTATTCGAAAGCATGAGATGTATCTATTTACACACACTGTAAATATTATTTTAAAAGCATGTATCTATTTACAGCTGTTGTATAATGTCGGGCCTATTCTAGACTTTGTTAAAAGGATAGGGCAACTAAACCCATTGACACTTAGCACAAAAGACATAAATATGTATATTTAATTGGACAAAAGGGTGGAAATACTAGGAAGTTTCACTATTCATTTCCATTTCCCCCCCCCCCAAAAAAAAAAAAATAATTACAATTTGTGAACATTTTTGGTTGTAAAACTCAAAAGTTTTGAACAGCTATAACGATCTCGCCCATGAAAAATCTTGGAAGCAGTTCTAAGATCACTCGCTCAAATCCGACTAACTTCAAAAAAATGTTATTTCAAAAGGGACTCCTTGCATGTAAGTGGCAGCAGGGCTGCAGCCTTCATATGTGTCAAAGTTAATAGGGAAAAATAATGGGAAATTGGTGGGCTTCCAGCAAGCCAACATTTTCCACAGAAAAAGTACATTTTAACATTTCCTCCCCCCCCCCCCCCCCGTGCTGGGGAAAAATGGGGGGGGGGAAATACTTTTCCATTTTGAGCAAAGAAAAAAAAAATTAGAACTTCATATATTAGTTTTGCCCAGTTATTTTAACATTTTTGCAAAAGGAAAAAAAAAAAAAAAAACCGAA
Organism: Sphenodon punctatus; assembly: GCA_003113815.1. Classification (NCBI taxonomy): domain Eukaryota; kingdom Metazoa; phylum Chordata; class Lepidosauria; order Sphenodontia; family Sphenodontidae; genus Sphenodon; species Sphenodon punctatus. Next base: position 9,491,682 of record QEPC01011901.1, on the reverse strand, counting down.
CTCCTCCAACTCCACACGGACGAGCTTTGAAAACACAGACTCCAGGGGTTTTTTCCAAAAGCAGATTTCTTTGGACCTCATTTCACATCAGTCCTTTGTCAAAGCGTCCCTAAAGTAAAAACCTCATTGCTAGAGCTAACAACCGCAGTCTCCAAATCTTGGATCCAAAATAATCCAGGCAAGGCAATGGGAGTCTTTTCGCCTCCTTCGACTGGCTTTGGATCAAGCCCCGAATACAACAGGGGATGAGGAAGGATTTGCAGACTGTGATGCTAAATTTGCCAGTCAAGCACTGGGCATATCCGCATGGTTAGATAAATAGCATCTCCCACGGGAGAGCCAGACAGCCCTTTTTCCTGACAGACATTCTCAAGAGAGTTACCCATCCTGACCCTAAAAGCTACTGGTTACCGGCAGCTCCCAGACCGATTGCTACTATAGCCACCCTGGGCAATTCCCTTTAACACACACACCCTAGTCGACTCCTCAACCCCTTGCACTAAGCAAACCCAGCAGCACTGACCAAAGTGGTTCCTAGGGACTTCTTTCAGAGCCGATGCCCAGCCACTCAGCCTACGTTTAATCCACAGTGGATGGCAGGAAGACTGCCGTTAGCCAAACACGGAAAGCACAGTTGAAGGGGAAGCGGATCCAGTTTGACTTTGATACCAGGGCTTTAGAAGGATGGCGGCATGTTGTGAATGGGACAGGAGATTGGTTTGATTTCAGGTGAAAAACCAGGAGTGAAGAACCTGTTCTGGCCCCACAGTTATTGGGGGAGGGAGTCCTCGAGGATCACCCAGTCCAGAGGCAGAATTTGCTGTATCCCTAGACAGGAGTTTATCCAGCCTTATCGAAACCTCCAATGAAGGAGAGTCCACCACCTCCCTAAGCAGCAGGTCCCATGGACCAACTGTTGTTAGAGAGGGAGAGTTTATCTTAATATTAAACCTAAGTCTACCTTCCTGCAGCTTGCACCCATTCAGTAACCTCCCAGCCATACATCATCATTTATAATAGAACACTTTGAGCATTCAAAGTGCTTTACAGTCCTCGTCTAGTTCACCTTGCAACAGCCCTGCTAAATAGGTCATTATTATTCCTATTTTACAAATGGGGAACTGAAGCCGAGAAATAATGACGTAACCAAGGCCATGCAGTTAGATTATGGCTAAAATGGGATTTGAACTCTGGTCTCCCATATTTAAGTCTAACACTATATCAACTAGGCTACCCTGGCTTCCTTCTCTGCGTCTCCAGCATCTCTGTTTAGCTTACACTCACATTTGCTAACCCTATTGCCAGGCACTATTTATCTGTGTTTGTAGCTCTCAATTGCCCTCTCCTCAGTCCTCCTAAGTTTAAACATAAAAATCACAGGTGGGGGTTGCAGAGAGAATCAGACACCCCTTCACCCCTGAGCTCAATTATCAGATTGAGGAAACATTTGGGAAGAATAAAGTATCTCCAATTCACATCACTCTCACAAGTGTATACACCTCTACTGCTCCATCCATAATACATGTACAGCCATAAAGAATCACATCATTTTCCTCAAGCTCCTTTTACAGGGGGTTAGAACTATAAAGATATTCAGACAGCAGAGCTCATCTGCAGCTGCTTTGCGGCCAGATGTTTTGACTTCTCACTTCCAGCCTCACAGATGGGCTCTCTCAGTAAAAGTTGGAATAGTCCTTTCCCGTGCCAGACTCTCTCTCCTGTCATGCCCCTAATCAGTGAAGTTCTTCTAGGACAGGAATCAATAGTTTCACACCAGCCTCTAGTCCCCGGGGGCCCATCCACTTATTGGCAGCATTAAGGACCAATTGACTAACTTCTCTGCAGACACATTTCCTATTCCTTTGGGGACAAGCAAATAGAACAGAAATGCACCTTCAAAACCAAGAGATCCAGGGCTCTCACGGTCCCAGAAAAATTAGAAAGGAGTTTTGCTTTCATGATTTACAAAAGGATGAATTTTGTGCCCCTTTCAGAGGAGAGTGGTTCCTCTCTCTCGGAAGCCAGAGTGGCTAGGGAATATATACATAATATAAATTGCCATTAAATAGCGCTCCCCTAGAAGTGGGAACAGCCCCTCTCTTCAATGACTAAAAGGCAACCCCAGCTCCACTCTCCTGTGCGAATTAAGGAAGGACACCTAAAAAATAGTTCTCAGCTCAGGCAATTTTACTGGGGGGGAAAATCTATTAAAACTTTCAGATAAAGTCCCTTCCTGATATAGTTAAAAAGCAAAGTTTTGCAGGTGCGTGGGAAAGAGTCTCACAGGTAAGTGGGCATGCCAGGAGACCACGCACATGTACACACACACAGAGGAAGTGTATGCAGCTTACCTACTACTGCACAGCAAGCCGCAAGCCAGGGAACTCACAAGAATCATTCCATCCTTTCATGCAACAATCCAAAAAAATCTCACGAAGCCACCCCTAAGGAAAGGCTCCCTAGCATCCTTGGGTCTCTCCTGGGAGAGAAAGCCCAGGGCAGCTTGAGGCTGGACAGCAGCTTTCTTCACTAGCCTGGTCAGGAGCGAGGAAGAACTTCTCCAGGCTGAGAAGCAATCCCTTGATTTAACTTCTGTCACCTGGCAGCCTCCCTCCTTGTTTACAAGGTCCTGGGTCTCTCTGCATCCATGGTGAGTGGTACATCCAAGGAAAACCTGCTTCTCCTCCCCATTGTAGATCCAGCAGGGTTAGTTCCCTGGATTGTTAGGTCTTTTTAAAAAAGCAAAGGAAAGGAAACTTGCTTTTTCCCCCTCCTCCAATCAGCTTGTTAAGTTGTCCCTCCCTAGTTAAGTTGCAAGCCCTGAAGGAAAGATTTCCTCAGCGGGTACTGCTGGTGGATTTCCTTAGCCAGCCCTGCTGCGTGCCGTGCTGGGGGATGGCGAGGGATGAGCAAAGAAAGCCAAAAAGCAGAGCTCTCCTGGGTGCTTCTGATCACATCACATTTCTTTAGCCTCTCTGAAGTACTCTCCCAACCAGAGGAACTCAAGGGTTTGGTGTCTCTCCCCCACCTCCTCCTCCTCCTCCTGCAACCATACTGCCTGGAATGAGACAAGATCACAGCACGTTAACAGAGCTGTCTCTCTCTCTCTCGGGGATTTGCGAGTTTAGATGAAGACAGGAGAAGAGTCCAGCCCAAAGAGCCTGTATTCAAAAAGCTCTTCCCCCTCTGCACAAGGCAAATGTCATTCTGCTAACTTACCTTTCAGGGTTAGGGAAGTGCGACGCTGCAGCGCCGTCTAGCGGCCAGCAGGAGAGAGCGCGACTTTTCGAGGGAAGTCGAGAGGCTCCGCTCTCTTCTCCTCCGGAGCCCATGCACTTCTGCACCTGGACGCCTTCGCCTTTTTAAACAAGCCCCGTGGAATCGGCTGGGTTTTGCAGGAGCTGGACGCCCAGGATTGCAGAGCCAGGGCTGCAGAAGGGCTGATTTCAAGCAGAAGGGGGGAGCTTTGCTGCTGAAGGCGGCAGCGCCTGAGTCTCCCTAATTAACGAGATCCAGGACTAATAGGGTGCAGGTAGCTAATCAGGACCTTGGAGCGTCCCTTCCTCCCCCGCAGCGCTGATCCGGTCGGTGGCGCCGGACTCGAACCCGCGGCCAGGCACCTGTGGGGAGGAGCCGCAGCGGCCCAGGGGGTTAATTAACGCGCTTATGCGGTTCGTAGGTCAGCTCCCGGTCGCTTCACCAGCCGCCGCGGGAAGGGGGGTTCTTTCCTCCCGGGTGTAGAGTGGGGCGGGGAGGTCGCTTTCGAACGTGCGTACAATCCTGGCAATGGTTCGGCTCCCATTAACTTCTGTGGGTGACGATCCCACCGACCATCCTCCAGCCCCTTGTTACAAGGTTTTACTCCCTCCTCTCCCATTTGAGTCTTCCGGAGTTTTTCCACTAGAACCAGGGGGCTGGGGAAAGAGTTCGCAGACCAATTTTGGGGCTGCTTGGAGGAAGCATGAAATCAGCCAGTTAATAAGAATAATATTAAATAGGCTATTGGCTTTTTAAATAAATGAGGACCCCGTCCTCTGCTGTTACGTTCCATGGGGGTTTTGCTATTGGCTTCAGTGCATAAAAGCCTATGCTTTCGCCTCCTCAGTCCTTTAGATGTCAGTCACAGGAATGCACCAAAACTTTTGGGCAGCGTGCCACAAACTTTACTCTGCAGTAGCGTCATTGACTACTCTGGAGTAAGTAGTTTCTAGATTGTACCCTGTGTTTATAGTAATGACATAAACATAGAGCCATCGCATCCTCCTGAATGTTACATTCCTTGTCTCTCCCTCTGTTCCCCTTCCTTCATCCCCACCCCACCCCCGTCTCTCCGAGTGTAAGCCCTAAGGCAGGGACCATATCTATTAAATTACTTTGTAAAGCACCAGGTACATTGCTGGTGCTATATAAATGCTTACTACTAATACTAATATTAATAATAATGATAAACACCTCCCCGTTTAGGCTTAAACCTCTGGCTACTGGTGCAAGTGGTTAGCTGCTAGCAGGTGATGGTTCAAACGCACTTCCATGATCTGTACACTGTCTTCTCTTGAGCTGTATTAGTCCTGCCCCCTCTTTTGCCAGTTTTGCAGTCACCTCCCCCTTGATTTGGATCCCATTTATTACACCCAGGAAATGTAAAAGATGTAAATTACTGAAACAACTAAACTTTCCTGTTTGAAAATCCTCTGCCATTATCCAGGCTGAGTTAAACCCAGTCAAGAGGGCAAGCTGACATTACCCCTTTTGCAAAGAATCCATACCAGCGTCAGGAACTGATTTCTTGGAAGCTAGTTTGAACTGGCCCAGAATAGTTGGGGTCCTTCTAATCAATACCAAGGGCTTGCAACAAGGCTCGTTGTTGGTGTTGATTTTAAAGGTCTAACAGTTGGGGGGGGGGGGAGAGAGACCAGCAGGTCATGCAAAGTTAAAGCACAGTGCCTAACTTTTGGACCAATGTGATTTATTCAGACTTCACGACTCTAGAGCTTGCAACTTGGGGGACGGCTTAAATTTTAAGGGCTCCCCAGAATAACCCTTCATCTCCCCCCCCTCCCCCGTTAATTTGACATAGTTGGGCCTTACGTCTGTTGTGCTCCTGAAACATTGACGTGAACAGCAGTAAAACCAATGTTATTCAGGAGTACGAAGAGAAGTAGGTACTGCTGAAAAGTCAGGAATAGATACTCGCCTTCAGTTTGCATTCTGAAATCACTGTTCATGTGAACGCTTATCAACGTGAGGGTGGCAGCAGACGTGCTTCAGTGATCATTACGGGTAAAAAACAGACGTGACAGCGACCTTCTGCGGCCCACTTTGTCATGGACCTTCCCTGCACATCTGTGCAGGCGCTGCCGACGTTGGCCTGGGATTGCCCAGGGCTGTGTTGGCGGCAGCCCGGGGCTGTGACCTTGGAAAACCGCAGGCTAAGGGCCAACCAAACAGACCACAGCGGGGCTTGCATGTCTGCTCCATCTCTGGCTGCCATTGGCCACCATGGCTGTCCGTCATGGCGGGGGCGGGGTGCCAGCTGGGCACACAATCATCGTTTTCCCTGCCCCCGGGAAGTGCAGCCATCAGCCCTGCCCATCTGGGCGTGCGTTTGTTCGGTGTCTCAGCCCATACCGTGTCCGTCATGGCTGCAGCCACCCATCACGTTTGTTTTTACCCTGCTGTGTCTCAGCTAGAGGGGAAATCAGCATAGTGCTACTTTGTATTACTCTGTCTGACTAGTACCAAAGTGGAATCGTTACTTCATTTTAATTAAATCAAAGTAGCTGCTTCAATTTACACTGTTCATCTGAATGCTACCAAAGTGGAGTAGCGATCTTGCTTTAATTAAACCAAAAGACTTATATTGGTTTCTTTCTGTTCATCAGAATGTGGCCCCAAGGCACAGGCAGTTTGTATGTCCTATATACTCAAATCCATATTCCCATACCAATTTTTGAGTCACAGACCAAAAAAAGCTTCAAATACTTCAGTGCGCAGGTAGAGTTCGGTGAGAGGAATGCTGGGGGAAGAGGGGGCATCTAAACATGTTTATTTAATGGACAAAATTAATTTAGCCACCCTCCCCTTGATTGATGTGTTTAATTTGCAGGACAAAGGGAGGCTCTCGCACTGGGATTTAATGCCCCTTCAGCAGCTCACTGCAGACTACCTTTGGTTCTTCAGTCCTCCCCTCTTATACCTCCCACAGGAGGCGGGGCCAGAGTGATGTGCAGGCTGGCCTTAAAGGGACCACAACCTGATTCATCAGTGTTGAATAGAGGATTTTAATTGTTTTTTATTTATGTATTTTTAAATATAGATTTTATGCATTGTAACCTGCCCTGGGCATAAGGTGGGATACAAATTTGAATAAGTAGAGGAGCCTTGAGGTCCCTTCCAACTCTGCTGTTCTATAATGTGTTGTTTTTATATGCTGTGACCCCCCCTTGAGTCCTCAGGATAGGACAGGATAAAAACATTAATAAATAAATTATCTCAGCCTAACCTACCTCACAGGGCTGTTGTGAGGATTAAAGGTTGTGTTCAATTGTAAAGCACTCCTAGTGTCATGGCAGTGGGGGGTGCTATATATTATTATTATTATTTATTAAATGGGCATGCAACACAGCCAATCCACCAGAATTGCCCCCATGTAATGTACAGAGATTTTCAGTTTATCCCAATGAGTATTTTTCCTGGGCGAGGATTGAGCTTGAACATTTGAATACACTAAAGCCTTTCGCTCTAAGCTGGTGAATGATATGAACACCGGTTTAGCCCTGTGTTCACCACGTGGCACTGCTTAGACACACACCACATCGTGGGGCAAATCAGTGTTTTTGCTCACCACCTGATCTCGGCACGCACGCCTTGTTCCCCGCGTTGTACCTGCTAACATACCACGCAATAGCGTTCGACTCGGCTTTAGCCACGCGTTCAGCTGGAAGACGCCAATTGTCCTTGTGATGTATTCACATTGCGTTTTCAACGGGTGGCCAAATTGGTGTTGGAATTGTTATGGTGCTTACACACAACGGCCAAACACATGCTCAGGGGTTTTGACACCTGACCTTCATTATGTCTAAAGATGCCCAAGTTGTTATAGAAACTGAGGCCTGAGAACAGAAAAGATACTTGTGTATGCTCAAGGCTAAAGAACATGGTATAAAGACTGGAATGTGGCTCCAATTAGGAAAAAAATACAATGGGTGTTTTTAGACAGAAGCTTGCTCCACTTATGATCCACCCCACCCCCGGTGGCTCATTCATTTAAAGGTAGGCCCCCCTTGGGTGCGGTGCAGCAGGGAACTTTGCCTGCCTGCTCCAGGCCAGCTCCACTCCTAGGAACATACCGGAGCACCGCGAACCACCGGCTAGGCATGGAGCAGCGGGCTGTCCAAAGGAAGGGTGGATGCTGCAGCTCCGCTCTCAGCCATGAGTTGCCCTGACAACTGCCGTAGAGCTGTGGGTGGCAGTCTCAAGCGGCTGCCAAGCCAACCTCAGCTCTATGGGGAGGAGGCGCGCGGCCGCGGGCAGACTTCAGTCCACGGTGGCCGGTTTTGTTTAAGCCTGCCGGAGCAGACCCGGTCGTAACCACTTCAGGGTCTGTCTAAGAACACCCGATGATTTATGTTCTGGTGTTGTGGGAAAGAGTTAACATCACAAATGGGAAACTGTGAGCCAAACCATATCCGGGAGCATACAAGTTTTCCAAGTCGAGACTTGAATAGATAAATTGGTAGATTCCCTAGTTCTGTGGGTTTCTTTGCTCAGCCTCCATCTCGCTCTGGGATTAGGTCTGTTGGGGATCCCGTCTGCAGAAGTAACTCTGTCTCCTGGTGCAGGGGATTGGTAAGGATCAGATCTGAAATGAGTGCCTGCTGAATCGAGCAAACCCACCGAATCCAAACAACCTGACCAGTAAGAAACAAATCGGGTCTCAAACAGGATCCAACTGATCTTCATTTGATTACCCATTTTTGTCTTTTCACAGTATTCATTCATCCCATTTGTTTTGGTCAATCTTTTCATCCAGTTTTTACCCCCACCCATTCTTACTTTATGGGCAAAAATGAGCAAAAAACCAAAACCAAATGAAATAACCAAAATTGTGAAAACTCGGTTACCCAAATGTTGTTATGAATCTCATTCAAGTTGACAACAGCCTACTCAAGATGGCACACTCAAAAACAAACCATGAACATTCATTCTGCTGCTCGTTCCAATTCTAGTAAGGATGGTCTCCGGTTTGGCCAACTGGAACAATACCACCTTCAATTCTCAGATCTCGTCTTCCCTGTCTTCTGTAATCAATTTTACATATTGTAATTTTATTCAGACAGTCTTTCATTTACAGTACGTTCATCTATTTTACTTGTAATTGTGGTGGTTTATTTTAAACTTTAAGTAAATACTTAAACTCTATATCAGGGGTGGGGAACTTTTTCCATCCCAGGAGCCACTCTGAAAATTAATAGATGCTCCAAGGACTGCAGAGAAGTTGGGGTTGTGAGGTGGTGCTTAAGGGGTGGACTAAAGAAAAAAAGGCCCAAATCATGGATCTGCACCATTAATCTGTCCCCTATCCTTATGTGCATGTCCTTCTCTTTGCTGCCTTACCCAGAGCTCAGTTTTTCAGTTGTTGGAGGTAGGAACTTCATTCAGGGGCCAGATCCAGGAACTGGAAAGGGGTCACATAAAAGCTTGCCACGGCTCATATTTGGCCTCTGGGCCTGAGGTTCCACACACACACTATATATATATCCTGAGTGGTCCAATTATTTTGGAAGAAGACTTGAACCTAGAAACCAACAGGAATTCCTCACTCTCTCCTCCAACTGGGTGTCGTTTCAAGACATTCTTCAAAGCAGAATCGGTTTCAGGGGTAGGTGAGGACAGAAATTTGGGGCTTTAATTTTACAAACCAGGCCAGGGAGCAAGAAAAATACAATAAAGTAACCTTTTAGCAATGCTGCATGCCCATGGCCCCACAAGATGCTCTTCTATACAGTAAATGAGCAAAATGATTGTAGTGCAGGAATGTGACAAAAATCAATGAAAATAGCCAATTTTTAGTGCCGGTATAAATCTTTCAACTAATTAGAAACACTCAATAGAGAGCCAGTAGACCTCACTTCTTTGTCCGACATATATGCCTCACCGAGATGCTAATACCCTTGCAGCAATCCATAACCTCTGACACTTTACCTAGCCTCTCATTTCTTTTGGCGTGATTATGGTACAATAGTTCGGCATTTTAAATTATTTATCATGTCACTTAAAGCCACTTTTTAGCTGAATTAAGAGATTAGGAGCCTGGGCATAAAACATTCCCCTGGTCTTTGAAATATACAGTAAGGTGAAATTATATTTAATGATACCTTTGATTTATATTTTAATTTTAAATGAACAGATAAAGCCATATCATTAGACATCCTTTCACTTTTTATGATAAATCAAAAGGTACCTTAATTATTATGCTATGCTGTGGGAACTATACATTATTCATGGCAAGAGAGAGACTGCTGCCACAAATTGAATTTTTTAAACTGGCTTTACGTCCCAATATTCTGTGCTCTCATCTTTATCCATTTCACGGGGTCTTCTCCTATGATACAGTCGGCATTCTAAAAGGCAGGCTTAGCAGTGAATGAAGCTACAAAATATGTATGAATGGATTAGAAGGGGGATCATAGGAGAGCAAGCTCCAGAGGGATTTTGCACTTGTAAAAAAAGAACACTCCTGTGTTTACCATGTAAAGTGCCTAGTAATAAATTCTTACAGAGACTGAGGGTGTGATCCTTCAGCAGAATAGCACAGAGGCAAGTCCTCCCAGTGTGAAATAGTGGTGACCAAATAAATACAAAGTCTCATTAATACTGCATCGTGCTTGCTTACTACTAACGTATTACCCACCAGAGGATCGCATTGTTTAAGCAGCAATAGATTTATTTTGGCATTGATCATAGAGCTTTCCTTACTGTTTGCACAACCTTGATTGGAGACCACCCAGAAGACTCCATCAAGGTTGAGTATTCATTGTGCTAGGTGCTGTACATGCACAAATTAAGAGACAGACACTTTCCTAAAGAGATGACAGCCAGTTTATATCAAGAAATCAGTCAATGGAGGACAGTGGGGGCAGGGGGAACCTGTGTCCCATGGGCCAAGGTCGTAGCTATCATGGATTAAGAGGGTACAGCAGAGCCTGGTCCTTGGACTCTACACATGGGAGGCTGTCTGCCTGCAGCCTGAACACTGCTACAAAATGTTCAGAGTGTGCAGAGGAGGAAGCGCTCTGACCTCACCCACTCTGACAGTTTCATAGTGATGCTCAGGCCACTTGTCAAGGGCTAGAGATGTGCGAACGCGTTCAGAAGTTCGGAGTTCAGACTGAACCCGATCCGAACTCTGAAACGACTGAACAGTTTGGGCGGTTCGGATGAGTTCAGGTGGCAAAAACGTGACTGGAAGGCAAAAACATGAGCAGGAAGGGGGAGGCAGCTGAGGAGCAGACTTCCAGGCACCAGGGGTGGAGAGGCTTGGAGTAGCAGCCAGCCTGCCCAATCACCATCCCTTTTCTCCTCAGAACACTGGCTTCGCAGTCTGCGATTGGACATGGGGGACGGGGGGCTAGGCTGCACGGAGTGAATGGGGCTTGCAGTGAGGCGGGCGCAGCAAGTAACAAAACTCATTGCCCTCCCCCCTTCCAACACCTTCTGAGCTAGTCACTGTTCCTGACAGCAGGCGTCTTCAGAAGGCTCCCTCTCCCAGCAGTTTTTGTTCCTATTCCTAATCCATTGCCATCCTCCTCCTATTTCACCCATCCAACCCATTTACCTCCATATTATCATTTATTTAGATTATATTAGATAGATTTAGGTGTTGTTTTTATTTTTTACCCCTCCCTGTGATCCCTGTGTTCAATCTTCCTTCCTTCCTGCCCCCCTCCATTGAACCCTTTCCCTCTCCCTCTTATTCCAGCCCTGATTCCCTTCCCCTGTTTTTGGATTTATTTAGAGTAGGATTATTTGATTGATTTAGGTTTCATTTCAGTTTGGACCTGTGTTCTTTGTGTTTTTCCCCCCCATTCCTGCGTAATATTGTGTACATAGATAGATATTAGATATAGTTACTATAGATTAGATACATAGTTGTAGGAGTTAGCTTAGTTATCGAGATAGAGAGAGATAGTGTGTAGTGATTGTTTGTTTTATAGTGTGTTTGTAGGACTAGGCCTTTGTAGTTATTAGGATATTCCATTTAGTTCCATAGGTTTTAGAATAGTTAATAGCAGTTAGATTTAGTGTGTATATATATATAGTTAATAGCAGTTAGATTTTTAGAATAGTTAATATATACACACACACTAAATCTAACTGCCATTAACTATTCTAAAACCTATGGAACTAAATGGAATATCCCAATAACTACAAAGGCCTAGTCCTCCCAGAGCTGTGTCATCACCACCAAATTCTGCCCCTCCCAGCAGCGCTGGCAGCAGTGCATCACCCGGGGCGGGTCAGAAGGCAGGAGGGGGGGGGGAATCCTCTGTCTGGGCACATTTTAAGCTGGTGCGGGTGGATGATCCCAGGGAGGTGCAGTGCACTGCGTGCAATAAGCTGGTGAAGCGTGGGCAGGTGCTCGCCAACCTTGACACAACTGCCATGGCGAGGCACCTGAAATCATGCTACACCACTCTGCTGCTAAGCAGGAGGGCAGGGGAAGTGGATGCCAGCGGGTTCCCGACTGCAGCGGCCAGTTGCCCGCCTCCTTCAGCGGGCAAGCGTCCTGCACCAACTCAGCTGCCTCTAGCAGCAGGATCAGTATTCCTGCTAGAGGGGAAGAACAGCAGCAGGAGCCTCGCCAGCAGCATCAGCCCACCATGGAGGAGCTGGGGTGGGGGCAGCTGCCAAGGCCATCGGCAGCTGGAGGGCGGCATGGCTTCTTTCAAGAGAAATCCAGGTGCCTGTTGGGTGAAATGATTACGCTGGATGGGCAGCCCTTCTCCATTGTAGAGGACACGGGCTTCAGGTGGCTGATTGGGTTCCTGGCCCCCCAGTTTAAGCTGCCGTCCCACTCCCCCCTCAGTCGGAATGTGGTGCCAGAGCTGTACAGGGCTTTGAAGGAGCAGGTGAGGGAGCAGCTGGCAGGGGCTGGGGGTGCCACCATCCACTTTACAACAGACTTGTGGTCAAGTAGGAACGCCCAGCACACCTACCTGGCAGTGACTGCACACTGGTGGTAGGACCCAGAGGCAGTGCTTGGCAGTGGCAGGAGGGATCCTGAAGCAGGGTATAGGTGGGCCCTGCTTCAGGCACAAGTAATGGACAACCTCCCACACCACTAGGAACATTGAGGCAGGCCTGACAGCCATGGTGAGGGAGTGGGTCACGCCAGGTGCGCCCTTCACCAAGGGGTGTGTGGTGATGGACAACGCGGCCAATATACTGAAGGCAGTCCGTGATGGGGGCTTCACCGCACACACCCTTCACCTGGTGGTCAGGGACGCTCCAGGCTTGGGGGATAAGGGGATTGGGGCAGGCAGCACCCTTAGCCCCCTGATCGAGCAGGGGAAGGAAGCTGGCGGGGTTCTTTAACCAGAGCGTGAAGAGCAGCGAGCTCCTCTTGGCGAAGCAGGCCGAGCAAGGCTCCCCAGTGCACCAGCTGGTCCAGGATGTCTCCACATGGTGGAATTCCACATTCCTGATGTTCGAGCGACTTCTTGAGCAGAAAGCTGCCCTGCATCAGGTTCAACTGATGACAAATAGCGGGGCACCTCCAGGGTACGATGGGGCAGAATGGGAGATCCTGGCTCACACGGTCTTTGTGCTAAGCCCATTCCTGGCCGTGATGGCGACCGTGAGCAGCTCCACTGCCACCCTCAGCCAGGTGACCCCTCTGGTCCAGAGTCTCCACAGGAAGCTGGACAAGATTCCCGAGCGGTGGGATTGTAGCCTTCAGGGCAGTAAGCTGGCCGATGAGGCGCTTGACCTGGCACGGCACCTGAATGCAGGGCTGAGGGCACGGTTTGACAAACTCCTGCGGCAGGGAAAATGTGTCCTGGCAACAATGCTGGACCCCAGGGTCAAGGGCAGCATGGCACGCGGCCAGACAACGTTCTATGGCCACTGGAAGGGTGCACTGGTGGAGAAGATCCAGCGGGCAGAGCAGGCTATGCAGCAGGACGCCCCTGGGGATGGTGGGAGTGGGAGCCCTTTCAGCCAGCTGGGTCTATCCCTGCCCCCAGCCCTAGCAGCAGCAGCAGCAGCCCTATTGCCAGCAGCAGCAGAAGCAGCTCGGCCTATATGCAGGCCACTCTGGGGAGCATGGCGGCCTCCACAATAGCACAAGCAGCGTGGCTGAGGGCACTGGTGGAGATGGTGCCCAGTCAGAGCTACCAGAGGGACTACGACGGTGTCTCAGCAGCCGTGGAGACCTACCTTGAGGAGGAGCCATGCATTGATCCTGGCAGCGATCCCTTGGCCTACTGGGTTGGCAAGGACAACATGTGGCCGGCCCTGTCAAAAGTGGCCACGGGTATCCTGTCCTGCCCACCAACCAGTGTCCCCAGCGAGCGGGTGTTCTCCATAGCGGGGGACATTTGGTCTCCACACTGCCTGAAACTGGGGGCCAAGTTGGTGAAGCAGTTGTTGTTCATCAAGGTGAACCTTCTGCTGCTGGGATTCCCCGAGCTGCCCCTGGACAAGGATTTGTGGGGCAGTGGCACACGCCATCCCATGCCAGGGGCAGCCTTGAGACGGGGCTCCTCCTCCTCAATCTGGGCTAGGGATACTGCTGCTGTGCTGCTGAGGTGCTGTCCCTCCCTCCCAATGCCCGGCACCCGCCCTCTTTCTTTCTCTCTCTCTCTCATACTAGATGGCCTCGGCTGGCTTATCTGACTGACCTCATCATGCAGGGTGGCATTGGGAAACTGTAAGCCTGCCAGCCAGCCTCTGACTAGAGAATCTCGGCACGCCTATCTGACTGGCTCTCTCTCTCGCTGCACAGTCTTCGCCAGCCTATCTGAGTGCCCTGCCAAGGTCCCAGCCTGCCTTCCCTACTGCCTCTCATGCCACACTGTCTGTCTGTCTGCCCAGGTTGCTGCCAAACTCACTCAAAGCCTGCTGCCCCAGCCTGCCTGCCCACCTCTCATGCCACACTGCCCACCTGCCCAGGTTGCAACGCTTGAACCCTACCTCAGTATGCCTGCCTTCTGCTCATGCCACACTGTCTTCCCGCCCTCCCAGGTTGCAAAGCTTAAACCCTGCCTCAGTCTGCCTGCCTATCATGCTACGTTGCCCGCCTGCCCACCCGCCTGCCCAGGTGGCCTAGATCAAAACCTGCCATAGTCTGCCTGCCTTCTACTCATGCCACACTGCCCGCCTGCCCAGGTAACCTAGATCAAAGCCTAGCCTACCTGCCTCAGTCTGCCTGACTTCTGCTCATGCCACGGTGCCCCCCCCCCCTCACCCCGGTAGCATAGATCTGAGTCTGCCTGCCTCTCATGCCATGCTGCCAGGCCACCCGGCCTGTGGGCAAAGCTGAAAACCATCATTCCGCTCACAGGGCGCTGTCATTCCATGGCATCAAGAAACAGCCACTCCAGCCCCGGAACCCGCCGTCAGGGTTCTGGGACCTATGTTACTGGCAGGGAAGACTGTGTCCAATATCTAGAAGCTGCCACTCTAGCCCCAGGACCCACCCTCAGGGTTCTTGTGCCCTGTCATTCCGCTCACGGGGCACTATCATTCCACCTTTTCTTTACGAGTTAGCAACCTGCTGTTCATGGTGAAAGAGAGAGAGACAAATAAGAGAGAGTCTCCCCACTGCTAGAAGGAGAGAGAGACATGATCCCACCCATGCTGTCACCTGCACTATATGGCCAGGGAGAGAGAGAGAAAGAGAGAGACTCCCCGCTAGAATGAGAGAGATGGGGGTGGAGGGGGAGAGGTGTATCCAGCTCAAGCTGCCTGCCACCTGCCAGAACCAGCAAGAGCTCTCATCTGTGCCCACCACATCCACCAGCAAACCTACCAGAATGAGATGGAAATAATAACACACAACGTATTATATGTGCCTGCCTGCCTGTGTGCATTCCTGTACCTGCTACCACCTATCGCATGATTAAATGAAGTGTGTCCAACCATGCACTAATTCTAGGGACATCATTCAACTCCCATAGGCTTTCATTCCACTGTACCTGAATCAGTCATGCCCGCCCATCCCAGGAACCATCAACAAGATTCTGGGACCATCATTCCAGGCACTGGGGGCTGCATTCCATTCCACTGCATCAAAAAGCCTGGTGCCCGCACACCAGTTTCCCCCCCCCCAGCCTACTCCTCTGCACTCACCCACTGAAGCTGCTGAAAAAAAGCCCCTCTGACCATTAGCACCCGCCGCCTGCTGCCCGCTGCCAATGAGCCTCTCCCTCTCTGGCACACCCACACAGACAAAGTCCTGCACCTCCTGGGGGGCTGTCTGCAAGTTGAGACCCTGCTGCTGGCACATCTTTGGGTTAATACCTTAACTACACTACATGTGGTGCCAGGCACTGCCAGTAGAGATTGATAAGCTGTATGAGATTCTGCCACCTGCCAGAACTTCAGCACAGAGGGATAAAAGATTGGACAAAGCTCGTAACAACAAATAGAACTTTTATTAAAACTTTTTAAACAACAAGAACAAAAACGTTATAAAACCCAAACCAAACATTAATATATATAAAAAGAAAGGAAACTTAAGGGGTCTAACTTTTTGGGCCTGTCCCCCGGAACTTGGGGGAAAGGCAAAAGGGGCTCACGGGACATAGGGGCAGGCACCCCGTGCTCCGGCATTTGGTAGCCATGTTGCATGGCAAAGTCCACGGCCCCTGCCACAGCCACCTGCCACCTGGAGACCGACTGGCGGTAGAGTTCCAGGTTGGCCATCTCAGCAGAGACGTACTGGGAGTATGCCTCCACCTTCTGTTTCTCGACCTCGACCTCCTGGAACTTTTCCACCAGCCAGTTCTCCATAGTGGCTGCTTGCAGCCGTAGGCCATCCACAAAGTCCTGGGTTGGCTTCTGGACTTCAGCCCGAAAGGTCCTTGCCACTGAAGACTCCTCCTGGGGGGACTCCTCAGCAGAGCTGGAGGAGGGGGGAAGGGCTTTGATGGCATCGGTTCTGGCGTGCCTTCCCCCCCTTCTTCTGGCAATGATGCTCCACAGCCACGCCAGAGTCCTGCCACCTCACCATCTTCATGTGGACTTTCTCTACGTGGGCAATTAGGCCCAATGTGGTTCCCTGGCTGGCCCTTTTAAATCTTTTGTCGCAGATCTAAAGAACATAAAAAGATAGGAACATAAGAAGTGCCATACTGTGTCAGACCAATGGTCTGTGTCAAGCCCTGCCTGCATTCTGTCTCCACAAGTGGGTGGGTGGCCAATCTCTCTCTGCAGGAGACTTCCTAACAGGTCATAGGACAATCCATTTCCTGTTGTTCCAGCCCCTGTGCCTTACTTTGCAGACGGTGAATCCAGTATGCTTCTCATACCACCGCCAGACATTGGACCTTGTGCACCCGCTGTCTGGCAGTGGCACTGGCGACCTCTGCCTTGGTGTCCTGCATGTGGCACCAACACTGGCATCCGATTCCTCACCCTCTCTGAAACAGGAACACATAAGCAACACCTAAGTAATATCATGCATTTATGATGATGCCTCTAGTCCTCCCTCCTTGGGGTGCTAGGGATGGCAATGGGAGACGGTGACCCTGGCTGGCACATGCAAACCCTGCCCTCGTTGGGGCGCTAGGAATGGCAACTAGAAAGACCCTGGCTGTCACGTGCAAATCCTTCCCTACTGCTAGTGAGGGATGGCAATGGAGAGACCCTGACTAGCATGTGCAAATCCTGCCTTCCTTGGGGCACTAGGGATGGCAATGAGGGACCCTTGCTAGGGATGGCTGGCACGTGTTTGAGTGGGCTCTTCCTTTGGCTCGTGCCTGACTGCTGGAAGAGCCTCCACACCCTCTCTCTCTGTGGCAGACATCCGCTGCCACCCATAGATGCCCACTGTTTGTGCCTGACTGCCCACCACCAACCCACCCACCTCTGGTTATAAGAGAAGACATAGCCTCATTCTGTGGAGGAGGAAAGCTGGATTGTCGCTTTTTCCATCTGGATGAGCCAAGATGCTCAGAACACAGAACTCCCTACAGGAGGAAGTCGATCAACTCAAGCACCCTCCATGCAGGAACAGTGAGCCCCAAAAGAGACAGTATTCGATCCTGCACTGTCCAGACTAAATAACTCTGGTAAAGGCAACCTTGCCACTATACTTAGCAGTACAGTGGTCCTATGACACCTAGTGCAACACTTAAATCAAGTAACAGAAGGATGCTCTTACGGCTTAAGTTTACTGATCGCCCCAATGCATAATTCCATGCTATGTCTATTTTTCTTTGGTCCAGAGCTCATTAGAAGACTTCCACTGACACCAGAAACCTTTGGATCAGATCCTAGATACATGCTCTTATCTCCTTTTAACTTTAATCAATTGCTGGGCTCCTGTCAGTAAAATTATCTAATCTTGCCAACAATCTATTTTCCCCAAACCACGTAACTTCATTGACTTTCCCCCCTCATGTGGAAGAACGGCAGAACCAAGTAATTTACAGCTTGCAAAGGTCATAGATATTGGGTTTTGGCAGGTCAATGTTTATAGCAGTACGAGCTCGGTGCTGAACTTGGGGATGAAAAATACAAGAACTGGCAAATGTCACTGTGTTTCGGCACAGGAATGGACAGATCGTTCTAAGCAACGCGCTTGCAGGAATCCAAGAAAGCTGCAAGTTTTCATCCACATCACTCAAGAGTCAGCAGGTTGTGTCGCTGTTACGCTCACTGGGCCGAAACTCTCACACTAGTTTTTGGCACTTCTCGTTACGGTGGCTTAACCTCCAGGATTCCCCCACTTTCCCTTGTAACTAAGGCCATTTTTACACGGACGGGGCAGCAGCGCCGATGGGTGGAGATGGGTGTGGATGGGTGTGGATGGGTGGGAGAGCACACCCATCGAACACCCGGCAGCGCCGAGCAGGGAGACTGCTACATGGACAGCACCGCGGGGGGTAGCGGGAAGGGAAAGGGCGGGGCCGGCAAACACCCAGCGCCCAAACACCCGTCCCGGGAAGCACCCAGCAAACACCCATGCAAGTACACGGACAGCCGGGACCGGCAACGCTGGGGAAGCCCCGCCCAGCACAGCGGCGGCACAACATGGATGACACCTGGCAAACAAAGCTGCGCAACGCAGCCCCGCCCCCGAGCTTCCAGGACCCGCATGGGCGGGGCAGGAGGGAGCAGAGATGACAGCTGCTACAAAGGAGCCATCCCCTCCCAGCCCCGGCACAGAGCCCAGACAGCCCGGCACCACAGAGCCCACCCCCCAGCCGAGCACCCCCCACACAGCAGCCAGCAGGGGCACACAGGGACGGGCACACAGGCCACAGGGGGCAAGGGGGGGAGAAGCTCCCACACCACCCAGGAAACCCTGCAACACCCCCCAGAGGTGCCCGGACAAGGGGAGAGGTCAACACAAATCACAACAAACACACTCGGGGAAGGAACACAACCGTATTTAATAATAAAAACGGGGAACTGAAACAGGGGACATCAACAGGGCAGAGAAGGGGAATGGTGCAACAGAAGGGGGGGCCAGCGCCGGCAGCGGCAGGCCCAGGACAACACCCAGTCAGTAGGGCCAGCGACCCCATGCTCGCTGCCAGCGCGCAGCCTGCGCATGGTTGAGCTGAACCAGCAGGTCGAGGATGTGCAGGAGGAGCTCCAGCACCTCCCCCTGCTCCCGGGTGCGCTCCTCGATCATGGCGTGCATTGAATGGGACAGAGGGAGAGGAGACAGCCATCAGATAAGGCCCCAGCCCGAGGAGCAGCACCCCCCATGGAGGAACACAGGGACAGGGCCCAGCAAGCCGGCAGGACACTTACGGATGTCATCGTAGTACCGGCCGGCTGCCCATAGGTCCCATGCCGCCCACTCCAGCTTCAGGGCCAGCCCCCCCCCCAGGTGCAGGATTGCCAGAAGGACAACAACTGTGGCTGCAGAACAGAAGGGACAAAAAGATGGGGAAGAGTGGCAACAAGGGACCATGGATGGGCCGGGGCAGCACCACCACCAGGGCCCCACCGCACACGATGATGGACAGCACCCGGGAGGGCACCCCGCAGCCTTGCACCAGGGGGATTGGAGGGCCAAAGGCCGGTGCCAACACGCCCCATACTCACGCTCAGCCGCCCAGCGCCCCCGGTGCTGCCGCCCATCCATTGCTACCACTGCAGTCAGACAGCACCAACAGAGGGCAACAGCAGAGGGGTGGGGCAGGGCCGAGACCACATCCAACAGACAGGAGAGGCCAGGGGGTGCCCGCCTGACCGCCCAACACCAATACCACCGCTAGCGCCCAGCCAGCCACAAGCGCCCAGCGGAGAGACCACCGGGGGAGCAGACACCACCCTACCAATGCCCACTCCACAGGCCCAGGGCCCACCAGTATACACCATGCATGCCCCCAGCACACAACCACATAGAAGGGGGCAGGGGGGCCACCAAGGGGAGGGGGCACCCAGGTGGCAACGCAGGCAGAGAAGCAAGGAAGGATAGATCAGCACACAGCAGCTCTTTATTAGCGATAGGGGAAAGGGGTCCCCCAAGCAAAGACATGCAGTGCAGGGGGGTGCAAGGGAAACACAGTCTGGAACAGGCACCATAACAACGGGGTACAGGTAAACGTGCAGCCAGCGGCCGAGGCTGCAAGGGAATCCCCAGTGGGACTGAGCCGCCGGCACCCAGAGGAGGTGACGGGGTCTGGTGAATGATGAGGCCGGTGGCGGGGAAGCAGATGACAGTGCAGAGGCCCTGCAGCAGCACAGGGGGGGCAGTCCATGCAGCAGGGTTGCAGGGAGTGGGTGGCGGCCCAGAGCAGCTCAGGGAAGGTCCGAAGAGCACTCCCGTGATGGAGTTCCCTGCGCGAGACCCTCCCAGGTGAACAGGCCCCATCGGAAGCCCCAGGAGCACATATGAGCATCAACAAGAAAGCAGGGAAGGAGCTGATCCACAGTGGTGGCCATATCCAACACAGCTGGAAGGTCCCTCACCAATCAAAGGGCAGCGAGCTCCACAGTGGTAGCATCCCGGTCAGGAGTGGACCACCAACATCGGGGCACAGCAAGCCCATGTGCCACAGGACGGCCCCCACGTCTGAGGGTGAGTGCGGATGCCGCAGGCACGCAGGAGGGCGCCGGTGTACTGACCAGCCACAGGGGAACCCCCAGACAGCAAGGCGAGTCTGTATCCGGGTCGCGACATCAGCTGGCGAGCGGCTGTCACCTCCTCAGCGGTCCGCAGAACGACAACGGCAGGAGGGTGCCCAAAAGGCAGTAGCCGCAGTAGGGTGAAGCCACCTCCTTATGCCCCATCACCCACATGTAGCACAACAGGAGCCGGAAGCCATCTGCGACCGACAGGGGGTCGCCCACCAACAGCTGAACATCGGGGCTCAGCCAGAGGGCCCCCAACAGCATGTCTGCACAGGATAACCACCACTCCCCGTCTCCATCCTTGCCCAAGAGCCCCGCACAACGAGCAGCCATGGCAGCAGAGGGACCCGCCCCAGAGAAGCAGGAAGGAATAAGTGCAGTCGGTGGGTTGGGGGGTGAGGAGGTCCCAGGAGGGGAAGGATAGGCCAGGACTTATATCCCAAGGAGGAACCCAGACTATAGTGTTCCCCAGAGAGCCAAAAGGAATACAGACTTACCTCTAGAATGCTCAACAATGCAGTCACTCACCCCCACACACACCACACTCACTTCGTTCACACTCACTGTACTCTCACCACAACCATGACGCACAAGGCACAGGGAACATGGGGGGGCCAGTCTCACGGACACAAGGCTCCTATCACCAGCAGCGTAGTCATCTCTGCAGCGGACTTTTATCCTTGAGTCCAGGGTGTTGCCGAAGCCGCGCTGAGCATCGCAACGGTGGGGGGGGGCGTGGTTTCCTCCATTGGTGTTCTGCTCTTGGCCCCACCCCCTGGGATGTGGGCGGTAGGAGGAGGCGGCATGATGCTCCAGGGCCCCACAGGCATGGAGCTGTCATGCGGATGCACCGGTCTTGCAGCCGGGGGCTCCCTGCTTGAATCTGACGGCGGGGCTGCGGCGAGGCGCTCCGGCGAGGTGAGTGGTCCTGTTGGGCCACGAGGTCGTGGCAGGGAGCGAGGGGTGCCTGGGGCCAGGTTTCGGGCGCAGGGTTCCTCACACCCAGCCACACACACCCGGGCCTGCCGTCCAGGGCACCAGCACCCCAACCTGGCCAGGGAACCTCCCCTTCACGAGTGCGGCGGGGTCCCTGAGCTCACCCAGCCCCGGCCCACACCTGGGACAGCGCTGACTCCCTTGATCTTGTAGAATGCCTTCCTCGCAGCCATCGTGGGAGCCCACGCGTGTGTGCTATGGATCCATCCTCCTTTACAGGCTCTCGACTGGCTGTCCGGTGGGCGTGCCTGTTTGGGGACACGTGCATGACCCTTTGCGTCAGCGCACTGCAGTCTCGCTGGCCGCATCCGCGTGGGTGTGGGTGTTTGTGCTTTTTCACGGATGCTTGGGTGTTGAACACCCACCTCCACCCATCTCCACCCACGGGGAATTCCGGCTCCCTCCCGGCTGCTCCGTGGGCATTGGCGGGTGTTGGTGGGTGGGTTGTGCACACGTGCCCACCCACTCGTGGGATTTTACACGGACGCTCTCCCACCCATCTGATGGGTGTTTCCGGGTGTTCGTGGGTGGGTGGCATCCATGTAAAAGTAGCCAAAGCTAAACACTTGTACCTGCAATCTCACAGCATCTTGAATACAGGGCCCTAACTATAGGTAGGGCAAATGGAGCCACTGCCCCAGGCTTTCAGGGCAGGGGCCCCAGTGAGGCCAGCCCCATTGAGACATCAGAGTGTCCTGCTTTATCGCTTCCAGAGCTACCTGTGTCTTCAGTAGTGAGCCAGGAGCTGGTGCCGTGTCACTCAGCACCGGGGGGGTGCATGTCGTTTTCGTTATTACAATAACGATAATGAAAATTGTCATTTTTATTATCAATATTGAAAATGACAAATAATTATAACAAAAATAGAAACAAAAACAACTTTTTGTTTTTGAAATAAAGGAAAAAACTGAAAAACATATTTCTGGCTATAACCTTTTAAATTCTTATTCAATTCTGATGAAACTTTTTTACCACCAACAGAGGGGTCTCTGTGTACCAATTTTCAAAATGATTAGATAAAGGAAACCGATTTTAGAAGCAATTGAATGTTGTGATAAGGTCCCTCATAAGAGACTCTTGAGAAAATTAAAAAGTCCTGGGATAGGAGATAGTGTCTTACTATGGATCAGAAATTGGTTGAAAGATAGAAAGCAAAGGGTAGGAGTAAATGGTCTGTTTTCACAATGGAGAGATGTAAAAAGTGGTGTGCCTCAGGGATCTGTATTGGGACCAGTGCTGTTTAATGTATTCATTAATGATTTGGAGAAGGGTGTTAAGAGTGGGGTGATCAAGTTTGCAGACGATACCAAGTTATTCAAGGTAGTTAAAACACGAGCAGACTGTGAGGAACTGCAACGGGATCTTACGACACTGGGTGCTTGGGCATCTAAATGGCAAATGAGATTTAATGTGGACAAGTGCAAAGTGATGCACATAGGGAAAAATAATCCAAACTATGAGTACACAATGCTGGGTACTAAGCTAGGAGTTACCACTCAGGAAAAGGATCTGGGGGTGATTGTGGACAATACA
>QEPC01011901.1:9435571-9459373 GCA_003113815.1 Sphenodon punctatus | reverse complement strand
CGGGGTGTGTGCTTGGTGTATACTGGGGGGCTCTGGGCCTGTGGGGTGAGCACCAGCTGTGAGGTGTGTGTTCCCCTGGCTGCTTCCCTGCTGGGTGCTGCTGCCTGGGGTCGCTCGAGGGGTGGTATTGGTGGTGGGCGGGCGGGCGGGCGGGCGGGCACCCCCGGGCCTCACCTGTGTGTTGGTGTGGCCCTACCCCTTTCCCTCCGCTCCCCTCAACTGCCGCCCCCTGTTGGTGCGGGCTGTCTGTGGTGGTGGCGATGGATGGGCGGCGGCACCATGGGCGCTGGGTGGCTGAGCGTGAGTAGGGGTTGATGTGGACCCAGCCTGTGGCCCGACAGATGCCCTTTCGTGCAGGTGCCGGGGTGCTCCTCGGGGGGGGGAGCCTGTCAGCGTGTGGGGAGGGCCCCTGGTGGTGTCACTTCCCCCGGCCCTCCCCAGGCCCGTTGTTGTGGGTGTTCCCCATGGCCTTGTCCCTTCTCTCCTGCAGCTACTGTTGTCATGCTGCTGGCGATCCTGCACCTGGGCGCGATGGTGCAGCAGCTGGAGCGGGCGGCCTGGGACATGCGGGCGGCAGGGCGGCTGTTCGATGGCATCCGTGAATGTGCTGCCTGTTTTCTGGGCCCTGTGCCTGTGTCCCTCCGTGGGGGGTTCTGTTCCTTCCCGGGTGCCTGGGGCTGGCTCTGATGGCTGTCTCCTCTCCCTCTGTCCCATACAGTGCAGGCAATGATCGCGGCACGGACCCGGGAGCAGGGGGACTTGTTGGAGCTCCTCCTGCATGTCCTGGACCGGCTGCACTGGCTGGACCATGCGCAGGCTGAGCGCTGGCGCCGGGCGCAGAGTCGCTGGCCCTATTGACCGGGGTTCTGTCCTGGGCCTGCCTCTGCTGGCGCTTTTCCCCCACCACCACTTCTGTTGCCCCGTCCCCCTTCCTGCCCTGTGGTCATTGCCCTCTGTTGCTGGTTCCCCGTGTTAATAAAGGCTTGTGTGTTCTTTTTCTGGTGTGTCCGTGTTGTGCTTTGCTGTGACCTCTCCCCTTGTGCGGGTGCCTCTGGGTGTGTGTGGGTGTGTTGCCTGTGTTGTGCGGGTGCCTTCCCCCCTCCTTGCCCCCCTGGGCTGTGTTCCCGTCCCTGTGTGCTTCTGCTGCCTGCAGTGTGTGCGCGGCTCTGCTGCGTGTGTGTGTAGGGGGGGGGGCTGACACCGGGCAGACTGGGCTCTGTGCCAGGGCTGCGTGGAGCCGGCTCCTTTGTAGTGGCTGTCATCCCTTCTCCCTTCCGCCTCACCCGTGCGGGTCCTGGCAGCTGGGGGGGCGGGGCCACGTTGCGCGGCTTCATTTGCCCTCGGTCGGCCATGTTGTGCCGTCGCTGTGCCGGGCGGGGCTTCCCCGCTGTTCCCGTCCGTCCTTGTACTTGCACGGGTGTTTGCCGGGTGCTTCCCGGGATGGGTGTTTGGGCACTGGGTGTTTGCCGGCCCCTCCCCTTTCCTTCCCACAACCCCCCACGGCACTGTCCGTGTAAATGTCTCCCTGCTCAGTGCCGCCGGGTGTTCACTGGGTGTGCTGCTCACCCACCCATCCACACCCGTCTCCACCCATCTCCACCCGTTGGCACTGTTGCGCCGTCCGTGTAAAAAAGGCCTAAGACAGCACTTCTCAAACCTTTTAAACCACACCCCTTCCTTCTGTCTGTGGTGGTTGAGCACCCCCCCCAACCATCACCACACTCATGCAAACAGCTTGTTCCTTTCCCCATTCCCACGCTCTTGCTGCTGTTTCCCCTTGTTCTTCGAGTCCTTCTCCCCGCAACTTGCTACCCAATCATTTTTTAAATGCCCTCTGGCTCAGTCAGAGGAGAGCTAGGTGTTTTCCAGCTGCACTCCATCTCATGCCCCCATCCCAAATTCCTTCCCTGACCCTGCGAGGATCTCACCCATGGGTGCCAGGAGAGGGATGTAAGGGGGTGCCATTGCACCACTCTGCCACCCCACTGTCCCTACCCCTTCTGAATACTGTGATGTGGGACATAATAATCACGTCCCCTTTGCCAAGCATCATGACATTGCAAGGCTTGGGAAGGGGCCTGGTCAGTCAGAACGGGCAGGGCAAAATGATTCTCATGCCCGCTGCCCCCCGGGAACGTAATTTTGCCAGAGCCCCTAGACCCGCCCCCGCAGTTCAAGAACCACTGATTTGACACCGTGTGCATGGCTGGAATGCGTCTGCACTGTGGATTACCCTCCACTTTAAGACACAATCTCAGCTGTGTTCCATAAGCATGTACGCTGTGTTTCTCATCAGACTCTGCTGACTGCATCACAGGAATAGACATGTATATCACTCTGAACAAGAGCAACTTATTCCAATTCTTGAAAGCCCAGCGTCCTCTCCATTCTGTCTGCAGTTTCTCGCTATCACCAAAGAGCTCTTCAATTTCCTCCTTCTTGCCTCTGACTGTCTTACACACTTCTCTTAAGCCTCGTTCACACTGTTCAGAGCACCTTGAATTTCACATAGTGAGAGGATGGGAAGTTTGAGAGGGTGGGAAGTCACCACCCTCCCTGTACTACATTCTGCTGTAAACATTTAAAAAGAAATCAGGACCCCAGAATCTATACATCTCAATTAATCAAT
Organism: Sphenodon punctatus; assembly: GCA_003113815.1. Classification (NCBI taxonomy): domain Eukaryota; kingdom Metazoa; phylum Chordata; class Lepidosauria; order Sphenodontia; family Sphenodontidae; genus Sphenodon; species Sphenodon punctatus. The sequence goes on along the minus strand of QEPC01011901.1, from coordinate 9,456,744 downwards.
CAAATCTTTATTGTATATAACCAAATAGGTTGTTACAACTTTATAAAACATATTGAACAAAGAATAAAACCTCTGTCAAGATGTTGCAATAGAAATTATTAAAATACAATTAATCCATAGACTTCTTTTTAATAAAAACTCCCCTACGGGTCAAGATTTACAATAAAGTCGCGAGAGCTGGCGACTGTAACACTAAGAAAGTCCTTGCAGGACCAGGCTGGGATAAGCACTTGCAGGGTTTTGACAGGTCATTAACTCCCATATTCTTGGCTAATTGGTCCCAGTTGGGAGCTGGCAGTCACTTGCTGGATGGGTTAAAGGAGTTTTGAAGGCCGAGCCTGGAGCTCTGTAGAGAGAACAACCAGAGAAGTGGTCGGAAGCTTCAGACAGGGATCTTGCCAGCTGGAGGTGGCTAGACCAGGTACTTGGGCTGGGTAGGTGCCCAGGAGGGAGGCCCAAAGTACCTGATAGAGAAGAAAAGCACACGAATGTCTGGAATAGAGGCCTGCAGCCCAACCAGAGCGAGAAAGGACCAACTGGTCCTATTGGAGTTGGGTCAGACGTGCTTTCTGCCCAAGTCCCCCCAGCTCAGTCTCCCAAGCTGCGCGAGGCCCCGCCCTCTACAAAGCATCATGGTATCACGGTGTTCCATAGGGTGTGGGGAAGGGAATACTTTAGCCCCACCCCTTTTCTGACACAATCTCTCCGAAGCACTGTTACTTGGGTTACCACCTCCCTCCAAGAGGAATTACAAAGGCATGGGGCAAAGAGGCTGTCACGCCCCCTTCTGACTGAGCCCTGCCTTTTACAAGCTTTAGATGATGCTCCACACGGGGCAGGGTCACACTGGAAACGGACAGGAAGGTCCACCCCCTTTCTGACATGGCCACCGCCTGTTGCCCCCAAACGCCCGAATTTCTTCAGTTCCCAGTTGACCCAGAAAAATCACGGCTTTCCCTGGAGATTCTGGGTCAAAACCAGAGTCTCCAGGTCAAATCCAGAGAGGTGGCAAACCTAACTGTGATAACAACAGGGATGGAAATCGGGCTGAAAATTGGAATCGGATCAAAATCGGAATTGGATTCAAATGAATCAGGTTTAGATTGGGTGACAATTTGAATCGGATCATATTTTTTTCCCCATTAATCTCACTGGGAAATTTTTCCATTGAAGTCAATGGGAAACTGAACCTACTCAGTTCAATGGACCAGTCATCATTCTAAGCCACAATCCTAGAATGATGAATGGGCCAAAGAAGAGCCCAGAAAATTGCAATAACCAGAGAGGGGGAAATGAGCGAGACTGCAATTCTGAATTAATCCAATCCAGTGAACATTGGGTGGATCAGATTAATCCGATTTCCTCATCCCTAAATAACATGGTGCTCTGTGGGCCACCCTGACCCTTCAGGTCTAGGTTCAGAAGAGCTCAGTTGCATCAATCCCAGGTTCACAGATCGTCAGGTCCAAAACAGCCATGTTTGGGCTGGGTTCAGGCCCAGATTTCCAGTCTGGATTTGTCTGTTGCTCACTGTAAATAAACACACACAGTTGGTAGAGGGACTGAACTAGAGATGAACCAAGAATCCACAAAAACAGGTATACTCATCGAATTTAACACCAGTACCTGAATCTACCCACAACATTCAGGTATGAATCAATACCTAATGAGTACCCGATTCAGGTACCCAGTGTCCTAGAAAATCAACTTCCAGTCCCGGAAAATTGACTTCCAGTCCCGATTTTTTGAGTTTCCGGACCAATCTTTCAGTTTTCTGTCCCAATATACCAATAAATAACTGGGGGGGGGGGGGATAAAATCAGTAAATTGGTAATGGAAATTAATGATTTTTTGAGTAGCCAGGAACCTGATCAGCGACTAGACACGGGTACTTGAAAATGCAGGTATTACTGGCAGGTACTAAACTAGGTACCTATTTCAGCTCTAGACTGAATGAGTCTAGGGGGTTTATCGCCGATTGTGGTGCAGCAAGGTTGTAAGGGCTGAAACAACTTCTTGTGGCAACCCTGCTTTACGTGCCAGATCTATTACAGCCCACTCCTGCCTGCACAAGTGCCATTCATTCCAATGGGACTAGCATTCCATGGTCTTTGAGGCTCAGAGCCTTAGTATGACTCCCAATAGGACTCATTCTAAAGCCTGTGCTATGGTGGCCCATTGGTGGGGTCTATACTAAATGCAGATATCTGCAGACTATTGTAATCAACTAGACTATTTCTTTCAAGCTTACTGGTGCTATTAATATAAATTTCAGTGTTTAAATACTATAGTCTGGAGTTTGATTCTCTTCGATGCTTTCTGAAAAGACACTTGACTTGAGCTTCGACCCACACTCTGACAAAGAGCAAAAATTCAAGTGGAGTAGCGGAGACTCACAATTTGGTCTAGGGTCTCCATCATATTAGCATTCCAGCCTTGCCAAGGACAGCCTGTTTCTCTCCTTCCATACAGGAGCTGCTGAAGGACCACAGTTAGCAATAGCACATGGGGCACTGGCAGAATTGACTTTAAGGGAGAGAGTGGGACATCCCAAAGGCATATCAATAATCAGGACAGGTGGTGCACCTAAACCAGAGCCCATGAGCCTGCACACACCCTGGGGCAACTGTGTCCCCTCCAACTGGAAGAAGCTCATGCCACCTTCTGCATCAGAGCCAATTCCCACCTAGCTACACCAATGGGGCAACCCCCAATGGGCCAACACCTATTTCTAATGTGACCACGCCCCTTTCCAAGCATCATGATGTCATGGCTGGGAAAGGGGTGCGGCCATTTTAGAAAGAGGCATGGCCAAGGGGCTACCCCACCCATTTCCAATGGGACCACACATCCTTTCTGAGCATAGTGCCATCACAGCGTTTGGGAAAGGGGGCCTGGTCACATTGGGAAATACCAAAAATGACCAAAAATCCAAAACCACCAAATTGAAAAAATGAACCCTCTACATATCCACCCCAAAAAACAAACCCAAAATAACCAAAACAGATACCAATGGAGTGCAAATGAATTATTGCCCAGAACGGCCATTTTTTGTTCAGGGGTAGGAACCTCTTCCCTCCTGGGGGCCACTTTGAAAAAGAGTCGAAGCTCCGAGGGCTGCCGGCTGCATAGATGCTGGGAGTAGGGGTATTTAAGGGGGCATGCTCAGGATGGGGGAAGGAAGAGGAGGGTTCAGATCATGGATCCTATCATTCATCTATTCTCCCTTATGTTGAGCTCAGTCCTTCAGTGCTTGGGGGCAGGAACTAGATCCAGAGGCCAGATCCAGAATCTGGAAAGGTGTCAAATAAAAAACTAGCCACTGGCTGCATTTGACCTCTAGAGGGTCCCCACACCTGTATATTCCACAGGTCTACATACTTTTTCAGGTTCTCTTTTCAGCCTTCCGGAACACTGTCTGGTTCTGGAACAGGAGGCTTCAAACTTATCCGTGGTTTGGACCATCCTGACAGATCGCACCAGATGGAACTATTTATCACGGATTGTAGCTTGGCGTGCTAGTAAGTTAATTGACAAAATGGTAGGGAGTTTTTAAGCACCGTTGACTGTAAATATCCGGATGAAGAGCATTTTATGGAGGCACCAGATTTATGCATACAATGTTTCACAAACCAGTCCGCCAATTTTGCGTGTTAGAAGTAGGTTCCAATTCCAGCCATAGCTGCTTTAAGGCTACCAGAAAGCAAGCTTTGTGGAATTACTTTTCAACCTGTGCAATTTTAAACACTCTCCCTGCTAATGCGATGTACTTAATTCATCTCGCACAGGACTCCAGTGAAGAGAAATGTTTAGGGTGGTAAAGGAATAGGATTTAATCTGGGATTCAGAGATTAAAACAGAGGGTTGTGGGGTTTTTTTGTTTGTTACTGACAACATTACGTTTTCAGTCCCCATATGTTTGTGCCAATCTTGTCATCCAAGCTGTCAGTGCGTTCTATAATGTGAACGCAATTAGTATTACCAAAGGAAAACAACAGTCAGAATAAATGGAGCCAGTGGCTTCAAAAACTCCTTTGATTTCCAATGCTTTGCATTTATTGTAACGTTTTTGCCACCGTAAAATTGGCTTGAATTTCTGCAGAAAGATGCTCAGTGTCTTTCCTGTTTGAATATTTCTTTTAATTAAAAGAGTCAATACTTTTAAACTGAAAGCCACTGGATTTTATTTATGCGTTAGAAAGACAGAAGACTTCTGCGAAAGCCATTTGCAAAGAGATTTTTGTGTCATTTCTTCCTTTGGCGATACAGATCAGTCATAAGGCAGAGAAATACTGCAGATATTGAACTAAGTCCAATAAGGCCTGACTAGTCTGATGGTCCCTCAGACTAGGCTGTGTCAGGCTACCCCATGGGCAACAGGTCACATCCCCACAGAATACTGTGATATCACTTCGTAAGAGTGGACCCATGTCAGGAGAAGGGCAGGGAAGTATGCCTTAACTTCATCCTTTTCCTGACATGACTCAAAGTGCCATGCCATCACGGTGCCCCATGTGGGTGGAGCTATGTCCAGGGGCGTAGCAAGGTTGAGAAGGGCCCGGGCTCAAGCCTCAGTTATTTGCACGTGTGCGCGCTGAAAACCCAAAGTGGGCGGAGCTTAAGGGATGGGGAGGGGCTTAAGGGATGGGGCGGGGCCTGCTGACAGCTTCTAAATATACAAAATTCAGCGGCTAGGAGTTATAACTGTGGCCATAGACAAGCATGGCCTCCCAATGCTTCCCACCTCCCCAGCCGAGCGTCTACCACCACTCCCCTGGAGTGGTTCCACTGCAGGGGCAGCCAGGCAGGCAGTGAGGCAGGCACAGAGAGACTGACTGCGTCCACTACCTTACTGGGGGAGGGAGTGAGCTTAGCCAGTCTGGCCTCCAGGGCCTGTTGCTTCTTGCTGCCGGTGCCGCCTGTGCCTTGTGCACGCATGCGGTGCGACCAGTCCAGAGGTGCTGCTATCACACACACCAGACACCAAAAATGCAGCTAGCTTATTAACCGCATTATGCCATGAAAAGAGACATATAACCAGTTCAGTTGTGCCCCCATAATCAGTTCATGCTGCCCCCACCCCATAACCAGTTCATTTGCGCCCCCTCACCCATATAATCAATTCACGCTGCCCCCCACCCATAACCATTTAATTTGTGCCCATGGGGCAGCGTAAATTGATTATATGGGGGTGCAAATGAACTGGTTATGGGGTGCGGGTTTAAAGACAGTATTCCTGTTGGCAATAACTTCATTNCAGCCATAATAATCTCAGAACCATATTTGCAGATTTATTTTCCAAGACAGAATAGATATTGCTTTACATCCTAAATTCCTATCTAAGATAGTATAAGTAAGACAGTTGTGAGAATGTGGCCTTTTTACACGGGCCTCTTCCAGCCATGAACACACAGATTTTTGTGTGTTCATTGGTGGGGGAGTCCCGTGTGAACGACACGGCGCATGCGCCCATGGTGAGTGGGGGTACGTGCGCGTCTGCCTAACACGCATCCCCACTCACCACCACCCCCACTCATCTCCACGGAAGGAGCAACCATGGGAAACAGTGCCTACTATGTGGGTGTGGATGAGTGGTGGGTGAGTGGGGATGCATGTGCATGCCCCACCCATGCACTGGCGTGCCCACGGACTCCCCACCCGGCGGAGCCATGTAAAAATATCATGTGAGGAGCCACTCGAAGAAGAACAGAAGGTTGCTACCTTGTAAACAAGGTTCTTTGAGATGGCTTCAAACATTCTCACAACACCCACCCTTCCAGCCCCGCATGGAATTCTTTTCTTATATTTCTAGAAAGGGTTGTAAGGAACTGTCGTGCTGAGGGGGAAAGTCGGTGCTTTTTATACTAGAGGAGCTCGAGACCATCACGTGGTCTATTATTTGAACAGGGTGAGCATGCAGAACCCAGTTGTAAGAATGTTAGGAGCCATCTCGAAGAACCTTCTTTACAAGGCTACAACCTTCTTAACAGCACATGGGGAGGAGCTGTTTGTAAACAAACAGCGTTACCTCCCAGTTCCATCGGGTGTCCCCACTGCTGCTGCTGCTGCTGCTTTGTCAGAAAAGGAACAGAGTTAAGGCACTCCCTCACCTCTTTCCTGATGTGGTCCCTTCCCTGAAAAATGCCATGACATCACAGCACTCTAAGGAGGCAGGGCTGTCACCCCCATTACATCAGACCTGGAAGAGCCTGGCTGTGTTGGGACCAGGCTCGGTCCTGTCACAGTTGGGCTTGGACTGGGCTCAGGCCTGATTTGAGCCTAAGCGCAGGGCTGTACTCCAGAGATCCACTGCTTATCATGCTATCATCCCACCACCCTGGCCTGCACTGCCACTGCTTTCAGTGGTGCTGCGCACACAACTGGGGTATCACACTAGGTATCGGGGACTGTCGTAGTACCAGGAAGCTGCACAGAAGTGCCCCCTTCCCCTGCCACCAGATACTATGTCAGGACAAAAGGGATATGGACGCTTTTTGTGCTGGGAGACTAGTCGCACCCATAGTTCTATAGTGTGGAGATGCTTCCTGGGGGCCGGGAGGAGGTGATGGGGTCAGGGAAAAGCCATTGAGTTCCATGGTTCCTATCAACTACAGAGGAAAGGAATATCCAATAGGAACGTGTTATACTTTTTGATTTAGGTGCTTTGCTCCAATCCAAATCTGCTGGATCTGATATGTGGCCTGCTCTTCAGGCAGATATCATTCAGCTTGATTCACCAGTCATTCCGTTTCTTGGTTCACTCATGTTCAGTTCATCTGTCTGTTCAGTTGTTTCTTCAGTCCGGTTCAAGTGTCCTTTTGGTCCAGTCTAGTTCCAAGTTCAGTGATTGTTTGTTTCAGTTCTATTGAGTTATGTTGTTTGGTCTGGATGGGCTTGGTTGAGTTAAGCCTTTTTGCTTAGGGTTTGTTTGGTTGGTTGTTGCTTAGTTCAGAATTGCCCCCCAAACTGTGCAGACATTTCCAGCCGAACCCCTAACAAACCGTCCCAGACTCCACAACCAGGAACCAAACGTCACAAACTGGACCAAGCCCTGAACTGAACCTCCCAGCTGACCAACCCAAACAAAACCACATTCGGACTCCATTCCAATGCAGAAATAAAGCTGCCAGCCCAAACTTTTTGTTTAACTGACCTGCTGTTTAAAGGTGCACTCTGTCCCACATTTGGCCGTGTCACTCCAAAACTAAACCCAGGAATTTTGCTGATTTTTTTAAAACAAAATTTTTAAAAAATTATTATTTTTACAAAGAACCTGAAGGAGATCGCCAGGACACTCAAAAGCTGCTCTAAACGTACAATTTAAGTTAGTTCAGTAAAGGATATTACCAGCTTGTGCTTCATTTCTGTCTCTCTCCAAATCATGAAGTACTTCTTTACAAAAGTGTGTAAAGCAGCAGCCTTGCTGCCATCAAAATTACCACTTTGCTTTGATGGGAGGGTAAGATATTTCTCCTACAATCCTTGAACGTATGTTGTGCACCCTCATAGCATGCTGTACTCAGAAACCTTGGCTTCCGATGCAGCCCAAGCTGAAGTGGAGTCTCCATTTAAACTGAAAAGCAATCCAATAACAGTGACGAACTGTATTCCCAAAAGATGCTTAGATCAAGGTCAAAAACACACAAGGTACAGAGCAAAAAGCAGCCACGGTGGGTTTTCAAGGTATGCATTCAATTGCTTGAATAATGTCCCTGCCATTAAGATACAGCGGCTAACCGTTTTAAATGGCTCCTGTCAAGAATCTCGGACATACTATACCTTGACATTTAGGTCTCTTACTCTGCTTTAAACTGATTGCAACAGCTGCTGAAAACATGCAACAAGGATGGGAGGAGGAACAAGTATATGATTTACTGGGAGCCTCACAACAAGCAAAAGGGTGCAGAACTCCTGTCAGTGCAGACAAGCAAAGAGAGCAGTGGAAGAAAAATTACTCCATGCAACAATGAGAGGGAAAGACAAAGGCAGGCTGCTCTTCTGCAGTGCAGTTGGGGAAAACTTTGTAACAGAACACCCTGAGATTCCTGTCTGGGACTGGGTCCCACTCTGTGGGAGGCACGGTAGCCCTGGATTAGAGGCATGGCTGCACGTAGGGTTGCCGGCAGCCCTGGATTAGAGGCGTGGCTGCGCGTAGGGTTGGCGGTAGCCCTGGATTAGAGGCGTGGCTGCGCGTAGGGTTGCCGGCAGCCCTGGATTAGAGGCGTGGCTGCGCGTAGGGTTGCCGGCAGCCCTGGATTAGAGGCATGGCTGCGCGTAGGGTTGCTGGCAGCCCTGGATTAGAGGCATGGCTGCAGGTAGGGTTGCCGGGAGCCCTGGATTAGAGGCATAGCTGCGGGTAGGGTTGCCGGCAGCCCTGGATTAGAGGCATGGCTGCGCGTAGGGTTGGCAAATGTCCTATATTAGAGGCATGGCTGCACGTAGGGTTGCCGGCAGCCCTGGATTAGCGGCATGGCTGCATGTAGGGTTGCCGGCAGCCCTGGATTAGCGGCATGGCTGCATGTAGGGTTGCCGGCAGCCCTGGATTAGCGCCATGGCTGTATGTAGGGTTGCCGGCAGCCCTGGATTAGCGCCATGGCTGTGCATAGGGTTGCCGGCAGCCCTGGATTAGCGCCATGGCTGTGCATAGGGTTGCCGGCAGCCCTGGATTAGCGCCATGGCTGTGCATAGGGTTGCCGGCAGCCCTGGATTAGCGCCATGGCTGTGCATAGGGTTGCCGGCAGCCCTGGATTAGCGCCATGGCTGTGCATAGGGTTGCCGGCAGCCCTGGATTAGCGCCATGGCTGTGCATAGGGTTGCCGGCAGCCCTGGATTAGCGCCATGGCTGTGCATAGGGTTGCCGGCAGCCCTGGATTAGAGGCATGGCTGTGCGTAGGGTTGCTGGCAGCCCTGGATTAGAGGCATGGCTGCGTGTAGGGTTGCTGGCAGCCCTGGATTAGTGGCATGGCTGCGCGTAGGGTTGCTGACAGCCCTGGATTAGTGGCATGGCTGTGCGTAGGGTTGGCAGCAGCCCTGGATTAGAGGCATGGCTGCGCGTAGGGTTGCCGGCAGCCCTGGATTAGAGGCATGGCTGTGTGTAGGGTTGGTGGCAGCCCTGGATTAGAGGCATGGCTGCGTGTAGGGTTGCTGGCAGCCCTGGATTAGTGGCATGGCTGCGCGTAGGGTTGCTGACAGCCCTGGATTAGTGGCATGGCTGTGCGTAGGGTTGGCAGCAGCCCTGGATTAGAGGCATGGCTGCGCGTAGGGTTGCCGGCAGCCCTGGATTAGAGGCATGGCTGTGTGTAGGGTTGGTGGCAGCCCTGGATTAGAGGCATGGCTGCGTGTAGGGTTGCTGGCAGCCCTGGATTAGTGGCATGGCTGCGCGTAGGGTTGCTGACAGCCCTGGATTAGTGGCATGGCTGTGCGTAGGGTTGGCAGCAGCCCTGGATTAGAGGCATGGCTGCGCGTAGGGTTGCCGGCAGCCCTGGATTAGAGGCATGGCTGTGTGTAGGGTTGGTGGCAGCCCTGGATTAGAGGCATGGCTGCGTGTAGGGTTGCTGGCAGCCCTGGATTAGTGGCATGGCTGCGCGTAGGGTTGCTGACAGCCCTGGATTAGTGGCATGGCTGTGCGTAGGGTTGGCAGCAGCCCTGGATTAGAGGCATGGCTGCGCGTAGGGTTGCCGGCAGCCCTGGATTAGAGGCATGACTGTGTGTAGGGTTGCTGACAGCCCTGGATTAGAGGCATGGCTGCGCATAGGGTTGCCAGCAGCCCTGGATTAGCGGCATGGCTGCATGTAGGGTTGCCGGCAGCCCTGGATTAGCGGCATGGCTGCGTGTAGGGTTGGCGGCAGCCCTGGATTAGCGGCATGGCTGCGTGTAGGGTTGCCGGCAGCCCTGGATTAGCGGCATGGCTGCGCGTAGGGTTGGTGGCAGCCCTGGATTAGAAGCATGGCTGCACGTAGGGTTGGCGGCAGCCCTGGATTAGAGGCATGGCTGCACGTAGGGTTGCCGGCAGCCCTGGATTAGAGGCATGGCTGCGCATAGGTTTTCTGGCGAGACAGCCTGGGGAGACTGCCACACCTTGGGTAGCCTTGCCTCTCCCTGGGCAGCCAGACCCCACGATGCAGTGCATCATACGGATGGCAGCCACCATATTTTCCCCCGGGCAGAGGCACTGCGGAGCAGCCTTACCCCAAGGCAAGTCAGAGCTTTGAGCAGCGGGTGGTGTTGCTCACAACCACATCATGGCAGGAGGCAGGCTCTTGATCAGGCCATGGGTGGGGGAGGAGGTCAGAGCTGGGTGCCCGCTCATGTGGCCAGTGCTGTGGTCCGCCCCGACTGTGGCAAGAGCTCCAAGAGTGGCCTGGTCACCCAGTTTCCTCGCAGGGAGGAGGGGGCGCGGCTGGTGTGCTCAGCTCCCCACATTTGCCCTGCAGTGTAGTGGCCCAGACATGGCATCATAAAAGAGGCGGGGTTAGTACATTCCTTTCTAATGTGGCCTCACCCCCTGTGTTGTGATGTTATGGTGCATCCGCCCTGTCATCCGCGAGGGTCATTGCACCAGAAATGGACTAAAACCACAAGCTGAACTTCCCACAATGCCCCCTACCACAATCTCAGCTCCCGGAAGTCCCTGCCACCACTGGGTTCATGAGTAAGTGGCCACAATTTTAGACCCGCGCACACTCTTTCCATAAAAGAAATGATGGCAAGCTCTTCCCCTGCCTGCTTGTTAACAGATGTCTAGCGCTATCCTCTGAAGTGATATTGTGGGTGGAGCTTAGCGCGGACATGAGTTCCATTCATTTCCATGTAGAGTTGAAATGGGCAGTTTATTTGCTACCCACACCATGTACTATACACAATTTCAAGTACTGTCTTGTGTGCCTGACCGGCTACTCGAGTACTGATCTAACTCCCGTTTATGCAAAAATACTGGAGATTGCCACTACCAAGGTACCGATTACCATTTTACCAGTCAGTACCAACTGGTAAAATGGTAACATCGGTAAAGAAATTGGGATGAGAAGTCAGAAAATCTGTACCAGAAATCAGAAAATCAGTACAAAAAAATGTTGTTTCAGTACACTGAGTAGCTCAACAGGCTCTCAGGTACTAATTAATATCTGGTGTTACTGGGTTGGATCGAGTACTGCAATTCTGATGGGTATTGTGTGGGGTACATTTCAGATCTATTTCAATCATACTCACGCCCGCACTAAATGATCACACTGGCTCGGAGGCGTTCAACCATAAGCTCAGGGGAATATGGCAATTCTGGTCCTCACTCTGTAAACACGTAGAGTAGTTCCTACACCGCACTAGGGACTCACATGAAGGCCTCATGCATAGAGCTGAAATGGGTAGCTCATTTGCTCCCCATGGGTATTACCCACATTTTTGAGTGCCGTCTTGGGTATTCAACGGGTCACTGGTCACTGATTGGGTACCTGGATGCCAGAAAAATCAGGACCGGAAATTGACATTCCGGGGTATCAACTAGACAAATCGAGTCACAATTGGTTACCAATTGGTACGCAATATTTTCGAGTCAATTCAGGTTCTGGAAATTCGACAGGTAAACCTGCTTTTGCAAGTACTCAATTCAGCTATACTCGTGCATCTTTGTGGGGTTGGGACCTATTTAACCTGCACTCTGTAAATACCTCTGCACAGTTGCTGAGCATGTTGCATACAAGTCTTTTTGAAACAGAGCATGTTAGGGGGAAAAGCCTTTTTAAACATTCAAATTCTCCCTACCCTTATGTGAATCGAGGATAACTCCCCTGAGGAGAATCTCACCATGGAGTTAAGGTATTTTTGGTTTTCTGCTCACATTATCTTTTCTCCCCATGAACTTCCATACTTTTTCACTGTCATTCTACAAGCCTGCAGCTCAATGCTGACAAGACAAAACTTGGTTCATACCCAGGTGGTCATTGTCAGGTATAATAATTGCCAGTGGTTCAAAGAAAGTTCATTAGCTAAATCCCATAGGCCTCTGGAATGCAAATCAGGCAGAGCTGCTGATGTGGAGAGATTTAATTTCTTCCCTCCAACTACTCCCCTGCCTGTTTTCCATCAACACACATATTGACAGAGAGTCCATTACTTCCTATTCCTCATACATCTTCAATTTATTTTTTTTTCCCTGTTCAGGACCAATTTTTAAAAGGCAGTTTAATTACTCAGTCATTTCCAACCCCTTGGTAATTTCACCTCCTTCATTTTTAATGGGACCAATTTCCCCTATCTCCGCCCCCTCCTGATACATTTGCAAAAAAAAACCTTTGATGCCTGTTTCACCTGGGTTTTGTTTAATTGCTGAAGTCAAACAGTGGAGCTTCTTCTAGTAGCAGATGCTCCAGTGGCATTTACAGGAATCAAGACGCAGGAAGCATCTCTCTAAGGAGTCTAGTAGCTAGTGAATAGAGCTCACAGTATTTGCAGAGACAAACAAAATGGTTGCCGATAGAAACAGTATCCATCCAATTGGCTTTTCCTTAGGACCTTTTCACATGGGCGCCCCCTCCCCCGCACACATGTATGGTGCGGGGGCACCTGTGTGAATGCCGTGGCGGGTGCGGGGGTCATAGGAACAGCACCCGTGGGGGGAGGGGGTGCATGCTCCTGTGCTCCACCCATCACCCACACACAAAGCAACGGGCTCCAATGCCGGTTGCTCCATGTGTGGAGATGGGTGTTCCCACAGGCACACACGCACCTCCACCCACTAAGGGCGCACATCCATCCCTGCACCCACTGCAGCCAATTTGAAAAGGGCCTTAGACTAAATACGGTTATTTGTACCCACCTATCCCTGGACAGTTTTACTTTGTACATATTGGCCACAGTCCACCAACCCCATGAGGACTCGAACCCAAGACACTTGGTGTAGCTACCCCAACGCATAACCACTGAACAACACTGGCCGTGCCAAATAAGGGTCCAACAAACAGCAAGTTATCAAAGGCCACTTTTAGACGAGTGGGGCGCACTTGCACAATCTGCTGACGTGACTTTTAAATGAACCCCAAGCAGGAGTTTTAGTCACAACCACCGCCTACTTTCCAACCAACATCTGTTCCCCCCGCTCACCATCATACCAACTTATGCTCAAACCAACTATCAGTCTCATCAACTTGTTAGGAACGACACCATTTCCCCCCAAAACCATAGACCCCCCCCTTGGCAGCACCCCACAAGACACAGTTCAAAGGGTGCAGGGGAACATTAGTGGGGGAAAGGAAAAAGAAAGGGGAAATGAAAGAAAAGCCCCCATGCAAAACCATGCAATGCCTCCCACTGAAATCTTCCAAGGCTCTATTTCCCCCAAAACATCATGCAAGGGTTTCTTTTTCAGCCCCAGCATGGCTAAGCACCTTTGGGACCCCTTTTGTGCAAGAAGTGCCTTTGGGACCCCTTGCCCCGCCTCTAAGAACCCTATAACTGCCCTTGCCCCCATGAGGAAGTTGGGTCATTCTTGAACGCAGACACAAGCAGGTTACTCTGTGCGTGCGTGCTTGTCTCAAAGATTTCTCCCAGACCACCCACTCCACCCCCTGGTCTGTCCAAGGTTCTTCCCCCCCACCCCCTCCGAAAGCCACTGGATCTACAGGGTTACCTGTCCCTTTTCAACAGGACTGGATAGGTAATATTGATTATTTTCCCATTTCCCCCCTCCTTCCCTCTCGCAACGTCCACTTACATCAGGGGAACCAGACCGTAGGGTTTTTCTCTGTAAATTATTGTGTATGTATCTCAACTGTGCTTGGTGGGAGGGTGTAGAAAATTACTTGTAGCATCCTAATTGGCCTGTGGGTGAACTGTTTATGTTCTTTGTCAATTAATCTCCCTCTCGGAATATCCCCTTTCTGTGTTGGGGTGTGGGAGGGAAATTCCTGCCAGATGACAGTGCATCACGTCCTCTGACTGATCCCAGGGGACACGTGCGGACCCTTTGAATAAATTCGGCTAATTTCTCCTAAATTTAAGAGGTCGTTTGGATATTGGGGTACCAGCCCCCGATATTCACTCATGGAGTGGGTCCATATCCTAACAAACTCTTAATAACACACACCCACTCTCACATGAACTCGCGGTCACACAAACTTATACACACACCCCCTCAGTCACACCAACACTCAGGCTGCTTTTAGACGAGACACATTTTGCGCATGATTGGTGAAAAACGTGTGTGTTTTAATGCTCTTTTAAACATCTAAACCATTTTAAATGCGCATTTGCCATGATCGTGTAAAAGCCCAAACCATTTTGAATGTGGTTTTGTCTGATTCCAAACCGGTTTTGAGCCCCTTTGCTGATCGGGGGATGCCAAAGCCGGTTTTAAAAAATGCGCGTTATTTAAATGCACATTTACAAAACCACATTAAAAGTGTCTTGTCTAAAAGCGCCCTCAGTCACACCAACACTCAGTCACACCAACAGCACCGCTGAATATGTGATCCAGGTACCAGGGTCAGTCTCTTTTCTGATCACTGGTGGGGACTTGCAGCCCTGCCGGGGTTTAAATACCCTGCTGCAGAGAGGCTGCACCAGTGGCTGTAGAGTCACGTGACGTTCCCCGCCCCTTTACACTGGGCCGTCTCCATCACCCTGCTCCACAAACTGCAACATCTCAGGTTGCCTAGCAACCTGCCAAAGCCGCCCCGCTCCCAGCCCGCCCCGCTTGGGCTGACACTACCATGCATGAAAGAAATCCTCTGCTATTGTTTTAAAAATAAAATCTTAAATATCAAAGAAATCCCATTTTTACCCTACCACAAGATCTTGCTTTGAACCCTGACCTACCAATCACCTACTACTACTACTACTATAATTATTATTAATAATAATAATAATAATTAATAATAGTTTCTATAGCACTACTAGTCGTACGCAGCACTGTACAGATAAACATAACATAAAGACAGTCCCTGCTCCATGGAGCTTACAATCTAATCAGAACCTTCTCACAGTTCCGGTGTCTACCACCAAGGCTACAGAAGGAAGGGCTGGCAGCTGCTTTTAATTCAGCAACCAGGAGTAAACACATGTCTATAAAGCTAGATCGCTGTTTGTAAGGCTGTTACATCAGCAGTGTGGCTGGGTGCCTAAGCTTCATAGGTGTTATGCCAGGGACCTTGGATTCTAGGCTGTCCTGTACCATTATGCCTCCTAGTCTGTTAGCTTCTTTTCAAAAAATGAAGGAGCAGCTGCTAGTTTCTAAGCTCAGTATGGAAATAAAGTTCATTCATTTTAATTAAATCTAAAAATTGTTGGATACAATATTCACCATGTATATTTGTCTCAGCTCTAGTTATAGACAACTTATGAACTGCTTCATTGGAGAGGCAGAGATGGAGCTACCATAGACTGAGAGGACTCATTTGAACTCAGACCCTGGATTCTGATGGGACCCTTTGCAAGCAGCTTAAGTCCTGCTAGGACATTTTCAGAGTGGGCAGGGAAGGACCAGGGGCAAGACTCTGCCTTTGCCCCTGCCCACTCTGAAAATTTTCTAGTGGTGCTCAGGCCACCTGCAAAGGGAACCACCAAGAAGGATGTTTTCAGAGTGGGTGGAGGTGGAGTGCTGGCCCCACTTCCACTCTGAAAACTTCCTTCCTTGTGGGGTTTCTGCTACTTCCAGGGAGCTTGCTATGAGCTACCTTTGTTGCCCAGGAATCCTCTTAAGAGGGCCATCACTTAGAAGACTCCCACTCCCATAGTATTATGGGGGGGGGGCAGAATTGGGACATGAGCCCACCACAGACTTGCCATGCCACTGAGCAGAGGCCATGGGGATCAAAGTCTTGGTGGGGGCGGGGAGAGTGGGTAAGGTGCATAGTACCCTCCACTTGGCTACAGGGCTGGTTTGAAGGCCCTCCCACGTCGTGTTTAAGCACTAGCCTTGGTAGGCTGTTGAATCACCCCCTCTCCCCCACATGTACCTTTCACTGTACTTGCATTTTTCCTGGTGGAGAAGCAAAACTGCCTCTAAGGCCTACAGAAGCAAACCCCTCAGCACGCCCTATCACATTATTCTGTCAGGAAAATTGAGACTGCACATACCTAATTAATGGAAACAGGAGAAAACAAGTGCTGTGCATCAAGCAGATTTTCTACTTCCGAGATGCACAAAACGCCTTCAAGGGGTAACATTTGAGGAACCCAAAGCAGGGCGGGGGAGGGGAATCTGCAAACAACCTGCACCGGGTTTGTCGTTTATTTTAACAACACCCTGTGCCCGGAGCAAGAAAAAATAATACTAAAACGTGATGTTATTTTAGAAGAAGCCAGTATTTTTCAGCAATCTGTAAATAACATTTACCTGAAGCAGCTGCACATATTATGCAACTTCCTTATGTGTATCACATTCACCCATCTGTCTGGAGAGTGAATAACTTTCGTAAAATGATGAGTGAGAAGGGGAAGGGAGGGAATGAGAGTGTGTAGGCTGAACGCCGGCCTGGAGGTTTTAAATGGAGGGAATTCAATCAGCTTGTGCTAGAAGGTTGGCCTAGGCCAAAGGGGAGCAAATGGTGGGTTGGGAGCCGCACGCAGCTCTGAGGCACCTGAGCTTTTGCCGAAAGTGGCTGTCTGCGAGAGAAGTTGAGCCCAGTGGCATAGTGCTAGGGCTGAGCTCATGAGTCACATTAAGGGCAAAGGTATGGGGCAGGGTTGCCATCTGGGGTGTTTTTTTACCTGACACTCCCATAGTCCAAAATGGAAGTGTCAGGGGGGAAAGGACGGAAGGTGGTAACCGCAGTGGGGGTGGGGTGGGGTCTTCCTAAGTGACAGCCCTCGCCCAGCCAAGACTGTGGTGCTGCCCTGGTTCCCTGTGAGATCCACCCCCACCCCACCCCAAGTGGCAGCAGCCCCATCCGGAAGGAAGTTTTAAAAGTCAGCAAGGCTGGCGCTCCACCTTTGTTTACTCTGAAAACTTCCTTCTTGGCAGGGTCCCTTTGCAGGTGGCCTGAGCACCGCTAGTGGGTGGGGGCAGAGTGTTGACTGTGCACCCTCCTCTGCCCACTCTGAAATTTCCTACTCGTGTCCCGAGCACTAGAAAAAGCCCCCCCTCCCCTGCTTACAGGCCAGGCCCTGGGCTTAACTTAAGCCTGTTCGTTCCATAGTAGCTACACCCATGGCTAAGCTGTCATTTCCACTGCTGCTGACTGAGTCTCTTGGGGGATGTGGAAGCAGGGGCAGTGTGCGCCCTGGAACCACTCTTGTCACTGCCCAAACCTGTCAAACGGCTTGGGAGCTGGAGTTCTGATGTGGGGGGGTAGGCTGGGGGGAAGTCATTGTGCCCTGTCCCTGGGACTAAGGAAAGTTGTGATTGATATAAAGTAGTGGGGAACCTGAGGCCCAGGGTTTAAACGCAGCCCATGGCTAGTTTTTACATTTATTTATTTTATTTATTTTGAGCCATATATAGTCCGCTCCTTCCTGCTCCACAGACTTCAAAATATAAAACAATTCAATACTTAAAATCAAGTACATAAAATGTATAAAACTCATTAAAAGGGCAAAACCAACACACACACCCCACCCTCCCCATCTCCCTCACTAAAGGCCCGGCGGAACAGCCAGGTCTTACACTGTCTCCGGAAAGAGGGGAAGTCTGGGGCCGGGCAGGCCTCCGTCGGGAGGGAATTCCACAACCTGGGAGCGGCCACTGAGAACGCCCTCCCCATCATCACCTCCCGTGAAACCTGGGGGACTTCCAGTTGGGCGTCCCCAGCTGACTGCAGGGGCCGCACCATGGCCCGGGGCGTGAGACGGTCTCACAGGTAGGTGGGGCCCAAGCCATTTAGGGCTTTATAGGTCAATACCAACACCTTGAAATGGGCCCGGAAGAAATAGGCAGCCAGTGCAGCGAACAGAGCACTGGTGTAATGTGCTCGTGACGACCCGTCCCCGTAAGGAGGTGGGCCGCCGCATTCTGCACCAGCTGCAGCCTCTAGACCGTCACTAAGGGTAGCCCCATGTAGAGTGTATTTATTTATATTATTTATTTGATAGATTTTTACCCCGCCCCTCCTAAGAACAGCTCGGGGCGGCTTCCAACAATAAAATACATGTAAAATATATAAAACCATTTAAACAAATCAGTATTGCAATAGTCCAGTCTAGAGGTGATGAAGGCATGGATGATGGTGGCCAGGTCAGAGTCCGAAACATACATCTGCAGCCGTCGTACCAAGTGTAACTGGCAAAAGACGCCCCTCGCCACAGCCGCCACCTGAGAATCCAGGCGGAGATGCAATTCGAGAAGCACCCCCCAGACTACAGACCTGAGTGGCTACCCACCAACATCACCTCCATCTTGTCGGGATTCAGCTTCAGACGGCTCACCCTCATTCAATCCCCCTCAGCCGCCGGGCACCGGGTAAGCACCGAGACTTCCGGGTCTGGGTCTGCCGAAAAAGAGAGGTAAAGCTGTGTATCACTGACATACTGATGACGATGTACGCCGAACCCACTCACGACCTCGCCCAAAGGCTGCATTTACACATTGAACAGAAGAGGGGACAGAATAGAACCCTGCAGGATGTTCCGGGGAGATGATGAACACTCCCCGAGCATCACCTGTTGAGTTCTCCTGGCCAGGAAAGAGCGGGACCATTCAAGGACAATTAATTTATTAATTATTATTATTATTATTAGCAAGCATTTATATAGCACAAGCAATGTACCTGGTGCTTTACAAAGTAATTTAATAGACATGGCCCCTGCGCTAGGGCTTACAATCTGAGAGACATGGGGGAGACGAAGGAAGGGGAACAGAGAGAGAGTGTAACAAGGAGTGTAACATTCACGAGGATGCGAGGTCCCAGGTGCACGCGTTTGGCTTGGTTACATCAAGAATGATGGCTGGTTGGTCCATGTGGTGAGGATAGGAGTACACGGAGCTCACAGACGGTGAGGGTGATTGGTCCCCTCCGATTGCTGAAAGCATGCCGGGGGGGGCAGATATCAGCACCCTGCTTCTCCCCGGGTGAACTGTGAGCCGGAGCATTGACGCAATCAGGAATATCCCTCCCGCAGCTGGATTAGGAAGCCACAGCCCCAGCTGTTAACAAGAGGGCAGGGCTTGGGGAAATTGACTTCCGGGCTGCCCCGACAAGAGCAGGGGGTGGCCCACGGCCATGCCGGTGGCACGTGCTGAAGGGACTCGGCCAAAGGGCCATGCCCTTTGGCTGGGCCCTTCGGCGGGTTCCGACGATGAGGCCCAGGGGGTAAGGATAATATTATTATGGTATGGTGGCAGAGAGAATTGGTTAGTAGAAGGATGTACCCTCCTGGTGAGAGCAGGAGGGGAAGAGGTAGCCCCCCCCCTGCCCCCGGTGGCAGCAGGTTGGGTGGTGAGAAGGAGGTGGAAGGAGGAATTTTGATATGTGTTAATTAATGGGATAGGAAAAGGGAAGCTCTGGGGGATGTTGTTGGTTTTGTTGCTCTGCTGTATTTTCTTGCATTATATAATTGAGGTATTTTGTTTTGGTAGGGAGAGTATGGTAAGGGGTTCCCCCTCCTCCTGGTGAGAGCAGAAGGTATGGTGGGTAAATCAGAAGAAAGCGTCTCCCTCTCTATCTGGTGGCAGCAGGAGGGAGGGGGATGGAAGTGGGGTAGGGGAAGATGAGATTATTATTGTGTTATATAATATGTATAATGATCACTTTAGATGTGATAGATCATGGTAATGTTAAGATTTGTATTAATTAGTATGAAGGGTAGATTGTTTAATGGTTAGTTGGATTGTTTTGGATAAATTTGTATTAGTTTTGGGGTTTTTGTTTTTTATTGGTCTGGTTATAGACCATTATTGCTTGTGGTCGATTGTGGACCGTATTGTATTTGTTTTTCATTTTTGCTGTAAGCCGCCTCGAGTTGCTGGAGGCAAGAGAGTGCGGGATACAAATAAAAAATGGAAAAAATAAATAAAAATGAAAGGTAACAGATTGTACTGGATGGAGGGTCTCAGCAGGAGTTAGGTGAGGGGAGCGAGAAGTCGAGGAGGGCAGAGCGGAAGAGGTGGGTCTTGAGAAGGGATTTGAAGGTACGAAGGGAGGGGACGAGGCGGATGTGGGCAGGGAGGGAGTTCCAGACGTGGGGGGCAGCTAGGGAGAAGAGACAAAGGCAGTTAGGGGAGCAGGGGAGGTGTGGGAGGGCAAAAGAGGGAACAGAGGAGGAGCAGAGTTCACGGACTGGAGTACAGAGGGATTCTGCCCACACCAGCCCAGTCCTGCAGACGGGCCGCCAACATCTCATGGTCAATGGTATCAAACGCTGCCGACAGATCTAATAAAATCAAAGGAGACGATCTGCCCCAATCTAACATGACTCCTTCCCAATTCCTGGATCTTGGTTCTACTCCCAAGCACTGAAAGACTGAGCTCAAGGTAACGGAGCAGAGAGGAGGGCGTGAACACAAGGAGAGGGACAGATCCATGATCTGGACCCTCCTCTTCCTGAGCGCACACTTCAAGCACCTCTGCCTTTCTCTTCTATGACGCCCTCAGAGGGTATTTTCAGACGTTATGAGATCACAGTCAACCACAGTGAACCACGGTCAATTTCGCTGCGGGGCCAAAGCGCCCTGAACGTCTGTTTGGCAGCCGCCAGATGTTCACCACGCTCAATACCCACATGGGGTCAATTTCAACCATGCTTCCCTGGCTCCCCGCGGGACGAGCTCCGAAAGTGTGATCAAAGTGATTCCCGCCGGGAAACAACGAAAAGTAACATCTGGATGGCAATCACCGAGCAGGATCAAAGAAAATGATTCCCAGCCGGGGTCAAAGCACGCAGTGTCGCTCCCAGGCAACCAGCAACAACACAGACTGGGGAGGGAGATTTAAAGGGCGATCAGCAGCAGGGAAACATGGCGGGATGGAGCGAGGAGGAGGAGAGCGGCGGAAGAGAGAGCGAGGGAGGAGGAGGTGGCAGTGGCAACGGTGGAGGGAGTGCAGGCGCGGGGGGGAGGAGGAGGAGGAGGGGGTCATGCTGCACATGGAGGTGGTGGAGGGACAGCAGCAGCATCAGCAGCCACAGGTGCAGCCGGGACAGGCCGCCCCAGGGACATAAGCCGGACCGGGGGAGGAGGCGCCCCGGAAACGGGTAAGGGAACCCATGGGGAGGGGAACAGGGAGCACAGGGGCAGCCGGGGGGTGATG
>QEPC01011901.1:9419711-9434537 GCA_003113815.1 Sphenodon punctatus | reverse complement strand
ACAAGGGAAGCCCCACGTAGAGCGTGTTGCAGTAGTCCAGCCGCGAGGTGACAAAGGCATGGATGAGGGAGGCCAGGTTTGGGCCGGAGACGAATGGACACAGACTCTGCACCAGATGCAACTGGTGAAAGGCAGCCTTTGCGACTGCCTCCACCTGCCGCTCCAGGCTGAGATCCGTGTCCAGCACCACACCCAGACTCCGGACCTGTTGAGCTATGGGAGTGCGAACCCCCCCAATAAGGGGGGCTGACACCTCCCTCGCTCTCCCCACCACCATCACCTCCATCTTATCGGGGTTGAGCTTCAGTCTGCTCTGCCACATCCATTCCGCCACGGCCTCCAAACACTGGGATAGCACCGAGATAACAGGGTCTGGGTCCGTTGAAAAAGAGAGGTACAGCTGAGTATCATCAGCATACTGGTGACAAAGCACCCCGAACCCTCTCACGACCTCCCCCAGGGGCCGCATATATACATTAAATAAAGGGGTCCATCGTTGCCCCATGCCTAGTGGGGTGTGCCGTGGTCCAGGGCAGGGAACGGGCCAAGGTACCCCCTCCCCTTGCCACCCCACAAGAAGGCACCAGCTCCAGGGCCCTGGAAACCCAGGAGGAACGCCCCGGGATCTCCGGCACCAACAGCCCCCCCCCCAGACAGCAACCCCGACAGTCAGCTCCCCCAGGATGGGCAGGCGGAGTCCAAGGCCGGCACCCTCGTTACCCTCAGCCAGTGGTCCCGGGGGGAACACTCCGGCACGGAGGGGCCGGCCTTGGAGGGATCGGAGACCGACATTGAGGGTAAGCTAGCAGCCGGGGGGAGGGGGGGAAGGGCTGGGCCCAGGGGCCAGGGAAAAGACACAGGCCGGAGCCGGCCCCAGGGGCCCCGCAAATGTCAGGATGGGGGCCCGCGGCCCACCCTGCCCCTGGGCACCCCTCCACCAACCCCCCCATCATGCACCCACAGGGCACAGGACACTCCGGCAATGGACCCAGGTGGCCGAGGAGGGGGGCGCCCAGGAGGCCAGGCAGCAGCAGGAGCCAGAAGGTGAGGCACACTGGAAGGGGGAGGGCCCGGGGAGGAGGGGCCGCGAGAAACCCCCTGCTGGGCCTCTGAGACCTGGGCCCATCCCGGGGCCAGGGGCACGCACATGGTTCGATAACAGACCACCCCTCTGTAATCCTGCAGGGAAGCCAGGGCACGCACGGTCACCTGGGCCCATCCCCTCAGCACAGCACATGAGGGAGTACGGGCACGGGTCCGCTTCCAGAGAGAGGACTAGGTGGAGGAGATTGTCCAGACCTCGGCGGAGCAGGCGGAGCAGATGATTGCGGTCGTGGACAGGATGGAGGCGGCCATAGAGCGGTCCCTGGAGTGGGCGGAGGCAAGGGACCAGAGGCACAACATTGGGACCTCCCTGCTCCTGCATGCTGGCACGCTATGTGCCTATGTCATGGCTCCAGCCCCCCCCCAGCTGCACAGCCTGTCCCGGGCCCCCTGCTGGGCCCCGCAGTGCCACTGCCCCCTCCCCAAACCCCCCAGGCCCCTCCCCAACCCCCCAGCCCCCTCCTCAACCGCACCAGCTGCCTCCACGACCACAGGGTCCTCGCATCTGCCTCCCCTGGCCCCTGGCTGCCCGGAGGGTGCAGCCGCCCAGGGGGGCCCAGATACTCCCGGGCCTGGGCCCACCACCACCACCACCACCTGCTGCCCCTCTGGCAAGTGAGGCAGCCCAGGACACTGACAGGGACATGGACAGTGGGGGGGAGGTGAGCTCACAGAGCGGCCAAGGGGATGACCCCGGACACATGGGGGGAGGGGGGCCAGGGGGAGGGCAGTGTGGGGGGGCACCAGTGCAGGTTGGGGGGGTGGTGGGTGTGAGGGTGCACATGTATATAGGGTGACAATAAATGGGTGAAAGGAATCCCTGTCTCCTGTGATACTATCTGGGTGACAGGGGGAGGCAGGCAGGACCCTGGGTCCTCGGGGGGCACCACAGAGGTGGTGGGGGTGGTGCCCTCCCTCACACCTCGGCCTTGCAGCTGATGCGCTTCGCCAGGGCATCCCGGATGCGCTTGGCATAATGGTACTCTCGTGGGTTGTTAGCATTTACATACAGGGGCACTGGACCTGGGGGGGCGGTTGGGCTCCGGATATTCCAGGGCAGCCCCCTCGGTCTCGCACACGTTGTGCAGCACACAGCAGGCCCCGATCACCAGGGCAGAGGTCTCCACAGTGTAGTCCAGGCGGCTGGCAAGGCTCCTCCAGTGCTACTTGAGCACCCCGAAGGCCAGCTCCACCACGGTCCTGCTGGAACACAGGCAGGAGTTGAAAATCTAGAAATAAATTATTTTTTTTAAAGCACCTCCACAGGGTTCTGGGGGACTGGGTACACCTTCACGAGCCACTGGATGAGGGGATAGGATGGGTCCCCCAGGATACAGGGGAGCATCGGGACCCCCTCGATCCAGGACATCCCCATGTCAGCAAAGTCCTCCCGGAACATCCTGGCATAGAAGGGGGAGATGGTCATGATCCTGGCATCGTGACTGCGCCCAGAGTGGCCCGTGAAGATGTTTATGAACCTCCACCAGTGGTCCACAACCGCCTGCAGCTGTAGGGAGTGATAACCATGCCTGTTGACATACTCAATGGCCTCAGCTGCGGAGGGGTGGAGGATCTTGATGTGTGTGCCGTCCATGGTGCCCATGCAGTTGGGGAAGCCTCCAGTCGCGAAACCGGCCATCACGGCCCTCTGGCCCATCAGTTGGATTGTTCTGTCCAGGAGCACCCCCTCCACCACCTCGCAGACATCCCGGAGAATACAGGCAACGGTGCTCAGCCCGACCCCGAAGTGCTCGGAGACGGACTAGCAGGAGTCGGGCGTTGCCAGGGACCACACCCCAATGGCCACCTGCTGGATCATGGGGATGGGTGCTCTCGTGGGGGTGTGCTTGCGCTCTAGCCAGGGCGTGAGGAGCTCCGCGAGCCGCAGCAAGATGAGCTTGTCCATCCTGAAGTGGGCCCTCCAGGTGACCTCATCCCAGTGGGCCAGAGCCCAGGCCCACCAGCCCTGGGCCTGCTCTGCGACCCACAACTGCCAGTCGATGGGCATAGCGAGCACGACTGACCGGCGCAGGGCCTCTGCCCCCCTTCAAAGACACCTGGCCGCCTCTAGGATCACCGCAGGCTGTCTCCGGCCCTGGCTCACGGCCTGCTGGACTGCCCCGAACACCCTCTGTGCCCTGAGATGGGCCAGTGCCCGTCTGCGGCCATGGTGGGCCCTGTGGGTCCACACAACGCTCCCAGCCACGTGCACCCGCATCTGGGCGCCTGTGCGCACCTCTGTGATCAGGATGTGCAGTTGATCTGTGTGGGTGCAATACCACTCAGCCGCAACCGCCAGGAACATGCAGTAGGTGCGCTCCCTGTCCCGCTCCATGCTGTTGCTGGCCCCAGGGGGTGGGGGCGTGAAATGCCAGGCTGGGAATGGGACGGGTCAGTGGCTGGCCCGCCCCCCAGGTGCCCTGGCCTCCCTGTGCGGGATGGGTGTGCCTGGGAGTGCTATAGGGTGCACCTGCTGGCCGAGCGTGAGGCCAAGTGCCAGCCCGGGCACATGTGGCTGTGCATTCCCGTTGCAGCTGCATGCCTTCTTTCCTCAACCCCTTCCCCCCCCCTCCCTGTTAGCTACACCATGTCCTTGGAGGCCTGATTAGATGATCTGGCTGGGCGCCTGTGTCCTGCAGCTGTGCTGGATCCACATCCCACGCCTTGCTCTGCAGCTATACATTGTTGCGACCCATGGTCACCTTGCCTGTCCTTGGGACCTCATGGAAACACCCCACCCCGGCCCTGCGGTGACCACCTGCCCCCCTGTCCGTGGTGTTATTCTCCCTGTGTAGCTGGACCATGTCTCGTTGTGCTTCCACCGGGCTCCCGCTTCCCGGCTCACATGGGGCCCCCCATAGCTGGACCTTCCGTGAGACCATGTCCCTGTGTGAGCTGTGGCATACCCTGGCCATGCAGTTGCTCCTGGGATGCCTGGACAGCCAGTCCGGTGCTTATGCGAGCCTGGGCTCTGATCTTCGCTACTTCGGCTATGAGGCGAGCGCCTGGGATTGCCGCCTGCATGCCGCGACGCTGGGACTGGTTGCCTTTCCCATTGGGTGCATCCCAGAGATGAGGTGCTCCCATGTGGCCTGGTCCGCAGCTGAGACCATGTCTGCGCTGTCTGTGTGCAGCCTGTCTGCCTACACATTGTGCCTTGCAGAGGGGGACCCTGCCTTGGCCATGTCCTACTTTGGCTGTATCCACGGGACCCATGGGTACCGGCGCTCTCGTGGGGCAGTGTATCACTGGCTGTTGGAGCTGGATCGGCTTCCTTAGCCCCTTGCTGCTGACTGCTGTGTGTTGGAGCCTTCTGCGGCAGAGCTGTCGGCGCTGTCAGGCGTGTGGTCCCATTCTGATGTGCAGTTGGGGCTGTCCATGCAGTATCCCTTCAAGGCCTACTACCTGATCGTCCATCACATGTCCTTGTTGGGGTACCACCGGGGCATGATCCAATGGCCCCACTTGGTTCACCGTGAGGGGCACCCGGCCCCTGGCCCTGTGGTGGTCCCCAGCAGCTGGCTTTGAGTCCATGGATGCCTCCTGGTCCCCGGTTGCCTGTCCCCATGTGGGCTCTGGCCCCCGCCCGGGGTGCGGGTTCCACTGACGGCTCCCTCCCTGCTGTCTCTGGTGATCGCCTGTGCCGTTTGCTTCCCGTGGTGCATCTGGCCCTGGCTGTAGGGCCGGGCCCCCTCCGGGGGTCCCTCCCCCCCATCTCCCTGTGCACCCGGAGTTCTCCTGCATGCTTGCCTTCTCTGGATCCTGGGTCCGGCTCTCTGCATTGCCTTCGTGACTCCCCTGGGTCCCGCTGAGTATCATTGGCCACCTGGGCCCCCTCCGGTGGCCCCTGCCCCCCCCCCTTGGGTGCCTGTGTGACCTATGGGTTCTGGGGTCCCTGCACTGCTCCTCCCGACTTCCTGCAGGGGTGGGTGTGTGCCTATGGACTGGCAGCCCTGCACTGGCGCTCCTGCCTGACCCCCCCTTGCTGGGGTGTGGTGTCAGAGTGTGCCTGCAGGACCGTTCCTGGACTGCGCCCGGTTCTGTGTGGGCTCCCGCTGTTCCTCGGGACTGCCTGTGTGTTGGACATCCAGCCGTTTGGTTGCTTCCCCCCAAGGCACCTCGTCTCATTTGCCAGGTGAACACGGCAGACGTGGCCGGACTGTTCAGGGCACCCTTCCCCCATCCTGACTGTCCTGCTCGTGCTGGGACCTGCTTTGTCGCTCTCCTCTGCCGGGATGTTTCAGCCCTCTTCGTGTCTCTGCCCGAGCATGGGGGAGCTTTCTTCCTCCTTCCTGCACACACCGAGTCTTGGGGCTTGGTATAGCTCTGGGCCTGTCCTATACTCCCTGTGTTTCCAATTAAACCGCCTTGAACATGCTTATGTGTCCTGCCTGCTTCTTACTGCTTGGGTACTGGCCCCCTCTGTGACCGCTGCATTGGGCTACTGGATGCACGGCTCTCCCGTTCCGTGCATTTTCACCCCTGTGTTGTTGGGGGGTCCTGTGTGGCCTGTTATGCTGTGGGGGTTGTGGTCCCGGTTACCTGTGTCCTGCCCTGCCCCTGTGCCGTTTCCCCCTTCTCCCCTGTTCCGCCCCCTTCCTTTGCCCGGTGTGCCTTGTGTGTGGTCAGGTCCCGCGTGTCTTCCCTTCCCTTCCAGTCCCATGTGTGTGTGTGTGTGTGTGTGCCCGGGCGTGTGCTTGTGCTGTGTGTTCCGCTGTGCCCCCGTTGTCTGTGTGCCTGTTGTGTGTGGTACCCGGGCTGCTCTTCTCCCTCCTCCCCCCATCCTTCCTGTTTCCCTTGTGTGGGCGTTCCCTTATGTGACTTCTGGCTTCATTTGCCCTCGGGCGGCCATGTCTGTGTCCTGCCCCTTCCCGGTGGATTCTGGGTGTTTTGACCACGGCTGGGAATCGGTGTCACGTCTGTTGTGCTGCCCCGGCCCGTGATCTGCCAGCCCGATTCCCTGCCATGGTCCTGGTCCCGTAATGTCTGTTTCGGGCCTTTTTTGACCACGGGGGGTGGTTGCTTCATTCACCCCCATCGGGGATTTGCTGTGGTGAATTGGCCCAGCGTCATGTCTGAAAATACCCAGAGTTTGTACTCGTTTTCAAAATGGCCCCAGGCAGGGAAAGGTTTCCCCACTCCTGATGTAAATTGTCTTGCGTCTCTCTACAGTGTGAACATTTTGGTATGTGGCTCTTGAACTTGGGAACTTTGCCCACTTCTGGACTAGACAATCTCAGCCATCTCTTTTGACCTTAATATCTATTGATCTAGGAAGCTCCGGCAGCTCAACAGTCTTTGGAAACTCAAATCTGGAATCTGGGTTTTTCCTTATGTCCCTGCTTTACTAAAGGAAACATTGTTTGCCTGGACAAACAGAGCAGCTTCCCTTAGCAGCTTAATAGCTTTGCACAAATATTTGCACTGACTGATGGATACGATAGCTGCTCTTTGCCGGCGGATAATGTTTGAGAGTGACATTGCTCCCAAGCATGCAGTGAGAGGATTGTTTTGTTCTTGGTTTTTTTTAAAAAAAAGTTGCTGGGAAGAAAACGATCCCCAATTCAGGAGTAGGTTCTTTATTAATGATCATTATTATAATTATTATAGCACCAGCACTGTGCCTGGCTCTGAACAGTTGTGATTAGAATCAGGTCCCTGCCCCAAAGGGCTTACATTCTAGGATGGACAAGAGAGGAGAGAGAAGTGGGAAGAGGACCATAGGGAGAGACAGGGATACATTAAGGAAGTTGAAAAGTTGCAGCGCAGATGCACGTGCTTCGCAACAAGAGAAGGGGGATGATCCTGAAGAATAAGACAGTGGGGTGGGACACCGAAGGAAATTCCATTTTCAGGGTTTTTTTGTTTCAGTTTATTGGTTTTGTGGGTTTAATTAGTTTTGTATTTTGGTTCCATATTTAAATCCATTAAAACTATTTTTAAAATCTTTAAACTGTGAATGCACAAAATGGCAGCTGGGCCATTCTGCGCACCTGCACCCGTTTCCAAAATGGCGCCGGCGGCATCTGGCCCGTTTCCCTTTTTGGAAAAGGTCAGCCAGTCCGGAATTAAGTTTCCCCCCATCCCCCAGGGCCCTTGAGTGGGTTTGTTTATTAATTTATTTTATTTATTTCCACCGTTTATATCCCATCTCTCCAGCCCAGGCAGCTCGAGGCGGCTTACAAAAATTAAAATATTAAAATATCAGTACTGTCCATCTTATCCTGGAACATCTCAGGATGGAAGAACAAAGCAGGAGGTTTGGAGTTTGGGGATTATCTTTAGCATTTTGATTGTATCTTTTTGCAGGAAACCTGGTTACCAGGGAACCTTCTGGTGTCTGATTTTGAGGTTTTTGTCTTCTCCTGCAACGATCTCCTCTTCCTTACCCAGAGGCAGACCCAGTGGAAGGTTTGCACTATTGGTAGCTGTTTCCTTACAAGCGTTAGTCTCTCCAGTGAAATTCTATTCCCCTTTTAATGCCGTATGGAGGTTAGTTTTGCCCTCTAAATTCTCTGCTGTTTTAGTTAATGTTTACATGAGTTTCCCTCATTACGATGGTTCTATCTGGAAATTGCTGGAAAGCGTGATCCTTGAATTGCAGGATCTATATCGCACTGAAGGTCTCCTCATGGTAGGGGATTTTAATGCTCAAGCAGGGGAAACTTCCACAGCTGAGCGGGTGTTGCCTTTGGATTCCCAGGCAACTGATTTGCTGACCTTGGGTAGAGTATCTAGAGATGTTGTTACTAATAGGGCAGTTTTATAGAGGCCGCTGGTTTACTGATACATAATAGGTCTACTCCAGGGGACCCTTTTGGAGATTATACCTTTGTCTCGCACTGTGGTAGAAGTGTCATAGACTATATGATAATCTCAGATTTTATTATTCCATATATTGTTGATTTTGCTGCTTTGACAACTTCTGATTCTGATCATTTCCCCTTAGTAGCATGGATTAGTGCCCCTTGTTTTTCAGGGGATAATGAAGGGGAGATACCAGGCCCTGGGTCAGGAAGGTAGAGCCAAACGGTCCTGCAGAGGTCTTGAAAATACATCTGCTCTTATTTCATCCCAAATTCTTGAGGTATTTCTAGTTATCCATCCTCGTGAGTCTGAGACTATGCTGAAGGCATATGAGGATTTAGTGATTGAATTATGCCCCTTTCTGGTTGCCCCGCCGGTATCCAAGCAGAGGGCATTCAGAAAGCCTCATTGGTTTCATAAATCTTGTAGGTTGGCCGAGCGTAATCTGAATCGTTTGGCGTGCACCGTGAAGGGAAATACCTGTAATCAGCTGGTAGTAGACACTTTCCTTACTGCTAGGAAAGCATATAAAAACCTCCTGAAGGAGAAAATAAGTCAGCAACAGTTAGCCTTCTGGGCGGATCAGGAGGCGGCCGCATATGAAGGTAATTCAACAAAACGTTGGGCGTTAATTAAATCTGCATGGGCCTTGGTAGCCCAGTATGAGGAGGTCAATCCCAGTGGCCAAGTGGGAAACTCATTATAAGGCTATATTTTCAGATGCAGGTAACCATATCAGGGAGCTTACATCATACACTTTGTGGGAGCCTGCTACATCAGATGAAGTGGGTTTACTAATTTCCCAACTCTAATCTAAAAATGCTCCAGGGATTGATATAATCCCGACAGAGCTTTTAAAAGCTAATATAGAATGGTGGTGCATGCCTTTGGTGTCAACATTTACTGCCATCAATGAAACAGGCAAGATACCTAGAGTCTGGTCCCAAAGTGTGATGGTGCCCATTTTTTTAAAAAGGGAACCCCAAAGACCCAACCAATTATCGACCAATCAGTCTCCTGAGTGTGGTCGGCAAGCTTTATGCTAAATACCTGTTGGCCAGACTACAGTCTTGGGTAGACGCAAGAAATCTTATAGGGTGGGAACAGGCGGGCTTCAAAAAAGGAGTATCAACTCTCTATCATATTTTTGTTTTAGATCAACTGAGAGCGAAGTATAGTTGAAGGTGAAATCTAGACTCTATATTTGTTTTGCTGACCTTAAGACAGCTTTCAATTTGGTGAGCAGAGCGAGACTATGGCATTAGCTAAAACAATATCAGGTAGATCTCAGGCTGCTGTTTCTAATCGAGGCCATACATGCGCAGACAATGTTCCAAGTCAGAATGAATAAACAGGGTAATCTTACCCAGCCTATTGAGCGTTCAAATCGCTCCATGACCAAGCTCCCCCTTACCTCTCGGACCTAATCGCCCTACGCGCTCCTGCGCGCGCTCTCCGCTCTTCCGCTGTCCCCTCCCTCGCTCTCCCTCGCTTCTCCTGCTCGCCCAACCGCCTTCGTCCCTTCTCCCTCGCTGCCCCGCATGCCTGGAACTCCCTCCCTGCCGACATCCGCCTCGCCTCCTCCCTCCGCTCCTTCAAATCCCTCCTCAAGACCCACCTTTTCCATGCTGCCTTTCCCAATGCCCTCTAGTCTTTCCCCTTGCTCTTACTGTCAGCCCTCCTCTGCTGACTGCTGCTACCGACCACCTTGTAACCAAGCCAAGTACACGCACCTGAGACTTCGCATCCGCCTGAATGTTTGTTTGTCTTCTCCCATGTCTCTCCCGCTGTCCCCTCTCCTTGTCTCCCCCTCCTTGTCTTTTAGATTGTAAGCCACAGGTAGGGACCGCAGCTGATTATATGTTCTGTACAGCGCCAGGTTGTTACTGGCGCTTTATAAATGTTTAATAATAATAATAATAAATAATACAAGAGGGGTTAGGCAGGGTTGCATCCTAGCGCCCTTACATTTCAATTTATATCTAAATAATGTGAAAGACTCTCTTACGAATGCGTCTTTCCACCCGGTAGAGCTGGGAGATCAGTCGTTCTCTGCCTTATTGTATGCAGATGATACGGCCCTTATATCCTGCACTTGGATCGGGCTGATGGTAGCACTTTGCATTTATTGTAAAGAGAAATCACTCCAAATCAATTATTCTAAGACCAAGGTTTTGGTGGTGGGCAAAGCCCAGACACAGCATCGACGGTTTATGGAGTCTCACCGCACTGAACAAGTTCGATCTTATAAATATTTGGGAATTGCTGTATCTGCATCTCCCTCTTGGCATCTGCATTTCAGATCTGCACGGGCTGAAGCTACGGCTATGTGCCAAGGAATTACTAGTTTTTATTATTGGGTCAAGGGTGGGAAACAATTCAAGCTGGCTCTGAAGCTATTTAAAGCCAACAACGGTGCCCGAACTGTTATATGGTGCCTCGATCTGGAGCCCAGCAATGATTAACGATTTAGAGGTGGAACAAAATAGAATGTTGCGCTCCATTCTACACGTAACCTAAAGCTATGCCGATGATTCTCCTTAGAGCAGAGACAGGAGTTAGCCCTGTAGCTTCTTTGGCCAAATTGGCCATTTTGAAATTCTGGCTACACCTGAATTTGATACAATTAGATTCTTTATCATGGGTGGCAATGCTTTCAGCCTGTGGCCAGTGGCCGCTATGGTTGAAGAGATTCTCCATTCCTTAGGATTCTCTGTAACTTGTATTCTTACCGTTCCTCTCCCAAGGACTTCGGCAGAGATTAGAACAAGATTAAAAAATCAAGAACTCCAGACTCTAAAGGAGCATATCGCTAGTCAGAAGGTCAGAAGATCTCAAAGATCTATAACGAGTTTCTGACCCCTTTTTTTTGGGGGGGGGGGCTCTTATTTATTTACTAAACCAGCTGCTATGACATAGCAGAGTAGCATTTACACTGATATGAGTCAATGTGTTTGCATCTGCAAATACTGAAGGCAGACTGAAAGGAATCCCCTACAATGAGAGGGTCTGTCAATATTGTTCTCTTCATGCAAATGGGGCAGTACCTGAAAAAACATCAATGCATAGATTATTGGATTGTCCAGCTTATTTAGACTGCAGATCACTGTGTATTGATCCTTTTATTGCTACAAAATGTGATTGTCCCCCTCAGGAGGTGGTGCTGTCACTTCTAAGGGATCAGGACCATAAGACAACAGTTGGTGTTGCCAGGTTTCTTTCATTAGCCTTAAAGTCTTATTGCAGCCCCAAATGTTTAGGGCTAAAGAGTTCAACTATTGAGATTCTTATGTCAGTCTGGGTAATTTTTTTCTCTCTCTCTCTCTGGTGTTTAACTGGCTGAAAATATGTGCACATACTGGATATTGTTTGCCCAGTAAGATATTTATTGGCTATTTAATAGTAGCAGTTTTGGATATGAGTTTTACCCATACTGGCAGCTGAGAGTGTCTTTGGAGGGGCTTTTTAATGTTTTTATGTTGTGGTTTTGTGTGTATGTGATTTTACGACGGTCGATGGCTATGTAATAAAATAATTATATATATTTCCACCATTTATATCCTGCCTCGGCAGCTTGAGGTGGCTTGCAAAAAATTAAATATTTAAAATATACATAAAATATATAAAATACATAAAAGGGAGGCATAAAAGAAAAGAAAAAAACCCATCCTCCCCACCCACCCTCACCCACTGTCACCCACCTCCCTCACCAAAGACTTGGTGGAATAGCCAGGTCTTGCACTGTTGATGAAATGAGGCAAGGTCCGGGGCCACCCAGGCCTCCATCAGAAGGGAGTTCCACAGCCTGGGCGCCGCCACCAAGAACAACCTCTTCATTGTAGCCCCCTGCGCCACCCGGGGGACACCAAGAAGAGCGCCCCCAGTGGACTGCAGGGGTCGATTCAGGGCACAGAGAGTGAAGCGGTCATGCAAATAGGAGGGGCCCAGACCATAGAAGGCTTTATAGGCAGGCACCAACCCTTTGAATCGGGCTCGGAAGACTATCGATAGCCAGTGCAGAGCACAGAGCACTGGTGTAATGTGTTCACGGCGACCCATCCCCGTAAGGAGATGGGTCACCGCATTCTGCACCAGCTGCAGTCTGCAGACCACCACCAAAGGTTGTCTTGGAGGGTTTGGCTGAAGCATCACCACTGCTGTGGAGGTTCTGGCAGGCTCCCTCACCACAGCATCCTCCCTGCTCCAGATCACACATGTGCAAATGGCCACCACCCTCAACCAAAATGGCAGTGGCCAAAATGCCCCCACCACCATTTTAGGTAAGGATGGTGGCCATTTTGCACATATGAGATCCAGCGCAGGGAGGACACCGCAGCTATCGTTCCCACAGCAGTAGCGGTACTTCAGTCAAGTCCTCCTAGGTCAGCAAGTAACACTCCAGGGCCCCAAGGGATAGGAGTCGGGGGGAAATACGGAACAAAAACACAGAATCCATAACTGGGAGGGAAAATTCATTTAATTTTGGATTAAAGTTATGGATTAATCCAAAACCCAAAATCCCATCCCACTATACAGAGAAGTATCAGTGAGCAGTCTATGATGGTGAGGAACTAGAATTAGCCCGACAGAAGAAGTACGTTTTAGGAGGAAATTGAAGGTTGGAAGTGTAACAACCTACAGGAACCCTGCAGGTTGGAATTGGAGTTGCATGGGGGGGGGGCATTTGAAGGGAGCACGAGAAGTTTACATGTGAGAGAGAGTGTGCGCTCTGGCTGCAAGCTACAGCAAAAAATTAGTTCTCTTAATAAAGAACCTGTATGGTAGCTAGCATGGAGTCTCTCTCTTATTGCATAGCACCTTGTACATAAACGCAGGACGAGAGGCGGCAGAGCATTTGTGCTTAAGGAAGGAGGTGGATTGGGAGGTGGGGCAAAGATGGTTTAGGGAGCAGGAGAGTCTGAGGCAGGTGGGGGTGATGGCAGAGGAGAAGCAAAGCTGAAAAACAGATTCCTTTGTGTGGTTTGAACTTGCTTTTTGTAAACAGATTAGAGTTCCAGATCAACTAAATTCATCACTGAACACGAAGTGAATGAATCACTCAAAAGGAAGTGATTGTAGTCCGTCCAACAGAAGAGAGGGAGAATGCTTGGTTCCTTCACTTCCCATTGTATCCCGTGTTCTGTCCGAACCACAAGTCCCTGCTTTCAGATGCTTCACATTGCACTTCCTCTTCCTCTTGTTTTGTTTGGTTCTGAAAGCAACGCAAGTTCAGTAGAACCTCAACATTACTAAGGAAGGTGGCAATTCACAAACCATTTACTAAGGAGTTGCTATCCTGAAGCCCTACATCTAGCCTCTACAGGGCTCCAATGGACCAGCTCCAGAGTATGTGATTTGTGGATCTCAGTTAGAGCTGAAACAAATAATACATTTCATTATTCGCCGTTAACAGCCACCATTCTGATTAGTTTGATGGTTATCTGCCCATTAAACAATTACCATGATGGCTAACCGACAAAACCAAATAATATTGCAAAAGTTAACTGGTTTGCTGTATCACTGTTACTGTATTACAGCATTACCACGTAGCCAAACATTACCATTACTAGTCTGAAACCAGGATGAGTGAGGGGTGGGGGGTGGAGGGATGAAGTAAACAGGAAAGGAATTCCGGGTGAACAGTAAATGGCAATAAATGGCACACTGCAATATTATGCAGTAATGTAGTAAATCAGGAAAATAGTTAACCAGTTAAATCACTGAACAGTAAATGAATACAACCCAGTAACCAGTCCTTGCCAGAATGAATTGGATACCGTGGAATCTAGTCGGTTACTGGATAGTGGCAGATAACTATTTTGGCTGTGATTACAGCTAAAGTTATGAACCAGCTGGTCAACCAGAGTCTACATTCAGATTATTCAAATCTCTAAATAAATCTGATTCATCTCTATTGGGTCCTCGCCCTCTCCCCTCCCCCCCCCAAATGTTTTCTATTAAAGGTATTTTTTTCAAGAGTATGAACATTTCCAAGTCAGGAACCACCTCCATTCCTAAGGTATTCATAACTTTGAGGTTCTACCATCAAAGCAGGCGTGCACGGAAGGAATGACCAGACTTGAAACAAATAACTGCAGTTATTTGGTATCTGAACAGATCTGCTGTATCTGCTGTGAATGGTCCAGATACTGATTTACTATTAGCTGTAAACAGTCAACCAGCATGCATCCGTTATCCATCAAAAACATCATATAGTATTAGAAAAATCAGCACATGTATTGGCCAGTTGCCTGTCTCTTTTATGCCGGATTCAAAGACCACTGGTGTCAACAGTACTCATGGTTGATGGGCAGGACAATATCCCACCCATTAAAATCAATGGGAGTTTTGCCATTGACTTAAATAGCAGAGGATTGTGCCCATACTGGGCTTTGGGTCAAGTTGCAACTTCAAAGTGACCCCACTGAATAGATTTACTCTGAGTTGACATCAGCCTAAGAGTGGTCAGAATCTGGTCTAGTGGAGTTTGTCGAGTCAAAGCAAACTGCAATGGCCTTTCGTTTTCAGTCATTAAATTGCTTTTACATTGCCATGTATAATTTGGGTCTTCCTGTGTTCTGTCATATTAACACTCATTCCATCCAATTCTCTCAGGCTTTTGAGCTGTCAAGTATGACACAATACCATAGGATTACTGACTACAATTTTATGCATGGCTGAAACCTCTACAGATAATGTCAAGCATGGGAAAAGATTTAATCAGCGTTGGAAATATCTATACTACAGGCAAGGTTAAGTTCAGTCATTTTTCCTTCTTCCAGTAGCACATAATGGGTGAAAACAGACATGACGCTAACCACCCTTTAACCACCCTTGGTGGTTATTTATGCATGTTGCAGGGCTGTATTGGTGCCCTATGCAGCCCTGAAACATGCATAAATTACCACCAAGGGT
>QEPC01011901.1:9402674-9419388 GCA_003113815.1 Sphenodon punctatus | reverse complement strand
TCCCTGCCCCCCCCCTCCTGCAGCGCCCCCCCCCCAATGTCCTGGTCTGCTCCAGTGCCTCAGTTTCCCACCCCTACTCTAGTCCCCTTGTGCCTTGCTGGCCCCTCATGCTCCAGCCTTCCCCTGTGCTCACCCCAGCCTTTCCCTACCCTGGCACCCCCCAAATGCCTTGCCTCTTCTCCGTTCCCCAGTCCCATTTGGTATGGGGTCCAGTAATTTGACTTTCCTCCCAGCCCCACCAGGGCCCTATTAAACCTAACTACACCACTGCCAGTAGGAGGAAGCAGATGCAGTAGATTTAGCCAGAGAATAATGGAAGCCGGGCATCATCTTCTACTAACAACAAAAATAATTAATGACTGTTTTCTCCAGCTAATCCAATTCCAGCATAGAAGAGAAACCCAGTTTCTTGGAACTTGGTAACCTTTCATGTATAGGGAGTCAGTGGTATCTTCCAATTCATCAACAAAATTCAACAGGTAATTCCTCTTTGTAAATAGTCACGTGTTGCTCTCTGTTACATGGGCATCCTAATCTATCCTGAGGGCAGGATACAGGAATTGTTATATGTTAGCAAACCAACAGACCAGTATTTAGTTCCCAGCAATGGCCACCTCAAGTTGCTTTCAAGTATCAAGTCCCCATAATGGACTGCTATGTCATAACATGACTAGGCTTGGGGCTCAGTCCTACAAGATATAAGCAATAGCAAGCAGAGCCTGGCTGGCCCTGAACTGATTCCGGAGGTGGAGCAAAACTTGATGCTCCTCACCGGACCAGAAGTCTCATGGGCACCACTGAAAATAGCAGTGCCAGGCAACTCCCAGAAGTTTTGAGATGTTTGCGGACTGGTAAGACCTCAGCTACCAGGGACGTAACTAGTGCACATCTCAAAACCTCTGGAAGTTGCCTGGCACTGCTATTTTCAATGGTGCCCACGAAACTTCTGGTCCGGTGAGGAGCATCAAGTTTTGCTCCACCTCCGGAATAAGTTCAGGGCCAGCGAGGCTCTGGTGTACCCCCGGGAGTTCCATAATACTGAGAATGCCTCTCTGCAGGCCCTTGTCATACGGACAAGAGTGGCAGGTGGTACCCGCAAGAGGGCACTCCTGGCTGACTGTATGGGTCCCAGTTGATCATGGAAGGAGAGGCAGTCTTTCAGATATGTGGGGCCTGGGCCATTAGGGCTTTAAAGGTCAAAAGCAGCAACTTGAATTGTGCCCGGAAAGCTCTAGGAAGCCAGTGCAGACTATAGAGCACAAGTGTAATGTGCACACAGTGACCCACCCTTGAAAGGAGCCGGGCCACCGTGTTTGATTATTTTCAAAATCAGGGCTACAATTCCTGTAGTTTCCTGAATGTCTACCAAGACTTCTTCTAGAAGCCTTGTTGGAAGTTGAAGCTGCTGCAGACCACCAACAAAAGCAGCTAAAGGGCTCCACCATCTAGCTGATTCTCTTATTCTCCATCTAATACCCTGATTCCATGTAATTCCATCTCCTTTATCAATCTGTATAAATCCACAGGGATATTACTATCTGGGAAATAGCTGTAAAATGCAGTTCCAGAAATGGTTTGCACAGCTACTGTTCATAACCTCAACCACATTTCATAAAGAAAAAGGCCTTTAATAGGCCTTTAAACAATTATCCTATTATAAAGTTGTCGAATTCTTGGCCTTGCATGTTAAATTTCCAGTCAGCACGTCCAAACCGCTGGGATGCATCATTAAAAGAGAAGCAAGAGCTGATTTACAAGACATTATGAAATGGACCATAAACTTTAAAAATTGGCTGGTTGCTTTTAGAAATATAGTTAATCTTGCAAGATTGGAGACTAAGTTTGCTATTCAGGAAAAGATAAGTGGACAGAAGGATCAGCGGTTGCCAAGAATAAGGGGAGGAAAAGGCAGTTAATTCCATATGATAGCAGACACATAAAGCATTCATCACGCCAAAATGTTAGCTTAAAAAAGTAATTAAAATCAGTTTTCCCTCCATTCAATGGACATTGGTTATTCATTTAGAGTTGATGAAGCTTCCCTAATTTCGACATCATTATTTCTATGCTCGTATTACAGGAGCCATTATATTTTAGATTCATTATGTCGCATTGCCTGATGGATTCCCCTCACTTCAGTCTCCTATTTTGAAAACCTTTGTACTGTACATGAACATTTCATTTAAAAAAAATAAATGAATCTCTTAATGTCTCTTGGAATACGTTGCCAGAGCAGATGAGGAAAGCCAGCCTGAAGTAATACATACAAATGATTTTTTATTTTTTTTAGTGGGATCATTATCAGCCTTCTTCCCTTAGTACTTTTAAACTTCTGGATGAAACAAGAGGCCAGAGTTTCTGTTTCTGTGGGTGGGTTTAAACTATTCTCATTATGCACTTATCTTTGTTAATAAAAAGAGTGATTGCAAAGGGACCACATCATTTCTGAGGGAAATCCTGACTCAATATTTGATTACCAGCCCCCTAACACCAGGGCCGTAGCTACCATGGAGCTCAGTTGATCCCAGGTCCCACATGTGTGGCACCACATGGTCCCACGACCAGCTGAGCCCCCGCGCTTCTCTGGCTGGCTGGGAGACTGCAGCCAGATTCTCCTCCAATAAGTTCTTCTGCCAGTGCCTCCCCTCCCGGGCTCTGGTCCCCATTCCTCACCTGCCTCTACCTGCTTCTAGTGCTGCAGCAGCAGCAGTGGGACACCCAATCAGACTGGGAGATAAAGCTGTTTGTTTACAAACAACTTCTCCCCATGTGAGTGATTAGAAGGTTGTTGCCGTGTAAAGAAGGTTCTTCAAGATGGCGTCTAACATTCTCACAACTGGGTTGTGCATGGCATGCTCAGCTCACCCTATTCAAATAATAGACCATGTAATGGTCTTGAGCTCCTCTAGTATAAAAAGCACTTTCCCCCTCACAACGACAGTTCCTTCAAACTCTTTCTAAGAATATAAGAAAATTCCATGCGGCAGGGCTGGAAGGGTGGGTGTTGTGAGAATGTTAGGAGCCATCTCGAAGAACCTTGTTTACAAGGTAGCAAACTTCTGTTCTTCTTCGAGTGGCTCCTCACAGGCCATTTTTACATGGTTCCACCAGGTGGAGGGTCCTTGGGTGTGCTGGTGCATGGGTGGGGCATGCACATGGTCACACACGCATCCCACTCACCCTCCATTCATCTGCATCCACGGAGTAACGGCTGTTTTCCTCGGTTGCTCTGTGCATGGGGACAAGTGGGGGTGAGTGGGGATGCATGTTAGGTGGGCACACGCATGCACCCCCACTCACTGTGGGCACGTGCGTTGTGTCATTCACACAGGGTCCCCCACCCATGAACACGCAGAAATCTGCGTGTTCAATGATGGGAGATGCTCAGGTAAAAAGAGCCGCATTCTCACATTCCTGTCTTGGGTAGGAATTTAGGATGTAAAGCAATATCTATTCTATCTTGGAAAATCTGCAAATATGGTTCTGAGATTATTAAGGCTGCTATTTCACTAACTCTTCTTAATGAAGTTATTGCTAACAGGAATACTGTTTTTAAATCCCCACCCCATAACCAGATCATTTACGCCCCCCATATAATCAATTCACGCTGCCCTGGGGTCGCAAATGAACTGGTTATGGGGTGGGGGCAGCATGAATTGATTATGGGGGCACAACTGAGCTGGTTATATATATGTCAGCACCCTGGTCAGCTCCCCAGGCTCTTTTCCAGCCTGGGGCTGAGAGTAGACTGAACTGGCCCAAGGGCTTACAAGCTTTATAAACCAAGAAGGAGGCATGGCCACCGGAAGCAGCTACCTCCTTTAAAGAACCAGATGCCCATGGAAGTATGGTTTGCTCCATATGGACTGCATCCTGCAAGGATTTTGTTACATGCCCCTTCTAAATTTGCTTCCATGGAAGCTACACTGCAAGAGCACAGCAACATTCTTTCCCAGCCCACAGTGTAAGTCCTGAGGTGGCTGCCTTGCACTATAGCTTGGGGAGGAGTGGGAATGCTGCTGCTTCCTGCACTGAATTGCTGAGGCTTTGGTGAAATTGACCAGGAGAAAGGCTGCCTGGTCAATTTCACCAAGCCTCAGATTATTCAGTGCCAGCTGGGCTCCCTGCTCCTCATCTGATAGATGACAAGTGAGAACAAGAAACAACATCTTCAAGGAAATGGGGCATCCCCTGGGTGAGGATCCTTATTCCCTATTGTCAGCTCTAAGGTGGGGAGCAGGGAACCCAGCCCATAGAGTCTTGATGAAATTGACCATGTTCCCTTTCCCCTGGTTAATTCCACTTTAAGTGATTCACCGCAATGCTAGCCGATCAGTGCAAGCTAGGCTCCCTGCCTCCCACCCTCCCATACTTCCTGCGCACACACAGCTGACCAGGAACTCTGTTCCTTTCTGTTGTGGCCACACTTGCTTCAGAGCATTGTGACATCACAACACTCCATAGGGGGTGGAGCCATGTCAAAAGCAGAGCAGGACAACCCCACTCCTTGGTCCATGCCCTAGGGAGAAACATTGGGACACCCTTTGAGGGACAGAATTAAAGGGACTAGTAACCACCCCTGTGCTGTAGCACTTGGCAGCAATTCTAAAGCTTACTCAACCAGTGGCAGATGATGCTGAAAGGTTTGCTGGCTATTGTAGACTCTTGCCTTATCAAAGGGGTATCATGTTAAAATGGACTTAACAGGCAGAAGCTTCATGAGTAGAGTAAACTAGGGAATAGGTCAGGTGAAGTTTAGGACAGGCTAGAGAAAATCATTGATGTTAGAGCTGATAAGAAGGCTTGCACGTTGAAATGTCTATGAACATTCAAAACATCTCTCTCTCTTCTTGGGGTAAATTATATGTACGCAGGTTGTCTTGATCCAGTTGAATTTTTCCAATCACAAATCTATTTTGTGATATATCAGAGATGAGAGACCAATCAGGATCTGATCCGATCCGATCCTGATTGGTCAACATGGGTCTTAAGTGTATATAAACCACCGTGCCTTGTGAAGGCATCGGGGCCTCTCAGAACACTGGTGTTTGGAGGGGACACTCTGCAAAGATTCATAGTTTAAGTGCGTACATTACTCTCTTTGTTTTTACTTTCTTTATTGTTCTGTGATTATTTCTTCTCTCTTTCCTCTCTTCTCTCTCTGTGAAGAAAGAATTGATGTATTATTTCATTTTATGTTTTAAGTAAAAGTTTGGATAAGTTACTTGTTCTCAGATTGTTTTCATTATTTGGCTTTGGCCATAAATACATAAGTAAATAAGTAAGATTGTTTTCTTTTGAGAAGGGAACCGTACCTTGCCAACTCACTAAGCAGAACAACGTCATCTAAAATCTCGCTTTGGCTGTTTCCCCAGGCATTTAAATTTATGCGATGCCAGTGTAACAGGGTACAGTGATTGCCTACAAGTGATTGCAGGAGAAGTACCCTAGAAGAAGACTCATGTAAGTCTAAATGGGCAGGAGCCCTTTAAGAAACTTG
Source organism: Sphenodon punctatus (assembly GCA_003113815.1). Classification (NCBI taxonomy): domain Eukaryota; kingdom Metazoa; phylum Chordata; class Lepidosauria; order Sphenodontia; family Sphenodontidae; genus Sphenodon; species Sphenodon punctatus. The sequence goes on along the minus strand of QEPC01011901.1, from coordinate 9,413,888 downwards.
GTGCACAGGGGCTAATGAATCACCTGACCAGGTGGAAGAGAAAGCTGGAGAAGCCAGACTGGAGAGAGGCTGGTGTGCTATGACGCAGCATGGTGCTGGCGGCTGAGTAGTGAGGAGCGAAACTGGAGCCATGGGTTGTGACGTGCAACAATCCCAGTAGTTAGGAGCAAAGACTGAAGAGAGGGCTGCATGGAAGCCCAAAAGATTGGAGCAACCAAGCCAACCAAAACAACCTGGAGCCAGGGCACAGGACTCAGATGGGAGCTACCTACGTTATGCTTAGGGACCTTTTAACTGGGCTTTTAATTAGGCTGCAAGAGGACCCAGCAAGGCTGGGAGAAGCCTAATATCCCAGAGGACTCGGACTGCGGAGGGCAGACCAAAAGCATGCCTAGCACAAGCAACGAGACATTGGGGCATGTATTGTAGGCAGCAGCAGGAGCTAATTCCCTAACTAGGACACGGAAAGAGGATCGTGCCTGGTGTGATGTCACAGCCAGGTGCTTAGCAATGCTTTTGTATGTGTGCCATTTGCAAAACACAGCCCGCATCTTGTCTGTGGTTAGATGGGGAAAGCAAAATAGATTGAGAAGACCCCCCCAGCCGAGAAGCCTACAGCACAACAATTCTTACCTTGCATTTCCAAGGGATGTTCCTTTTCTTCTCGTACGTTGGCAGTGGCCTCACGGTGTGAGCCAAATCTTCATGCAACAGCAACTAGAAGAGGGAAATGGTAATTTACTTGACTGCCCTTCTACTTCTAGTCTAGATACACACACAGCACTGACCATACTTCCGTTTAAGATGGCAATTACGCATCAGCTTAGTTCTCTAATCTTACCCAACACTTCAGTTAAATTGTGTTGAATTTTCTGACTAAGCCAGAACCAGGGATCTGAGCAATGAAGATGTCCTCATGGGCCTCCAGCCACCCCTTCTCACAGGCCAACCCTTGGTGAACGCTACAATCAGAAATAGCAGGTTTCAAACACACTTCTGAGGGAAATCAGCTTTCTTGAGCTTGAAGACATCTCTATAGTTGAAATTACCCACCATAAGCATGCTGTATCTACTATGTCTTTGGGAACTCTACCTACTGCTCCTGCAAGCAGGTGGAAGCACATTAGACTAAGCAGCTAATTGGACACATGTTAATGTTTATGGGGGAAACAAGTAATAATAATTCCATGTCTAAAAATATTTATGTAGGAAGATCAAGGAATCAGCAAACAGGCACATATTCCATTTCCTACAGTTCCCCTCAAAATGCTCTTCCTAACCACAGGGACTCGACAAATGTATCTTGCAAAAATTATCCAGGTGTGTTTGAGGCATTAACTATTGGCAGCCATAGAGCTGGGACTCCAGCAGAAACATTTATTTGGTCAGATCATTCATATAAGCCTCCAAATAGCATAATGTTAATACCGCTAGGAATTGCTTGTATCAGATAAACAGCAGCTTTGTAGGAAGTTGTCTTGCTGTCTCTGAATACTCCAATCCCACTGTGATTGGGTATGTCCAGCCAGGACCAGCCCACCCAAGTAGACAAAGGCAATGGCCTTCTTGCGTGACAAAAAGGTCCGTGCAACTCTTGGAGCTCTTTAGGGTGCCAGGAATGGACCTAATATGCATGTGCTGGTCACAGGGAAGCCACATCCACAAGGCTAGAGAAAGACAGCTGAAGGCTTATTTGGCAATTCTAAGGCCCAATCCAGGGAGTGGTGCAGGTGCTGGAAAGTAGGAATGCTTAGGTTACTCATGCAAGACCCGTCTTCATGGCACGTGGTTGGAGCTGAAAAAGTACCCACAAAAATTGGTATATATCCATTGGAATTGTGGTACCTGACCTGGTAATATTGGGTATTAATTGTTACCCAATTAGAGCCCAATGGGTACCATTTTCCATCCTGGCTTTCCAATTTCCAGTACCACTTTTTTACTTTTCCAATTTTTCCAAATTGCTGTGCCAATTTTTCGAACCTCCTGTACTGATCTACTGTTTTATTGATGGGCAAAATGGTAAATCAATAACTGTAACAATGGTGTGGCAGGGCACAACCCGATGGGGCTGTGGCCCCTTTAAGAGAGCCATGCATGCCAACCTTAGGACTGGGCAGGCTGGGCTGCAACTGGAACTGAACTGAGCAACTAGGTAGACAGTTGGATAAGGGCTTGGCAAGGACAGCCCTTTAGGAGTTGGTAAAACCCGAGTAAACAAAGCAAAGAGAGTGAAAAGGTACTGGCCCTTTAAGGGCTGAGAGACCGGAGGGCCAGCCCCGCCCACTCTGGGAATATAAAGGCGAGACAAGATGCAGAGAGAGTCAGTGTCTGGCTGGGGAACAAGGAAGGTTCTCTACAGAGAGCTGGACTGCAGAGGAGCCTTGTCCAGGGTACATTTAATTTCATTTATTATTGAGTTGAGCCATAAGCTATAGCCACATAAAAATGCAAAGACAAAAAAAAAAAAAAACAATAAAATATTTCAAATACCTACATGCAAAAAACCCACATAACTGAATAACACAAAATGAATAAAATATTTTCCACACCCCAACATAACTAACAGGCTATAATAACAATATAAATACAAAAAAATAAAAATAAAGAAAAATTAGAACTCACCACCCACAGAACTAGAGTCACTAATCAATTTATAATTCAGAAAGCACTGCCAGGCAAGGAATGCCTGAATCAAAAATTTAGCTGCTGTAAAAAAAGGGCCGTCCGATAGTGTGTACACCAGGAGGCAGTTAACAGTTCTGCCCGGGTATTTCTCTAACAGCGATGTTAAATACTTCCTCCTCAAGGTGTCGTACAGATGGCATTCAAAAAGTATATGTTGTGTAGTTTCTACTGATTGGCTATCAAACGGGCAGAGTCTTTCCAAATAGGGAGTCCCATCCAATCTCCCTTCGTACACCCTGGAGGGCAACGCATTGACTCGTGCACATAATAAATATTTGCCCCGAGGCGATATATCCAAAGCCAAATAAGGGGCCATGGCCTCAAAACCCAGAGCCCACATATGGTAGTGTCGGGTTGCATGGGTGCTGCTGGCAAGATCTCGCTGCCTAACAATGTCTCTAACCCAGCAAATCACGTCCCTTTGCACATAACCCTGGATATAAGACGTAGAGAATCCCAATTGCTCCAGATAGCACTCAACACTGTGTGTCCAGGAGTCCTTAAAACGGTCTTTAAACAAGAAATATTCTAAGCCCCCCCTCTCTCCGGGTCGCCTCACAGCTCCGGAACCAGAATTTCATGGTTCGCTCCCAGGTCACTGAATCCCAGTCTACTTGACCCACCTCTAGTCTAGCCGTTGATGCCGGGGTGCCTCTGAGTATCCTCAAACGCCTTTGAAAAAAGGCGAACTGGGCCTTACTCAATGAATATTTTGACAAGGGCCTCCATAATTCTACTCCATACATAAGGGCTGAGGCAACTTTCCCATTGAGTTCCTGGATAGCCAAACCTGGGGTGGCTTTTCCAGTTTTCCGAAACAGCCTCAGTATCGCCAGAGATGCAGCTTTTGAGGCTTCTCTCACCCTACTGGTATGGGCATTCCAACTCCCCTTATTCTGGAAGCATATACCCAGATATTTGAATTGGGATACCTGTTGGATTGGTTTACTGTCGAGCTCCCACCCATATACTTCCCTTTCCTTAGAAAAAACCATGATCTTGGACTTGTGGCAATTTAATTCCAACTTATTTTCCTGGCAGTAAACTGAAACACACTGTAACTGATGAAGTAAACCTAGCCTGGTCTGGGAAAGCACCACAAGTTCATCCGCATAAAGTAGACAGCCCAGAGGTGCCTCTCCCAACCCAAGCGGGAAAAACAGCGCTGCTGCCAACAGTGGGACCAAATAATTCAGGTCAGATTGAAACGGGTAGGGGCAAGGACACACCCCTGCCGCACCCCTCGGTAAGTATCCATCTTACCCGAAAGATGTCCTTCTCTAGTCAGTCTAACCTGCAATATAGTCCCTTTATGCAGATTGTGTATCAGTGCTAATAACCTTTTGTCAATAGTAGTACCATCCAGTTTCTGCCAGAGGCGGCGTCTACTTATAGTATCAAATGCCGCCCGATAACCCAAAAATGCCACAAACAGACGCTTATTACGTGAGTTATACTTTTCTACCAGGTACTGAAGAATACGGCATTGCCCAATTGTGGAGCGACCTTCCATGAACCCTGCTTGTTCCAGCCTGATAATATTCTTTTCACAAATCCATCTAGTCGGCCTCAACAATAGAACCTTGTCATAAATTTTACTGATCACATTTAGCAGGGTACTGACTCCCAGGCTGAGTGGCTAAGGGAAACCTAGGTGCCTGTGCTACTGAATTTGGGCTGAGGAACAGTCCTACACTCTACGCTGTCCAGGGTCCTGAAGGAGGCAGGTTGTGAATGCTGAGGAGCCCTGAAGAACCCACATGGACTTTGGGTTTGTAACTGAGCCTAAGAGGCTATGGGGATACTAGGGAACTGTGTACAACCCAGAGACCCTAAAGTTGGAGTATACAGTCAAAGACGTGCTGCCTGACTGTGATTAGGGACTGGGTCACCAGAGGGCTGTTTCCTGGCATTAGAAAGAATGTAAGCCTGTGTGTATGTGACAATACTGATGGAGGAGACTTTATATGTACTTGGGAACTAATGCTGAGACTGCATGGAATAAAGGACTTTGAGCAAATTCCCCTAAGAGACAGTGGTTTCTGAGTCCTGAGCCTGTGCGGACTTACCCCAGGCAAGATGCACCCTCTTACAATCAGTATTTTCAGTAATCAGGTTCCCAGTTTGCTCAGTTTCTGATCAGACACCTGACAGACTGTCCAGAAATGCAGGTATTCCCCGCAGGTCGCAGAGGCACTACCTGCTTTGGCTCTCCACGTGGGTACCACTGGATCTTCAGTGATTGGTAGCTCTTGATTTAGGGGGAAATGGGAGACAGAGCAGGGAATGGCAAGTTAGGTAGCAAATGGGATTGCTAGAGGATGGCAAGTTAGGTAGCAAATGGGATTGCTAGAGGATCTCTGTGTTGCCATCAGTGTTTCTATGGCAGGGGTGGGCAACGCTTCCTAGTTCCGAGAGCCTCATTCATTTACCACAAGGGGAGCAAAGAGTCGCATGTGGTTCTAGAGCCACAGTTTTCCCACTTCCGCTCTGCGGTAAGCTAGCTTGGAAGGTGAAGGGGATAGCTACGCTTATTTTGTCCCGGTGGCCTGATATCCAGCGCTGGGCAAATTCTCTGATCTCTAGTTTTAGAGAGAGGCAGGTCGCGATTCAACAGTCCCATCTGATTCATAAAGCATTTAATAAAGCCTTCACTTTAGCCATGTGATGAATTGCCATTAGGGATAGGGGTGAACTCTAACATGCTGTTAGATGCTGTTAGAGGCCCAGAGCGTTTTCCCATCTGTAGCATCCCATCAGGATCAAGCAACTTCCCTTGTAGGAAAAAATCTTTCTCAGAGGACCAGAGCAACAGTCTTTTACTGACATAGCAATCAGCCTAACAGAAGTGTTTAAAGTCAGGTTATTTTACCAGGAGCATTCTAGTTCTATTAGCCAGAGAAAAACATCTGTAGTATTTGCATGGCAAGGGGGCAGGAGGAATAATTCTCTCTGGTATTTTCCCACAAGGAAAATGTCCATAATCCCTCTCTGCCAGGGAACTAATAATTATCCACAAAGGAGCAGATCAGTTGGAATCTCTTGACAGGGGGGTGAGGGGGCACATTAATTTTTATACCCTATAAGAGAAGGTCTGGGAAATGAAGTGCTGGTAGATTTCTTTTGTTAACAGAGGTTCACAAATTCATTGTGTTAAGGGAAAGGGGGGAAATAACGCACAAAGAGAGCACAAATAACAGAGTCAAGCAAACGGCAGAGGCCGGAACAAAGACAACAAATGGGTTATCATCAATGCAGAGGCTAGGATCAGAGTAACTGCCACCTGCTGAAAACCACAGCTTTGAACTCTCTATAGTTTTCCAGACTCAGCAGCTCAAATAGTAAGTGCTTGAAGGTAATTGGATGTTTGCTAGCATAGGCTGCAACCCAGAAGCCACTTACACAGAAAGAGCCCCATTGTCGCCAACTGAAATTACCTGACTCCAGGTTTCAAACAAACAATAAGAAATCCTTCCCCCCCCCCCCCGCACAGTCTAGCAAACCTATGGAACTCATTGCCAGAGGATGATGGGGAGGTCAGTGGTATGACTGGGTTCAAAAAAGGATTAAATTCATTCATGGAAGATAGGTCTATCAATGGCTGTTGTGGGGCCTGATGGGTTGCGGGTAGCCAGGAGGTAGGGACGTTTTGCAGGATCAGGCCCAGTGGCTGAGGCTGGGTCGAAGTCTGGGGCAGCAGCCAGGTTCAGGAGCTAAGAAATCAGTCAGGTAGATAGGTACAGTCCTAGTGTGTCTATCAGGTCAAGTCTGGAGCCACGGTCGGTAGCTGGTGCTGGGGTATAACCAAGCCAGATAGAGGTCTATAGCCAGAGAATAAGTTCTGTGAAGGGGGTCTAGGTGGGAAGGCAGAAACTGGGCTGAATCAGCGCAAGAGGCTGGTGTGAGACAGGGTAGGAGTACTGGGATAAGGGAAGCAGGAGAAAGGACTATGAAGAGTGCCCTGCGTCACTGGAAAGCATTGAGCGGCTAGGAGGGAACAGAACACCAGCAGGCTGATGTAGCTAGCAAGCAGTGGCTGGAGTCAATCGAAGGGCTGATCACCTAAGGCAGGGGTGGGAATGCCTCTCAGTGTGACAGCTTTTATTGTTTGAACCTGGTGCAGTGGTGGAACTTACAAGAGGGCACCCCTGGCTGATCTAAGGGGGCGCTGTGGCGCATAAGGGAGAAGGTGGCCTTTTCGATATGCAGGGTTCAAGACATTAATGGGTACGTTCAAGAAAAGGAGGACCCAGATGATGGATCTATGCCATGGATCTGTCCCCTAGCCTTGTGTGTGCATCCTCATCACTGCTCCCTTGCCCTGAATTAATTTCTTTTCACAGTGCTTGGGGGGTAGGAACCTGATCCAGGGGTCAGATCCAGGAACTGTAAAGGGGTCACATAAAAACTAGCCAGAGGCCGTATTTAGCCCTTGGGCCTCAGGTTCCCCATCCCTGGTCTAAGGGCCATCAGAGCCAGGAAACCTGCTAGAGAGGCAGTTGGGCTGCGAGCTGATCAGGGAATAAAAGTGGGCACTCCAGGATGACAAGGCCATTGCTGAGAAACTAAATAATTTCTTTACGTCAGTTTACTGCGGAGGATGTTGGGGAGATACATACACCAGAACTAATTTTTGGTGGTGATGAATCTGCGGAATGATCAGAAATTATCATCATGTCAAAAGAGGTCTTGTTGCATATCGACAATTTAAACAGTAGCAAGTCACCCAGGCCAGATGGTATTCATCCAAGGGCACTGAAAGAACTCAAATATGAAATTGCTAAACTATTATCAGTAATATGTAACGTATAGCTAAAATCCTCCTCTGTGCCAAAAGATTGGAGATTAGCAAATGTAACACCAATTTTTAAGAAGGGCTCCAGGGGTGACCCTGGAAACAATTAGACCGGTAAGCCTGACATCAGTACCAGGCAAATTGGTGGAGACAGAATTACTAGGCATATTGACAAAAACCAGCATGGCTTTAGCAAAGCAAAGTCATGCCTCACTAATCTGTTAGAATTTTAAGAAAATGTCACCAAGCATTTGGATAGTGGTGATAAAGTATATTTGGATTTTTGACAAGGTCCCTCACCAGAGACTCTTGAGCAAACTAAGTAGTCATGGGATAAAAGAGGAAGAGTCCTATCATGGGTTAGTAGCTGGTTAAAAGACAGGAAACAAACGGTAGGAATAAATGGTACTATTTTTCAAGTTGGAGAGAGGCCAATAGTGGGGTGCCTCAAGGGTCAGTACTGGGACTAGTACTGTTTAACATATCAGTGCTCTGGGGGAAAGGGTGATGTGGCTAAATTTGCAGATGACACCAAATTATTCAAGAAAGTTAATACCCAGACAGGCTGTGAGGAACTACAGAGGGATCTTGCATGACTAGGTGAATGGGCATTAAAATGGCAAATGATCAACTTATTAATGTTGATAAGCGCAAGGCGATGTACAGAGGAAAAAATAATCCTCACTATCTATACACAATGGTTCTAATCTGGGTGTAACCACATAGGAGAAGGATCGTGGAGTCATTGTGGATAGCTCCTTGAAGACTTCAGCTTGGTGTGCAGCAGCAGTCAAAAAGGCAAACTGAATGCTAGACATAATTGCAAAAGGGATAGAGAAAAAAAGGGAAAGTATCATAATGCCCCTGTATAAATCTTTGGTACAACCCCATCTTGGATACTGCATGCAGTTCTGGTTGCCCCATCTCAAGAAATATATAATCGAGCTGAAAAATGTTCAGAAAAGGGCAACAAGGCTGATAGAAGGGATTTATCAAAGTCCATATGAGGAGGGACCTCAACAGGTTTAGCTTGGAGAAGAGACAATTACGGGGGAATAGGACAGAAGTTTATCAAATCATGAGTGTCATGGTGAAAGTAAATAGGGAACTGTTTGCCCTCTCCCACAATAAGAGAACAAGGGGAGTTGAATGGCAACAGATTTAAAATGAACAAAGGGAAGTACTTTTTCACACAGCAGACAATACGGCTGTGGAAGTTTTTGCCGGAGGAAGCTGTGAAAGCCAGCAACATAACAAGTTTCAAACAGAAATTGGATAAATTCTCAGAAGATAAAGCCATAAATGCCTACTAGTTGGGGCTCAAACCCCTGGCTACCAGACATTGGGAGTGGTAAGCAAGGATGGAAACAGACATAATGCTAACTCCGCTTTAACATTCCTTATGCATGTTGCGGGGCTGTATTGGTGCCCTATGCATCCCTGAAACATGAATAAGAAACGTTAAAGTGGAGTTGGTGTTATTTCTCCTTTCACCCCCAGGAGAAGGGTCATACCTCCATGCACATGTACTTCTCTTGAGCTACCAGAGCTGGCTATTTTTGGAAACAGGATGCTGGGCTAGATGGTCTAACCCAGTATGGCACTGCTTATGGGTTCGCTAGGAGCCAGGCCTCAGTGGCGCCGTGCTTTTATCACCTCTCGGTTAGACTACTGTAACACGCTCTACGGTGGGCTACCTATGGTGACGGCTCGGAAGCTGCAGCTGGTGCAAAATGCGGCGGCCCGGCTCCTGGAGAGGCTGGGCCACCGAGAGCACATTACACCAGTGCTCCAAGCTCTGCACTGGCTGCCGATAGTCTTCCAGGCCCGATTCAAAGTGTTGGTTTTGACCTATAAAGGCTTACACAGTCTGGGCCTTGCCTATTTGCGAGACCACCTCACTCCTCAGGTTCTAGACCGGCCGCTGCGGTCATCTGGGGGTGCCCTGTTGGAGGTCCCTTGGGTTTCCCGGGAGGGCATGCAAGACAGGGCATTCTTGGTGGCCGCACTACGCCTTTGGAACTCCCTTCCGGTAGGGGTCCATCTGGCCCCTGACCTCCCAAGTTTCCTTAGGAATTGTAAGACCTGGCTGTTCCACCAGGCATTTAGCGAGGGAGAAGGATGAGGGTGGGGATGGTATGGTTTGTTTGTTTTTTTCCTCATTTTTATCGCCATTTTTAGTATTTAATGTTTTATATATTTTACTGTATTTTTGTGGATGATTTTGTTAGCTGCCCCGGACTGCCAGGGGCAGGAGGAGTGGGGTTAAAATGTTTTAAATAAATAAATAAAGCTCAACAAAAAGGTTGGCAGACTAGTAGTAAGCCACAGGGGCGACTGTTTCCCACAGCAAAATTCAGTTCTTTTGGCCAGAACTGTTCAGGATTGATGGGTTCACCTCTCTGATCAGGGTGTCCATATCTATCTGCGTGGGCTTAAAAATATGTTAGCACAGATATTGGACTAGAAAGGGGGTGGGTTGAAACCAGCCAAGCATCCACTGGCGGTTCCATGTGGCAGGGGTCCAGGCAAGGCGTAGTATATTAAGGTAATTAAATGAAGACATCTACTTAAGAGATGAGGCTGTGGAAGGAATCAAGAGCAGGGATGGCCAGGTCCCTTCCAAGGCACAGGAGTAAGGAATGAGCCATACACTTGAGGGCAGGGGTGGTCCCGAATGGGCCACTGCCCTCTCTTCTACATCTGGTCACTACAAGGCTACGACCCCTTCACAACCAACCAGCTGGCTGAGGCGAGAGTGACCTAGAACAGGTAAGTAGTTAAGTAGTGTAAGGTGGCACTGAGGAAACATCAGGCCGCCCCCCATGAGTTTAAGTTAAGAACAGATAGGACCGGACCTAGGGAGGACTCAGCCTTCCCCCTTTCAATCAAATTCTAATAAAGAGTGTAGCCTTTTAAAATTCCAACTAATTGTGTGCGCGTCTTCTTTTGGGGTGCAGGGCAATTTCCCCTGCCTAATTAGGCAGCACCATAGAAGGCCTGGGGGGGGTTGTCCCACCCCATAAAAGAAAGAGGGTGTGCTCAGTGGCAGCACAGCCACTTCAGTGCTGCACGCAGGGGACAACCCCCTCAACAAGCGGGCACATAGGCAGTCTCGCATCGCGAGATCTGATGGCACCATTTTGCTGCACCCTGGCTTGAGCCTAAGTCAACTCGGGTGGTGCCACTAAACAGACACACCCACCCACCTGCCCTGTAAACATGTCACTGTGGGCGCACGCTGGTTGCCTTTTATGGGGGGCTGGGAAGGATTTTTTTGCCACCAAATCAGATTAGCCTTAGACTTGGTGGTTTCTTCACCTTCCTCACAGTGCATTCGACAAGCAGTAGGAACAAGTAGCATGGTTCCTTTAGGCAGCTGAAGTGTATTGTCACGCTCTTAAGCAGGGGTCCAGGTAAGGCATAGTATAGTAAGGTAATTAGAATAATTAAACAAAGACATCTCCTTAAGAGATGAGGCTGCAGAAGGAAGCAAGAGCAGGGACGGTCAGGTTCCTTCCAAGGCGTAGGAGGAATTGTTGGAGAAACAGCTCCAGATGACATCGCCCTTTTGCACCAACAAACCCTAATGACTACTAGGGGCATTAGGAGTAGAGATAGTGAGTTAGTGTGAGTGTCACTTTAACCTTTCCTGATCTCTGCTTCTAAGCCCCCTCCCAAGTGGGAAGTGCCCAGGAAGTTCCTACTGGACTTCCTCCTCCTTCCTGACC
>QEPC01011901.1:9353255-9400408 GCA_003113815.1 Sphenodon punctatus | reverse complement strand
TAAACCACATCAGAGTATTTGGATGTGATGTGTATGCATATGTACCAAAGGCAAAGAGAAACAAGTTGAATTGCAGAAGCAAGAAAGGAGTTTTGTGTGGATATGTATTAGGAGGAAAAGGATACAGAATTCTTGATGTTGAAACTGGTAATATTGAAATTTGCAATGTTGTGTACTTTGATGAAAGACAAAAGCCAACCAAAGGTGAATTACCAGACCTGGAGTCAAGGATCCAGATGAAAGAGGAACCAAGTAAGCAGACCTTCAGGCACCAAATGCCAATCTGTGAACCAGAACCAGAAGCAGATTCAGAAGGGGTCACAGAAGCTGAGCCAGAACCCAGGCGCTCATAGAGGTCCAACAAGGAGTTCCACCCTTGAGATACTCCTACCTCACCTCAAGTGTAGAGCTGCAAGAACCCAGCACATGGAAAGATGTTGAAAAGATGTCAACCCATGAAGCTGGAAAATGGAGGAAAGCAGCAAAGGAAGATGATGAGCTTCTACCAGCCAGCAACCAGTACAGAAAAGAGAATGCACAGGAAGAAGGGCTAATTGAGCTGATGTATTGCCCAACTGAAGAAATGGTGGCAGATGGACTGACCAAGCCACTACCAAGGGATCGATTCCACATGCTACGTGAAGCAAATGGGAGTTGTGAGCCAGTGCAACAGGCGTTGAGAAGGGGTGTTGGAGAAACAGCTCCAGATGACATCGCCCTTTTGCACCAACAAACCCTAATCACCACTAAGTGCATTGGGAGTAGAGAAAGTGAGTTAGTGTGAGTGTTACTTTAACCTTTCCTGATCTCTGCTTCTAAGCCCCCTCCCAAGTGGGAAGTGCCCAGGAAGTTCCTACTGGACGTCCTCCTTCTTCCTGACCTTTCGCCATTCCTCTCTTCCCTCTCTGACCTTCAATATGACCGGCCACCATGCTGGTGGCAGCTAGCTAGTAAAACCTAGGGATAGGCCTTTCCTATCACAATGTATTTCTCAATAAAAAAGATTATTTTAATCTAGAAACAATCTCCAAGGTGTTGATTACTTCTAAGATGTTGCTACTGAGAATTCAAGCTGTTTTTGGTTTTTTGACCACTAATAAAAATTCCAACAGGAATGAGCCATAAGGACAGGGGTGGTCCCGAGTGGGCCATTGCCTTCTCTCCTGCTTCTGGTCACTACAAGGTTACAACACCTTTGTAAACAGCTGACTGGATGGGGCAAGAGTGACTTAGAACAGTTAAGTAGTGTAAGGTGGCACTGAAGAAACGTCAGGCCGCCCCCCTACAAGTTTAAGTTAAGAATAGATAGGACTGGACCTAGGGAGGACTCAGTCTTCCTCCTTTCAATCAAATTCTAATAAAGAGTTTACGTTTCAATGAATTGTGTGCGTGTCTTCTTTTGGGGTGTGGGGCAAGTGAACAAGTGAGGGTTTTGACTGGAGGAAGCTTAATTCACTCGTTCTCCGGCTTCTGCCTCATTTTTTTTATTTCTTCTCAGCCTTTCCTGTGAATAGTTGAGAGGCTTTTTTCAGCCTTGGTCCCTTGCAGATTTCTTTTTAACATTATAATGAGATACTCTAGGTAGACGGGAAAGTGGTTTATAATAGTCCCCGACAAAGCCTTGCTCTGAATGAGTGCTCTCTGTTCACTCAGCTGAGCTTGAAGTAATTGAAGTAAATTTCCTCTATAGCCGCTTCATTTCAGTGCATCTTCCCGTTCTTTAAATTAAATGATGAAAGTACGATTCTCACTAACCTTTTCTCTCACTAACCTTTTTCTTTTTCCCCAGACAAGCAGTCAAGAAAACAGCCTCCTAACAGAGGGAAATACTAGCATAGGAGTTCTACTCCCACACGGTGGGTAGTTTCTCATGTCTGCTGTGCTTTTGGCAGATACCTGTTCCTCTCCCATTTCTACGATTTAGCATATCAATATAGTATGATGACATTAAATTGAATCGAGCCTGTCTGTGACAAAAAGGGCAATTTTACCCTCCCAACCCAACCGTTGCACCTGTATGTGGGAAATGCCCCAGCCCAGGCCCATACATCCTAGTTGCTGGGAGATCCCAACCTCCCATCCCACATCATAATTTTTAAATCAGCTTCTGGAGACCATACTGGTACTTTATTTACATGTGCTACTTGCAATTATTATTTTATTCATCATATTTTAATACATGTTAACAGAGAATTCTTGTAGGTTGTTTTTTTTGGGAGGGGGGGAATGAACTTGGAAGCCCAATACAATTGTACCACTCATTTCCCTCCTCTCAGCTGCCCTGATTGTCCCAACTGCAACCCCAACCTGGAGGTATTTATTTTTGGAACCATGGGTGATTTCAGATGTTATGGGCGTCCGATTCACCACAGTGGATTCCCAGCTGTGGCGATCCTGCTAACCACCCCCCGTAGGCAAGAGAGGCCCCAAACAGATGTGACGGGAGTGAGAACACGGCAGGGAATTGGACCAACAGACCACAGCCTGGGGCAGCGCAACAGACATTACACTGATCCCGGGCCATGGTCAAACCACCCAGAAGGCACCAGGGAGGGGCGGGAGGCAAACATGGCCGGCTGAGGGCAAAGGAAGCCAAGAGGGCCCACAGGGAATGCCCACACAAGGGAAATGGGAAGGGAGGGGGAAGAGGGAGAAGAGCCACCGAGGCAGCACACACAACAGGCACAGGGAAAACGAGGTCACAGTGGAACACACAGCACAAACACACACCCAGGCGCACATACACCCGCACGGAAAAGGAAGGGAAGGGGGAACACAGCGGCGACGGACAACACACATGGCACAATGGGCAAAGGGGGGAGGGAAGGGGGGGCAGGGACAGGGAGGGGTCGGCCCAGGGGCCAGGGCAGGACACGGGGAATGGCATCCAGAACCCCGACTACAGCACAGCCTGCACGGGCACCCCCACAGCTACACAGGCAGTCCTGGAATGGGGGGACCCCCAGGGGTAGAGCACAGGCACACGGGGAGGCCACATGGAACAGGGAGAGGCCTGGGAATGGTCCAGGAGGCTGTCAGGGAACCCATGCGCTGGCTAGGGTGCGATGGATGGGAAGGAGGTGATCCAGGGCCGAATAGCAGTGCAGCCCATCCACAAACCAGCCCCGTCACCCGGGAGGATGCCGGGAGGTGCAGTCTGGGGGCCCCAGAACCCCACGGTCACAGAGTCACCAAAGGGGAGGCGGGGGGGCACAGGCACAGGAGGGATCGAGGCCGGACCAGGAAGGACAGCAGCACCCGGGGCGCTGGGAGCAGGCTCAGCATTCAGGAGACAGCCACAGAAGATGGCAGCCATGGAGGGGAACACCAGTTGCAGAAGCGGACAGGGGGGCCCGCGGAGGGGGCACAGAGCCACAGGCAGGGGCAGCAAGAACCCAGGAATCAGCCTGCACAGCAGCGAGCCAGGGACATCATGTAGGGAGCGGGCAGCGACCCGCGGCAGTGGGGTGGAGGCGGGAGCTCTCAGCGGGGCCAGCATCCAGGGCCCGGAAGGAAAGGGGGGCCTCACAGCCAGCTGCAGGGGGCCATGAAGGGGCCTAGGGCCGGGTGGCCCACCATGTGCATGAAGTGGGGCCACTGAAGCATGCCCCGATGGTACCCCAGTGCAGACCTGTGGTGGGCGACGAGGTAGTATGCCTCGAAGGGATCCAGCGCGGCGAGGGCCACCTGCACATCGGATCAGAACCACACACCAGCCAGCACTGACACATCCGCTTCAGAGGGCTCCGACAAGCCATAGTCAGCAGCTGGGGACCATGGAAGGTGACCCAGCTCCAACAGGCAGTGATAGATTGCCCCGTGGGACCACTGGTAACCTCGGGCCCCATGAACACAGCCAAAGAAGGACACAGCCAGGGCAGAACCCCCCTCCGCCAGACAGGCCGTGTAGGCAGCCAGGCTGCACACAGAGAGGGACATGACCTCCGCCACCAACCACCCCACATGCGAGCACCTGATCTCTGGGATGCACCCATCAGGAAAGGGACAAAGGCCTAGCGTCTACGCATGCAGCCCGCAATCGTGGGCGCTCACCACATAGCCATAGTACCGCAGCCCGGAACTCATACTCTCGTAGGCACCTGTGAGGTTATCCGGGCAGCTCAGGAGCAATTGCATGGCCGGGGAATGCCACAGGTCACACAGGGCCATGGTCTCGGGGCCCCGGGGGTGCTGCGGCCCGGGAGCCCTGGGGAAGAGCGGCCAGCCATGGTCCAGAAAGTGGCGGATACTAAGTGCAAGGAACGGAGGGCCCCACAATCCCTGGAGGGATGGGAGGGGAAGCAGGGGAGCTCCAAGGCCAAGCGATAAAGGCACAGGCCGCAACAGTGTACGGCTACAGAGCAAGGCGTGGGGTGCGGACCCATCCCAGCTGCTGGAACAGAGCACATGGACAGGACAGTCTACACACTAAGCAGGGCAGCAAGGACAACAGGCAGCCGACACTGAGAGGTGGGAGGTGATGACAGCAGGAATGCAGCTGCTGCCCGCACACGCCCAGGTGAAGGCAGGACCATTCTCCAGGCCCCCTGCAGGGAAGGCAGGTGCACGCATTGGGCCCCACTCCCCTTGCAGGAGCCAGGCCTGCCAGCCTGGGGGGCAGCCAGGGCAACCCCGGCTCCAGTGGCAGAGGGAGACCATGGGGCACGCAGCCCTGCTTGCTATGCCCATTGACCGGCGGGTATGGATCATGGAGTGGGCACAGGGGTGGTGGGCCAGGGCACTAGCCCAATGGGACGAGGCCGCCTGGAGAGTGCACTTTTGGATGGACAGGCGCATCCTCCTGTGACTCTCCAAGCTGTTAACACCCTGGCCGGAGAGACAGGACACCCCCATGCAGGCCCCCATTCCCATGGTCCAGCAGGTGGCCATCGGGGTCTGGGCCCTTGCAACACCCAACTCCTGCTGCTCCATCTCACAGCACTTCAGTGTTGGGGTGAGCATCGTCACCGGGATCCTGCGGGAAGTCTGCGAGGCGGTGGAGGGCGTGTTCCTGGACCTAGCGATCCAGCTGGTGGACCAGGAGCCCGTGATGGCCAGATTCGTGGCTGGGGGATTCCCCAACTGCATGGGTGCCGTGGACAGCACCCACATAGAGATCCTCCGCCCATCCAATGGAGAGGCCTTGGAATATGTCAACTGACATGCGTACCACTCCCTGCAGCTGCAGGCGGTCGTGGACCACCGGGGTCAGTTCATAGACATTTACACGGGCCACTCTGGTCACAGTCACGATGCCCGGATCATGACCATCTCCCCTTCTATGCCCGGATGTGGACTTCGCAGACATGGGAATTACCCAGATCAAGGGGATGCCCCCCTGCATCCTGGGGGAGCCGGCCTATCCACTCACCCACTGGCTGATGAAGGCATACCAGGTAGGCAGGACCCCTGCAGAGGCGCTCTACAATAGCTGCCTGTGTGCGAGCAGGACCACGGTCAAGAGAGCCTTCGGGGCACTCAAGCAGTGCTGGAGGAGCCTTGCGGGCCAGTTGGACTACACGGTGGAGACCTCTTCACTCGTAATTGGAGCCTGCTGTGTACTGCACAACGTGTGCGAGACCGATGGGGCTGCTCTCGACTAGCCCGTGCCCCGGCGCCCTCCCAGCCCCATGCCTCTCTACATGAACATGGAGAACCCGTGGGAGTACCGATACACAAAGCGTATCCATGCTGTCCTGGCTAGGTGGATCAGCTGGGAGGCCGAGGGCTGAGGCTGACCACTCCCTCCCCACCACCCCAGGGACCAGTCCATCTTGGCTGAGTGGTCCTTTACAATCCAGTCTATGGTCTGTTCCAGCTGCCCGAACGCCTCCACCTTGTCAGGGTAGGAAGGGGGAGAGTACCCAAAGGGGCCCGGGCACGGGGGCAAGGGTTCAGGGGGGTAGGCCGCCTCTCTCCCAGGCGTATGGAAGGCTCCCGGTATTCCCCTCAGGTTTGTAGGTGGGCTTTCCTCGAGGTCTACGAGGCAACCCGTATCATCATTGGGGGGGAGAGAGGTATTGCCACCAGGAGAGGGGAGAGGGACAGGTAGCCTGGCACACAGGAGCGTCACGTTACTCAGGGGATCCCTTACCCAAGTGATGGCCTCGTGAGGTGGGAAGTGCTCCAGGTGGAGGGAAGGCAGGGCCCAGGGGGGGGTTGTAACCCTGGAACCAGGAAGTAGGCAAACTGGAGAGGGGGGGAGTGCACGACGCGAATCCCTAGGCAAGGAGGGGGGAATGAGCCAATCAGGAAGGGGGCACAAGTGCGGGAAAGGATGCTGTCCCTGGCAAGGGGGGGGGAGGGGGAAACGGGTTGCGGGGAGTGAGGGGGGAGGCACACGACTCACCCACACACTTGCGGAGGCAGAAAGGGTAAAGGAGGACCAACAGGACAATTGTACACACAGTCACACAAGCACACAAAATAGATCAACACTTAGCTTCAAGGCAGTAGCAGACAAGAATCAAGGGGCCAGCTTCTCTCTCGATTACCGGCGGGGAATGGCTACCCCGCCGGCGGTTTTATGGCTCCCAGGGAGGCCTCGCCCGAAAGCCCCGCCCCTGACTCCGCCCCTCGCGCCGCTATGCGTGCGCTGCATCGGAGGGGGGCGGGGCCGGTGCCTGACGTCTTTCCCTGCTGCGGGGAAACCTCTTGGAGCTGTTCAAGGGGAGCGGGGGGCGGAGCTCCGTTCCCCGACGCTGTCTCCAAGGGGGGCGGCCGCGCTTGTGCTTGCCGCCGTGATGCCGGTGGCGGGGATTGCCCCGCTGTTGCAGGTGGGTCCCTCTGGGGTTTTTCCTGTTTTCTTCTCCCCTTGCCCCTTTGCAAGGGGCGGGGCCTGACACACCTGCCTGCTGTGCTCCTGGCACTCCTGCCTCCATTCAAGGTGCACCTCTGTCTGAAGCCTCTGGTCTTTGGCCTCCACCTGCTGCACGGCCCTCTTGGTGACCACCTACATTCGATCGATGGTCGCTATCATCCGCTCACCCCACTCGATGGTGGAGTGGACTATGTCCTCCGCCTGCTCCTCCATGTGGCACTGTACCCATACTCGGTGCTCCCTCCATGCTCCCCATGCTGGGCCAGGGGCACGGGGCCGACTTGCTGGGACCCAGAGGGTCACCCTGTTAGGGTGCATGGTAGGGGATGGTTAGCTGCCCCAGCCGCCTGCCCCCCATCCCATGCCACGGATGGAGGGCACTTCCCCCCCCTTTGGGAGTGCGGTGGGTGCCCTCCCCCAGCCTCCCCCTGCACCCCCCACCCCCACCCCAGGGTCTGGTCCCCTCGCCTTGCCTCCCTGGGCCTCCCCCCCCCACATGTCGTGTTGACTCACCTGGGCTCTCTGGCTGCTCCTGGGGCTTCTAGCCTCCATCTCCCTCGCTCGGCTGTCACAGGTGCCGAGGTATGCCATGACCTGTGCTAGAATGGGGAGGAGTGGGTGGGGGTCGGACGACTGTGTCCCCCGGCAGCCCCCGGGCCCCAGTTCTGCGGTCTGGAGGGTTGGGGGGGTTCTGAGGGTGGCCCCGTTGCCTGTGTGCCCCTTCCCCCCCTTGGGCCTTCCCCCCTGGTCCCTGTCCCATCTCACCCGCTTGTTCACCCTCGATGTCGGTCTCGGAGCCCTCTGAGGCTGGCCCCATGGTGTTGCTGAGGTCCCCCTGCGTCCACTGGCTGAGGGTGACCAGTGTGCCGGCCTCGGATCCTCCCGGTAGGGACATCAGCTGAGGGCTATCTGGGCTGGGGCGCGAGGGGGGCCTGCTGGTCCCCGAGGTCCCAGGGCATTCCTCTTGGGGGGCAGGGCTCCTGGAGCCAGTGCCTTCAATGGGGGCAGCGAGGGGAGGGAGTACCTCAGCCTGTTCCCTGCCCTGGACTATGGCGCTCCCCACGAGGCGCGGGGTGACTATGGAGCCCTTCAGGTGCAGAATGCGGTCCAGGGCATCATAGTAGGAGGTGGTCCAGGCTCCATGCCTGGATCGCCTGTTGTTATTCTTTACAGCCTTTACCCCCTCTTGAGCTCCTTGGCCTTTGATCGGCACTGTGCCACTGTCCTGTGGTGCCCCACTGCCTCCATGTCCCGCACAATCTCCTTGTAGACGTGCTTGTTACGCTGGTTCACGACTAGCTCCTGCTGGTGCTCCAGGGTCCCCCATATCCTAATGAATTCCTGGGTTTCCCTATGCCCCCATTGTCTCCCTTGGTGGTATGGCCTTCTCCCGCGGGCGCCCTCTAGGTCGCGGTTTTCCCCCTCCTCCTGGTCTTCCTCTTCGTCCTCCGCATGCCCTCCGGTCCTCTCCTCCGGGGACTCGGGCTCCCGGGCCCGTTTCTGTGTCTGTGGGTCATAAGAGGGGGGGGTTGGTTGCTGGGTTGCCACAGCCCCACATCCCTCCCCCTTTCCCCCCACCTGCTGGCCCGCCCACCCCCTTTGGTGCCCCTGGGCCGCTCCCCCTCCCCTCGCTCCCCTTACCCATTTCCGAGGTGCCTCGTCCCCATGGCCAGTTGCATGTGCCGGGGCCGCCCGTTCCGGCTGCTGCTGCTCTCCTCCCACCGCCTCCATGTGCAGCACAACCACCTCCTCCATCTGTGCCTCCTCCACCTCCTCCTCCTGCCTTGTTCTCTTGCCCTCCGCTCTCCTCTCCCTTCTGCCTCGCTCCATCCCGCCACATCCCCCTGCTGCTGTGTGCCCTTTAAATCTCCCTCCGCTACCTGTGTTGTTGCTCATTGCCTGGCAGCAACACTGCGTGCTTTGTCCCCAGCTGGGAATCATTTTGCTTGATTTCGGCTTGTGGTTGCCATTCAGACGTTACTTTTTGTTGTTTCCCGGTGGGAATCACTTTGACCATGCTTTCGGAGATGGTCCGGGCCAGAGCTCTGGAAGGGTGGTTAATTTTGACCCCTGCTGGGGATTGACTGTGGTGAACATCTGGCGCCCACGAAACAGACTTTCAGGGCGCTTTGGCCCCGCCGCAGGATTGACCGTGGTTCACTGTGGTTGAGCGTGATCTCGTACTGTCTGAAAATACCCCATGTGTAGCCCGAGAGGGTTGGCACAGAGGCCTCCTGTAGTGGTGACTAACCACCCAACGGTTCATGAGCCTGCTACGGACAGAGCTAACCAACCCAGGTCATTTAGCTTAGCGGGTAGAGGCTTGTGCCGATTGGAGCTGAGATCCCTAGTTCAAATCCCTACCCTGACCACCTTTCTCAGGGTGTAAGAGTTACACATGCTCCAAGGATGCTCCTCTGCACCTTCTGGTAAAGACCTGCCAGGGCAACTCTCCAAGGGAAGATGACCTTGATGTCCTAACCCTGGGCCCTTTTCAGGAGGGTTGAATGCCTATAGGACTCTAGTGAGAGAGGGGTCCCAGCTCCAGCCTGGTTTTCCTGAGTCTGGTGAGCCATCCTCTAGAGGGTTGATCCAGCTCTGGGACTGTCCATCTCCCTTCCTCAGCCACCTTACTGCCTTGTGCTGGAGCCCTTGTATAGTTCCAAATGAAGCAGTCAAGACATCATCAGACAGTGCCTCCTGGAGCCTGCTGACGATGCCTCTTCTTCCCCTGTCCCTGGGCACAGTGTTGCTAGGCAATTCCACAGTGCACCCCCTAGCGCATGCAGTCAGGGCTGGCCTTACAACCAGGTGAGATGAGGTGACCGCCCTGGCCCCCACTCTTTTCAGGGACCCCCCACCGTAGCTCCTGATTTCACCAGGGCAGGGTGTGGATGCCCCACTCCCACCCAGTGGGGTCCCAAACATAACCATGTTTAGGGCTGCACTCTGTGCACATGCTTTGGGTTCCTAGCCATCCTCCTCCACAACAGCCAGGGTGTGGGGTGTAGCCCCGAACCAGCTTGCAATGAAGTGCAGAGCTGACGCAGACCATGGCAAGTTGCCGTGAGCACATTACACTTGTGCTTTACAGGCTGCACGGGCTTCCTATAGCTTTCCAGGCACAATGCAAGCTACTGCTTTTGACCTTTAAAGCCCTAAATGACCTAGCCACACACACACACACACACACCTAATATCTGGGCCTACCTTTCCTATCATGCTCCACAGTGACCCCTCTGGTCAGTCAGCACAGCAGCGCTCTCTTGCAGGTACCACCTGACAATCTTTTCCATATGACAAGGGCCTAGAGAGAGGTGTTCTTCTTGGTTGCTGCCCGAGTATTGTGGAGTGCCCTTCCGCAAAAAGAGCCCAAGCCGGAGCATTTCCTGGAGGCAGTGTAGAACCCATTTTTGGGGGCATAGCATTTGGCAGGTGGGGATATAGGTTGGGGTGAGGTAGGTTTAGAGGTGAAGGTGAAGTTGATTTTTTACGGGATTTAAATGCACTTTGTGTTTTAATGTTGGAAGCCCTGAGCCTTAGAGACAGGGCAGGGCAGAAATTTAAATAAATAAATAAAAGAACACGGATCGCTGTTCAGATAAATCAGTACATCGTTTTCTCCCTCTCTCTGAGCCGGATTCCACCCAGATTTAAGACGCTATGCATGCTCGTTACTGTAACTGAAGCTGCTAAGAGTAAGAATCAGGAACCTATTTTTACATTTGGATTTAATGCCCCACCTCCCACCCCATGGAGTATACATGCAAAATAGCATTCTAGGATGAATGTAGGGCATATGGTACATCTATAGCCCTGCAGCTGGCTTAAGTGTTTATCCCCTGGAACGTAATTATTTTAACTTATCTGCAGAAAGGGTTGGCCTTATAGAGTGGATCACTGCAGTCTATGTGTTTATTAAGCTTCCAACACGACATGAACCATCTGGGTTTTTTAAAGTTTGTGATAAACATGCCACTTTGACCTGCACCAAGTTAAAAAGAACCACTGCAACCAGATAACAAACTCAAACAGCCTTTTTGATGCAGCAAAAAGACTCTGTTGTCCAAAATAAGGGGAGAACGTCTATATATTTTTCAATCAAAATCCAAAGCAGAGAGAACTTCTTTCAAACCAAATCCATATCCCCAGTGTCTACTGGAAATGGTTTTGAAGAATATTAAAGGGACCATTTTTTGGTGGGAATTGCTTAAACTCTGCTAGGTAACTCTTCTGATTATTTCAAGTTGGTTTGTGGGGGGAATAAAAACTGCTGTGTCTGGTTTCTGGGATATTGCATTTGGCTTTGTTCAGTTTTGGTTATTTGGGGTTTTTTCGGTCACTTTAGTATTTTGGTTCCATTGGTGGCATAGCCAGGTTGCGGTATGCCTGGGCTCATGTCTAGGGTGGCCAGATATGCAAATTTTAGAGGACACATGAGAAATACAGGTTGCTGGGCTGCATTGGCTCCAATGGAGTCCGGCAACCTGTATTTTTCATGTCCTCTAAAATTTGTATATCTGCCCCCCACTACTCACGTCCTAATTATGGCCCCCCTAAATGCAAGAGGTGGGGTCTCCAGGGGCAGGGCTTACCAATAAAGCCAACACCACTCAACCTTCCAGTAGGCCTGCCCCTACCCACGCTGAAAACTTCCTTCTTGGCGGGGCTCTTTGGAAACGGCGTAAATGCCACTAGAAGATTTCCAGAGTGGGGAGGACGATGTGCTGGCCCCACTCCTTCGCCTTCTGAAAAATTGCCTAGCGGCACTTAGGCCACTTGCAAAGCCCCCCTCCTAAAGAGTCCAGGATCCAGGCTGAACTAAACCCCCTCAATCTATGGTAGCTACACCCCTTGGTTACATCATTTCCAGCCATTGTGCATGCACAATACTGCTAACCTTCTCAAAATTAGATAACCCAAATCGCAAAAAGATTGAAATACCTGAACCAAATTAAACAATTTCCCCGCCCCGCAAACCAACTTGAAATAACCAAAGTAGATACCGAGCAGAGCATAAATGCAGGGGTGTGTTTCCTTGAATTTCTTAAATGAATGATGGGCCCTTCATTTTAGTAATTAAAATACGGAAATGACAAGTCCGGGTTACAAAAATGGACAAAAACAGGGGCACGGGGCCGGGGGACATCTGTTTTCAAAATAAATGTTAAAAAAACAGCTGTGCATGTGTACCCTTTCCCAAAATGGCGCTGGCAGTACCGGTGCCACTTTTTTGAAAGGGCAGCCATTCTGTGCCTGTGCGGTGGCCATTCCGTGCACGCGCCGGCAGGCTGTCCTTTTCCCAAATGGCGCCGACACTGCTGGTGCCATTTTTAAAAAGGACAGCACATGCGCAGAATGGTCCAGCAGCCATCTTGCTCATGCACATGAATTTTTTTATTTTTAAAAAAAATTGAAATAAAACCAAACAAAAATGGAAACAAATGTTTTCCTTTACGAACACCTCCAAAAATGAAGGGGTTTTTTTGTAAACAAAAACAAAAAATGGATGATATGCCTGCTGCACACCCCAAATACGGCTTATTTTAACCCGAACGGCCGTTTTCAATTCCAGCTATATTTGATGTGTTTAGCCATTTTTTTCAGGTACTCATTTCAGCTCAAATGGCTAGCCGGGGGTGGTGGTGGTGTAGAATTGGGCTCTCCATTACAAATGTGATCATCGGGGCACAAAATTTGCAGGAGCCTGGGAGCTATTGGCGTCCAGAAAACTGAGGCTGGCGACTGGTTCAGGGGTGTAGTGGGGCAAGAACAGTTTAAAATCAGGAGAACAGTTTGGGGCATAGCTCAAGTGGTAAGAGCGCATGCCTTGCCTGTATAAGGTCCCAGGTTCAATCCCCAGTATCTCCACCTCAGAATCCCTGGTAGCACGCCTGGGGGAGACCACCACCAGGGGCCCAGACACCAGAATGGCCCCTGCCAGAGACCCTGGAAGAGTCAGATTTGGACCTGAGTTTGAAACCCCTGCTGCCATGTCACGTTGTGACAATACTGGGCTAAGATGGACCATTGGTCTGACTCAGTTAGGCAGCTTAGTTAGTTAATTAGGATAAAATCTGGTGACTGAATTATTATTATTTTTGTTCCCAGAGTTTAATCTGAAATTTAGTCAAAGTAGCCCCACGCCATCCCACTAGCTTATTTATACCTTTGATTCCTGCTAACATTTGTGTCAAACGAATATAGATTTATTATTTTAATTATCTCAAGCTCAGAGATTTATACATCTGTTATAGGTGTTCAATACGTATGAACAGCAATCTTTTTTTTCCCCTTAAGCAGAGGTATGATTAATGGTTTTCTGCAAAAAGCTAAACCTGCCATAGTTGACATCAGCCAGTAATTTTTTGAAGGGAAGCAGGAGGCCATTTTAATTAGCTCATAATTAATTCTACTTAGGATGACTGGATGAAACTTAACAACATTACAAAAACACTAAGTCGTTTAATTATGGAATTTGGTGTGTTGTTATCAGCTCCCTCGTTCCCATGGAACGGCTATCTCCCTCCATAGCATTCGGGTAGCAATTTATGGATTATCTATCTGGCGCATCTTGTTGATGTTTGACGTTCTCAGTCCCACAAGGATTTATCATGTTTGCCTAATAGATCTATTAGTCAGGAACAATCAAACATAAAAGGAAGGTTTGGTCCAGAGATCTATCCACTATTATATGAATATTTTTTGTCTTTAAATTAGGCTAAAATCTTAAGAGAAGATGGTTTTCCAATACGCTTGTGCCTGGGCAGAACTTTAAAGAAAAAAGCCTGTCTTATGGAGAACAAAGGAGAGTGATCCCAACAATTATGGATCCCCTCTTTCTAAATTCCACCCTTACCTATGGAATGCAGAGAAAGTAGTTCAGATCTCTTTTATTGGACCAATTTCTCTTGGTGAGAATATGCACACTTTTGGACCACACTGGGCCCTTCCTCAGGCACATAGCAAGTCAGAACAACAGACTAAGCAAAAGAAAGACATGCATCTATTTAAACAGTCACTTGGTGGGGGAAGGTGCTGCTAGGGATAACGCCACTGCCTTATCGAACACTTAAATACAATGCATTTAAATACAGTGAAAGGAAATCAAGATTCAAATGCTGAACAAGTATAAATGCAGATAAGTTAAGCATAGCCTATGCATAATAGTAAGCACAGGGAGGGGCTGTAGGAAATAATTTCAAGGAGGAGAGAGTTCACATAAGAACATAAGAAGTGCCATTTAATGGGTGAGACCAATGGTCCGTCCAGCCCAGCATTCTGGCCGCACATTGCACTGCACGGCCCCACCCCCTCCCCGATTCCCCGCCGGGATCAGCCAGCACGTCTGTTGGACGTGCCGAAGTGATCCCGGTGAGAAATCATTCGGGTGATTCCGGGACGGGGCGAACGCCACCCCGTCTCGTCTGAAATCACCTTGTCTCCGACAGTGGCCAGCCTCAGTTGCCTCAGGGGAGTGTGCAGCAGGTTACAATGGAGTAATTCATTTCCTGTCATCTTCCCACTAACTTCTAACAATCAAGGGTCTTGTACATCCACCAACCCAATTAGAAACCCTTAATAGACCTGGCTTTCAAAAATTCATCCAGTCCCTTTTTGAAGCCTGCGATGCTACTGACCTGTACAACATCCTCCTGCAACGAGGTCCACAATTTTATTGTATGTTGGATGAAACAGGTTGGTACGTTGATTGTACGCATATACATACCTATCTTGTTTTGCTTTATTTGTAGTTCTGATTTCTTACATGACTGAGGAAGGGCTCTCTGTGGCCTAGACGCTTGCATACACTCACCAACAGAAGCCGATCCAATAAAAAGGAGATCATCTGAGCTACTTTGTCTCCATGTCTTACACTGGGATCAACACAACAATCACATTCTCTCTAGACCAACCTTACCTAAGTCAGTCAAAGTTGGTCCCAATCCATTGGGCTGGTGTTAAGACACACCAGTTTCTGTGGTCTATGGTACATGAACTAGATGATGGTGTTTTCACTACACTTTGAAGTCCATTCCAGACCTAAAATTCTATGAGAGAGTGATGTGGCCACAAACATCTTCACCCCCCTTTGTTTCCTACTGCTCAAATGGATCAAGTCCCCCTTTACATCTGGGTGTACTGGGGAGAGCATGTGTAAGACTCAGCATGACTTGAACCCACAATCTTCAGCAATGTAGACAAGTGCCTTAACCAATCAACCATCAAACTTTGTATTACTGAACGTCTTACCTAAACAAGTGAATAAATATGAGACCAAAAGCATCAATTCTCCGTTGGATAACTCTGTCTGACTATATGGCTACTGTTGACAGAGGACACTGTGATTGAAGGACCACTGGTCAAACCCATTTGGGTTTGGCAGTTGGGTCTGGCAGTTCTTATGCTCTTAATTCTTATAGGATAGTCTGGAATCACCTTTAAACAGGCCCTTAAATACTGAGAAAACTCAGCTCTTCCACTGTGCCTGGCCCCCATGCAGCTATGAAGGCTTGTTCATGGTCTTATTATTATTATTATTATTATTATTAACAAACATTTATATAGCACCAGCAGTGTACCTGGCACTTTACAAAGTAATAAAATAGACACGGTCCCTGCCCCTAGGGCTTACAATCTGAGAGACAGGAGCTGGGGGAGAGACATAGGAAGGGGAACAGAGGGAGAGACAAGGGGTCTAACATTCATGAAGATGCGAGGTCTCAAGTGCACGTACTTGGCTTGGTTACGATGAGAATGACAGCAGGTAGGTCCATGTGGCAAGGATAAGGGTAAAAGGGTCTGTTGCAAAAGGGTAAGGGTCTGTTACAAAGAGATCTGTCCAGAGAGATAGAGGTGAAGAAGGCTCCTGAGCTCCTCTTAACATCCTCTGGCTCTGTCCTATAATCAATTATTGTTACCTTAGTGGCAGGCACTGGTACAGTTACCGTACGGGATTGGTCCACGACAGACACCCCTTGTTGAATGTAATAGGCCAGGAACTCCTCAGAGACACCCAATTTCAACGTGAGGTGCTTGTACACCATGGATGCCACAAACCAGACAAATGTTACCCCTTAAACATCATTTTGAGCCACTGCCCCGGAAAGGAAAGTGAAGAGATTTGGAAAGAAACAAGGCTGCATTTCATGCAGAACAATAAAGCGACACGATGATAATAAATGCTCCTTATTCTCAACCGGTTTGTCCTTGAAAGATTTTATTTGGGGAGATTAAAGACGATGAAGTTGAGCCAGTAAAGGAACTGTAGAATGCATTACAGGCGACAGGGAGGCTAAGTCTTTGGTGCATGCTCTTTTCTTTTTTTATTATTGACCTTTATGAGAAAGAAAAATCAGCTTCAATATAAAATTTAGAACATCAAAATCTTCAGTAGTTTTTTTCGGGGGAGGGGGGGGGACTTGCTAGAATGGTCTAGGGAGCACATTACTCCAGTGCTCCCAGAGCTTTCCAGGCACAATTAAAGGTATTGGTTTTGACTAGGGCTGAAACTCGATCTCGAGTTTTTCTCGGTTATCATCGAGAATCATGGTTCTCGGCTTGTTTTAAGTAAGAAACGATAATCAAGAAAAATGCGGATTCTCGACATTACTTGGTAAATAAATTTTTCTCAAAATACTATTTACCACAATTTACCATTTATTGTATACAGATTTACCATGTACCATGTTCATCCTGGTAACATGCATGCGCACAGTGACATTTTGCGCATGTGCCTTACCGGGATGAAGGCAGTAAACGATAACGGTAAACAGTAGTTTGAGAAAAAATTCTCGACCGAGATCTCAGTCTGTTATCGAGATTGACAATTCTCAATTCTCGGGATATTTTTGCAAGGAAAAAATTGCTTGTTTCAGCCCTTTTTGACCTATAAAGCCTAACCACCCGGGACCCCACATACCTAAAAGGCCACTGCCTTAGAGCTGAAATAGGTAGCTCATTTGCTACCCAGGGGTAATGCCCGCAATTTCCTGTATTGGGTGCCCAAAGCAGGTCACAGCAGGCTATCGCATTTGTTTGGGTGGGCATACACAGTCCAGGTTGGGTCTGCTGTGGCTGGCTGTCATTGGTCATCATGGCTGCCTGTTACGGTGGGGGGCGAGGCCAGCCAGCCACACATTGGCGGTTCTCCCCACCCTCCCCGAGCCCTGACCATGGGCACGTTTGTTCTGTGGCCCTGACTGTGTCCGCTGCTGCTTCCCAACCCAGGCCAGGTTCCTGCCACACCACCATCACTTCTGTTTTTACCTGATGCCACTTCATGACCCTTTGAAAGGGGCATGACCATGTCTGAAAGAGGTGGGGGAAGGGTCTCTCCCAGCCCCACAGTAAATTCTGCCCATTCCCTGTGCAGGAAAGCACGTCATTTAAGCTGGCTAGAGCTGCGATTCTCAAAGCACTACTCGGGTGCAAGCCAGCCTGCTTGTTTACAAGCTACGTCTAGCCTTGCAGAGGTACGTGTGTTGTTACATTTACCCTACCAGACACCAAGAGGGATAGCCTCCAGAGACCAACCCTGGGTGACATCTCTAACAAGCACCCATCTCCCACAAGCTCACTGAGTTAAGAGCCCACCAAACACCACACTATTCTCTTCCGCACGGCTTGTGCTAACACAGTGTTTTGACAACTGGAGTTTAAAAGATGTCAGAAACCAGAGACATCCTTTTATGCCAAGGTCCCTGGCCTTGTAGGTCATAAACTGAGAGTGATGTGAACATTATTAGTCCGGAGTCAAGCGCCCAGAATCTATGTCTAGATCAGAGACCCATGATCACTGCATTTCCCCCATTGACAACAATGGGGAAAACACACTGAACTCCTGTCCCTGGCCTAGATGAAGTAAAACACATCAAGACAAACCCAAGCTATGTGGCTGGTGTAGATAAGACACACCAGCTTCTGTGGCCTACAGTGCACACAAGAATGATTGCCCAGTACCACATCCAACCACCTTTGAGTTTCCCAACCCAATAGATCAGGCGCCCATTCCCAACTGAGTGGATTGGGGGTGGCTCTCTAGCGTGAGACCAAGCAGGACTTGAACCCATAGCCTTCAGAAATGTAATCAAGTACCTTACCACTCAGCCACCACGCCATTTGTACACATTTACATACACATATGTATATAAGTACATGCCGAACGATAACTCTGCTCATGGAACAATAACTCTCCTAATGGTTTTATTCTACCACAACACAGTTGATTTTATATCACTTCTTGGAAGCACTTCCACTAACACACTTCCACCAACATGAGAGCTAGTGTAGCGTAGTAGATAAGGTGCTAGACTTGGACGTGGGAAGCCAGGGTTTGAATCCTACCCTAGCCATGAACTTCCCTGGGTGGCCTTGGGCAAGTCACAATCTCTCAGCCTCAGTTCCCCATCTGTAAAATGGAAACATGTGCATCTATTTCTCTCTGTGTTCCCGTCATCCATGCCCATCTTAGATTGTAAGCCCACTGAGCAGGGACCTGTTTCCATTAACAACAATTATACAGCACCAGGCACACTGCTTAATAACACCACAACCCTGCAGGGCATCCTGTCTGAAAGCTGTCTCTACTCTGCTCATTGCTGTTGCATGCAGTTTACATGCAGCTCTAACACAAAAATGCAGTCCAGAGCTTATCGCAATTTCCCTGTCCAGATGCCATAGCCTGATGACAGGCACAATGATGTTAAGGAAGAGGAGGATCCAGATCACAGATTTATACCATGGCTCTATCCCCTGTACATGCCCTCCTCTCCACTCCCTTTCCCTGATCTCACTCTGGAGTGTAGGAACTGGATCTGTGGAACAGAACAAGGAACTGGAAAGGGGCCAAATAAAAGACAGTTGCAGCCCCACTGCTTAATTTGTTAAAAAATAAATTGCTGGGGCCCAAGCTGGCTCCAGAAGCCACACCTCCCAGTCCAGACCCTGTCAGAGCAGAGGAACAAACCCTAGTCTCCAGCTAGCAACCCAACTACTGGACTAACCTGCCTCTCTACAGCTGAGTATGAAATAGGAGTTCTTGCAATTTAATCTATACAATGGTCAGTGCAAGGGGGTGGGGCAGGAAATTCATTCATGAAAGACAAATAAACCAGTTTTTTCCTGCCTTTCATTGCCGGCGCACCCCCCCAATGAGACACAGAGGCAGTATATGGTTTAAAACTTGGCCGCACTTTATTTCAACAGATTCAATTAGGCCAGTGGGTGATTGCACAAGCAATATGGGTCCAGTATGCTAGCTACTTAATTCTTATTAACGTGTACTGACCGGGATGTACCTTCCCTAGTCAGTACTAACCAACAAACTTTTTCCCTTCGACAGCACTCTGGCTCTGGCCGAAAGGGAACAGGCCCAACGGTGGGCGTGAGTAAGGAGGTGAGTACCCGTAAGGCCAGCAGACCGTGCATGTACTTGCTGGCCTCACCTGGTACGCCTCCCAGGGTGATGACCCCTGCGCGTACTGCTCTCCCTTCGCACAGGGTGTCGCCTCCCCATCTCTTAAGGAGATGACTCATCTTATCCTATTCTTACCTATTTATCCTACTGTAGCATACTGGACCCCCGCCACTAAAAGGGGGAGGCCGTCCGGTCTCCCCCGACACCCACTGACTATCACATCACCAACTCCTTCAGGTGTTGGGCCAAGTTCCTTACATATAAGTCATTACCAACTTGAGAGAGATGGACCCCATCATCTCTGAACAACTCTGGCCGTCCAACATTAATGTCTGTGTGTTGTATAATTGCTCCCCCAATGCTACCTATCCATTTTGCTATTTCCCTATTGATGTTCCTACGTGCCTTATCAATTTTGGGTGGGTTAATAGCTCCCGACCATCGAATTCTGGGGACTAAACTAGTCCAACATAACTGAACGTTTGCAAACAAGCTCTTCACTAACAACAGGTCCTTTTTAATTTTGATCAAGAGGTTAACCCCTTTTTGGGCCGGGATGTCATTCTCCCCTAAGTGTATCACGAGAATGTCGGGTGTGCCTTCTCTTCCAAGCAGTCTCAATTTTGGCAGCAGCTGGTACCATCTCATGCCACCATATCCATACCAACTAACTGCTGCCCTTTGACCCAATCCTAGTTGGAGTCCCCATTCTGTCCGTATGGCAGCCTTCTCAGCCCAACGAACCAGGCTGTGGCCCACGATCCATACCTCCTGTTTTTTTGTTTCGTTGGACCTAAACCCTGGGACAGGAGACACAATAATGTTATTGATGGCATCTTACATACCTTCTATATGCATTGGACCGCCACCGCCCTACCCCTTTAATCGCCTCGGGAGGCAAACCTGCTGCAGCTGCTGTTGTGGCTGCCCCTATTCTGAATGAATGAGACCCATATAAACTTGCTGGAAGGCCTAACTTACCCAGCGCTGTCCTAAGGACAGCACTGAATTGATAACTCGTCAACTGGGTGCCGTTTTGGTGGCGGAACAATGTGCCTGTAACCTGTGGGCGTATGGTTAGGTAGTGTCCCATTTGACTTACAGGGCATATCCCTTCTTGTCCCGTTCTGAACAATTCAACATTGGTTCCCCTGCCCCTCTGATCCGTCTTGGATTGTCTTAACCGTAATCGCAGTCTACTAGGGTTCCAATCAATGTCGTTGATTCTAAAGGCCCGGCCAGATAAATCTCTTCTAGATGTTGGGACCACTTCGCTCACTCTAAATCCACCAAAATATGTAACGGCGTAAACCGCTGTGAACAATTGCGCTTCGTATGCGTCGCGACATATCTCTGGTAAGATTCCTACGATATGGACTAATATCGGTGTGGTTATGGGGGCTCTTTCAGGGACTGGGGTCGCTGTTCCTCTGGCCCAGCTTTCCAGCATCCTTTTTAAATAAAAACCGTTATCTGGGGAGGGGTGACCTTTCATTTTGCTCACAAAATTAATGGCTGCTATCTTGCCCCCTATGGTGCTAACCGCTAGACCCCTATGCCGGAGTGACATGGCAAATTGTAGTACTTCAGGCTCTGTAATGGGAAAACCCGGTGCCCAACCTCTGTCTGCTCTATATGCCTGGAATTCCCGGAACGCCCTACCGTAAGCTGCCTGAGTTCTAGGAGCCAGGGATCCCTGCACGATATTCTGAACTTCTAGCTCCCAAGGCTCCATGCTCTCGGCGGGAGAGGGTCGGGAAACTCCCTGGCTTCCGGCGCAAGTTCCCGGAATCGCTCGATCTGAAAGCGAGAGAGGGCATCGGCTATGCCATTGTCAATACCGGGTACATGACGTGCTGTGAACATTATGTTGTTCCTAAGGCAGGCTACTACCATGGTACGCACTAGACTCATAACACGAGGGGAGCGTGATGTCAGCGTGTTTATTATATGTACCACCGCCATATTGTCGCACCAGAACAATATGGTGTGATTAGCGAATTGCTCAGCCCATAGCAATACTGCTATGACTATGGGGAACAATTCCAAAAACGTTAGATCTTTTGTCAGTCCCGTTTCATGCCAACTAGGTGGCCAAGGCTCCGCACACCACCGAGTCTGAAAGTAAACTCCAAAGCCTGCTCCCCCTGCTGCATCAGAGTGCACCTGCAGGTCACTACGCAACAGCCACTTGCTACGCCAAAAACTCACTCCATTGTATTCCTTCAGGAATTCAAGCCAGGATCGCAGGTCAGCCTTCATTTCTTGATTTACCCTAATTCTATAGTGGGGTTGGAGGTCGCCCTTCAGTTTGCCATATAGCCTGGTTAAGAACGCTCTGCCAGGTGCGACCACCCGGCAAGCAAAGTTAAGGCTGCCTACTAATGATTGCAGGGTTTTTACTGTGATCTTCTGCGCCAATATGCATTCCTCGATCTTGGCCTTTAACGTATCCAACTTGTCCTGTGGGAGCCTGGACCATTTCTTTACAGTGTCCAATTCTATGCCAAGGTAAGTTAAGGTTGTGGATGGTCCCTCCGTCTTCTCCGGGGCAAGTGGGATCCCTAATTCAGTGGCCATCTCCTGGAACAGCCCCAGAGCAGACGCGCATTCATCTGTCCCCGGCGGGGCTATTATCAGGAAATCATCGAGGTATTTTGTTACTTCTCCCCCTTTCCATCGCTGTTTAAAGATCCACTCTACCAGGGAACTGAATCGTTCAAATGCCGAACAGGAGATGGAGCATCCCATTGGCATAGCTCGATCAAAATAATAATGTCCCCTGAAGTGAAATCCCAACAGGTGGAAGCTATCAGGGTGCACTGGTAGCAAGCGGAAGGCTGATTTGACATCACACTTAGCCAACAGTGCCCCGGGTCCCATGTTCCGAGCTTTCTCTACCGCCGTGTCAAACGACGCATACCTAACTGTAGCCAATTCTTTCGGTATGGCGTCGTTCACTGAGGCGCCGTGAGGGTAAGACAGGTGATGAATCAATCTAAACTCACCGTGTGCTTTCTTTGGTACAATGCCCAGGGGTGACAGTACTAAGTTTTGGATGGGTGGTTGTTGGAATGGACCAGCTACTCTGCCTTCAGACACCTCTTTATCAATCTTTTTCTTAACTAGTTCCTCGTGCCCATTTATAGACTTTAGGTTCCTAACTTTTCGGGGGCACTCAACTGGGCCGGCAGGAATGTGAAAACCGTTCCTAAAACCTTTAACTACATATTCTACTTCTTCCTTTGCCGGGTGCATGCTGAGGGCTCTTTCTAGTGACTCAATTCGGATTGGCGTCGGCCCCCTTTGGGATGCGGGTCCCGGCGGGGCCACCTTGACCCCCTTTTCCCGGGCCCGTCCCACCGCCGTATCGGCCTCGCCCACCCTTCTGACGGGGTCGGTAGCACGTGCTCTCAGGGTGTCCCCCCCCACAGCTGGAGCACGCATGACGAAACCTACACTGGGACCTGTTGCACCTGCCCGTGGAGTTATACTCCCAACACGTGCCAGGACCCCCCTGTCCTCTTTTTCGTGCCTCCCCGCGGTATGGCTCATTGGCGGGAGCCACCCCTCCCTTGAATAATGGGTGCCCGCTATCAGACCGGGGAGCCCTGGTTGCGTCCACCATGCTCTCCAGCCAGATGTCTGGCGCATGGGCGTCCCATCGGAGGCCCGGGGTATTCGCTGCCCTATGACGAAACGCTTCGTCATAACGCAGCCACGCGCCAGGGGGACCGGTGCCGTGGGCCCGACGGACAATGTCAGCGTATTTGTGTAATTCTAGTCCCCGTCCTGGGTCTGCCTGCATTATTACCCCCATGTAGACTGCGAAAGCGGAAGTCCAATTGGCCCAGTTTCTATCAGCTTTTGGGCGCTTAAATTTTTCTTTATCTTTCTCATCTTCCGCTTCCGAGTGGTCCACTATGGGATCACTGAATAACAATGCAAATATGTCAACATATTCACCCCGCCAAATTTTTTCTTTGGTCGCGGGGGTTAAATGGCTGCCAAATGGGGCTGCCACATCAGCAATTACCCCGCCCGGTGGGCGTACAATTGCTGCAGACACAGCCCCCGCTGATGTGGTGGCAAGGGGGACCCCCACCTGGGAAAGGGGGGGAGCTGTTTCCTGGCTTGTGACTGGCTCTGCTGTGCTGCCATTATGTGGGGCTGCTGTACCCGATTGCCCTACGGGCAAACCAACTGGTAACACCCAGGCCCACGAACCCTCGACCTGTAGTAGGCGGGGGGCTGGCGCCTGCTGCCCCTGATCTAGGACCCTCACTGGTGCTGTGCCGACTGGACCACTACTCCCCCTCTGCGCAGGCCTGTTGAGAGGCCTGGCGGCCCCTCCCCCACGTGTTGTGCCGCTTGGACCCGCCCGAATGTGGGGATCATCATAGCCAGTTAATGCAGTTGTCCCCCACCCCCTGCGGTTAGTCAACTCACCCTGAAACGTCGGCTGGGGTTGGCTGCTCGGCCCGGGGGCTTCGTGGGGCCGCCCTCCGTGCTGGCCCCTGGGTTCCCTTTGGAGGGCTACCTCAATCGCCTGCAGGCGCTGTAATATATCTTGGTCCCCCCCATGTTGTTGATGCTTGTCGCGTCTCCGGCGGGCCGGTGGGGATCCTTCGCCTGCAGAAAAAAGGGTATCTCGGGGGCCCTCGTGCCCCCCCATATCATATGGTGTCACTGTTGGTGCCCCCAATGCTGCCGTACCGCTGGCCTGCTGCCGCTGGTAACGTGCCAGCCCTGGTACACCAAAGGGGTCCCATGTATCGGCGAGATTGCCGGACGTCCCATAGTTATATCCTCCCCCCCTGATGGTTTCATCCTGCTCTGGTGAGCCCCAGGTTATGTCCGGGTCTTGCCCCCTATCCAGTGGGATGAGCTGTTGCCCCGGCCCCCCTTGCCAAGGGGGGGGTTGAACTGTCCCCCCCATAGCCTGGCTAACCTGGGCCTGGTTAATACTTCCATAATCCCCTCATGATGGACCCGGTTCGTCCCTATATCGCGCAGAGGGGGGGTTATCGTTCTTGTACCCCTTCTGAGGCCCTCAAGTGGGGGCTGAGATGCGGCTGGGTCTGTTTCAGGGGCCGGCTGGGTTTCTCCCCCCCCAAATTGGAAGTTTGAGCCCTCACCTTCTGTATCCCTACTATTGGGCTGGGGGCCCCCAGGGGCGGGGGGTGTAGTGCATGGGGCCCGCCTTTGGAGCAAGGCCTCGCAGGCTGCTAGACGCTCCAGCAGTTCCTGCCGGGTTGGGGTCCCATTCCCGTCCTCCCTCTCTCCTCGGTCCGGGCTGCCCCCACTCCTTGATTGGGTCCCCGTTTGCGGGGGTCGCTTTTTTGGTGCCGCTTTCTTTTTTGTGCGGCCCATTGCTCCGCTCAGATCCTACCCCTCAGGCCTCTTCAGTCCACGTGGTGCTGCCTTCTCAGCAGCAAGCGATCCTTGCTGCTGCCTTCTTGCACCCTCAACGCAGACTGAGGCTATTCCTCGCGGGCCCCGCCCTCCCTACAAAGGGCGGGAACCGCTCTTCATTCCTGGCGCGGCTCCAGTGCGCACGCGCCACCACGGGTTGCCATAGCAACCGGCCCCTTAGCCCGCTCACGCTGCTCTTGCAGCCATCTTACTTGCGCCGTATCCCCGAGGGGGGGCGCGGCAATTGCCCCGTCGCCGGGATTACCCGCGGCGAAGGGGACTTCTCAACCCCAAAATGGCCAATATTGACCTTTCCCTAGTCCTTCACATTTTGGGGTGCTGCTCCTGCCGGGAATATTTCCCAGGGCTCTGCCCCCCACCCTTGAATTTTGGCAAGCCCCTTCTCCACCCCCTACCCGCTGAATTAAGTCCTGCACAGGCCAGATTTGTCCCTCCAGTCGGGGCCCGGGGGTTCTTCATCCTTGCTTTAAATATTGAGCAAATAAAGCTGGAAAAGTAAATCAGGGTCCAACTGACTTTAATAGGAGTTAAGAACAACCAGCAATTTTCTGGGACAATCAGATACACAGAGGCTGGGATGATCAATGGGAATAACTTTGTCCATTCTACCTAACGAATGTGATGTCACATCACACAGCTGCGGACTGCCTGCTCTCCTCTACCTTATTCTATTTAACTCTGGTAAATAACGTGGTGATTAGTAATAAATTAGACCATTAACTTTAACAATCTGACTGTGTTGTGTTCCCTAACTGTTGTGTAATATCTCCCTAATTTGCAAGTGCACCATTCAAATGCTCTCTCTGGCGATTCATCAACCAATTGATGCTTCCCGGAGAAAGAAATCTATGAGCACAGTCTAATTTACCTTGGTAATTTACCTTTGCCATGAGCCACAAAGAGTTAAAATCCCTTCCGGCAAAAACATTGCTCAAGCAGATATTTCTTTGGACCATTCTGTGGCATGCCACATACATAAATATATGGCTTGTTGGTAGTTTGAGTTATTGGGGTATTTGAGAGCTCAGTCCTACAGGTGTATTTGAGAACACTGGGCAAGACCATGTGTAGATTCGGAGTGCCGTGCCATCAGTATACCTTTCCAGATTTCTCTTCCTTCTTTTCAAAAGATCACTAAAAACTAGGCCGTGTCATTTTTAATATTGGAAGCAGGAAACGTATTTGTACTTCCAGCACTGGAACTTCAAGTATCTCTGGATGGTGATGTGTGATATTAAGTAGAGGTTAAATGAGTTATATCACCAAAATAAACAAACTCATCAGATTTGAACAATCCAAAACTAAACAGGCACTGACGGTATTTGAGCGATTACCTGATTTTCATATTTCATTTGGTCTGTTCAGTTGGTTGATCTGTGCGCTCAGTTCACTCATTCATTCCAATCCCTATGGGTCATTTTCTGATTGGGTGTACGATGTACAGCAACGTAGAGCAGTTGCACTGCAATACTGCGAAAACAGAAGTGGCGAAAGTGCAAAATACCAAAAGCATGAACTCAAACAAAAATGAATGAAAACACAAGCAGACAACCAGAAACGACCACAAAAATGAACAAAATAAGTAGATATTAAGTAGAGGTGTATTGAGTAATCACCAAAATAAGCAAAGCCACTAAGGCCCTTTTCACACAGACACACTGATAAAATGGGTGTTACATTTTATTATACATATTGGAGGGCACCCATAGAACACACCTGCAGCCCTGCAACATGTATAATAAAATGCAACATCCTTTTTAACAGTGTTAGAGTGTCTGTGAAAAAGGCCTAAATGGGCACTAAACGGTATTCAAACGATTACCTAATTTTCATCTTTTCATATTTAATTTGGTCTGTCTGGTCAGTCAATCTGTGCGTTCAGTTTGCTCATTCATTGCAATCCCTATGGGTCATTTTCTGATTGGGTGTACGATGGACAGCAATGTACAGCAGTTTCACCGAGATATCTTGAAAAAAAGGAAGTGGCAAAAGCACAAAATACCAAAAGCGTGAACTCAAATAAAAATGAATGAAAATGCACCAAACACGCAACCAAAAATGACCACAAAAATGAACAAAATAATCCAAATTGCAAAGAAAAATTGGTTCTCAGCTGTCACAACAAATTCAGGTTCAGGTTGACTACAGCCTATCCAAAATTGCCCAACCCCACCCCACCCGCAAAAAAAACCCTCAAACCCTGCAAACATTTATTCTGCTTCCTGTCTCAGACTTATTATTATTATTATTATTATTATTATTAAGGGTGGAATTTTCAAAAAACATTGAAAGGAGATGAAGAGAAATGAAATTTCATAGGCAGGGCGGCCCCTATCTGTCTCATCTTTGAATATTTTATCTCAAAGGACTTCTCCCGTTTTACTCATTTTCTTTAAGCAGTCATGAACAGTGGCACAAGCTGTCTAGGCTCCTTCCATGGAGATTTTCAAGAAAAGCCTAGAGGGGTTTCTGTCAAGGATGATTTATGGGTAAGGTATCCTGCCTCAGGGAAGGCAGCAGGACTAGATGACACCTGAGGTCCCTTACGGCTCTTCAGTTCTTGGATTCTATGTCATTCAACTTTCCTCCTTCCTTCAACCAACCTCCTTAACAGACAAGCACCCGCCTACACCTCTACAAACCAATGATCTTCTACTTTCTTGCCTACATCAGCCACTGGGAAATACAATCAATGGATTCCTACCATTTCCCACCTTGGGATACTTTCAGATGTCACTGTGTGACAGCGTGGTGTCACAAAAAGCAAAAATAAAATCACAAAATGGTGGCAAAAGATAGGCCTTAAAATGAACGTCTCAGGACAGAACATGGGGAAAAGGATACTGGCCCTTTAAGCCAGCATACAGGACTGAGGGTGGCTTAGGCCTATATAAAGGCCTGGAAAGAGACAGGCAATGGCAGTTGCTGGAGACAGCTGAAGGGGGCACATCTCCAGAGAAGCCAAGCTGCTCAGGGCTAGGAAGCTCAGCCAAGACCTATCTCAAGGCCCTGCATGAGTTACTAAAGTCCCAGGCTGTCTGACAGAAGATAGGCCACACCAGGAGGAATACAACACCCAGGTGAACCCATTTTGTAAAGAAACTGTATATATGGTGTTGGATACTGAAATAAGGGACACACCATTGCTGGGAGAAGCCCTTGAGAAAGTGGAAGAGGGACTGGCTGTAGGGGAGTGTGAGGAGGCCAATTATTAAATGTAGAAAACCCTGTTGGGTGTAGCAGAACATCCCATCATGTCAAGGGGCTCAAGCTAATTCCCCAGAATAAGAAGAGGAGCCCCTGTGGCACACTGTTTTCAAGTGGCAAAGCCTAAGGAAGTACAGTGTGGTAATTTACCACATGGCAATTTATGAGACCTGAACACTTCTACCAAGTGGCAAATCCCTGGAGGATCCAGATAACTTATCCATCGATCCCCCCCAGGGATTAGCATGAATTTACCACATGGGGAAAATGTTCAGACATCACAAATTAACAGATGGGTAAATTAACACACAGTTCTTCCCACTGGTCTTCTCTTCTGCTGGTTTTACCACTGGAAAACGTGACGTCTGAATGTACCATTAGTTATACTGAAAATACACCACTTCAACTGTTGAATTCACATCTTTCTGCCACTAAAGCACTCGTTGCTCTCTCTTTCCCTCTGTGACTGCCAAACATGTTCAGCATACAGTACCAGCACATTGCACAATGCTGACCTAGTTCTTTCACTGCGCATTGCCCAAGGCATTCGTAAAGAATGGATCTTCTCAAAAGTGCTTGAATGCTGAGGCTCCTGCCTAGCAAAACGCTTCATTTTGCTATCTCTCTGATGGAACTATCTAGTCTGACTGAGCCACTGCCAGTCTTGAGACCAGTCTCTCTTCAGCCTGTGAGCAGCACAAATATCAGAAACAATGTCTCTTCTCAGACCCTCTAATTATAACAAATGTATTAAAACTGACATTTCCCCTCCACCCTCAACTCTTGGTATTTTTCTTGCCCCTCATACCAAGTACTGACTTTTCCCATGTCATTGCCAATCTTTCCAAGTGTAAACCATAAGCATGAAAGATGGTTTCTAAGAGGGATGGGCGTTGGGGTGAAATTACAAATTCAGTTCTTTTACAGATTCAGATCTGTAATTTCTGTATTTATTTTTTTGTTTTTACAGATTTCGTTTTTCCCATTGAAGTCAATGTACATTTGACGACTGCTGATTCCCCTGCATTTTACTACCCTCTCCTCCTCCCTACACCCCTAAAGTATCTCCCACAATGCAAAGGGTGCAGACAAATGCCCTTGTGGGATGTGTGTGCACTTGCAGTATTCTGGGAGTAGCGTGGAATGGAAGCGGGAGTCCCTCATCTCGGACTCTTAGGCCACATCTCTGTGGTAATTCAGAGAAACAGACAATGTTGCATCAGGGACAGAAGCTTACTCTGGGAAAATCCATTCATGCAATGACTTTGCTACTTGATAGAATGAGATTGTTTTAAGCAAACCCTTTGCATCAAGTGGTAGAGCAAAAGGGATCATCACAGGAAGCGGTAAGGATTTCACACAACCCTCAGAATGTGGGTTTGTCTGCCACTCCCCTCTCTAGAAGAATGTTGTGTGTATCAGGTAGAAGGTGTGAAAGGACGCAGAGGCCCTGAGAGAGAAAGTTCTGGATCACTGAGCCTGAAATATAAGCCACGTCACCCGACTTCCACTCCAGTGCCCTTTCCACTCGATAACACTATCTCCCCTACTGCTGATAGATTTTTCAGTTCAGCCTCCATTCTTTTCATGAGGGCTTCAACAATATAAAATAAAGTTGCTAGGATAACTTCTCCTTCAGTCAGAGGTCATCAGCCGCCTGGGGGCATGGAGGGTGTTCTCTGATTTCCAAACTTTTTTGTCTAGGCTTTAATAAGAAAATAATCCACAACTCTATGTGCACGGCAAACCTTCAGGTAATTCCTTGACTCATTGATATATTTCTTTCCTTCAAATAAATAAACTTTAAAATAATATCAACCTGGCGGCCCGGCTCCTTTCGGGGACGGGTCGTTGGGAGCACCTAACACCTGTGCTCCGGACTCTGCACTGGTTGCCAATAGCGTGCCGAGCCAGGTTCAAGGTATTGGTAATGATCTATAGGGCCCTTCACGGTCTGGGACACTCGTACCTCAAGGATCGTCTCGCCCTCCGTGCCCCAGAGCGGCTCCTTCGGTCGGCCGGGGGGTGCCTTCTTGGAGGTCCCCTGCGTTAAGTGGGGGCCACAATGGAGACGGCATTCTTGGTGGCCAGGCCGCGTCTTTGGAACTCCCTCCCGGAGGAAGCTCGCCTGGCCTCAAGCCTTTTAACATTTTGTCGGCCTTGTAGAACCTGGCTGTTCGCCCAGGCCTTGGGGGAGGAGGGGTTAGGGTTTTTAGCTCTACCCTACCCTTATTTATTTATTTTTAGTTATCCTAACCCTGTTTTAAATTGTTTATATTATTATGATTGTTTTATATTTATATTATTGTATTTTTTTACTCTTTTATAATTGTCAGCCGCCCCGAGCTGTTTTTACAAGAGGGGTGGGTTATAAATTGATAAAAATAAATAAAATAAATAAAAATTTTATACAGAAGCCTACCAAGTAACTCAAGTGTAATCTCACAGGGCACTACACCCTCAATGTATCCCTTAGCCTCAGGCTACCCATCACAGAACCTGCCAAATTGTTTCCCGTTTGCAGAATTCAGTTTGGCGCAAACTGTCCTGAAAGCACGGGATGTCTGTTTAAAAAAAAAAAAGAAGAATCACCATCAGGTTGTCAGAAGACTTACCATAAAGAAACTCTAGTTACAAGCATTTCTAAGGCTGCTTCTACACAATCATAAATCCGGAGTAAGTGCCTCTAAATCTGTATTTAAGTGCTTGTGTACACAGATATTCCGGAGTACATAAATCCGGATTCTTGTAATCTGGAGTTATATGTCATAATTTTTGAGGTTTTATTTACTCTGGATTTAAATAAATCCAGAATAGTGTTTGTGTAGATGCTTATTCCGTGACTAGAGCTCTCCTCCCAGAGAACTGCTTGCTGCTTATTCCGGATTAGTGTTTATTCTGGAATATCATGTAAACAGTTATCCTGGAATAACAATTCCTGAATGACAACTCCAGATTTACAGATAATTTGGACTAACTTTGATTGTGTAGAAACAGCCGGACTCTCTCTCAAACCTCATACCTTGCATTCATGATTCCACAGAACCCACCACAGCTTTGTCCCAGGTTTACCATGGGGTGGCATTACTCATTAACACCCCCAAAAATGTCATTTTAAAGTTTATTTTTAATTTATTTTTAATTTATACCTTGCCCTATCCAGAGAGCTCAGAAGAGGTAACAATACTTAAAAACATCACATAAAATACATACAATAAAAGCTATATGAAAAGACCCCCCTACAATCTACCCTCAGAACCTATCCCCTGCCTGCCAAATGCTTTACCAAATCAAAAGGTCTTACATTGCCTCTGGAAAACGGTTGGGCTTTGATGAACCTCAAGGGAGAAGAAGTTCCAAAGTTGTGGGGATTCCATCCAGAATGGGTATTTTCAGACGTGACGAGATCACAGTGAACCACACTGAA
Organism: Sphenodon punctatus; assembly: GCA_003113815.1. Classification (NCBI taxonomy): domain Eukaryota; kingdom Metazoa; phylum Chordata; class Lepidosauria; order Sphenodontia; family Sphenodontidae; genus Sphenodon; species Sphenodon punctatus. The sequence continues at coordinate 9,369,100 of QEPC01011901.1, read as the reverse complement.
TACCTACATGTGGTCACTGTGCCCTGCACGTCTGTTCGGCGGCCGCCAGATGTTCGCCACGCTGAACACCTACATGTGGTCACTGTGCCCTGCACGTCTGTTCGGCGGCCGCCAGATGTTCGCCACACTGAATACCCACATGGGGTCAATTTCAACCATGCTTCCCAGGCTCCCGGCGCAAGAATCCGCTGAAGCGTGGTGAAAGTGATTCCAGGCGGGCATCAATAAAAAGTAACGTCTGGTTGGCTATCACGGCCCGGAATCCCCGGCGGGATTCCGAGTCGTGGTAAACTCGGCCAGACGCTGCGGCGGCATTGGCCTCACCGCCCGCCCGTCTCCCCAGAGGGCGGGCAGCAAGGAAGTGTGGAGGGGGCGGGGCCGTGCGACTGCACGTTGCGCCGCGTGGCCCCGACCCCTCCCTGAGTCCCGCCAGGATCCCCAGCACGTCTGTTTGCCGTGCCTGGGTGATCCCGGCGGGGGATCTCTAGGTTGTTTTCGGGACAGGGCGAAGCCACCCCGTCATGTCTGAAAACACCCACAGTTTACATGTCTTTACCAGGCAAAATTAATGCACAGTTGGAATTATCAATAGGTTGTTCTCAGCTGTCCTTAGGGATCATGACAGAGCATATGGGAAGAGGAGGTCTCTCATATATGTGGGACCCAGACCATTTAGGGCCTTATAGGTCATTACCAGCACCTTGAATTGTGCTTGGAAAGCTATCGGAAGCCAGTGCAGACTCTGACATATTGGTGCTCCCAGTGATGTACCCCTATCAGAAGGTGGGACCCCATATCCTGCTCCAGCTGAAGCTTCCAAGCAGTCACCCCATAGGGTAACACTGCAGCAACCCACTGCTGCAACCCACTGCAGTAACACCATAGAAAATATCCAGGGTACCTCTCCCATAGGTCATGCTGAGGATACCCAGTGGTAAATCCATTCCGACATCTGAAAAATGTCACCATGAGGTAAACTTAAGGCAAAACCATGGTGCTGCCACAAGGGTGCTGGGGCAGTTTGTGTAGTGACCATGAAAACAGTAAAACGTCCACACATGGGGGGTTATCGTGTATTCATTAATGCCCATGGGCTCATCTCCCTTTCAATTAAACAGAGCTGTAGTTTGAGCATCCGGCCTCTTCTCTCACCATCTTCACCTCCATCTCTGAATAGCTATTTCAAGACACATGGCGATCTCAATTCAAAGAGAAGGCTAAATCCAAAGAGAAGATATTGAAGTAAAATCTCAGCATCAAAAGCCAGCACTGTGCAAGGGGAGTTCAACTGGGATTTTTACAGTGAACTTAGAAGTAGTAGCCAACTTAGTCTTGGGTCAAGCAAAAGAAGAGGCAAGAGAGCACCTTACAGCTGGTAATAATGAGCTTTCCTAGGCAACGGCCTACATCATATCCTTCAGGAAATTTGGTGCCCAAATCCCATAGTAATTCAGCATGGGTTGGGTGTCTCTACCTCACTTATTCTCCTTTTAAAATCCCATCCATCAATGTTTAGGATGGATGTGCTGAATCCCCTTGGTTCCCTGTGGCTGAAATGGTAGCTGAGGATGCTCAGAACCTCAAAGGTTCTCATTGATTTGCAGGACTGGGCACAGATATTTAATGACCGCACAGAACTACAAGAGGTCTGGAACCTCTCCTGCCACCTGGTTGAGTCCTGATCCAAAATCCATCAAGGTCTATTAAAGAATTGCCATTTAAAGTGGAGTCTGCTTAAGTCGAATGTAGTGGGCAGTTTAAAACCATTTGACTTATCAGTTTTTCAGCTTAAAAACCAGCCCCTTAAAGAAATGAGCCTGTCTTTGTTCAAACAATCAAACAGTATTAATAAATTCTGATAAGTATCTTTATTAAAGCTGTTAACAATAGTCAAACCAATAGAAATCAGTGCAGTGATTTTTATTCTTAGCATTCAATTACAAGACAGAGAAGGGGGCAGAGAGGTGTTGTGATCTTTTGGGGGGTGGGGGTTTATCTTCTCAGTCTACCTGGGGCATACGAGTGGCAGGACAGCTTTACGGCCACAGGTACATTTGTTCAGTGACCCTCCCCAACCCATGTCAGCTGCAGTCTCCTGGGCCGGGTTTGGAAGCTGCCATATTGCCCACATGTCTTTACCCAGTCATCCACCGTGCCTGCCACTTTGATCATGTTCAGCTCCTGGATCCTTCTACTTGACTTCTCTCCACTGGCTCCCTCTACCTGAATGCATTCAATACAAGCTCCTAGGCCTTACTTTCAAGAGCCTCCATGGCCTTGCCCCCTCCTATCTCTCTGTGCTTCTTTCCCCCCACACTCCTGTCTGCAAGCGCCGGTCCTCCTCTACAACCTTCTCCTGTTCACAACTATCTTGATCCTTGAATGTATACCCCTTCTCCCTTGCTGCCGCCCCCCATGCCTGGAATTCTCTCCCTAAATGCATTCATTTTGCTCCCTGTCCCTACCTTCAAATCCCTCCTGAAAACCTACCTCTTCTGTCAGGCTTTTCCTAGTTCCTCATCCCCTTAGTCTCCTCTATGATTTTCTTAGAGTTCCCCTTCACCCCTGTAACTAAGCTAGAAACATGCAACTTTACAGATGTATTCCCGTCTCTCCCTCTGTTCCCCTTCCCTTTGTCTCCACCTCCCTTGTCTCGCTTAGATTGTAAGCCTACTGGGGGCAGGGACCGAGCTATAACTGCTGATTGTAAAGTGCTAGATACATTGCTGGCACTATAGTGGAAGCCGCCCTGAGCCTCTGGGAAACGCGGTGTATAAATTCAAATAAATAAATCAAAATAAATTTTAATGAATATATAAATATTAATATTGATGATATATATTATATATATTGGTGTATAATATACATATACACACACCCCTATATATATACAAAATTCAAATAAATAAATAAATAAAATTTAAATGAATATATAAATACTAATATTGATGATAAATAAATTGCCAGTTAACGCACTTGCTTTTAATCCTGAAACCCAGCCTTCAGTCCTAAATGAAAAGTATATTGGCAGAAGGGACAGGGGAAATCCTGCTAACAGATTTTTTTAAACGCATAGTAGGGCATCCAGGACAACAGTTTGGTATTATGGGAAACTGGAGTAGGGGAAGCGGAGTAGTTATCCCATGCAAACTAGCACATTTCATTGACCTGGAGGAGTGGGAGGCATTGGGTAAAGTTTAACTTAAAAAGAAGTTAGCCATGTTTGATTTACGTGGATTCCACTGAATTTCACTGGGTTTGGGATCAGGTCTCGTGGCTCCGGCTGTTGAAGTACTAGTGAAGCAATGGTCAAAGGTCCCAACCTTGAGAGCCATGTACCAAAATCTTTATATGTCCAGGAGCCACAAGAGAGACTTGCACGCGCACACGTTACTTGGCTGGTGGGGACAGTGCTGTGCAGTTCTGGCTGCTGAGATTCTGAGAAGCGGCTGGGATTCAGCTGCTGAACTGGGTGCAATGGAGGAATACAGAGGACCATTAAAGTAGTACAGAGCCCTGGGGCCACCTTTGACCGAGAGCAGCACTTAAACTGCCCAGGACCCCCAGTTTACCCACTCCACACTATTGAGTCACCCCCAAGAGGTTTCCCAGAAGAAGTACACAATGGCTGGCTTGTGGCTGGATAAATACACTTTACCAAAGGTAAATCCTCTTTTTACTCTCAAGTCAGCATCTGACAAGGAACAAATAACCCTTCCATGGGAGATTCATTTTTTTATTTTACTGTGTCTTTTGTTATTGAAAATTGAATCTCTCCTTCCCGTCTCTACCCTGGGTCACAGATTCATTAGCTCAATGCAGCTTTGCAGAAATCAAGTTTAATTAACTTTTGTTACTTTTTTATTTTAATTAAAATGTTCTCGTTTGCGAAGCTGGCATCAGAGTATCAGAGAATGACAATGACAGAAAGGGACGATGTGAGGATACCAATGGTCTTAACCCTCCTCCTCTAATGTTAGCCACTTCAGAGCAGTGCATTTATCTCCCTGTGTGCAAATTTAAACCTAGAAACCCCAAAACAGAGCCCTGTTTTCCACTATAACAAACACACAGAGTGGCCTCTTTTTAGGATAGAAATTACAGGGTGCGTAAGAACAGAAATGCCACACTGGGTCAGACCAATGGTCCATCTCACCCAGTGTCCTGTCTCCGACAGTGGCCAGTCTCAGTTGCTTTGAAGAACTACCCATCCGGTTGTAATGGAAGGATCCATTCCCTGTTGTTCACTCCCAGTTTCCACAGAATCAGGTAGAAAGACTCCTGCCTTGGTGCAGGTAGGATTACCACCTCCTATGGCAAGGCCATATTGGTGAGGGCTGAGCAAAAGAGGGTCATGTGCCTTTCTGGTGTCGCCCCATGTCTTATGGAATGTCATGTCAGTCCATAGGGTTATTTCCATTCCATCTCAATGGGAGTTAGACAGGACAATCCTCCACCGTTAAAATCAATGGGGGCTTTGCCACCAACTTTAATAGCAGAGGACTGTGCCCTCAGTGTTACACTTGCCTTTGAAGTGTAACACTCTCCTCTGCTCTCTGCACTGGCTCCTCCTTCCTGAACGAATCCTGCACAAGCTCCTAGTCTTCACCGATAAAGCTCTTCACAACCTTGCTCCTCCCTACCTCCCTGCGCTAATTTCCCTCTGTACTCCAGTCCGTGAACTCCGCTCCTCCTCTCTCCCGTTTCACCCTCCCACGCCTCCCCTGCTCCCCTGACCGCCTTGACTGTCCCTGCCATGATGGGCGACCATGGCTGCTAATAACGGGCAGCCATGGCAGCCCCCATGCCAGGACTCGGACAGTTGCGCAAACAAACACGCTCACCCACTATGCCCCGTCTGGGTGGCCCTTGGGCTCAGATTGTGGACAAACAATTCCAGGGCAGCCACCTAGCCGTACAGGGGTTGTAGTGGGCCCACATCTGGCAGCCCGCTAACAGACGCACGGCTAAGGTTCTCGCCCACGTGGGCCATTGCAGGCTGAGTCATGTATGTTCACATCCATTTAAGCGCTTTTGCAAATTCTACCCGCTGCTGCTAAGAAAACTCTCAGGACTTGTGAAATTTCTGTTGCCAGGGTAGGATACAATCTCAGCTGATTTCTCCTGGTTTTGATATTCTACAAATGTCCTTCCCCTAAAGCACATGGAAAGACACATGGTGAGCAACTTGTATGGAGCATATGGCGCTTAAATTGCAAGCTGATAAGTCTTTTAACAGCTTTCGACGGTGGTAAAAGATCAATTATTGCCACATAAATATTAAAAAGTTCCTCCGGTCTTTTGTCAGAATGAATGTATATTTAAATGTGATAAGCGTTTCCCTTTAACAGCAGCCAAATTTGCTTTGGAAAGTAAAAGATCACACAGTCGTGTGACACTAAATTAAATGCTCCATCGCTGCATGCTTGCATTTGCAGCTGTCAAAGATCTGGGGGCTAAATTCTAACCTAACAGCAGGAGCGCAGTAATTTCTGAAGCCAACTGGAGTGGCACCCACGGGCTCTTGATTTCCGCCTAAAGCATGAAATAAAATAACTGTTGCTCTTCTGCTCAGGGATTCCTCTGTTGTGCACAGTGCAAAAAGATCAACGTATTTGGAGAGATATAACAGTTAGGCAAAAGTCTGATCTCCCAACATCTGACTGCTCACAGATCCACCACTGTGCCAGCCAAGCTGGGATTCATACGCTAAATGGTTTGATCCTCAAAGCTTCTCCAGCACTGTGATTTCAGCTTTTGACTGAAACATATATACATATCTGTCTTGCTGTTGAGCATGGAGTCAGCCTCCTATCGCTATCCAGAGAAGACGACGGAAGTTTAAACAATGGCATTGTATTATCACTGCCAATAGTAATACTGCATGGTTGAAATTTCCTTGGAGTCGTGAGTAAACTGGAACAGATTGGTTTTATTTAAATAAGCATACATGAGTAGAGATTGCCACTGAACCATGGCTCTTCATTTGAGTTAGCCATTGATCAGGAGAGCTACAGGTCCGAGGGTTTCATTGGAGCGCTGTAGTTGGGGGTATCATCTCAACTAGAGCTGAAATAGGTAGTGGGTTTATTATTTACATTTTTGGGTAGCACATCATGTAGCTACGTACGAGCTACCGGGGCCTGATCCCTGTGGGGGATCCCCACAACGTTCTCTGGTTTTCCCCCTCTGGTTGATTTTAACAGCTAGATTCCATGCTCTACACATCTGAAACAGGTGCTCACATATTTGTTGTTAGCCGCCCCGAGCTGCATTGCAGGATGGGGCGGGATAAAAATCCATAAAATAAATAAAAATAAATAAATAAATAAATAAAATAAATATATTTGGGTTTTTGGGAATTCCATTTTGGGATTTTTGGTTTGGGAATGCAGTCATTTTGGTAGGATCATTTTTCGCCGTTGCCCATGAGCAATAGTGCTAATGTTGACAAAACAGCATAACCAAACTAACTGGAGGAAAAGAAAAAAACACAACCCAGCCCCAAATACCCCAAACCAATACCCAGAATATAAGCAGATGTTGCCTATCCCAAACTGCCATTTTGCTAGGTTTACTTTTTTGTCACGTACTTGTTTGAGCTCTAATCTCAACCATCATCCCTCAGGATTTTTAGAGTGGTCAGGGGAAGAGAGCATGGAGGTATAACTATTTTTGCATTTATTATATTTATATTGTGTTTTTATTTTTTATACTTGTTAGCTGCCCCGAGCTGCTTTGGCAGGAGGGGTGGGATACAAATTTCTAAAATAAATAAATAAATAAATAAACAACACAGTCAGGCAAAGTCTGATCACCCACACCTGCCTGCCAGAGATCCATCGCTGGGCCAACTCAAGGAGTTGGCCCAGCGTGAGTGAGCTGGAGAGAGCACATGGCAAACACTCTGCCTCCACCCTAGGGCTGAGACTTGATTCTCGGTTTCATTCTTGCAATTTGAGAATCATAATTCTTGTCTCATTCTTGCAAATAAGAACAAGACGAGAATCAGCTGGATTCTCACTGAGAAATCTTCAGAAACAAACTACCTGGTTCTGATGGGGATGCGGGGGGAGGAATGCAGGAGGAAGCCACTCTGTCCCCTGTCCAGCTTTTTTACCTTTTCTGGGGCTGGCAAGGCATCTGCCTCAGTGGGAAAATCTGGCCCAGTCACAAATTTTCAGGAATGGGAGGGGGAGAGCCAGATGAAGGGGACCGAACGTCAGAATTCTATTGGCTATCAGGAGCCAGCATCCAATAGAATGCTGAAAAGCTGTGCTGAGCCCACCTCTTCCCTTCAGCTCTTCCCCCTCCCATGTGGAGAGATCCTTGGGTAGCCAACAGATCCTTTGCTACAGTAGCTACAGATCCTTTCCAGAAGTGAGGGGGGAGCTGAAAGAAAGAGGCGGGTTCAGCACAGGTTTTCAGCATTCTACTGGGTGCTGACTCCTACTAGCCAATAAAATGCTGAAGGCCTGCCCCCTCCATCCTGCTTTTCCCCCTCCCATCTGAAAATGACTTCAAGAAAATTCATGATCAGGCCATCTTTCCCCACTGAGACAGCTGCCAGCCCCAGACCAGGTTGGGCAATGGACAGAGTGGCTTCCTCCTCCCTCCCCCCCCTTTAATTTCTCCAGGCTGGGCGAGCAGCAAGAAATCTTATGAGACTCTGAATCAGGATTGAGATGTCTGCGAGACTTTGACCCCAATTCTCGCGAGAATAAAATCTATTCTCATTTCAGTCCTATCCCACCCACTCTGAAAATTTCCTAGCGATACACAATGGGCCCTGCCAAGAAGGACATTTTCAGAGTGGGTAGGGGTGGAGTGCCGGCCCTTCCCACTCTTAAAACTTCCTTCCTGGCTGGGCTGCTGCTACTCGGACGACCTCACTAGGAGTCAAAGCAGCACCACGACCTTTGCAGGCAGAGGCTGAAGCTGGTTTGGAGCCTTGGGAGGGGGACTCCACCCTCTTGCCCTTAGAGAGGGCTATAATTGGGACATGATCCTGGGCCTGCCTGGGCTGCCCCCTTGTTTGGCTGTGTCAGTTAAGTGAGAAGGCAGCCTCCTGGACTTGACGCAGGGGCCTCTACTGCAATTGCTTAGGGGGTCAGCTCACTCTGCTCCTATGTGCGTCGCAGTGGGCCCCAAGGGAGCCGTCCAGGGCCGGCCCTGGGATTTGCGGGGCCATGTACAATGTCTTGGTGCGGGGCCTGATTTGCATAATTCATCCTCATACCTGGGCTGCTGCCCCCCAGGCGCGGGGCCATGTGCGACCGCATGTGTTGCACATGCCTAGGGCCATCCCTGGAGCCATCCCCGTGCTGCGCACTCTCCCCAGGCAGTGTCTGGCTTGGAAAGGCTCGATTTCAGAAAGGAGGTTTGCAGCGAGGCTGCAGCAAAAGTGTTCTGCATGATGGAGAGCTTCTGTGAGCAAACAGGTCCTGGAGGGAGCTTCCTTTGCCGCAAAACTGTACAAGAAGCAGAAAAGAGAAGCCAGGGAGGGAAGAGGAGGGAGCCCCAAACCAGCAGCAGAGCAGACAGAAACCAGCCTGGAGAGGGAGGCCCTACCCAGCAGTTGCTGGCTTTCCTTAAGCTGCCTGGGAGACGGCAGAGAGCAAGGGGCTATGGCTGGCTAAGCCTCAATCTGTCACCGCTGGCCCTTAGGACTCGTTCCTCTCTCTGCAAAAACAGGATGTTTCCCCCTCCCCTTATCAGACTCGTGTCATTTTTTACAATGTTTCTGCCTGTCTAACTCGGGGTAATTCATTTCCTTGGCTTGTCTCTCTGCCTCAAACTTTCCATTTGTTCTGAAGAGGAATTAGGGCTCATGAAAGGAGGCAGCACAGGAAAATAAAGGCCCTCCACTTGACAGGGGCAGGTCAAAGCAGCCTCCCGCCAAGCTGCCTTGCCGCTAAGCTTTAAAGGGACCAGTTTAAGGGCAAGGCATTAGTTCCCCCTGCGCTGCCATCCTTTCAGGAGTGTAGCTGTAACAGGTGCCGCTAATGCAGTCGCACGGCAGCCCACGAGCCTGGGGGGCCGATATGCAAGTAGAATGCATATGCACACTGGAGTGGAGTGCCCCGGGAGGAGGTTCATTCCATCTTCCGCCCCAGGATTAGAGCTGAAACGGGTAGTTCGTTTTCGACCCACGAGTAATACCCGCATTTTCGAGTACCATCTCAGGTATTTGATGGGTCACCCAATCACCACATACCCCCAAAATCAGTCATTTACGGTACAGATTTTTCAATTTTCCAGTTACCAAATCAGTAAATCAAGACACAACCCCCAAACGGTCATCCCAGGGGTCATTTTTGTGGGGACTCATTTTGGGTCTAACCAGGGCTCATTCCCATCTAGCTACAACCCTGCATCCATTCCTCTGGCCTTGGATAGAATTTAACGTGGTTCGGGGGGGGGGGGGGGGAGGCTTAGGCCCCGCCCCCTCATTTGCTGCACAAAAAATGGGTGTGTAGCGTGTGCCTAGTGGTGCCAAAATCTCCAGCACCTGAAATTCAGGACAGGGGTGTGTCAGCCAGTCATGCCTGTACAGAAGAGGGTGGAGTTGGAAGGCCCATTCCCACCTAGCCATGCCCTGGCAGCGGGGTATTAACAGACAGAATGGCAAGCTGTGTGTTTGCAACCTGAACAAGTAGCTAGCTGTTAACACCCTCCGTTGTCTGCACAGGGCACTCCCAGCAACCTGTATGGGGAGAGCTCTGTTGTTGCAGTTCCCCTCCATTTGGTGGCACTGCCCCTAAACCACTGGCCACGGGATCAAGCGGATTTGGGCACCATATTTGGGCCACGGCTTTTCATTAAAGAGGCATAAAATGTGTATGGTTCAAGGAGGCAGAGCAGAGCTGGGAAAACGTTTCCATCCCAGGGGCCATTTTGAAACTCAGTACAAGCTACACGGGCCACACAGAAGTTGGGTGTGTAGCCTCCCTAGCAATAGGGAGAAGTGTAGGTACGAGGTCGGCAACAGCTCAGGTCCCAAGAATCACAACAGCTCTAGCACTGGAGTGATCAACTAGGGGGGTTTATTCCAAGAGGGGGTAGGCGGAGAGTAAAATAACCTGCAGCGTAAAAGACACTGAATTACATTAACATGGGGAGATACAGGTACAGCATGAACCTCACAGAAATAGTGCTCAAATAGGAGGGAAACAAGGCATACAATGACAATTGACTATGACACGGTTAGCAGATTTAAAACAAAATTAGAGAATGTGTTTTTTCACTCAGCGAACAATTAACTTGTGGAATTTACAGTCAGAGGAAGTGGTCAAGGCCGGTAGTGTAGCTCTTTTTTAAAAAGGAGTGGATAAGTTCTTGGAGGATAGGTCAGTTAATGGCCATTAGCCAAGTAGGTTTTGGGGACGTAACATTTTACTGCTGGGGGCTGGAACAGGGAATGGATTGTCCATTATGACCTGCTGGGTACTTCCCCCAAGAGACCGAGATTGATCACTGCTGGAGACAGGATGCTGGGTTTGATAGACCGTTGGTCTGGCCCCGTATAGCACTGCTTATGTTCTTATGTCTCATGGCCCCACCTATCCACCCCAGATGGAGACCAGGACCGTTAAGGTTTCCTCTGTTAGAATTTCTAAGCAGTCAGTTCAAGCAGACAAGCAGTTACACAGACAGGGCCCAGCTGCTCCTACTCTTTCATTAATAGGCTTGCAAGGTAAAAGCAGTGTCACTCCTGGACCTAGCTGGATACTGCTTCCTTGGGGCCACCCTGCTGCTCTCAAGCCCAGCTGCCTTCTCTGCCCCTCTTATTACTGTCTTTGGCTGAAATGCTGGTGCAGGTGGGACCCGGACTGCATTGCTGACTCCAAATGTCTCCCCGAGAGAGAGACAGACCACATTCACACCTGACGCGGCGGTGGCAAAGACCCGCAAGGCAAAGACACGGCAACAAGGAGGAGCCCGATGCTGGACGTAGCGCCGGTGCGAATAGGGTTCTGCCGCAGCTTTGCTCGCGGAAGACAGAGATGGATTTTTCACCGGTGCGACTTCTGGTATCGGGCTCCGCCCCACGGTCACGTCTTTGCCGCCACAGCGTCAGGTGTGAATGTGATCAGTCACATGCTCTCTCAGCCAAAACAAAATGGAGTCTCTCCTTTCTCCCTGACCTTTCTCCCCTCTGCTTGCCTGCTGGGTGGCACAGTCCATCCTCGTGGGTTTCTCTTTCCAGCAGCTGATAGCCTCTGACAGAGCAAAGCCTGCTGGGAGTTGTAGTCCTGGGTCTCCAACTGTTCCAAAGAGTCCCTGCATTACAGGTGCTTAACAGCGGTGCTCAGTAAAGGGGAGGGTCCAGATTATGGATCTGTGTCATGGATCCACCCCCTGTCCTAGTGTGCATGCCCTCATGTTCACTTTCGTATCCTGAGCTCCATCTTTCGTGCTTGAAAGTAGGAACAGGAGCCAGGGGCCAGATCCAAAACTGGAATAAAAACTAACCACAGACCAGATTTGGCCCAGGCCTGAGGTTCCCCGGCAGGGCCAGCCTATGAATTTGCAGGGCCTAGAGAAAAAATGAAATGTGTGTGTGGGGGGGGCCATGGCCCCATCCTCTGTAGCTCCACCCCTTTCACTTCTTTCTGCAAGCCTCTGCCCCCCCACCCTAGTAGGTGAGGCAAAGGGAAGAGGGGGCAGAGGGGCTGAGAAGCACAGGCAGGGAGAGGACCCCATGGAAATAAAATAGCCTATCCCAGAGCTTGAGGCCACCAGGACCGGCCTCTTTGTAAGACCCCCTCTGTGCGGTACCCCTCAGGACTCCTTCCAACCATGACCCCATACTGGTCCTGCTTAAGGCCAACCCTGTTCCCCACCTCTGAGATAAAGAATGCCATTAAAGTAAAGTAGTGTAATTCATGAAAGTAAAGGCTAATGGGCAATAAATTTACGGTCTCGCAAAACGGAAAAGGTGTTTTGGGGAAAAGTGTTCCTAGAGTAAACATTTAGTGAGGTTCCTGGCTCTCCGATCCATGAGGTCACTGCCCTGTTTTATTCTACTCTCTATTGTTGAGTTGTACTTCAACCGTTGTAAGAATAGCTTTCCTAATAGATTTAATCTAACTAAACAGAACACATCCGTAATCTGGAGTCTAATTAGCACCTGATGGGTCACCTGCTTTCCTGTCATCTTAGCAGGAAACGTGAAAGGGCTTTATTTATTTTCTAGTTTTACAAACAGCCAGCCTCGCTTATAGATTTATGCCTCCCTTTTGTGTTTTATAACTCCCTCCAAAACGTTAGTAACGTTATCGAGGCAGGAGCAATAAAATGCCAACGCCCTTAACGTCTGTGGCAGCGACACGAAATCAAATAAGTGAAATGGAATGCAGCTCCGAGAAAATAGTGGAGTGAGGTGCATGAATCAAAGCTCTTTCTAACACCCGTCCCATCAATATATTACACCCCTATTGAGCTGGCCCGAGTGGTTTGTTCTAAAAGATGCAATAATGGTCTTAGTGTAGGTGTTGAGCTGTAAGAAAGGCATTATTTTCACACTAGGCAACTCGGAGCTTCTGGATTCAGAATCTCATCTTTGGGAGAACAATTCCAATCTTCCTTCGAGGCGGTTTAGAACAGGGATAGGGAACTCCCAGTCTGTGGGACAAATCCAGCCCATGGCCAGGTCCACGGCTAGCTACTGAAAAGATTTGGGCGTCAGGCCCAAGAAATTACTGAGGCACGCTATGCTCTGCTGCTCTGTCCTGGCCCCTGAGATCCAGGGTTCGGGGAGAAACATTCAGGGCCCATGCCCTGTGGGCCGCCCCCTAGCAACACCCCTGCAGGTGACCATTTTCCTTTGGTCCCTTTCTCATTCCTGGATCTGACCTATGAATCCAGTCCCCCCAAGCACCAAAAAAGCGTGAGCTCAGGGTAAGTGAGGAGAGAGAGGAGGGCATGCGTTCAAGGACAGGGGAATGGATCCATGCTGCGGGGCCTCCCTTGTTTTTCCCCATCCTGACCAAGGGTCTTTAGCATTCTTGCTCCAATCTGCCCCATAGACCTCAGATTAATTTTCAAAGCGGGTCACAGAATGGAAAAGGTCCCCCAAGTCCTTGTCTTAACAGGGCCCAAGCGTCATTTCTCTGGGCCCAGTACAAACTTGTAACATGGGACACACACACACTCGCCCGCCATGATCCTACTGCTTCTGATTGGCTCCAGCAAATCTCAAGATCCTATAGGATCCGGACACCCCATAGAGACAGGGAAATAAGTCTGCATAAACATCCTCAAGCATCAACAATTTAGCCTCAATTCTTTTCTCAGATGGTAATGGGCTTGCAGCCTGGACCCCCAGGGCCCTGGTAAAGTGTACGCCCTCCCTATGCTTGGGCCCTATTTGTAGATGTACTCTCATGAGCTTTCCTCATCAGTGTTCGTTATTCTAGTATAGCTAACATGGCTGAATCCCTCTTCTGATAATCCCACCTTTAATGCACACACACACACACCCCTTGCAATTGCAGAACAAGAGGGTAGCAAAAGTGTGTTGGGGGATTCTTAACCTGGACGCAGGACATGTTTCATGAGAACATACCCCAAGAAAAAAAACTTAATGAGAGTAGCCAGCGGAGCAGTTACCATGGAGCGAGGGGGCTAACCTAAGCCCAGCCCCCAAACTCAGGGGCGGGGATGACATTGGGTGTTTTTACACACACATTTCTCCTGCATGTTTGCTGTTACATCCTGAACTTTGTGTGTCTAAATCACTCACCCAGATCTTAAACATCCGGCTCTTTGAACTTCTGCGTAGAACTTCTCCCAAAGTTCTCCTGGTAAACTGCTTTGCTCCAGGCAGCTGTGGTCACTTGGTTTCCATGGCAGCCTGCCATGTCTACAGCTGCGGCTGTGTGTGAAAAATGCATCCAGAACTTACTTGTAGACTTGTAAATCCAGAAGACTGAAAAATCCGGAACTTTAAGGTGTGTGTGTAAAAATGCCCATTTTCAAAATAGACCAGAATAGGAGGAAATAGGACCAGCACTGGGCCTCCACTCCACCCCCTCTGAAAATTTTCCTAGCAGCACTCAGGCCACTAGTAAGGGGGGGACTGGCGCAGTTGCTGCTGCTCCAGCAAGCCCCCCTGGGAGCTACCACCACTGTTTTTTGGGGGTGGGCAGCTGGGAGGCCCACTGCAGGCTGCCTACTCCTGAGGCTCAAACCAGTGGTGACCTGTCGCAGAGCTTCCGGCCATCCCCTTTCATCCTACCTGCGTGGCAACATGACTCCCAGGGTGGGGGGTCCCACCTACCTCCGCTCACCTCTGTGAGCTCCCACCTCGGTTCTTCTAGAGGGGTGGCAGCCTGAAGCGGGAGCTCTTGCCCCTCACCAAGGTAACCCTTTGCCCCCACCCTTTACCATTAGGGAGACCCATAATTGGGACATGAGCACAGCCTGCTACGTCACTGGGAGTAGCAGAAAATAGCCCTTGCTAAAGATTCCCAATGACTTCAGTTCCGGTCCCACTTGCGGCGCTCCGGAACTTCCCGGAGCATCGCCTGTGGAGTGGGCCAGTCAAACCCGGGGTACCGGCGCGAGGCAGAGCTGCGGTCTGGTCTGTCTGCTTGGCAGACCCACGCTGGAGCGCTGCTTTCAGCTGGCTATTGTCCTGGGCAACACCATAGAGTTGTGGGCACCAGCCTAGAGTGTCAGGCAATCTGCCTGCAACTCTATGGTGCAGAGGGTGGGGGGAGGCGCACACGGGGCTGGCCTTACTGAAGGGTGGATTGGGGAGGCCACCCCGGGCCCCACACCCCAGGGAGCCCTGCAGTAATGCCCCCGCACTGGATCCCCTTCCTCCACATACCTCCCTCTCCAGTCTCCCATGTGCAAAGCCAGGAGTGCTGTGAACGCTTCATGTTGCGCTGCTGGGATTGAGCCAGGGCGGCTGTGGGGCTCAACCCTTGGAGCTGTGGAGAGGGGGGGGAATCTGTGCCAGTCCCCCCCCTGCACTGGATTCACTCCCCCCCACTCTCCCCTGGCCCCCCTCCATACTCCAGCCCCCGTGGAGGGCCTTGCTATTTGTCTTTGTCATGGGCCCTACAATTTCTAAGGCCGACCCTGGGTGCACAGGCAGACTGTGGGCCAGGGCAACTGCCGGGCCCATCTAAAATGAACCCAGGCAGACATGGGGATGTGCCCCCAAAGCAGCTCCGAGGGCAGGCCGCCTCCACGTCCATCTGTTTACACCCAGGGAGAGAGGGGTACATTCTTCAAGGGGTAGTCTTCATTCATGTCAGTGCCAAAGGGAAGGAATATTTATTTATTTACTTACTTCAGTTTTCATCCCACCCTCCCCCCTGAGGCTCAGGGCAGCTCACATATGAAGTGGGAAACTGAAGGGCAATAATACTACTATTAAACCACACCTCCAAAATTGGAACCCACCAAGCAACATCTAATTGAAAAACTGCTGGAATACCTGGGGCCTGATTCCAATTTTTGCAGAGAAATTAAAATGACAACTTGCCAATCAATAACCAAATAAGACTCTCTTGACCCACCTATTAGGGATGGGCGAACGCGGTTCAGAAGTTCGGAGTTCGGCCCGAACTCGGCCTGTTCGGACGACTGAACCCAAACCCAAACCCGAACTGACCGAACCGAACTAGATTCCGAACGTCGAAATGACCGAACAGTTAAGTCAGTTCGAATTGTGTTCGGGTGGCAAAAACATGTCACTGGAAGGCAAAACGTGACAGGGAGGGGGAGTCAGCTGAGGAGCAGACTTCCAGGCACCAGGGGTGGAGAGGCTTGGAGTAGCAGCCAGCCTGCCCAATCACCATCCCTTTTCGCCTCAGACCACTGGCTTC